>OU830608.1:6250000-7500000 GCA_917563865.1 Phyllotreta cruciferae | reverse complement strand
ATAGTAAATACTACGAATAAGGCGGCAGGTAGAAAAAAAATTGGAATTAAATTTTTCGCATTGTGAAATAGAATTAATTCAGTTCCGTCTCTCTGACTCCCTATCGCATTAACAATATTGGCAGATATATTTAATTAAAAAAAAAATACCAAATAAAAGTGTTGCGGAACAATATGCCCGTGGGTCGGTCAATCATAATAAAACAAATTTAATCCGAAATTGACGTTTTTCGTAATTAATTTGAAACAGTACGTGATAGAGAGCATTAAGGATGAAAACGACTTTCGCAATTATTTCTTTATGCTGGACTCTACACGCAGGTAATTCCTATTTAAAGGTCACTAATAGCGCACTAACGCCTATCTGAACTATCGGTTTGCAGCTGTATCGAGCAGAATTGTTAACGATGTGGATAAACACCACAATTGGGCGCACCTCCCGAGAGAATGCGGCAAAAACAAAGAATTGGAAATGAGGATATTCGGAGGCGAAGACGCCGCCTTGGGGCAATTTCCATGGATGGTGAGAATCGGCGCGACCAAAGGCGATTTGCGAGGTTTAGTGTGCGGGGGTGTACTAATTAATGCCAATCACGTCCTGACCGCTGCCCACTGCGGCGAAAACGGCGTTACCATGTAAGATCTTTTCTCACTAATCTACATCGTTATCATCGACAACTCCTTCGAACAATGTTCTTGTGGATATAAACACTTTTTTAGCGCCTTCGTACGAGTCGGGGAATACGACACGCGTACCAACATCGATTGCGATCAATTTGGCTGCGCGCCGCCATACCAAGATTTACCAGTAGTCCACTGGATAGTACACAGAGCTTGGAACACGGACACCGTACAGAACGATATAGCGCTAATCAAGACGAAGAAGAAAGCCAAATTCAACGGTAGGTAATCAAAAAATGAGCTGTGTTAAGTCCTGATCAAACGAATTTCCAGACTATGTGAAACCGATTTGCCTTCCGGGACGCGAAGGCTTCTTCAGAACCTACAAATCCGAGGGTGGGGTGTCGCTGGCCGGCTGGGGAGAGACCAACAACAATACCTATTCCGTTATGCCCAAGGTCCTGCAGTACGTGAATTTGGACGTGGTGAATTTGAGGGAATGCCAGAACACTTACATCGATTACAACATCACCAAAGGGCAGATTTGCGTGGGGGCGGGCGAAGGGCACGACACCTGCGAGGGGGACAGCGGCGGGCCCGTCATGAAAGAGCTCAAATTGAACGGGGAATACAGGTTTGTAAATTGTAGGTGTTAATGGAACTTCTTATAATGCAAAGCGATTTTTTTTAGATGGTATACGATTGGAATTGTTTCCTTCGGTTCGCCAGATTGTGGTGTAGCACCGGCAGTTTATACTAACGTTAGGTATTACCTGCCGTGGATTTTAGATCACATCACACCTTAAAAATGATGTAAATAAATAATTAAATATAGAGGAATTTATTGTTTGTTTCGATTGTTGTTGGTATTCATTACTTGTAGCTTGCTAATTTTTTTTCTCTGACCATTTGTGCAAACGGTTTATTTATTTTTTCGCTTCTCCATTTTATCCTCTTTCAAAATAACCAAGAGAAATTTCACAGGAAGATTTTTAACAACGTAAAATTCCAAAATATTACTACATTGGCTATTTTAAGGGAAATTAATGATTGCTATTCTGATGATGCTGTACAATAAAAAAGATGTTTCTATTTTATTCTTAAATTTAATCCATTTCAGCAATTCCAATTATTTCTTTTATGAATTTAAGGTAATGTGAGGATTCTTCTAAAGCGGATCCTTTCAACTCTGCTATTTGTACATGAATATTAAAAAGTTTACAATAAATCGGCGTTTATTCGTTTAGCAATGTTTTTAACGAATACAATAGAGGCACAAAATTCACTAATTTATTACCGTCTTTCATAAGCAATTACCGCTCCGGCGTTAAATGCTTGAGTAATTTTTTATAAAAAAATTCTGTTTGCTCGATTTCTTCGCGTGTAGTTATATTCTAATGCGATGCTAGTGATCGTGGCTTTTAAAGTTTTCAATACGAGGTGTAATTTAATTCGAATTAATTATCTACGAAGCGCTAATCGTTCGACTAATTTGCGTGTTGCGCAAGCTACAATGAATAACACTTAGGTGATATTTCAACGGTGTTATCAGCGTATGTGACATACCTACAGGATTTTTAAACGTGCTTTTTGTTTTTTAACTAATAATTGGATATAACATTTAGGTTTTTTGTGCGAAATTGTAGTACATAATGGCCCGTGTTCAGCACCTCATTTTAAAGTTAAAGTCATGTTTAGCGAGCGCCATTAACTTGACACTTCTACATTGTTGTTATGGAGTAACTAAGGACATTGTTTACGTTAAAGTCGCTCGCTAAACATGACTTTAACGTTAAAAAGGGGTGCTGAATACGGACCAATATGTATCTAGGCACATTTAGAGAGCGTATACATTCTAGGTATTCCATCAGTCTTCCTCACTTCTATCCACCGTTTTTATTGTATTTTATTGAGATTTTTGATAGTAGATTTTTAGTTTAGTAGTACAAAAGTGTTGTGCATAAAAAAGTCTAAATGCCGCTTTTAAATGCCGACACATGCTTTTTCAATTATGAATGAACGACGAAATTTAAAGGGCACACGTCCCGAGGAATAATTTACAGGAAGTATTAATTTCGTTTTATGTTACAATCCGCTTGACACTGGGTGAATGAAACGCTTTGATTGAGGGAATGAATGGATGAGTTAAGTTTGTTATGGGGACCAGAGGCATGAATTTACGGTGGTTATGATTTTTTTAGTAATGTTATTCCAACTGGGGCTGTAGCATATTTAAAAACAATTTATCCCGCCGACGATATATTGATGAATTGGAGACTGAAATAGTAAAACCATTTTTTTACTTTGATTTGTTTATTTATTACTTACAATATTCCCTTAGTATAAAGTATGTAATGTAATATTATAAGGAAGACAATCAAGATTTTGCTGTCTACTTTTAAGGCACTTTTTTAATATAAAAATATACATATGTACTAATAATATTCAACTATACCATCACAATAACATAACAATTCAACCATTCGAAATGTTAAAACAAAAATATATGGTAAAAATGTTTTTACTTAAAATTACATTTTAGTATTAGCATAGTGAATAATTCGATTCTATGTAATAGAATACAAGCAATGCTCAATACACAGTATCGAAAAATGTCGGTAAACATTTAATAAATTTTGCATGCGTACCTTTTAATATGCACTTTTATTTCAAGAATAATGTTTTGAATTTGCACTCTTCATTAATTTATTAATTTATTCTTTGATGATTTAGTAGTTTTTAACGTCTTCAAGTACCTTAAATACGTCAAGGCGAATTTCATTACAAAAAGAAATTATATAATACTGTGCACTCAAATAAAATATCTGTTAAAATATACTCTTCTTAATGCTGATTAGTGCAACAAAGGCACTAAAATTATCACAATCGCTGCTATTCTACCTATCATTAGGATAGTTAAACATGGATATCTATAAATTCCTTTCGCACGATATTTGAGTAAGATTAGGTATTATCAATAATGAATTATTAGTAGATTCTGCAATAAATAAAAATAAAAATTAATTAGAATTGAACCAAATAAAATTACTTGGCTTCTATTCAAAACCGCAGCCTGTTCTTCTTACAAAAAGAAAAAGTATTGGTGATTTGGAGGAAGCTTATATAACATTTATCCAAATGTATCTTTAAGAATCGCTTAATCCAATTCAACAATAAGTATTATTCCGATTAGTAAAAACAAAAATATAAATATATATCTCGTATAGTCTAAACGTAATTAATAATAACATATTGCAAGTTAATCGTCTTTATTCTCCCCTGCGATGATTGGTAGACATTTTAGCGTAATCCGTTTCATTTAAGGCACTCTATCTCAAATTTTCACACATAGAGAAATTTATTGCGAGACAACCATTTCGCATCCCGGCTGGTGCGGCTCCTTCAACTCAGTCAAAATCACGATCGATTCACCAAGGCCTCCAAGGCTTGTCTTCGTCCATGGGCTCCATCTTCCTCACCACCAAAGACAGCGGCTGGCTGTAGACGGAGTCCGCCGGCTCCGGGCTGTGGCTGGGCGAGTAATTAGAGTACCCGCTGGTACCCGAAGCCGCCGAGCCGGTTCTCTCGGGCATTATGGGAATAAGCGTGGGCACTGGGGAGGGTAACGTCGGCGCCTGCAGCGACGTGGGTAACACTAGGGCTATGTCCCCGTTGGGTAGTCGGGTAGGAACTAACTGTAAACTGGTACCGTTGCTATTGCTAAGGATGATCCCGTTGCCGTGGGGCATCGACGGCTCCGAGGGCTTCTGGTTGGGCAGTATGTGCACCTGCACTTGTGGCGATTCCTGGATCTTGGGGCCTTGGCTCAGGCACGTGGCGAGGTGCTGGAGCAGCTTGCGGCGCACGGTGGGGTCCAGGCCGGGGAACCGGCCCACCTCCGAGGCGCATTCGCTGAACCCCGCGCGGAATTTGCTTAAAGAAGCCGTGTCCGTCGCCGCCGACATGACCACTTGCTGGCGCTGGAGGTTCTGGAGGTGCTTGACCGTCATTTCCAGAATGTCGGCTTTTTCCAGTTTCGAGTGCCTTGCGGGCTGGAATAAACAAATCTGGTGAATAATCTACGATTTTATTTTTGTTACATAGTTCGTCACATAATTCCTTAGGTTGCGAGTTTATCAGTATACTTAGAGATTAAAAAAATAGCTCTATTCAATATTTATAGTACAATCGTGTTGTAATGGAAAAAAATAAGTGTTTACTGAACCGAATCAGTAAGTGACACGCGCCGTCTCGTGTGGGTATTAAAGGTTAAAACGCGCTACATGTCTGGATTTAAGAAACAATGATCGTTACGCATAATCGCGTGGAAAAGTAACCAGAAATGGAAAAAATTGGTATCTAAATACGTGAAGCAAGGTCACTTGCGTCTCGGTAAACATCAAAAATAATGAAAATAAAAAATCGTCTGATAATTTTATTTTTTAATGCCGGTGTTATCAGTCAAATATTACGATTTACCTCGTTAGACATATTTTTATAGCTACAAGGATATATTTATGTATACCTACAATCACATCTATAATATAGGTATACACAGGAAACAAATTGAAATACCTACGTAATTTTAAATTGTACCTATGTACTAAATTAAAATCCCTATCTGACTATTTTATTATCATTGATACCAATTAATTTTAATTGATCGTAGTAAAATTACTACTCTACTTAATACATAAAAGTGTACAGTAAGTACATGTTATTGCGATACCCTACCCTAATGTATAAAAGTTTGAGCGAATAGATAAGGATTTGTTTCATTAATTTGTGAGGGTGATTGCCTCTAAATACGAAATCCAGAAACTGGAAAAACACTTTCCACTTTCCTATTAACACACTTGCGCTAATGATTGTAATAGTTCACAGTTTAATAGCGTTAAAAATAAAAAACTGAAAAAATTATAGCGAATTTTCAAAATAAAACACTCTGTATGTATATCCTAAGCCAGAATATTTTTATTTCTGGTTCAACATAATATGTGTCACAATTTAATCGTGATCGTATTTTGGCCAGTTTATCCACTTTCGTATAAACTCCAATTTTAAAAATTCGTTTAAACACCACCAGCATGTGTATAAGTATTACATGCATACTGCTCAATTATTTTTCTACGTTTGAAATTATTTACTATCACTATATACAAAAAACCAAAAAGCTACTATTTCCCGATAATTATCAAGTGAAAATTTCCTACCTAAATTATTTTTTAGATTTGTTTGCGATACCTAATTATTAGTACCGTCTAATTAGAATGGTTATCATGTGAACGTGCACATACGAACTCGATTCGAAATTTTTTTTACCGACATATGCAAAAAATCGCGTATTTTTCATTCTAACTTTTTTATACAAACCGTTGAATTTTCCAGCATATTTTCCGTGCCAAAAAGCGATATACTGATTTACATAATATTTTCTTTTATCCTAAACACCATTATTAAGATTTTTACTCATCTATTACGGCGAAATATAATTTGTAGGTGCAGGTAAATTGCGAATATTTTTTTAAAGATTAGAGAGTTTTTTTTATACCTGAATGTACTTCAATTATTAAATTACTATAACTAGGCTATCTTCGATGATAATACGTAGAGTGGAATTCCTTTTCATCACACGTCAAAGCTATTCAGCTTTTTTAGTAGAGTAAACTCAAATGAAATCAGAGCGGTGAACGTGTTAAAAAAACGAACCAACAAAAGCACGCGTGTAATGGAGCACTTACGTCTTTCTTCATTGCGTCCAATATGAGCGTCTTCAGTTCGTTGAGGCAGTTATTAATCCTCGCCCTCCGCCTTTTCTCCATAATGGGCTTGTTGCTCTGCAAAAAACGAGAAAAAGGAAATGAGCAATCATGATCAAAAGCCGGCGAAACCGTGGGAAACGACACAAGATCATCGAAAATTGAATGACGCGTGCTACGAATTATTATTAAGCTCATATACGCTCAAAATAAATTAGATAATTCGTTGTAATTAGAAGTGAGTGATAACAACAAGAATGTAAGGATGAAGCCTTTATCTTAGCACTAGCCTAGATCGGGTTACATGGTATATCACGCATTTTCGTGCAGATAAAATCAACTCTTTTTTTCCGAAAGTAAATTTCATATACATCCTGCTTCACCCGCCTAGAACAGACCGACATTTGATCACGGTCAGTCTGGTTCTAAAATTAACAGGTCTTCTCGTGTTTTGCCAAGAGCCTGTCAATGAGGCACGCGTACGCACCGTGCCAGTCGGGTTCTCGCGTAGGTTTTTTTTACAACGGACGAACTTCGTTTCCCACGGTCCGAGATGCTGGTTTTCTAAGTAGCGTCTGCGGGTTTTTTTTGTCGTGAGCGCGGTCGGGCCGAGCCGAGTCCGACTCATCGAAACTGAGCGTGTAGTATACGCAAAACGAGCGAGGAATACGCGATGTTATTCAGTAAATTCGCTATTGAAAAATGATTCAATTATTCTAATGTCTTTGATTCAATTGCACAAAATTCAAGATGTATATGTTCGTTTTGGGGTTACGTTTTAGGGTTACTCTTAACAAGTGGGACATCTTTTTCTGAGATACAGTGGAGATAGAAATGGCATTTAAGTGAAGCATTTTTTTTTCTAATAAATAATGATGTTAACTAGGCTGTCTAACATACGTATTTTAAGTGGTATTTTAAGGAAATGAATGAATTTGTTAAACTGTTCAAAATTATTGAAGATTTAGGGAGACATTTCTGGACATGGGTTCTTATACTCAAATGTCTTCTTTCGTTGCCCTGAATAATCCCTATATAGAAGTTTTATCCCGCATAATTCTGAAACACCCTGTATTTATTACTTATAGTTTCTTAATGTAATTTCATGGAATGGAGTTAAATTAGTTGTCCAAAATAATGCAAATTCCCACAAGTTATCACAGTTCTGATCACTTTGTTAATGATTTATTAATATGCATTTTAATTTCCAAGATTTAATAAGCCGTTCCTAAAGTTACTGTGGGAAGATTATCGTCTATATTATAATTTATCAGTTCGGTGTAGAATTTATTAGAAAAAATATTCAGATAAAAATTCTTAAATTTCAGACAGAATGACAGAATACTGATATTTGATATTTATCCCTTAAATTGCAATTAATTTACTACACGATGTTCTAAAGAACCCTATTCAATTTGGTTCTTACAAGTTAATTTGTAATATATTAATAGATAATATTTTTAAATTGGAAACAACATTTATAAATGTTGCATATAAATTGCTTAAATAAATAATATTTTACACGCGCCTTATTCTGTGTGAGTTTTTTATTCAAGACATACTGTAAAATATTTTTTAATATCGATAAATCTATACCAACAGGAAGCACACAATTTTAAAAGATTCTTTTAGGTGACTCTTATTAGAATAAACAATGATTATTCAGTTATTATTGTTATCAATGAATAAAACAACGATTAATATGCAACATATGTATTACAATATCACTATAGTCGATTTTTATGTATTTTAAATACCTCCTTTTTGATTGTATTTATACATATCTAATCAACCTAAAGGAGGGTCCACATTTAATAACATATTATTATACCAACATTACTATATATCGCATTGTTATATAGCAAGTGTGGACGCTATTTTTGATGCTTTCTGAATTTTTAACAGCGTCCACAATTGCTATATAACACTGCGATATAGCAATGTTATACAACACGTTATTAAATGTGGACCCTGCTTAATAGGTACTAATTTGGTCGAGCCCATTTAACATACGATCATCCACAATAATTAACAAATAAGTTTATACGTTGTTTACGAAAAATAAGGCTGTCTATACAGAAGAGTTCGCTGGGTTTTTCACAGAGCTTATTTTGAAATTACACCGACCGAAAGCTTTGTATAAAACGGTCGTTTCGACTAAGCTTCGAGCGGATTATTCGGAGGAAGTGACACGTTTTAGGACCGTAACTAAACGCATCCCTTTTGCCCCGAAGGCATTTCTAATGTTCTGTTTTACCACACAAATCGCATCGGCATCAAACAAAGCGGCTCGCCGAAGACAAATTTCGGTAAACTCGAAAATTCCTTGACCGCAACTACCAGATGCCTTTATGTAAACAATTATTTCTCGGAATGCTTCAATTGAATGACTAAGGACTCGTCGAAACAGGTAGGTGCCTTTACGATACTGTAAATATCGACGTTGTTAAAATCTCATTTCATACGTATTAAGGCGGAGATTGGAGAAGCGTAAAGAAGTCGGCGACTTCGCAGAAAATGAAGAAATTTTTCCAAACACGTCGAGTGGCCGGTAAGCGGTTTTAATTACCCACGGCTGATTCCCAAGATGGGCTAAGCCGATGATGAAACACCCCGTTTGTTGCGTACTTACATGCTAATACTGTTGTAACCAATTCGGCTTATCTACCCGCCGTTGTCGCATTGCCCGACTATAAATCGTCCAAAATTTATGCGCAAAATTTCGAATTATTTAAAAAATTTGCGTTTTGTTTTGCGCGAAAAAAATCGTGTTAATGACGTAAGTACGTATCAAAATCCTTAAGTAAATGGAGACGTTTGAAGGCGAAAATTCCCAGACGAGGGTCAACAAATTGGTCAATGAAAACAAGGATGATGATTGGCGGGAGTTTTTTTTTTATTATTTGCGTTATCAGTGTTGTTAAATAAAACACTTAATTTTACTATAAGTATTCTTAAATTAGTACAGAAAACTCGAGTGATGATGAACTGGATGTTAAAGATGAACAAAAAATAGTTTAAAAATATCCAAAAAAATTTCTCTTAAAAAAGGAATAAGTATTGAATCCTTAAATTCAAAATTACAAATTGTCTCGATTTAAAAGAAAAATAGAAAATTTTAGAAACTTTTGAAAGTAAAAAATGACAGAAGTGAAAAAAGACAAATATCAAGAAATATTTAAAGGTAAAGTAATGACAAGTTTGCATCCCTAAAATTGAAAATTGGCTTCAAAATATTTTGAGTTGCCTGAAGTTTTGGGGCTTTTTTAGATAATTAGGGTAGCAAATGCTCAAAGTATTACGTTTTACATATATAACGTAGAATATTTAAATAGACTTTAATATAGAAAAATTAAATCTGAATCCATTTAAACTAGATAAATAATTATTATATAAATATGCAATATCTATGTTTGAACAGGCGAATAGGCGCTAAATGCAGTTTATTCTCTATATAGATTAAAATTTAATAGATAATTAGAGTAAATAATTTTGCACAAAAAAATTGCATTATAAAAGAGCCCATACACTAACAATTTACGACTCGTATTTTACATTTATCACTAAAGAAAAAAAAATATAATAAACGCACGTTCCTGTCACGCTTCACGCTGATCATGTTCAAATCGAAATAAACACGATACGAATAAATAAAATTAATGTAAAAATTAAACAATTTATCGACGATTGCGGATGTAAGTATAATGGGTAAGTACACTATGGGTTTTCCCATATCGCCGGATTTAAATGAATCGAGTCCGAACGTAATTAATCGAAAATAGGAACTAACCCTTCGATTGTCGCTTATCCTCCGTACTCCGGTATTCCCTTCAGCGGGTACTAAACCAGGCGAACTAGGCAAACTAGGCGTAGGGGAAGCACTGGCCGGTTGAATCATAGTCGCAGCGGACGCAGCGGACGTAGTAGTAACCATATTTACTATGAGCACAACTTCACCACTTAATAGTTTACTACCTACTAATGTCGTATAAATGCTATACACTACGTAGCGACCATCTCGGGGTCTCGGCTGTGTTGCCGGATTGTGTTTCGAAAATTATAGGAAGATTAAATACCGCTCCGTGTAGTTCGCACGTGTAGTTTTTTCGTATTTTTTGCTTGAAATTCGTAGCTAAGATCGCTAATTTAGAATTACTGTAGAGTATAGTAACTAATTAACGAGTCGTTAAGTTTCCTATAGTTTAATCAGGAGATAACTTCCTAAAATTGTTTTCCAAAGTAAAAACAGTTTGGTTTTATATTAATCCTATTTCTAATTAGGAGATTTCTGACTAATTGATTGATAGTAAGACCTACTGATTGATTAGCTTTCACGATTAGTGAGCCTGGTTCTTGATTTTCTAAGTTAAAGTTTTTCATGGGAACTTAACTAGTCGCAAAAAATAAAACCTACAAATTCATGTACATATCTAATTTTTGCATCATATTAAAATTTCATTTGAATAATAATTTTCATATCTTTGAACGTTGAAATTTGCATTTTACTTTTGCACTTCTTTCATCAATTTAATTCGTAATTTTAAACAGAACATGCTTTAGAAAAAACATACTTAATTTACAAGAAGAAATTTTAATTGTCCTTACAGACCATTTTATCCTTTGTTTATCTAAGAATGTAATTATTGCTCATGAACGATTCCTCTACCTTTTCATAACAATATTTTATATTTTCTTTTACATTTTCATAAAATAATTCTGCTTTATCTCATTTCAACCAATCGATTTATTTATTGTAGTATAAAAATATATAGCTAAAATTATCATTTCTTACGTGTAACATTTTTTTGTCAGAAAATAACACTTCTATAATGGTCTATTCGATAGTATTAGAAAATAAGAGTAATAGATAATTGTATTTATACCATAATTATTTCCAGTTTTTAAAGGAAATCGGGAAGACCTGGCAACATCGTATCGATTCTACCGACAAACCGCCGACGAGAACTGAATACTGCCGCATTGCAAAGTTATGCGAGAAAAATTGGTCCTTCGTGGTTGTTTCATGCAGCATCCCATCGAATACAACGTTGTCACTTCTTCTGCAGGGATCTCTTTTATAATTTCAATTAAAAATTTACCCAACCTTTGTTAAAAAATCTAAAACTTTCCAAATATACCAATAAAACGTTCATACGAAATTCATTGGAATTTAAATATATCCCTGTCATCATCTTCAGCCTCATCATCGCCTTTTCCCGCTCCCTACTCGATTGATTTGCCGCGGTGCTTCCCCGTGACTCGGCAACGCGCATGGGACATCAAATTCGGCACATTCCCATACACTTTCGACTCCTCTCGTAGTCAATCGTCTCCGGCACAGGGCAGGATTTCGCTAATTTCAGTTTCCCCTTTGCGAGCTCGCCTATTAGCGGATAATCAGCCCTATTCGTCGCGTTGCAATGGTGAATAAAACCGTTCGAATTCGAGCGAGCGGAGCGTGTCCGTCGAACGATCTCCCTAAATGCCCGAGCTTTCGCATTGTTTGATTTTCAATGTCACCACACGCGACAATAATGAATATTATAAGGTCATTAAAAATCGTTGTAAACAGCAACAATGGTTCGAATCTACAAGTCTAAAACACTGAACGAAGTTTTGTTTGTAATAATTTTTTAAATCAACGATATGTTTAGTTTTTTTTTCTATTACCGGCTTGTGGTAATTGATCGAGCCAATATGATTTTTTCCTATTGTTCCCATTCGTCTAATTATTGCAAACTCGTAGAGTACATAATAGAGCTCCCATTAATTTGTCACTAGAATCCCAATTTTTAGCAAACAGCAAATACTCATCGAGAGCATGTAATGTAATTCAATACCTTAACTCTTGCCAGCTATCTTATACAAATATGTCGTTAAACTTCGTTAAATTATTAATATTGTCAAATATAAAAGTAATTGAGAGGCCTAAGAATAAACGGGGTTCAAGCGACATTTCTTAAATATAGTTCTAAGTGCAGATTTAGGTACTTTCAATGCCACTTTATTTAGTATAAAAAGGAATTAAGTGATTTTCTGCTTCAATAGATGACTTTCAAAGCAGAAAAATCACTTAAATTCCTTTTTATAATGAACTTACTGGCATTTAAATCTGCACTTTAAAAAAGCTATTTCTTATACTTTCTTAGTACTTTTTGAATATCGGTAAGAAAGTCTTGAGCCTAGACTTTTTAAGCACAAATTTTGCCTAAGTGTAGAGTGCTAATAATTTCGTAAATACAAGTTTTTTTATAGCCGCATCAATGTCCATTAATTACTTCCAGCTTGATGTAAGGAAACAGATTTCCATTTTACATAAACCGAAAATTAAATATTTATAGTCTATTCATAAATGAGGCGGACTAATCAGTCGTCGTGATACTTGCAAAACCAATACAGGGTGAACCACCCAAGTAATATTAAAATAAAAAATATTACCGTGAACATTATTTTTTTTTAATTTCTGTGTTGGGCAGAAGTGTGTTAGACAGATATAGCTTCTGTGTAGGCTGGAATTGATTGATTTATTACCCCGCCTCATTTATGAATAGACTATAGTTGATTTCTATATAGCAATTAATTAAAACGATCAAGCTCATTATAGAAATAACAGCAACAAGATAATGAAATAAATAAAATATTGAAAATCAATAAATTTTGTAACAAAATAATCGCATTTAATGGAAGATATCTCCGCAGTTAAAACTATAATCATTTAAAAAAATACAATTGACTTGTTTTATCGACTCCCAAACCGGGTCAACAAAATTCCGATATTTTTTTATCACGCCGCGCTCCGCGATAACCGGCGAAATTTCAAATATTCAAACATGGAAAAACTGGTATCGAATGTTGAAAAATACGCCGGGTCTTTTTCATACCGACGGCGTGCTTCATTCATTTGATTCCGTTGTTTTTTAACGATTCCAGCAGACTATATGCGCATCGGTAACAATCATAAACCTACATAATAACATGCTCGCGAGTTTCTAAATGATCCTGCAACTGCAGCATTAGTAACCGACTATCGGGGACATTTATGATGAATATCGTAATTCTCAATCATTATAAGGTATTCAGGATTCAGGAAAAGAGTCCTGCTCTGCGCGGCGTCGGTATGCGATAGCCGGGCTCGGGGGCTCGGGCAGCAGCAGAAAACAGAGAAGCAAAGCAGGTCATAACAGCGGCAAAACAACCACCGACCAGCGATAGTCGCTTTTCCTGCTGAGCCGAGGCCGCCCGCGATTTACCAGCAATCGCCTTGCCCTCTACAGGTGGGTGGTGTAATCACGTCTCGGGACGAAGGACGATAACGCCGTTGCCACGTTTCCTCGCCCATTTGTCCCCGATTTCAACAGGAATATTTAAATATTCAAGTTTTCTTATAAGAATCATAAAGCGCAACTTTAATACCTGTATAGGTTTCCGATTACTATATTAACTAGAGGTTCAAGATACAGTTCCAAATTAGTAATGATAATATTGACTAGAGATCAAAGAGTAAAGACCATAGACAGCTGTATAAGCTGCAAAAGGGTTATCCTGGAAGGGTTTTCCAAGCTCCTGGAAATATCTCCAACCTGAAAATTGATCCAAAAGTAGTAATGTTCAGGCACATCTGGAAGAGGTTCACCAAAGCATTGGATAGAAAAATCGTAAACCTAGCACTGTAAATTCCTCCTTTCGATACTTTAATACCTGCTTAGGTTTCCGATTATTATATTAACTAGAGGTTCAAGATACGGTTCCAAAAAAGACCTAACCAAATTAGTAATTGTTTATGAAAATGATAGATAATATTGACTAGATCAAAGAGTAGAGACTTTAGATAGCTGTATAAGCCCCAAGGGTTATCCTGGAAGGATTTTCCAAGCACCTGGAGAAATCTCCAACCTGAAAATTGATCCAAAAGTAGAAATGTTCAGGCAAATCTGGAAGAGGTTCACCAAAACATTGGATAGAAAAATCGTAAACCTAGCACTGTAAATTCCTCCTTTAGATACTTTAATACCTGCTTAGGTTTCCGATTATTATATTAACTAGAGGTTCAAGATACGGTTCCAAAAAAGACCTAACCAAATTAGTAATTGTTTGTGAAAATGATAGATAATATTGACTAGATCAAAGAGTAGAGACTTTAGATAGCTGTATAAGCCACAAGGGTTATCCTGGAAGGATTTTCCAAGCACCTGGAGAAATCTCCAACCTGAAAATTGATCCAAAAGTAGAAATGTTCAGGCAAATCTGGAAGAGGTTCACCAAAACATTGGATAGAAAAATCGTAAACCTAGCACTGTAAATTCCTCCTTTAGATACTTTAATACCTGCTTAGGTTTCCGATTATTATATTAACTAGAGGTTCAAGATACGGTTCCAAAAAAGACCTAACCAAATTAGTAATTGTTTGTGAAAATGATAGATAATATTGACTAGATCAAAGAGTAGAGACTTTAGATAGCTGTATAAGCCACAAGGGTTATCCTGGAAGGATTTTCCAAGCACCTGGAGAAATCTCCAACCTGAAAATTGATCCAAAAGTAGAAATGTTCAGGCAAATCTGGAAGAGGTTCACCAAAACATTGGATAGAAAAATCGTAAACCTAGCACTGTAAATTCCTCCTTTAGATACTTTAATACCTGCTTAGGTTTCCGATTATTATATTAACTAGAGGTTCAAGATACGGTTCCAAAAAAGACCTAACCAAATTAGTAATTGTTTGTGAAAATGATAGATAATATTGACTAGATCAAAGAGTAGAGACTTTAGATAGCTGTATAAGCCACAAGGGTTATCCTGGAAGGATTTTCCAAGCACCTGGAGAAATCTCCAACCTGAAAATTGATCCATAAGTAGTAATGTTCAGGCAAACCTGGAAGAGGTTCACCAAAGCATTGGATAGAAAAATCGTAAACCTAGCACTGTAAATTCTTCCTTTAGATAGGAAAGCGAAGGTGAAGGAACCGTAGACTTCCAAGGTCTGGATAGCACCATCCAAAAATCTAAGAAACGTTTTGTAGAAGATGCAATGGAGACTTGAAGATGATGTAGAAGATACGAAGGCTAGGATAGCTCTAGTACAAGCGGTATTCCTTGGTTCAGGGAAATTGTCGGAGACGTGGCGACGTGGCGCCGGAGCGAGCGATCGCGCCCGAAAAAAGAAAAGAGAGGTCGATCGGTGGTCACACGTGCCTGTGTGCGTCACGCTCACACTCGTGGGAAAGCTCCGCCCATGACCGCGGGTGGCTGCCGTTCAAAGTGCCGACCGCGTGCCTGTAGTACTCCTGTCCCGCTCGTCCCTCTCGCGGACGTCAAGGATCCGCTGATTCATGGGTATGTGTATGTAAGTACACGTCCGCGAGTCGGCCGTCTCGGACGCGGTTGCCGCTTCTTTATTTTTATCTGATAAAAATAATGTCGACGCGGCTTTTTTTTTTGGAATTGGTTGGCGGACGGTCGGTTCCGTTATGCGAGGAAAACAATGCGCCCAGCGTTCAGGATTTAAATTGTTTTTCTTATATAGATACTTACGATTTGTGGTGATATTCAATACATCCATTGCTGAGTCTCTTAATTGAGTTGGGTACAATTGAGTGACTCAGTAAGAGAAGGGGCTATGCCACAAAATCAACTATTTGAGAAAATGAAGATGAAAGAGAGAAAATGAATAGGACTGCAAGAATTTCAATAGCATTTGGCATACAAAAGGATATGCCACACTTCTACGGAGTTCGAATTATGGTGCACAGGCAGCAGCTCTATCCAGCACCATTAAAACAAAAAAAACAACTTTTATATGGCCCCTTCTCTTCCTTCTCTTCCTTCTCTTCCTTCTCTTCCTTCTCTTCCTTCTCTTCCTTCTCTTCCTTCTCTTCCTTCTCTTCCTTCTCTTCCTTCTCTTCCTTCTCTTCCTTCTCTTCCTTCTCTTCCTTCTCTTCCTTCTCTTCCTTCTCTTCCTTCTCTTCCTTCTCTTCATCAGACACTCAATTGAGATTTGAGTAAAATGAATTGAGGAAAATGAATAGGTACTCACCAAGAACGAACAAAATGAAAATAGGTACCTCAAAAGGAAAGAAGGAATAACCAAATCATCGAGGTATAGATGGATGATTAGCTAGACATCACCAGAGAGTCTGCACAAGTTGGTACAAATTTCCTCTATGTGTTTGCTCTGATGTGTTTCTAATTTCCATTTTGAAACTCCTCTTCTGGCCAGTATTCGGAGCCTCTCTTTAAAATTAGAGAAACGCTAACAATTTTACATTTTTACATTGTTAATTGTTATGGAATTACTATGGAGTTTCTGGGGTAACTGGGGTTTCTCCTAGATCGATGATTTCCCCTAATTGTAATTGAACTGGTAAAATTAGAAAATAGATTTTTGGGTAACAGATCCAAAACGAAAGAAACGAAAGAAGAACATAATAAAAACTTGGTGATACATTTCCTAGAGGTGGACCACAATCTTTCTGGGATCTTCGTAAAGCAAGTAAACTCACATCAAACTATAGCGTCCTGTTGGATTAGAGACTTCTTTCCAGAGTTCATTAAAGCAGCAAATATGTGTAAATATACCAACACCTAATATTTTCTCTATAGCTGTAGATGCCATAAAAGATAGAATGATGTAGATGACGAATGGGGTAGGTAGCCCAATCTCCGGAAGGCCGGCAACGCGGCGAAAAATCCTTTCGTGTTGTTATTGTCACAGACATGATCAACCAGCGAGGCAGCGAGCGAGCAGCGAACGACAAGGTCGCACGGCGCGGTGGCCGTACGCCTCGCTTGCCCACAGAAAGAGCGAGTACCCACGGTACCCATAAAAATGGTATACCCATGGATGGCTCCGAGGCACCACCGACTCTCTCGTGATGACTAGGATTCGACCAACGTAATAATAAATTACACGTCTACGGGTTGTAACCGGTCGAAGGAGCATTAAGTTATAATTTTTGGTTAATTGAGCCGAAGGATTTTTAGCCATTCCGGTTAATTTTAATTGCTGGGTATAATATATTCGAGGTTGGCTTATCGTATCGAATTTGATTAATTTTATGCGTAGAGTTTTTTGCCGTTTTTGACGGCAAATCTTCTGTAAAATTCCTTCATGATTACCGCTTAAAAAATAGCATTTTTCGTTGTTGAAACAAATACTTATGATTAGCGAGACACGTTTATATAGTCTCTTATCTTACTGGAAAGTTCCATAAATGTTGGGTAATACTTTTTTTCTACTAGATAACTACATATATCATATGTACTAAGTTAATATAATACGATAATTTATTATATTTACATAATTAGTTGCATCATTTTGCAAACAACTAGTAATAGATACAATTTAAAAAAAATATTAATCGTCGCTTTGAATTTTGAATTGTTAATATTTAATTCAGACATTCTTTTGAGATTTTGGACATGTAGGTACTATTTGCTACTAAAGTACATGAATAGTTAGTAAGTATAGCACCTGAAAAAAGCTCTTTTACATGTCATGTCTTTTCTTTTACTACTAAATCTTGTAATTATTCATAAATAACTATGATGTAGGATGAAGAAGGTTAGGCTGAAGAAGTTATCATATTTTCTGATTTTCAAAAAAAAAAATAATTATTGAAAATCCCTTTCTAAATAAGATAGAAACTTTCATCGGATCACCTTGAATTGCTTCTCTTCAACTAGTTCATTCTGGTTAATTCAAGTTGAACCAAAGATTAGCAAGTTTTGGTTGGTTCGGGAAATTTTCCAAAAAACAATAAAATTAAAAATGGCGTATTTACCTATGGCAAATAAACCATATTGACATTTCATATTAGCGTATCGTTTGTTTTTTTTTTGTATCACGTTCGAAGTCTTTATCCTTTTTAATTATGTATCTGGAAAACCCACGAAAATCATAGTATTCGTAGATATCGTTCAGTAGTGTCTAGTTTTTTCATGGAAAATAAAGAGAGGAATTTCGTTAAAATACGAAATTTACACTATATTGTTCAAAGGGACAATCTTTATATAATATCGTGGTAGCGTGGGTGTAGAAGGAGGTAAACTATACCACGCGCTCTACCACACCGAATACCACGCTTCGCCTCGCTTTTGCCGTCGCCGGTACCACCTAGGAGAAATGACGAGTTATTCAGATTCTAAACTTTAAAGATAATGATGGATAGTATTCACCGGAGGCTGATTTTTTTTGGCGTATTTCTTACGTAGGATATACACGCTATCAATTGACAGAGAAAGATTAAATATACGTGTAGGTATGTAAGAAGTTTGTATTGAAAAGTATTTTGTAAATACCAAAGGGAACCTGTAGTTGATAATATTATAAAGGTAATGTAAAGTTTATTGACATATAATACTAAAATAGAAAAGCAAATAGGTATATATAATGTAGGAAATAAGTAAAATAAACAAGAAAACACAAATAATTGGACTAAACTAATATAGTGGTTAATTTAACGAAAAATGAAAAATACATTAAAAGATAAAATGGAAATATCGCATTATAAATGTAAATCAAACCAATTTAATCCTACTCAGGACGATTAAATGTTTTTCAAACGTATATTTGCTTTTATAGCAAATACCTACATATCTGTACTTATTCGTGAAAAACTCTACCCGTTTATTTTCGATTCGAGTGCGATGAAAAATAATTAACAATGTCTATCGAACAAACAACGCGTTGGCTCGAGCAAACCAACAATTAAACCAACAATTCGAGAAGTAATTTGAAGCAGGTGCAAAAATGAATAGGGCAGGGCGTCAAATTTTCTCACTTGTCGGCCTCTGTATAACCTATAATCAGGATTGATCTTTTCAAACAACAACCAGAATACCCTCTTATAGCTAACAACACAAATTATACCGACGACTAATTTCATCAGTAACAAGAAAGCGTATAAGTTGCGTGGAACGAATATTAAATGGTTAAAATCTAAATCACACTAGAATATACAGTGTGGTACCTCTTCTTATTTGGTGATATATTTAAAGTGTTTAAAAGTGTAGTAGGTAGTTCTACAGAAAAGTGGATTTACGATGGTTCTGGAAACCACCTTCTTTTAACTAGATTCATTTACATGAATCCAGTCTCATTAGATCTGCACTTTATTGTAAATGTACTTCTAGCTCATCTCATAAAGATTCTATAAGACCTAAAAATTTAGAGCTTCAAATAAGAACTTTATTGGAGTTCTTTAGGCAATTATAAAATATTTATTAAGTTATATTCCTAAGTTTCTCCCATTACTCCCATTGCATTGAACCTAAATAAAAATGTTGATAAATAATGTTGCTAAGTACAATAGGGGATTTTTGGGAAGACTTATACTTAATTGTTATTAGGCTGTGTTTGTTAATTTTATAGGTACCATTATTGATATAATTTATTCTATATGTATAGAGGTTTTCGTGGTTTCTGGTTAAAATATAAATCTTCGTTTGAGTTATTTGTAGTATTCCCTAAACAAATCGGAACAAAATGAATTATTTTTGTACAGCAATCACAGTTGTCTTTCAAGATCGCATATGCAAATATTTCGAGTTTTTTGCATAGATAAGATTGGACTTGCGCCTCACCTTGTATAGTTATTTTAAATACGAAATACATACACTTGTTATCTAAAATACACACCGTAATTTCCTACCCAAATTTAAGGATATAAATCAAGAATTCACTAAAAACAGGTCCGTGCACCTTAAAATCAGACCAGAATAGCGGCATCAACACGTTTTAACCAATCCAATCAGTGGTGTGCAAGCGTGAGATTTTATTGCATCAATAGAAATTAGTGATTTTATAATTATTGTACTTATTACTTATCATATGAAACTATAAATAAATTTACTTTCTTCTATCCTATTTTCACCACATTCCTCCAATATTCATTTTAATTCTATATCTTGGGAAAAGACTTAAAATTGTTGGCTCCTTACCTCATCTGTTCTTCAGTTATATGCATCATTTTTTTGGTACTCCAATTGGGTATTGGTATTGGCTAGGTAATTAGTTGTAGCTGTTAAAAAGTAAATATGTTGTGAGGAAATTAACCGACCCCTTGGAGCAGTCCCTGGCGTTTCACCATTTATCTGGCGGCCGGGCGAAGAGAGGACGAAAACCTGATTTTTTTCCAAGAACAATGGTCGCCGCGGCCTTATAACCTGTCAGACTTGGCACGGCAGGCATCACTGAATGCCCCGCTTAATTACAGGGCGATGCCGAACGCCCCGACCGCAGTTGTTTTCGCTTTTAAGCGAAATATAATCACGAGATGCGCTTGTGGCTGTTTGAATGGTCGGCTGGTTAGGACCGGCTCGTTTTGGTCGTTTTGGGACGGTGCCGGTGCCGGTGCGATGCGCTTTAGGGGTCGAGATTTTTGCCGAACCGCCAAAGAGGAAAGAGGCTGTGCGAGAGCGGAGGGAAATGCTAATGAATCGAGACCTTGGCTTTTTTTAACAACGATTTTGTTTAATTCTGGTTATCTTTTGGGAACAAAAGCATTTTTTATGTATAGCTACTTCTGGGTAAACGGTTAATGTTATCCCTCCCGAAAAGTATATTATATACAGGATGTCGCAAAAAGGTTGGGATGCATGGCTTAACTACTGCATACTTCTGAGACGAAAATAAGATGGTTTAACCTAACTTAAGTACCCATATACAAAAGTGTTTAGTTAAGAAGTTATTATAGGTACCTCAGAATCTTAAGGTTAAGAATAAAAAATTTTTTGATGTTGGACCAGAATGGCTTAACTTTTTTTCGTGAACATTTTTACAGAATATATTTGATTGGCGACATATTTTGTTTATATGTTTTTTGTTAATTATGGATACTCAGATTTAACGGGGAGGTTCAAGCCCTAATTGTTCCGCCCTTGTTATTCACCTAATTTTTAAATCGGCATCTAAATTTACTAAATTTTTTACTCTTTGTAATTTTCTGTAAAATCCATTTTTTTGAGATAAGAGCTTTTTTGGCATTCACATGATTTTTTAAATCCACAATTTTCTTGACGTTTTCATTAATAAAAAGTTTTCCACAATAATCTATATTTATTAATCAGAAATCATAACACTTGTAGAAAACAATAAGACATTTCATATTTCAGACTGATCTTAAAAATTTGAATTCTGTAATTTATAAAAACTGTGTAATATGGCTTCCATTAATGATTAATTTAAAGTATTTGAAAAATTGGAGTTTTTAATTTTGAAGCGTTTTCTACACATCCGTTGCCTACATACGTAACATCGACTATATTGCCTACAGATTTCTTTATAACATGCAGTAGTATTGTAAGTTCGAGTTAAAAGATGGCAACTGCTTGTAAAATTTTCATATAATCACTCACATAATTTATACAAAAACTAAATGCATAATAATTGTACTAATTATATATTTTGACAGTCCATTTTTTAAATTTATATCTAGTATTTTAACTGAAAAGTTTAGTTCTTTTTTAAGTTTTAGGATTTTTTTCCTTCATAGAGGAAGAAAGTTTTTTCTATATGGTCTCCTTATTAGGACATTTTCACTAATTAATGTAGATATTTTTTTTTTATCTATTTACTATAGTTACCATATTATTTATAATTATCATATCTATAATTATTATTAAACTTAAAATGAATTAGTTAATACTTATTAAAATAAATTAGGGGAGCTCAAATTACATATTAGGTATTTTTTTTATCAAAAAAACGAGAATTTAGTAAGAACGCACTCATATAGACATAAAAATTTTCAATTACTAAAAATGAATTACTAAAAATGGTAAAAAATAATCAGACTTATTCCATTTTCCGATTTAAATCCAAATGACATTAGTCCTAAAGATTTCGATACATTGCATCAAAGTTACTAAAAATCGTGAAAATTATTAATACCAGCAAATAATACGATACATTTATATACGGTTTAAGAAATCACTGTGCCTATCGTCATCAAATTTATCATCTTAAGGAGTGGAGATGGAAAAAATCAATGTATTGGTACATAATTAATATAATAATCTTTTATATTGCCTTCGCAACAACATTTTATACCCAAACAATAGTCATTTTTACTGCATACTTTCCTATAATTTTAACCAATTAATGAAATTATTTTAATGCGTAAATAACGGGCCATAAACGAAAGGACATCGTTATACATAATTCAACAAAATATTTCTGTAATGGATAATAAATTGCATAACAGAAGAACATCATGCAACTGATTTTTCACCAATGTTACGATTATAAATTTCGTGTATAACGCGCGGTTAATACCTTCCGTGCATGCGTTTATGAATTTTTTATGCAAAATTAGTTTGCGGAATAGTGCAAAGGCCATAATTAATTTCCATTGAAGTGAAGACGTTGAACTGCAAATCGTACGTACAGAAAGAACACAAAAATTAAAAATTAATATAGGGTTAATCTTTGGTGATTTTTTTAAAGGATTGATCAAATCCTCCAAGCGCATGGACTATAATATTGGAAAACGAATCTTCGCAAGGTTGAACTTAGGAAACTGATTAATTAATAATTTACAAAAATCGAAACTGATGTTTCACCTTGAATATTTCTATTTCTGCGTAAATTGCAAAGAACAGTAATCTCTAAAAATGTACGATACACTCTATATAGGAGAAAACCGAAAAAATGTTTAGCTATAGCATTATTGGTAACTGCATTACCTAGGGTGAAATTCGTAACAATATATATAGAATATTTAACGAAGAAAAGGAATTGAATTAAAAATATACTGGGAGGTATTGATTAAGAAATTTTATGGTTATTAAAGCGTATCACCTTACCCAATTTGCATTTATTTACCGAATAAATAAAACAATATCAACGAAATTTCAATTGCAAGTCATTATTATTTTACGATACTGGTTGTTAAAGAAACCGTATCGTAAACTGGCTATATTTCGAAACTCAAACCACTTTGACGAAAAAAATGCAATATTAAAATTAGTGTAAGTAAGGTTGAAGTTATAAAAATGAGTAGACATTAATTACTTAAATTGGGCGTAGGTCAAACCTAAAGTGAGATGTGATTTTTTCGTACATTCAAAAACCTGATTGACCTTTACATGTATACTAAAAAAATATTTAAAACACTTTAATGCACATTTAATTAATAATAAAATATTGGACAATAATATGTAATGAAGAGTGGTTTTGAATGGCTTTAATGGCATCATTAAAAATTTATGTTTATTTTCTAATTCAGATGAACAAATTTTTATTTTTAAATAAAAGATACAAAATATGTATATAACAGTATTAGATTATTCATATGACGTACTCGTAATTTACTAAGTGTTATTCAAAATTTTTTGATCTTCTTTGCCTTAAGTATAAATTAAAATTAATTCAGGTAAAACCTTTACAATATACTGCAAAAACAGGAATTTCTTTAATATTTTATGTAAAATGCAATCCAATTTATGGCCATTGGAACAAATATAGTTTTTTGTGCTAGTTCAAAGTCCTAAATCTAATGTCCATGGAAAAAGAATTGCGAAATAATTTAAAAAGAGCAGGAACTGACCAAAAAAATGGGAAATAATCGACAACAAGGTTACATCTTTTAAATGATGGATGGCTCGCGGATTTCGTGTAAAATAAATACATCTCTCATCATGGAGGACTGCCTATAACTGTATACAGTTTCAAGTGGGTTCGAGGAAACCCCTGGAGAAAAATTGTCTGTTTCAGGAGAATTTTTACCGAGAGAAAGTTAAAGATTCTTAACAGATCGATAAAATTGAAGCTAGAATTGGCTTTCCTGGAAATGGTGTCATCTCAGTTCCCATTTTCATTTCAATTAATTTGATTAATGATTGATGAATTAATGATTACTTTAGCGCTTTTAATATACCTTTTCTTCCTTGTATGTAGGTATAGGATTTTAAATTTTAATAATTTAGATGCGTCGTGACAAACTTTAACTATCGGCAAATTCCTATGATCTTGTCTTTATCGAAATACATCATTGATCGAAATGATTTAACCCTGAATATTCAGTAATTATTATAATAAATTTTATATAGAACACGCCTCGTCCTTACTTATAATTATTGCTAATAATAAAAGTACAAGGGTAATGGCTATTAGAATAATTTTTATGCAAATTTTCCCTGTTAAAATTGATTTTCGATATTGGAAAAATTATAGTTATGTGCTTCTATGTCACTTTCCACTTATGCAAAAATAACTATTATAATAATTAATAATTAAGAAGGAAGGAACAATTGATTATTATCATTACTAAATTACGTTTAATTGTGAAATTAATCATTAAAATGTTAAAATAAAAAGTATTTATAGTGAAATCTACATTCAGATGCTTACTTGATAAAAGTAGACATGCATTTAACATTTTCTTACTAATTATCAAGCATATTTTTTTACAAAAACCATTCAATAGATTGTGTAAACAACAATTTCAATTATGAAATAATAGGCAAATTTTATCTTAAAGTAATTACACCGCCGAAATTGTGGTAATTTTTTATTTAATAGGTGTGATCAATTCACTGAAATTTCATAATAATTTTGATTTATCTTCGCATAATAACTTCCTATATAATTCATTACATAGTATGTTAATGAATAAGAACATATAATAGAACATACTATAAACATAATGAGAATTATTTCCTTATTATTTCCCAAAAATGGATAAATTATCATGAAATTATAATTGTGTCTTATAATATTTATAATTATTCCATTTAATGAAACATCTTTACATTGTACGTACAGATGTATTTCTTTGATTTCTATTTTATAAGATTATGTAGGTACTTTAAATTCTATACATGTATTTTAGTTCATTGCATGCTCTTCGATTTCCAAAAAATTTCAATTACATATTAAAGGAAATGATAACGATTTGATTAAATTCTTTGATTAAATCTTGTCAGGTTAGTTTTTAAAGATTAGGTTTTCGGCCCAAGGATGATTCTTCAATTTAAAAGATCTCTAATCCATCCTTTATGGATTTAATTTTGTTTTTCCGTAAATCCCCGATTCAAAACATCCAAATCATTATCTCATAAAATTACGGCTTAAATATTTTTTGTTTCGTATTGCATAGTTAAGTGGTGTTTACCTTGGGATATTTTTTAAATTGTTTTGTAATATTTTAATCATTGTTGTTGAAAATACGAATTACCTTAATTTTACTTAATTTAACGTTTTTATCTATACTAATTTGATAGATATGTTTCAAAAAATAAAATACTTACAGGTTAAGGAAATGAAGAAGGAAAATAAAGAGAGTGGAAAGCAAATACATTTTTTATATGTGGCTGAGATATTGGCGCATATTTTCATTCAAAGAACATCCGTATTTTGTTCAATAAATGTATTACAAGAAGCAGAAATGTTTTCCTGCCTTTAATTTATACGCAGGTATAACAAAGGCATCAGGTAACATATTTTTGATTGATTTCATTAATAAACATGTAGGTATATTCCTCAAAAAAGCCACAATAACGTCATGTTATCATGTATGTAAGAATACTTTCGAATTTCAGGCGATTGACCTGTTAGTTAATTACTGATGCCTTTGTATTTTTGACATTTTACGAAGGTCGAATATATTAAACACACCACCGAATTGCATTGAATCGAAAGCAATAACCCGTTTCGAAGCCCGCTGAAAAAAAATACTTTAAACTTGGATGTTATTTCGGCAGAAACGCTTTCCTTCGTGTGCCATACCTGAAATTCAGGTAGCGACAGGTTTGGCCCCACTGTTTCTTGTTAAACACAACGCTCTTGTTATTTGCAGGGGAACCTGCTGCATTTTCGGCCTAATAAAAATCTGATCAAAATCAATCATTCTTTGAATACCAGCACATAAATTATAATTTAAAAGTAGGTTACAAAAACTGTATTAATGTCCGATTTTACCAAACTGTCTTTGGTATTTCTTACCTAAGTAATTCCTAAGGCAGGAACTTCCTTCAACTTACTTCAATACTCTAACTTATTTGCTATTTTTTTAACTTATTACTTTCACTGGTATAGAAATGTAACAAGTTACCTGTAATAGCAGAACGCCCAGTATATAACGTACATAAAATTGTATAATTTTATCATTTTCCACAATACATATTCAAATATAAAAAAATATTTATTCTCGGGCTGAAAAATGTCTGTCATTATTTTAATATGAATATCAATTTGACCCTCCTCAATTACATTGTCTATATTTTCAACTTCATCTGGTACAGCTCGAATATTATTTAATTAACAACAACAACAATTCTTTAAACCATCGACAAATAATACTACAAAATCTACTAATTTCAAGTGAGATTTTCATATACCTATGCAAAGCCTGCTAAAGATGAAAAGTATGGTTATTTCCTAAATGATTTAGACAAGCCCACTGAGCAGTCCTAACTTTAGGTATTTCCTATCACCTTTAAGTATTATTTAGAGCATGATGAAACGCTAATTGTAAAATCGGGCATAATTGTTGTTGTATGTGTATAGAAATCCCTAAATAATAAATTCCAACAGACATAAATCTGGAAACCGTAGTGGCCATAAGTAGACCAAGAAATTCAACTGGTGCGCAAATATTGAATTGAATTACCATTTAAGTTGCTAATAACCTTATAACTAATCGATAGTCTGCTCCAAACTCAAACCAGCTCTGCCAAATAACTTCGCCTTCCACTAAATAGCCAAGTTAAAGCGTTCATTATCACCCCACCTCGCTCACATACGACATTCGCTTTCCATTTCTCTGTTTATATCCCATCTTCTAGCCGACAATATTGAATATACTTTCAGTTTCTGTTTATATGAAGTTTAATGTCAGCGAGCTGGCCAGTTTGCTAGTACGGTGGAAACTCGACTGGTTAGCAATTCGTTGAAATTTTTGCTGCATTCTTTCGCTTCTTTGATATTGCACTAGATTTTTCTGGTTATGATAGTGATCTTCTGACAGAAGACTGTGATTCGTGGTTACCTGCCTGATTGGATAATTAATTGACCGTTGCAAAAAATGTGAGTAATCTTCTGGTAATTTTCACGAAAGTTTGAGTTTTCTAAGTAACTTTATTTTACTAATCTAAGTGGGCATTTCATTTCAGGATTGTTTTAAAATGTTTAAGAATTAGTAAATTTTAGTTAAAAAATTTAGGTATATCATCTTCACGTTATTTAAATAACGTGGTTGAAACTGATTTAAGTAGTTATTTGTTTTATATGAACATTCTTGCTAACCTCTCCGTTTAATAAGAAATTACGGACATAAAAAACATGTTTTACTCTTCTCTGACATTTTCCCTTATTCGTTTAGTTTTCAGTGAACGATTACAATTACACTCTTATTACATTTTTTTGTTTTATGTTGTTAAACATTTAACGTTTTGGTTGACTTTATTTTGACAATGTTTTACATTTCGAATACCAACCAAGGAATACTCAAGATTGGTGGAAAAAAAGCTTGCTGTCAATGTTTCATATTCTTAAATATTTATTTTAACATAATTTTCTCAAACTTATTTAGTAACTTAACTCATTTATATCGGTAATATATCATGTTACCGAACTTGAAATTATTTATGTAATAATTTAGCACATATCGGGTAGGTAGATAATGTACATATCTCATGTATAATTAGTGCACCATTTCTATGAAAATGAAGTAAAGTAATTAAACTTATAATTTCAAATAATTATTTTTTAATAGCCCCTATTATTTTCTTTAAGTACCTACACTTACTTACCTATTTGCATTACTTTCGAACATAATTCATTTTAGCTAAAATATTATAATTACCATGCAGCAAGTTCATCGAGTAAATGAAAAAACAAAAATGTAAATTATTCCATTCAATCTAATTGACCTTATTTTTACATACAGTTTATAGATATATAGGTTACATAGAATAAAGGGTACCTCTCCCTCTCTACCCTACCCTATCTTACCCTTCATGCATCTTTCTTTTCACCATATCACATGTATTTTTCTAAAAAATGTATTAAAATTCAACTCTTGCAGCTTCATCAGTTAAGTCCTGTTGATAGGCACCTTCAAACATTTTTTAAAAATTGAAATAATCCCGATACTCCCACGCTTACGAGTTCAATTAAAAGCTTTTTTACAAAATTAGAAACTTTTTCGTACAAAGAATTGTTCCATGAAAATTAAAGCGACGATTTTAAAAGACAAAATGTCGAAACATTTTAGCAAATACGCAGTAAATTGCTGTCTGTTACAAAACAGAAATAATATGGAATCAATTTACTCGTTTCAATGGAAGTTAGTTTAGAAATTGCAACATTCCTTGTTGAAGTTCAAAGACAACGAGATGGCCAGTCAAGATTCGAACTGCAAATTTTACAATTAATTATTCACCCAGAATTGTTGTTCATCTTTTGGCTAGGTTTATTGAGGTTGGTATTTGAGAATGTGTTATACTTAGATCGACTGGAAAGCTGAAACAGTCAAGGTCATTTGCGCAGTATAAAAAGTATACGGAACCCAGTAAAATGTAATTCTGCATCCAAGCACTTTCCTAATATTACAAAAATTGACATTGCAACATGAAAGTAATTTTATTTAGATCGCCCACACATGTCTGCTACTTTGGATTTTGCGACATCCGAAAGATTCACTGGATTTGTAAAACAGGTTCTATAATTATGTTATTATTCTCTATTGGAATAGAACATTATTGTTTGAATATGTGATGGTTCGTATTCAAATCGTTTATTAATTAGATGTATAATTCATGCTGCATATTAAGAAAATGTTTAAATATTTAATTATTCGCCACTCAAAGTTGTTTCTTTTTCTTCTAAATCTTGCTTTTATTTTGGTTGGACTTTCGTTTTTCAAAATTTGAATAGCAATAGATCAACAGAATAGGTTATATATTTTTATCAGAAGATAAAATGACCGTTAAATTGAAAAAATAATCATTTCTAATTTAATTAACGTATTGTAGAAAATATATTTCAAATGGATGAACATGCAAACTTCAAAGAATTAACCTGATCTCCTTTTATGTTCAAAGCTAATTTACAAACTGCTAAAATACGCACTAACACACCTTCTGGCAAATTTTAAGTATAAAAAGAACCTAATTCAAAAGTGAACGTTGAAAGATATTTTTTCATAACTTTCATTTGATGATATCTAAAATTTACGAATCCAACATACTAGCCTAGATTTCTTTTAACGCTTTTGTTAATATTATTATAAAAAATTAATTAGAAAATACATAAAAAAAAGATTCACATGACAGTTTGCGAATGTTATTAGTTATTAGTGATAATTTCAGATTTTTATGAGGGGAAGATGCTATTTTAAATGAAACTCACCGGTTTAAAATATACTGAATCACTGAATAAAATATTGTCAACTCGTCAAGGTTAAACACAGGCAAATTAATAAAATTAGAGAATTTGGTTAAATAAATATTCTACGACAAACCCAGACAGCAAGGCATTTAATATATATACTTCATAGGATTGGTAAACTTGGTACTTCTTCATTTTATATTTTAGACCATTTACCTAACTGCTTTTATTTTTCACGATCTTTTACATTTCTTTTACTTACACTTCTTTACTTACTCTTTTACTTACCAATTCCAAAATTGGCTCACCGATTTTATCCTTAGTATAATGGTTAAATGATAATTTTGCTTTGGGTGCGTAGAGTCTTTGCAGGAAATTACTCATATAACCAAACAGTGAACTATTGGAAGACGAAGACCATGATCAAGGTTCACCTCGAATTTTCTTCTAAAAATAAATACCTACCTACTGATTAATTATATAAATTAAATTTTATTAACAAAATGTGTTGTTAAAATAGCAAGTTTTCGGAATTTAATAAACGAATTGTTACAGAAACAATAAAATTTGAGTTTGAAAAAAGTGTATGTAACTATTTATTCATTAAGTAGATATAACAATTATACAATATAGGTTCATACAATTCATAAACAATATTATTTAGCCAAATTCGGTACAAAACTGTCGAAAACTGTTTCAAATGTAGTCATTTTATTCTTAAATTTAAAACGCATTATACACACACTTTTACCTTCTTTGACCTCAATTTCCTAATTTCACTTATTTATAAATAATGATTATTAATGGCCTTTTAATGAAGATTTTTGTAGAAAACACGTTTATTGCCAAAATTTGCGCTTTATAAAACTGTATTAGAAACTTTAAAGTTTAAAAGAACAATGTTAAAAATATCTAAAAAATTTCAAATTCATTGTTACAGTGATAAATACGACTAGGTATATGTGATAAATTGTAAGGATTACTGGAAAAATTAAACATAACTGATAAATTAGAGGAAAATAGATAAATTAATAGAAATACAATTTGGAATTATACAATTTGGTATAAAAATTCCAAATTGTATAACGTTTCCTTCATACAAACCTCGTTTTTTAATGATCGATTGGGTTATTACAAATTATATTAGCTAACGGCAGGTACCTATTTAGGAACTAACATATTAATAGATACCTTCCTGCTGTTATTAGAATAATTACAAGAAAATATTCAAAGCAGGATTACATAGATGAAATTGCCTATGTAACTACGGATATTTGATCTATCAATACAACTGAATTTGACTGAATCAGAGAACAATTGGTTCACAGTTCACAATTGAACAATTAGCGAAGAATAACTCAACGCAGTAAAAATAAGATTTGATATACATAAGTAAACCGTTCAAACTAAACACTTTTAGGATTATTCAAGGAAAGACATTAACCTTATCAGAAGAATCAATATATTAAACAAACATAATTTTTAACATGTGTTTCTGGAGAGAGTTTTAGCATTGAAAACGTCATGTAACACAGAATCACTCTATGCGCGTGTGTTGCAAAAGACCGGATTTTCCAATGAAGAAGAAACTCAACGTACGCTTTAATGCGGACATAAATAACCAATTAGCTACAAAAACTTGCAGAGTTACAAACTGTACAGGGTTTTTTTTGCAAGTATCTTTGTTAATTAGGTAGATAGTAAGCTAACAATGAACAAGTTTAGTTTACCTACAATTAGCTACTTAGCATAGAAAAGGAAGAGGAAAGCATTCTGAAGGTAAAGTCAGAACAGTTTCTACAACCTAAAAGAGAATAGAGAAAAATATAAACTTATCGCAGAACACTGTATAAAGGAAGTAATCAAAGAAAACTTCGTATGAAATTTGTCCAGTTCGTGTTTTTTATAATAGTTGTACCTTTCCTTTTATGATAGGGTATTCTACATGCATGCTTTGTATTTATGTTACCATATTTCTTACGCGACTTATTCATAATATCGTTTTAAAAAATCGTACTATGCGATTAATACTATAAGAACAAAACCTTGACGTTCTGCTTGCATTAAGGACAACATGTATTTTATTTTCGGTCGTTTTCAGTTCTTGTTGCTATTCATTACTTAATTAATTAAATAAAGAAGAATATATGTACTAAATATGATAAATTTTCTACCTGGTAAAAAAATAGAAGTACTCGAAGGCTTGTGTTGGTAATATAGCTTTTAGATCTTATGCCATACAAGTCTGAAATTGCGCAGAGTTGGTGCATTTGAAATATTTTTTACAATTGCACTTAATTGACTATTTGTTATTTGTTATCTATCTATATATTACCACTTGCCAATTGCCTGTTTAGATAGGTAGCTAATGATTTAAACTGTACCCCCATTCTCCAAGGCAGCCAGCACGTTTCCTCGATAATAAGTTTTTCACGGTATAAGTATAGCTCTGTATACATATGTATATGTTTAGATATTCGAATAATCCCAATATAATTGACAATAAGTGGCCTCGAAGGTGAGTTAAATGTACCTAATTTTTATTTGATGTGATATTTAGCATGGCCACTTTTTTATCTACTTACTATATTGTGTGTAGGTTTGTAATAATTTGGCTGATCCATCTCAAAATTGACCCCTGTGCGTTTCATATATTATAATAATTTGAAAGTGTGGGAAAAAAAAGCAGGTTGCAAATATTGAAAGTTGAATTAGAATTGGCCAATATTCAATTTTTTTTCTTAAATTTATCGATTATTAATTGCGTTTTACACTCCGACGGCTCTCATTACCCTTGAAACACCAAGTTTAGGCTGTAATTATCCGATTGGAATTATTAAAATCTGACTACAAAATCTGGTCTTTCCACCCATTTAAATTCATCTTAAATATATTGCATCGTAAATAAAATACTTAGATAAATTTACCTACGAAAAAAAATTACGATTCCATTGATTAAAAAATTCGTGGGTAATTTACATTCGGTTTAGCTACCATTATTTGAAGAGGCTCCGTCATTAGCTCGAAATTACGCGAGATTTACGTATGTGTCGGAAATTCCGTTTCGAATGAGTTTATATCATCGAAATTTTTAAATATTTCCGGTAAATACGTATCTTATGTGCAGAGATCGCGGGAAATCCCAGGAGTATAATATAATAGAGTGCAACAACTGGTAAAGCAACTCTATAAGTATCTATAAATTCGCTTTAATGTATACCTATTTATAAATATGTTTTCTGTAAAGTACCTGGACTAGTGGCGTAAAGTTTAACACTACAATAAGTTTAGTTCAGAGTTTAAGTAGATATCTTATATTTATTTTTCGAACATTAGGTAAAGTACCTACCGGAGTCAAAAAATTGCGTCAACTAATCTGTTTTCGTGGAGTGTAGCTCGTTGGCGACGAGTATATTATTTACTATATTGTAAAAGATTATCGGATATGGATAAGTACCTCCTTACTTTTAATTTGTAACTAATTGCCAGGAAATTATTCAAAGTGCTTACCTGCGACATTAAAAATATGAATTTGTAGATAATGTTTTTTTTTCAAAATTGTTTTTTATCTACCTAAATATATAACAAACAGTTAACTTACAGTTAATACCAATGACTAGCATTTCTAAAGTAAAATTTTTTCAATTAAAAGTTTTTCAAAAAAATTACTACTTCTTGACTTTATGTAATTAACTTTCCATTTTGTTTACTTGTTATTGATGATTGATTGAGTGAAATTATTTATTCAATTCTGAAATTACATAGTTTTACGTATACACATCCTGTTGTCGTAAGAAAGAAACCATTACGGATATATTGTAAAATTTCGATGTATTTCTTATTTTGTATTGCAAAAGCCGAGCATGTTTATGCACCAAACATGCAATTACATTCAATACGAAAGGGAGAAACTTTCAAAAAGAAATATTAATGTTGATTAATCAAGCAATTGGTCGTATTGGAGATACGAATCGTCCGATTGTTAATTTTCCTTATCCATCAAATGATTTGTGTAATGTTCATATTCCTTCTACCTATGAACACGAATATCTTTTTATAAAATCTACGTAGGTAATTGAAGTAATAATAACATATGATAGCCGGAGACCAGTAATTTATTATTTGTAAAAACTGTGGCTTTGCACCGATTGTTTCTTATCAAACGAATTTGTTCAATTTCTGAATTGAGAAATCCACGCATTACAAAATGTAAAAATTTTTGTACGTACTTATTTTTTCGTAATAATTATGATTGCGATAATAATTAGAAAGGGCACAATTACCACTATTGGCACACACTTGTATTGATACATATCTTACTGCAATTGTATATGCAAGTTGGTATATAGATAATCTTTAATTGAAAAAAATAATAATGAACTAATTTTTGTTTCAGTAAATAAGAAAATGGCTGGGATTTTTAGCGCAATGGAAGGATATAGTCACTTTATTAAAGAACATTCGGGTAAGGTTTTTCCTTTATTTAAATTTCTTCTTTCATTTAAATCCGAAAAATTTAGATCACTTATCTTCATAAAATCAAATTGCAAATATTATAGATATTTTACAATAAAGTTTATAAAATATTGCATAAGTAAATATTGAAGAGGAAGTACTTTAAGATCCAATTTAAGAATAAAAATAAAAATAATGGTATATTATCTGAATAAATTAAAACTCATAAAAATGAACAATTACAAAGGTATTTAAACAATATTTACATCAATATATAACCGACATAAAATCCGAACGAACACAATGAAAATTAAATAAACATATTTGGCAATGAAGAACCAGGAATTACAAAAATATTACCTAGTCTTATAGCATTAATCATTTTCTTTATAACATTTTATAGTTGAATTTGTCTCGTCAATTTAATTGCTTCCACTGCGACCTTGCTAGTTTCTTCTTGCAAGTGTAAATTCTGTCCGATTTCGATTTGAAATTCTTCGCAATTGCATTCAGCATTTTATTGGTTACAAAACGTTAAGTGGCTGTTAACTCAGCAAAATCCGCGAACGGTGTAAAAACTGAAATTACTAAATCAATATTTGAACAAATAGGTAATGGCATTTTGCAAACCGATCGCGAAAAGTGCACCTACTTATCTTTACTACAGTGCATTTCCAGGTTTTAGTCAAGTGGTAAATTGCATCGTGTCACAACGGTTATTACAAAATTTTTTGCCATTATTTTCCTCGATGAGTTTTCACTTTAAAAGTGCAGCAGAATGATTCCTTCATGATGTTTGCTAAATGCTGCAATTCACTTCAACATGCAAACATGTGTCTCAGTTACCATAGTTGAATAAATAAGAAAATAGGCGTATAATTCTACGGATATGTATCTAAATAATTTATGAAAAAGGTCAAAGAATTAATCTCTTTTATTCCAGATGGATTATGGATTAGAATCCTCTTAACATTGGTGCTGCATTGTATAATAAGCACCTTTTTGCTTCTAACTGAGTTGTATATTGTTTGCAGATCCGAGGACGAAGGACTGGTTCCTCAGCGGAAAACTAGGTCATCTCTCACTAATTCTAGTCACTTACGTCTATTTTTGTACCAAAGCTGGACCCAGATACATGAAAGACCGGAAACCCTACGAACTCAAGAGAACCATACAAATATACAATTTCCTCCAAGTACTGGGCAGTGCTTACCTATTTTACGAAGTAAGTAGATAAACTGCAAGTGAATTACAATATTGCGCCACTGTAAATTTACCTCAACAGTACCTACATAGTAAAAGTGCATAACACTTCCAAAGAGATGTGTGTCATTACGAATGAATGAAATAATTAACAGGAAAGTAGTCTAGACTGTTATAAAACCAGTAATTTTTTAAAGATCGAAAACCTGATGCCAATTAACCAAACTGGAAAATTAAGATATCGCCATCAAGGGCCATAATTTTATTGAAACTGTGCCTGAATAAGATCTGTAGCGCGATGTTTTAATATCATTACTGCAATTTTACAGGGTGTTGCCGGAGGATGGACTGATTACAACCTGACTTGCCAGCCTGTCGTTCCTGGAGAAAAAGGACTTCGCGTAAGGAATTTTTTTTATTGAAAATTACTTAAAAAAAATTATTGCTTTCCTATGTATATATGGCTTAGAATTCACAATTCAAAATATAGGTGAAAAAGGAAGTCTTGGTAAACGGTTAAATGCGAATACCTCACAATAATCATTAACATGTTAATTCGAGCGAAAATACTGTATATTTTGAAATCGGCTAATAATTGCATATTTAATAATAAATTTAAACCGCGTAAATGAATTTATATTCGAATTAAGGTATATGCTGCGTTAATTAACTGGTAATATTTGTTGAAATATTAATTTAAATCCGGATGCAAACTTTTGCTTGTACACTCATTAATTAGTAACCGAATTATAGATACAATTTTTAACATATCGTATTGCGTTATATTCAAATAATCGAAATTCATTATTATTTTACTTCCTTTGCCGAAGGAAGGTCAATTTGTTTTCAGTCTTAGAACCGTCTAAGATGTAAAAAAATGAAGACAAAGTTCTACATAATTTCATAATTAACTTTGAATTAATTACGCCGCATTTTACACGGGCTTAAATTTGGAATATAGCATCACCTTGGAAGATAAATCATCATGGAAATTCCTTCGTCAGAATAAAACTTCCATTGTTAATCCTTTATAAATCGGTAAATCATCTAGATAATTTAAGTGTTGAATATAAATAGCTAAATTAAACTAATTTCAAGAACTCAATTTTCCCCTCGAGCGTTTAAATATATGAGGTTTTTTTTTAGATGGCTAGGGCTGTTTGGCTATACTTCATCTGCAAGCTAGTCGAATTGCTGGACACTGTTTTCTTCATTTTAAGAAAGAAATTTAATCAAGTATCTTATCTACATTTGTACCATCACACGCTAATGCCCGTATGCGCTTGGATAGGTGTCACATTTTTACCAGGTATGTAAAAAGTACCTCATTCTGTTTTAATTGATCTGACAAGTGTAGCAAAATTGCCTATTTCATCAATAATTCCAGTGGAGTATAATATTGGAAATGCTGGGCATTTTGATTGAATTTCGTATTGAAACCTAAAGTGGGAACTTGTTTTGAGGAGTTAATCTGTTTTAGGTGGTCATGGAACACTTTTAGGAGTAATAAACTGTTTCATTCACGTAATAATGTATACCTATTATTTCGTCTCATCGTTGGGGCCGCAATATCAAAAGTATTTATGGTGGAAAAAGCATGTAACAGCACTTCAAATGGTAAGTTATTAAACATGTATCAACAAAGTGACCCTCAATTCATAATAAATGATCATCACACACTGATAATCTTCTGTAAGCACTTAGTAAAAAGCTCTAATGATAATTGCCATATCCTTAAACTTAATCGATAATTTTTTTGATGAAAAAAAAAACTCAATTTCGTTTCATTAAATATTTGGTGTAATTTTGAGTATATTGTAAACCTGGGTTTGTGTTTAATTTCCGCATTTAGCGAAGTAAAAAATGTAATTTATTTTATTGCATAATCGAAATAAACTTTGTCGTAAAATATAAAAAACACCTAAATGATGAGTTTCTTATTGAAGAGTTCATTAAAGTCTGCAAATCTTATTTTAATAGTGCATTAAAATTTTTAATACTTTACCGCTTAATTATCCACAATTACCAAGTTAAGTTCAAGAAAATTGCTTTACTGGCTTCCTTACTAAATACCTAAGTAGCAAATAACTTTTGTTTATTACTGTTCGACTACAAGTAGCTTAAATATGGTATAAAAATGAATGCTAATAAATATGTTATTAAAATTATTACATTATAACGTCAAAAATAGTAGCCACTATTTTTTCATATACTGACCTCCGGCATCAAAACGTTTGTTGAATTTCCAGATCCAATTTTGCATAGTATTCTGGCACAACTTTCAAGTGATCTTCAGAGAATGCGACTACCCTAAGTTCCTGAACTTCCTCCTGACGACGCAAGCCGCTTACTTCTTCTATCTCTTCGGGCGCTTCTACGTGAACAGCTACTTGAAGAACAAGAATAAATCGAAATGCGCTGACCAGGCGGCCGGCAAATCGCAGAACGGGAGCATCCCGAACGGAAAGCACGCCGTCCAAACGAACGGTTGTCAAATAGGAAACGGATTTTTGAAAAATGGAAACGGCTCGATTCAAAACGGAAAACTAAAAGCTCAATAATTATACGTAGTGAAGTAGTCTGTAAAAGTATTTATATAATTTTTAGCTGTAATTTTCGAGAAAAATATCAATAGTTTCTATGAATTTTTAGGAATTTCTTCATTTTGTAAATAATACAAGGATAGGTTTGTCTGTGATTTTATAAATTAATTTAAGCGCTTTTTATTTAAAGTTTAATTACCCTTCCTCTTTTTTAAATTGTCTTCTGAGCTAGGCATAACTTAAAAGAGTAAACCCAATCGTTCTGACAAAGTACAATTTTATTCCTATAAAAAAACAATGTTAAAAAATCCCTATTTTAAAATGCTTAAATTTAAACTATCCCTCCTATTTTTCATATGAGCTTCAGCTATTTTAGCGAATTGTTCCATATTCAATAGCTTGTAATTAGTGGCCAAAAATCGTTCGGCTGTTCCATTTAAGCAATCAATGCCGTGACTAATTATATTCCAGCCGAGCTCGATGCCAGTTCCAAAATCGCATTCATCGGTAGCTATGCTAGTGTAGGTGAATACCGGCTGTAGCTCTGCTAAGACTTGCTCTTTATCATTCTGTGTTTTAGCGTTTTGGAGCTTTGTTAGGTAATTGTCCAAAGTTTTGTTGTCGAATGTTAGCGGACGATATCCTACCTGGGTTCTGAAAAAAATACAAATAAATTTTTGTGATAAATAAATTAATTTCAAAACGTACTTCTTATCATACGGAACGACTAAACCTATTTTGTTAAAAGTTCTCGTTACAATTTTCTTTTCTCTTGTAACCATATCTTTAGTTTTCTTAGACATATCTAATTGAAGTTTATCAGATTCTTTTAATAAAGCCGTTTGGATCTTTCCTATTGCCATTTTCTTAAATGGATTGCCACTTTTCTTTAAATCCTCCAAGAAAATACTGTCAACAAAAAAAATATTAAGAAATTAATTCCATTTTTTTCTACAACAACTTACTTAACAGCAGAAAAGATATTCCCGCCCATTTGACTCAGTACCCCATTCTTTTTTGCATAATTAGAAACTAATAATACAGGTAATTGAGTAGGTGAATCTCTAAAATAGCCAATGTGATATCCACTTGGATCATCACTTTTTAATACTGTCTGTAACTCGGGTGGATCTCGAAAATACCTCCAGTGAACTAAATAATCGTCTTCAGATATACTCATTTTTGAAAATTTGCCTGCAAATTTGAATATTCTTTAATAAGTTATTCTTATATTACAATAAGAAAGAGTTCACCTGCAAGTACATCGAAGGGTCCAACCAAATACAGTCCAACTTCCTTCAATGCTTCCAATGGGTTGTTAGGTTTCATTTTTACACAAAAGTGCCAAAATTGATAAAAATCATCGGGCATGGTAACCAGAAACTTGTCTTTAATAAACCTTAAACATTCCTCTTCTGTTTCTAGAAGCTGCTCCTTCTGTAGAGAATGACCGATATCTTTTGATTCTACTGAAAGTGATGAAATTTTGTGTGATTGTTCCGAAATGGTTCCTGCAATATTTTTTGGAACCTCAGGATTCGTTTCATCCTCAGAACCTGACACATCATTATTAGCTTTCTGGTTGCTCAAACTCGTTTCTGAACTCGAGTCGTCATCTATCTGGTATTCATTATCTTCTGAATCTGAATCTGTTTTTGATGCAACAGCCTTTGTATCAGTTTTTAGTTTTTTTAATGCGGGTTTGAACTTTTCGTCCTACAAAATAAAACTAAAATATTGACTAAATGTGTGTGAAGATACTCACTTTTGTTTTGTTTGCAGTAAGGTGTTTGTACTTTTCATGATGAGCCGGGTTTTTTTGGTAACATTTTTTACCATATTTGCAAGGAATTCTTTTATCTTGCGTATATTTTTCAACTTCTGGATCCATTTTTAAAATCTGTAAATAACCACAAACACTTTTGCATGCAATACACACCGTTTTTCTCAATTTTGAATTTATAATTTCTAGTAAACGATAATTTCAAAACTTTATCATAACCTCAATGTCTTCTTTTTTGTAAAACTCAAAAAGTCAAATCATAAATTCTACCAGTCAAAGGCCACGGAATGACAAAAGTCAATTTTATATAATTTGACATTCAATCTGTCATAAATCAAAATAACCTAATTTTTTTCACTTTCCTGAAATCCGAAATGTACCCAAAATAAAATGGCAAATCAAGACGACCCTACTAGAGAGCCCCGGCGTGTCGACTCCAAGGGCTACCAGTTCTCACAAGAAGAAATTAGGGTTCTAAAAGAGTGTAATAAAGAAAGCTTTTACAAAAGGTGCCTGCCCTTTAGCACCCTTTTGGCCGGCTCTACCTATTACGCAGTCCACGCGGGGTTCCTAAAGCCGAGTCCGAGGTTCGGTGCTACGCCAAAAGTGTGCGCTGCTGTTATCGTCGGTTACTTCATCGGTAAATTCTCTTACCAAAACAAATGTGCCGAAAAACTCATGCAACTACCCAGAAGTCAAATCGGGGAGATGCTGAGGCAGAAACGCCGTGGAAATATCCGCGAGAACATTGATCCAGGTTTCGGAGCCGGATTGTCGTTGTCGCCATTCTCTGGAATTTCCCCATCGGACACTTATTCAGACGTCAGTCCATACAGTAGTCTCGATTTAGATACATCTCGACCAGAGAATCCGGGCCTCGATGACTATTACAGGCCTTCGTTAGATAACCCAGTGGAAGAGACGTTAGAAGAGATGCCGCCTGAGCAGAAACACTCAACAACTTATGAAGAATTAAGATTGAAAAACAGGGAAGAATATAAGCAGCAAAGATTAGGAAATATTAATGATAATGCACCGGTGGCAAGCTTAAATTCAAGAGATTCCGGCAGACACAATCGACCAGATACAAGAGATAGCAAAAATAAGTATGGAGATAGTTGGGAATGAATAAATTATAAACACTGTTTAATAATTTTAATTCTAAATAGCGTGTATTCATTTATTTAGCAATAAAAGTGGTTTTGCTTGAAAGTATTTTCTAGTCGCAGAAAACCAGCTTTGCGTGGTATTGAATCGATGGTAGATATTTCCTGTTTTAGTCCAGAATCCCAGTAATATATTTTAATTCAGTACAGTTTAATATAAAAAGTTGTAGGTCAAGTAATAAAACTAATAATAATAATTAATTTTTTTTATTTAGTTAAGTTTCTCTTCTTTTTGTTAGCTATTAAAAAAAGTGGTAAAAGAAAGTAAAATTTAAAGGAATTTAAATTCATTAAATTTGCTTTCTATCACTTTAAACTAAAAGTTGATTTCTCCCAATTAATAAAAATAAATTGAACTGTAAGGCGACATATAGACGAGACACTAAAATGTTGATACTTTGCTCTATAGAGCGAACGTCAGTGTATGTACAGAAGTTTGACCAATGTAGCTAGAGCGAATATTCGATATATTGACACATTTTTGAAACTATTTGCTCTAGCAACACTGGTCTAACTTCTGTACATACACTGACATTCGCTCTATAGAGCAAAGTGTCGACATTTTAGTGTCTCGTCTATATGCAGCCTAACAAAACTAAGGAGTTTACAGTAAATGCACACAATTTGCAGCCACCGCTTATATGTCTAGTTATTAAAAATAAAGTTAAACTGAGCCAAACTATTTCTCATTACCCTTGAAAAACTAATATCAAAAATATTCGGAAGGCTCTTAGGTTCTGCAAAATATGTATTTACATAAATTATAATAAAATTCAGTCGAATCCGGATGCTCAGTACTGAAATGTAACTTCTTCTGAGTACATTCATGGTCCGATTATCCGATAAAATAAAATATCTGAGGTACACTTACTCTCAAAACCTTAATACTTGCGTGTTTACTTTCGCCGAGTCCATCGAAGACATCAACCTAAAAATACAAGAATATTATTTTTGAGTTTAGAACAAAGTAGAAATGTAAAACATTTATGAATACGTAATTGAATTTAATTCTATAGCCCTATTACAATGATGAAGTTTTAATGTCTACGATGAAAAGATAAAATTCTACCTAGTACATGAATATAATCGTTTAAAATAACCATTAAAGGAATATTATACTGTGCTCTTTATTGTATAAAGAATGAAGATTCTTTAAAATAGTTTCACTTCAACGTTTTCAATATTCAATGTTATAATTATAAATTGATACTGGGGCTATACAAAAACATTTGTTTGTGCATTTCGCTCATGCCGCTAATCATTACTTATGTACTTGGTTTTTAACTTTTCAAGTCACGAGTAAAATTATTTTGGGTTTAGACTGTTGTAGAGTACCACATAAATTTATTTCCGCTTAACGAATTTGAACCCTTAATAATTTTACTAATAATACGTTATCTTTAAATTGACTGTTAGTGTTTGTGAAATATCAACGCACCAAAACTAAATTTACTGGAAAATAAAAGGTTACGCTTTTAAATGCAAAAATATAGATTATGTTATGTATACTTTACCTCAACAACAAACTTATTTAAATGGCTTTAATTGTTATGTTTCTTCCTTGGTTTTCAATATCAGAACACTTTGTGTTAAAAATTAATCGCTAATAATTTTTCTTCAAATTGTATAATTTGTAGTGGCTTCTATTATTCGATTACTATTATCCTTTTCGAAAGGCAAAGTACAATTTTTACATAATCCTACAATAACTTTTACATAAATACATGCAATATTTACAGGATGTCCATACTAGGTATAAGCGTGTTTGAATTTTGTTTCAACGATTGTTGTGTTAAATGGACACCCTGTTTGATGGCCGCTTTAAAGAGGTAACGGGTAACAAGAAAAAATTACTGATTACTGCTATATACTTACATTTAAAGTTTTCAATTCATTTGAAGAATAAATTTTACTGATTTTTCAGATGTATTTGAATTTGATTCATTTGAAATGAGTTGTTGAATTTTCGGTCCTGATGTATTTCTTCATATACATTTTGTCATGATCGACATTGCTACCTTAATAAATTATATGTATTTAGGATTCGAAAAAATAAAACTAAAACATATTATGGCCTCAAACGTGTTTTTCAAGTAGAGTAACTAGCTGAACTAGTTTGTTTGTATAATTCAAGATTAATAATTTTTACTCACAAGAGTTATATTACACATTATGTATTTGTGAATCACAAAATACAATTATTTTTAACTCACTTATACTTTTACGGAATTTCTTCCATTATTTCATAGGTACTTGTCATAAAAATAAGAGGATCACACAATGCACAATATATTTCATTTAATTTTACAATATTGCATGACGAAAAAATATTTTTAAATAACTTTGTTCAATATCTTAAATTTTAGTTATTAACTAAAACTTTGAATTACAACATAAATAGAAACATATTTCATAAGTATATTTTGTTCAGTAATAATTAAGTACTTATTTTAGGTACTTATTAATATAATTACGTTTTAATGGTTTTATAATTGTAGGAATTACATATTCACAAGGGTAGAAACTGATAATTGAATTTCTTAAACAAATTCAAATTTTTAAAAATAAAAAACCATTAAAATATTTAAATTAATGTTTATTTTTGAGCACACTCTTAGGTCCATTGGAAAGATGCTACAATCAAATAACAGATCAATATTTTGTTAAAAAAATTTATTTGTGAACATATTTGCCTATTTTCTTTTAAAAATTTCTTTGTAAGATCTTGTTTCTTGTTATTTGTAAAAGGAAGCCACTAAATAACTCAAATATCATTTTCATTCGAAACACAAATAAAACTTAGCACTAAAATTGTTATATAAAAAAAAGTTCATAGTCAGAAATTACACTAACACAACGCTGTTTTCTCATTAATACTAATTGTATATGTTTTGGGAATATTTTAGTATCGCCTAGGAGGAGCAGAACCTGTAAAAATTTGTTATTATTTTTTTCGAAGACGAATTTACAGATAAGCAAATATCATTTAAGATAATACCACAAAATATTTGTCTTTTTCTGTATTATTTCAATTGTTTATTCAAGTTTTAACTGAATGATTTCAATTCAGCTGTATAGTTTCTGGATTTATTTTTCAATTATGAAAATGCGCTATAATTAGTTACTCTGTTTTAGAAAGTGAAACATGTCTCAAAAGTATTAATTGATGCTAGGAAAGAATGCTCTTATATACTTAATGCTTCACATTTGGCATCTTTTACATTATACGCTATTATTAGCATATTAGTGGCACACCACTTTTCAGATTTTTTATTAAAAATGTAAAAAGAATTTGTAAACAATTTTAAAACTTACCATATCCGCCAGTTGGGGCTCCATAACCACCACCGCCACCACTTCTATCTTCGTAACCACCACTGCTGTAGCCTTGCGATCCAGTGTTGTAGCCACCTTGCCCATATTGATCTGTGCTTTGTTGAGAATAACCTCCCGAATAATCACCTGCTCCACCTCCATATCCACTACTGCTACCGCCTCCACTGGGATATTGCGACGAGTAGCCACCGCTTTCATATCCACCATGCTGTCCACCTCCTCCATATTGATTGTACCCGCTTTGCTGACCCCCGTACTGGCCACCGCCGCCGCCTCCACCGCCGCTACTGTATTGTGAGTAACCTTGTTGTCCACTAGAATACATCACATTCTATCAATAAGACATCAACATTTAATCAAAGTAAGTACACACCCTTGATTGTAGCCATTCTGTCCACCATTATCGAACCTAGGTCTTTTAGGCCCACCCATTCCACCTGGCATACCTTGACCGCCAAACTGACCAGGAGATCTTTTTTGACCTGGTGGTCCTCCGGATCCGCCCCTGCCTCGAGGTCCTCCGAAAGGTCGGCCACCTCGTGGACCGCCCCTTCCGCCTGGACCTCCTCTGCCGCCGCGATCGCCACCACCTCCGCGGCCTCTGAATCCGCCAGGGCCGCCTCTGCCCATTCCGCGGCCGCCTCTGCCTCCCATACCGCCGGAGTCACCTCCCGGTCCACCTTGAAACAACGTATAAATTTAAAGTAATGTTTTAAAGGAGTAGGCTGGTTACTCACCTGGTCCGCCAGGCGGGAATCGTCCTCTTGGAGCTCCTCGGGGTCCACCTCTTCCTCTCATCATGGGACCACCGCGTCCCGGAGGGCCTCCGGGTCCGCCACTAAAGAAACTAGAACGTTATGCGAGGTATTGTAAAATGTGTGGAATATTTACCGTCCCCTAAAACCGCCACGGCCCCTAGGGCCCCCAGGGCCACCTCGTCCTCCTCCGCCCATGTGACCGCCCATTCCACCGAGCTTGTGTGGAGGTCCTGATGGCGGTTTACCATTATCAATTGGAGCTTCCGGCACTGCATCAGCCATAACTATAATCGAAATAAAACGGAAATTAACCTTGTAATTTGATATTTTTTAACAAGTTTGTGGTGTGTACAATACATTCATTAGTGTCCAAATTGGCAAATTACTACTTTCTTGAGAATGATGAGCGTTTCTCATCAATATATTATCTAATTTTGATACACTATTCTACGTTTAAACAAAGAGGAGCGGCGTCTCTACCCACGCCGGTGAAACCATTCGATATCCAAAGATAAAAGACTTTAACATCACTAATGACTATAAATATACAATAACTTACTCGGTTTTATCTCGTTGGTTATAAATATGTAACAAAAATGTACAAATGTGCAAATAAAGTTATATTTATGTAAATTGATAACGGAATATTCCAAACACTATCCCAAAATCAAACCAAAATGGTCGATTCTTTCTCGTTCGCGATTCGTCGATTTCACGAAGCTTACGTCGCGTTGTCACGGAACAATTAGAAAATTAGAATGACAACATGACATTTGACTTGACGTGTCTGCACTAAAACTGGCCTTCTACTAAAATCTGTGAAATATTAAAAGAATGAATTAAAAAAAAGAAGAAGAAGAAGACGTAAATAAAAACAATTATTGACAGTGACAGATTTTGTAATGGGTGAAATAAATTTTGATCCTCTTTTGAAAATAACAGATGTAAATGAACTTAAAAAGGTTTGTTTAATATACAATTGGCTTTATTGATTTTAATATTTTTTTGTCTCCTCAGTTCATTCACCATTGCGTCGACGATCTAATAGAAAAACAGCCAATAACTTTTGATACTTGCAATATTAGAGGGATCCTAGAGTGGACTAAGGATGATTTTGAAAAATCCAAGAAAAACATACAATTATTTTATAAAAAGTCTACAATAGAAGATAATTTTGATACGAATTTACTACATATAAACGACAAATTCCGTGAAATATTGAAGATATGTTACGAAATTAGAAGAGACGATATATTTCAATATTTGGCTAGAACTTATGTATTAAAAAATGGAAATAATCTAATAGAGAACATCGATTGGAGAATCAAGTTCATCTTGGGATCATCAGACTTAACTGTTTTAAAAGATGTCTATCTACAAGTTGACTTGAATGGAGTTCAAAAATACAATGAAAAAACTGAAAATACATCCGTCTCTTTTGAAATGTGTTTAGAACAAGTAGATGAGTTAATACAAGACCTAAGGACTATTAAAAATCAATTAAACTAGGTCTTCCTAGTTAAATAAACTGTCTATATTTTTTTATTGATTAGTGATAAATGAATATTTGCATATTTTGTTTATAATTACTCTTTCTGCGTATTGTAGACAATGGAGAAAGCTGACAAATAAAAAATAAAATAGAATAGAGTTCATTGTAATTCATTGAATTTTGCAATGTTTATAATACGAATTTATCGCAGAATTAAATATAATGTGTATATTAGAATAATTAAATATAATTTGATACTCTTGTTAAAAAAGATTTGTTTTAGCAAAGTAATTATTAATAACTCGTTAAAAACCCAAACCTTTCATGAAAAATCCTTTTAGACTATCACCGAAATAAAAATTTGTACTAAAAGTCAACGAAATTTGCTACATTTTTTTAAATTATAAAATCAAAGCGATATTAATAAAACAACAAAATAAAAATATATCATTTTATTTCCTTCGTCTTGTGTAACATTTATTTTTTACACTAAATATTCCTCACCTTGAAAATTATTTTATGCAATTCCTTAAAGAAACTTAATTCTATTAGAGGCACCTTCGTCAACGGGAATCCTTAAAAGAAGCCGATTAGTATTATCTAATTAAGATTTCTAAATAATTTTTTCCAAGATCGTATAAAAGCAAGCGAATTTCCTAAGGAAAATCGAGTCGTGGCCCAGGTGCGTCTTCGAACTGGTTTAATGTAATAGTGATCTATTTTCATCTATAACCGTGCTTATACTTATCGATTAACCAACGTACGGTAAGCAAGTAAATTATTCTATAGGTATATACAGAATATATTTCATTTTAAATTAAACAACAATATTTTTATACCAGCATTAAGTAGAGGTTTTAAATAAGTACCCTTACCCTGATATCTAATTGCCCCTATGCTAAGCTTTAAAAATGATGAGAGTAATTAAAAGGCATAATTAATTAAACTATATAGGTAATTAAAAAGGCAAGTTTCTGTAAAAAATTGTATGTACCTATAGCTTTTTAAAAAGTAAGCCCGAAAAAGAAAATTCGTATAGAGTTATGTACTTACATATACAATCTACATTTGAACTGATGCTCTAATCATTTATACACAGGATGAAGCATTATAGAGTAGTAATAAAGCTCGATTTAATAATTATTTAAAGATAAATAATTAGCGAAAACTCCTTAGAATTAGATGTAAACATATTCTAAAGGCAGACATTATATCGATGGTGATTTTTTTTGTCTTCAGCGCCAGCAATAATATGTCTGTGATGGGTGAACCGAGCTATGCCGGCTGGGCTGCCCAGCGAGCCGCCGGCTTCGGCGGTAATATGACCGTTGTGGACAAGGCAAGTAATTCAAAATGAACGGCACGCAGTTCAACTATGAGCAATTGATTTGTGACTGTAGGTATTGCCGGATATGTTACACATGGTAGACGCCTACTGGTACCAATTCCCGCCGATGAACCCACTATGGCACGGCATTTTGGGCTTCATGATCGGAGTCTTGGGCTTCGTCTCCGTTATCGGAAATGGAATGGTAATGTACATCTTCTTGGGAACGAAGGCGCTAAGGACGCCTTCGAATTTGTTGGTTGTAAATTTGGCTTTCTCGGACTTTCTAATGATGTCTACTATGGCTCCTCCTATGGTTATTAACTGCTACTACGAAACATGGGTTTTGGGTAAGGAATCACACCGATTTCAAACACTTGCAATTAATGCATGATCCCTTTGACCAGGTCCGTTCTTTTGTGAACTGTATGGAATGTTTGGTTCACTATTCGGCTGTGGATCAATCTGGACAATGGTCTTCATCGCTCTGGATAGATACAATGTTATCGTTAAAGGTTTAAGTGCTCACCCTCTCACCAAGAAGACCGCGATGCTGAGGATTTTGCTGATTTGGGCTATGTCAGTCGGGTGGACTATCGCGCCCCTATTCGGCTGGAACAGGTGCAATAGCAATACCACATAGTATAGCAAAATACAGTAAATACTACCATTTCATTGCAGATACGTCCCGGAGGGCAACATGACCGCCTGTGGAACCGATTACCTCAACCAGGATCCTCTCAGCAAATCCTATCTCTTCGTCTACGGTTTCTTCGTCTACTTCGTGCCTCTCTTCACCATTATTTACTCCTACTTTTTCATCGTACAGGTACGAATTTTTCCTCGAAAATCCTTAGAATTGCCGCCCTGTATTCACCCCTTCCGAATAAATCTCGGCAGACGGCGTCCTTCAATCCCTCGGCTTCTGGAAATAGTGGAAATGCACCTTCGGAGGACCATTTGTTTCCGTTCGCGGAGTGATTGCAGCCCTTCCGAGAATATATAGCTGGCATTTTTGCTGCAAATAAAGGCACAATCTACTCCGCGCACCCCAGGGTGTACTATTCATGTTTATTTAATGCCATTGCCCCTCTCCAGTCGGATAAATGGAGAAATAAAGCTGACAAATGCAGTTTACGCGACACACGATCGGACTGGCCGAATCACCACCCTCCGGCGAACGTTCACTGTGATTTATTAACGAAACATTTAAAGTACATATTTAGGGGATGAGCGTTAAGGGAAAGAGGGCGGGAAATAATGGCAACATTTACCTAATGCGATACATTTTAGTTACGAATTATTTCCATTAAACACACACATTAAATTTATTATTTTTGATCAAAATAGATTTATTTTTAGTTTTTAAGCAATCCATCGGTTTTATTACATATTTGTAAGTTGGAAAGCAATTTTTCTACTCGGCATAAAATTTTGTCCCGGCAAATTCAGTTCTTTAGAAACGAGCGAATTTACAAATTTAACGAGCTCAAAAAAATTTGATAAATCCGGGCCCGGACCCCGTCACGCGTGTATAATTTTATTAGAACAGCCAGGACCAAAGGGATGTTACGTTGATATGAGAAAAGTCCAAATTGGATTGTTTAATCTAGCCTTGTACGTTGTACGGGCTTTTCGTGCAAGTTTCCTTCTCAAATTGGATTTATAAAATTAAATTCTTCGTCAGTATGCAAGAATATATCTAGCGTTTTTCGCTGCTTTGAGAGACTCTCTTTCTAATTTAAGAGGAATTTCTATACAGAAGTGGATTTATTTGTGTATTGTGTTTCTCTCGTGTGTGTGAGATTTATATTATGCGGATTTATTCCAGGCTGTGGCTGCTCATGAAAAATCCATGCGAGAGCAAGCCAAGAAAATGAACGTGGCATCGTTGAGGTCCTCCGACGCCGCCCAAACCAGCGCCGAATGCAAACTGGCCAAGATCGCCCTCATGACCATCTCCTTGTGGTTCTTGGCTTGGACACCCTACTTGGTCACCAACTTCGCCGGCATCATGGGCAACGCTAAGCTCAGCCCGCTATCCACCATCTGGTGCTCCCTCTTCGCGAAGGCTAACGCTGTCTACAACCCCATCGTATACGGCATCAGGTAAGACAAATAAGGGAAAATTAATTTCACTAGTTACTATTGCAAAAATTTTGCAGCCATCCGAAATACAGGCAAGCTCTGGAGAAGAAATTCCCGTCTTTGATTTGCGGATCCGAACCGGACGACACCGTTTCCACGGCTACTGGAGCTTCCAACGTCGCGGAGAAGGCTGAGGCCTAAACCCGAAACGAATGGCCTACTTTTTTACGACCGTATTTCGACTTACGGACCTGGTATAAATATTTGTAAATAAGCGAAAGACAAAAAAAGAACAAAACACAAAAGCGATGGACTCGCATTGCAATGTTTTTTGTTAACAATAAACCCAGCAAGCATATTTGGCGTTTTATTTGGCGTTTTCCCTTTGCTTGGCGCAAAATTGGGCGATGATGAAGTGCAGCATCAGATAAGTGCTACCGTTTCCTCGCATTGTATGCAGGAAAGTAATTTTAAAACGTCTAGACACGCGTAAGAACTCTTATTTGATGTAAATACAGACTCAACGACGTCAGTGTATTTTAAAATGTTGTTTACAATAAAAGTTATACTTTTAAGAGTTTCCAGTAACAAAAACCATAGTTTATATTTTTAGAAATTTATTATCTACATGGGATTTCCAACAAAAAATATTATGACGTCTTTTGATCACTGATGGAATCGAGCGGAGATGCCAATATATTGTTTATTTTATTAATTTTATAGATATGGGTAATGATACGGGAAAAATACTAAATGCAGTGTGTCGACCTATAGAGTATCAAAGAGAGGAAATTTTTGATTGCTTAAAAATTATTCTTTTTTTATAATCTTATTACGCCTAAATAGTAAATTATATTTCTTCAATAAAATTTTTAAGTTCAATTTTTAGCAAATCAAACAAATGAGTGTCCATTTATTTTGTAGGTACTAGTTCGGTATGAAGATTAATTGCACTGGTTAATCTATTTTAATCGGAAATACGGAACTTATTAGGGGTCCCTTAGTTCACTCGAGATTAATTGGGAACATTTTGATTGGGGTGGATAAGGGACTATTTATGCACCAAAAGGAAGAAAAATTATATCTAGTACATTTTGATTTCTAACTTCCTATACATAAATGGTTAAAAATCGAAAATTGAGCGACGAATTTACGCGTGCTAAATGTCAACTTCTAGTCGGACAAATGATTTATAGCGTTTAGATGACCAGATTTATTACAATTGTTAGACGTTAGCGTTATTATGGCCATCCGGGATATGTGCATTGTGCCGTCTCTTTGCCTCACGAATAAACTCTACGACCGCCTTTAATTTTAATGTGGAATTATCCGCCGGCTCCCGTAAGTAACTCACAAGTAAGTACGCTTGTACGAATTTCTCTCGTCAAGTGGTTATTAACGTAAGCGTCTTATTAAGAGCGTGGGCCTGGTTTTTCGGTTACAAAACACGCTTTGTGAATTCCGTTTTATAAACAACGTTATGGCACGTATTTTTTTAGTTTGGTGCGCTTGTTAAATAATTGAATGAACCATCTATTATGATTTGTAAGTTATTGTTAGAAAGCCAGATTTAAGTGTAATTGTAATCGCATTATAGGACATTTTCCGGTCGTTATTTTCATTATAGTTGGATTGCCAGTGAGCGAACAGCAAATCTCTAAATCGTATCTTTCAGGAGTATAAAGAGCGCAATTTTAAAGGAAGCTTTGCAAGAATAAACAGTGGAGGAAAAGCGTCGTAAAAATGAGAATTTTTTCAAATTATATACCGTCTTAACAATAACGCCAACATGCTTTTATATTGAATTTTTCTCTGTAATTCTGTTTTCATTATCGGCTTTCTCTTCCTACTTTTGTAAAAATCCCTTTACCTACTATAATACATCCCATGCACATTATACATCCTTAGGTGTACTAATGTTCTCAATTCTCATACGAAACCAAAATCTAGAATATTCAATTAAAATTTACCACAGTATAATAGTTAAATCAAGGTCCAAAAGAAACCTCAAGAAAAATGAGAATTATATATAGAATTGGAGAATGAGATTTTAGAGCATTTTCCAGGTAAAATTAGGGTGATTTAAGTAAAGTAATTAATACAAATTTATACCCTTATACCCTATGTAATTATACAGGGTGTTTCAGAATTATGGGATAAAACTTTTAGGGATTATTCAGGGCAACGAAAGAAGCCATTTGAGAAATATCCAGAAATATGGAACTATGGAAGAACTATGAAACATTGGACAACTATGGAACATTGCTGTAAATTAGATAATGTTTTTGTTAATAAAGTAACCGACAAAATACCAAAAGTTCTGCAAACTTAAAAGATACATCAGAAAAGTGTCCTGAACAGTTCATCACTAATGTTCATACGAATCACCAAAATCTAGAATATTCAAGGGTTATTTAAGTAAAGTAATTACAAATTTAACCTTATCCCATGTAATTTTATTACAGGGTGTTTCAGAATTATGCTGGGATAAAACTTCTATGGATTATTCAGGGCAACGAAAGAAACCATTTGAGAAATATCCAGAAATTTGGAACTATGGAAGAACTATGAAACATTGGACAACTATGGAACATTGCTTTAAATTAGATAATGTTTTTGTTAATAAACTAACCGACAACATACCAAAAGTTCTGCAAACTTAAAAGATACATCAGAAAAGTGTCCTGAACAGTTCATCACTAATGTTCATACGAATCACCAAAATCTAGAATATTCAAGGGTTATTTAAGTAAAGTAATTACAAATTTAACCTTATCCCATGTAATTTTATTACAGGGTGTTTCAGAATTATGCTGGGATAAAACTTCTATGGATTATTCAGGGCAACGAAAGAAGACATTTGAGTATAAGAACCCATGTCCAGAAATATGGAACTATGGAAGAACTATGAAACATTGAACAACTACGGAACATTGCATTAAATTAGATAATGTTTTTGTTAATAAACTGACAAAATTCCAAAAGTTCTGCAAACTTAAAAGATACATCAGAAAAGTGTCCTGAACAGTTGTACAAATTTGCAACCTTCTTCGTGGCTTTAAATTGGTTGTAAATCTGATACGTGATACGAAATATTAACACATTTTGTTTTATTTATTTGCAAATTTAACATTGTTCCGGACCTCGTAGAAGGTTGCAAATTTAGATTTTTGTTTCCTCGGTGTACCAATAGGTTCATCAAAGTTTCCAAACGTTTGGAATCATTGCCAAATTTTTGATATCTCCAATGACTGATGGTGTAATACGAATCCAAACCCATCGAGATCGAGTAGAGGCACGCCGCAGGTATTCAGAATGCACCGTCTCCGGCGGCTCCTCGCGCCCGCCTCGGCGAGAGCGGGCCTCGCCGGGTCCTCCGGCCCGAAGAGCGAGCTCGGCGAGGGCAAGCAGACGGGGCCGGCGTTCGGCGGGAGCGCGTGCTTGGCGTTTTCGGGCCGTGTTGTCTTCGTGCACGCTACGCGGCCTCGTCGATCGCATCGCCTCCGATCGAAAACTGTGAAATTTTTCAGCCAGTCTGCCGCGACTGACCGGCCTGCGACGAGCCCGGCGCTGCTCTCTCGTCCTCGTCCGAGCTATCACCGCGCGATAATTGCGTATTCGTCGAATTGCTGGAGGTGTTTGTGCGTCGTGTGGTTGGTGAAATTCGAATTCCTCCCGGGTTTCGGTTCCAGGGGGTTCCTTGTCCTTCGGCGTGCGGCCCGGTCGGGAGAGGTAAGTGCCTTTGGGGAGCACGTGGCTCGCAGTCGTCGCGTTTTGTTTGCGGTATAAATTTAGGTAGCGAAGGCGATGCTTCGAGATCGACATGCACTTTTCTTGCGGCGATCCGGCTGGCTCGGTTTTTGCCGTGGAAAAAACGCACACATGGTTTTCTCTTTTGCATTATCGCCGAGGTTGCGGAGGATCGGCGAAATAGCGCGATGGGAAAAGTTATTTTTCGCTCGGCAAATAAACTTGCGCGTAATTGTTTTTAAATAATTTCGGCTTCGTTATAACGATTCGATTGATTCGACGATTTTAAAGTATGCGTTGTATGTCGTGATGTATATGCAATCCTCACGTTAATCGTACCATGCACATCAATCAAAATATATTATGCAGGTACAAGGAGAGCAGCGATAAAATTGTAAAATAAATACCACTAATCAAATCAATAATATAATGTAACAAAATACAAACATGAAAATATGTACTAGTTTACTATTACAATAAACAATACCTACAGATCGAAAACAATAGCTGAAGCTACCAAGGTTATATGCGCTGGAAAAATAACTCAGTTGTATTAATATAAAATCAAATCAAACAAAAAATCGTGAATTTAGATTTAATTGAATTCGCATATAAAAATTAAAAAATATGTAATATCATCACCATAATAGATTAACCCCTTAATGCACATTTTTTTAGACAAAAAACGAACAAAAAAGAAACAATTTTTGTAAATAAAAACCACAATCTGATGATAAAAGAGTTATATTTCATTCTTAAAAAACAAATTTATAGCTTACCATATGAAATTAAATGATAAATATCAATAAAATAGATTTTTGTCTTAGTTTTTATATAATTTCAATTATCGAATATATTCGAGTGTGAACATTAAGGAGGGTCCACATTTAATAACATGTTATACCAACATTGCTATATAGCAGTGTTATATCGACGTCGCTCGAGTTATCTCGGGAATGCACAATTTAGCCCTTAAACATAGTCCGCTCGAATTGATTCGAGCGTGCTCATTAAGGGGTTATATAATCACCAAAATGATTCAAGTTAATGTAGCTTCCTTAAAACAGCTCTCTATAGGGAGCTCTATTGAAAAAAACGAAGGCCCAAAGAGGACACATAGCAGAGTGTACGATATTGAGAGCTCATCAAAAAACAAACTTGTGAATTATTATCCTAAATTTTTAAGGTACCTACGATAAAATGCTTCTAATAGCAGGGATTCCTCTATGAAGGTTTCTCACGCTATTGTTAAATCGTAGGTAGGTATAATTTTTAAAACGAAACTCTTAACACCTTCGCCCAAAGTTTGTTTTGTTACCGCATTGAAGGGTACTCTTCAACGACCTACTGAAATGAAGACTTTAAAAACTTTACCTGTAGTACATGCAGTTATCAACCTACCCACCAATAATTTTTAAATAAGTACACCCCACATCAAACATCTTCGGTTCTATATGTTAATATAATATTCAGAGTCGGGTAAATATAAAGCTTTAAGAACGCGAATTTTCTTCAATTACCTAACTCTTTTATGCAAGAGTTAATTCCGTTTCCATTGTTCGCCGTTCCAGCCGTTCGCAGGAACTGTCTTTCAAAGTCCCGTTCATTCTTCATTACTCTTCCTCGATTATTTATCGAAACGAATCGAATAATCAAAGCTACTGACGGCCGTTTACTTAAAATTGCATTCGGTCGCTCGATTCGTTTCCATTCCATTCCGAAAGTGTACGTTCTTTCAGCATTCCTTTGAAGGCCGGTAACAAAGGGAAACGCGACGCTGTTGAATTAGAAGAATCTACTGCCCCTTCGAGCAAATCATTCGTGAACGAGCCTCTTTAGGGAGATGATTAATTTCGGCATTCACGATTTCCGACTCATTAATTTGAAAAATTTATTACGCTCTCGGTGGTTTATTGCGGCCGTTGGAACCAGAAGGCTCGCAAGTAAAGGAAATGTAACTGTAACGGATGATAAAACAAAACGGTGTAGGAAAAAATGTATAAGAGCGAAAAAAAAGGCTCTGTTATTGATCCGTTTAATTATTTTGTTTTCTTCCTTCATTAGCCCAGTTTTGTGGACTACTCGACAGGGCTCTCCTCGAGCCTGGAGCCAGGTTAATAATTTTGCGCCTTCTTACCTGTGCGCTGCTTATTATACTTACGTGCTTCTAGGTTTCCACTTTATAATGAAAATTAGCACATAATCAATTTTCGCCTAGACATGTAGTTAAAAGTAAGTAATCGATAATCCAAATATAACCCGGTCTACTTGCAGTCGAGGCTCAAAAATTACAATGCAATGGCATTACGTTAAGCAGCGAGAATATCTGTAAAGGTCACCGCAACAGAATATCGTCTAAATGTTATCCCTGTTAATCTATAGCCTTGTGTTCGTTATTAACTGGATTTAGAAAATACGTGATTTTTTTTATCTCTTGTCTTTGAAAAAGTGTCATTTAATCTTTAACCGAAAAAGTCTTGGATATTAATAAGTTAATAAAAAAACTAGATTGTATAATGGTTGATCAATTAATATTTCTTATTGTAGCACTCGTAATATTTGTTATTAAATTGATTATGATTTACTAACATGGGTTACTAAATACTAATTTTCATCTATTAGACCGAGTTTATTAACAGTATAAACTTTTTATGCAGTTGCCTAATATAAACAAATCTTCATTAGCTTTTTCATTCCTCCTTGAACTATATTCCAACAGATTTGATTAGGTACGCCTATGCACCTATCCCTTTAGGATCGGTAAAGCGCCCCAGAAAACGGGTTATTGGTTTTCTAACCAGCTCCTCATTTTTTACGAACGATACCTCTCGTTGATCAAGACACATGTCTTCTATAAGCCAGTTCGTCAGCCCTCTTGTTATACCCTCAAGTTGCTTTCCTCGCCTTTTTATTTGCGATACAATCTTCATTCCACAATTTACAGGGTCGTAATCTCTATCTTCTCTATTTATCAATTAAATTAACGACGAGTTCACATTTTGGAGACTTGCTCTTAGGTATAAATATAAGCGAAATTGGTGTAAACGTAAAAATCCAAAATATTTCATTAACGAATAGAATTGATTCGACGCAATATACAGGGTGATTATTATAGTGATTCATACCCTTAAGTATCGATACTCAATTAATAAACACCCTGTATGTGGTAATAAGTATTGTAGGAATTCTGAATTCGTAATCGGTTGTGCGGTACCATAAACGAATGGTCCCCGGCTAAAGGAAGTAAACAATTTTACTGTTAAGAAATTGTTATTAGACTAAAATAATGGAAGAGTTTTACATACAAGAAACGTTACGGAACATAACGAAGAACTTTTTGAACGCCGGGTTACTTACTTCTCGCCCTTATTCTTGCCGTGGGAAGATTTCTTCGCGCGACTGGGACTGGTATGAGGGCTCCTTATTAAGTAGTTGCGGTTTTTCACCAGCTCCTCCTTGTATTTCTCCGTCATCACCTTGCTCTTTTTCTTCATCCATTCTTTAAGGTCGTCCTGCTGCTTCGCCATATTTAGTATGTCTTCCAACGTGCGCGGCTGCTTCATTAGCTGATGCATGATTTTCGCTCTAAAATTTTGTTATTTCCTCCAATGGTTTCTATTTATAGAATTGACACTGATTGTTGTTACTTCAAATGTGACTATTCCGAAATTGTCTATGCTCTTAATACTCATTTGCAGTATTACGTGCACGTCTGTAAAAGGTTTTAACTGAGCGCGTTTTAACATGAACTAATCACCTTGTTTGAAACCGTCTAATTAAATCGTAATGACTGCTTTTAGGGTTTTAACGTTTCTTGTTATAAAATTATTTATTACAGTATACGGGAACAACCGCAATTTATCTGAATTAGCTAATTACGTTCGGTGTAGCAATAGCTCCATGTTTAAGAGACTTTTGTTTGACTCAGTTTTAAATGGACTTGCAGCTGAGTCGAGCAGCATAACATAAAAGTACCTCTATTTTCTTTATTTGCAGTCAAACAGTTGCAATCAGAAAATGAACTTCGATACATAGTAGAATTATTTGAAATGGCAAACCCGTGGCAAAGAGGCGAAGCCGAGTTTTCCAGCGCCTAGGAGAGCAGGGAGCGCACCATGGCGTCGACGCCGGTACTCTCCGCCTTCCTGATACTAGCCATATGCAGCGCCAGCGCCAGCGCCAGCTCGCACCGAAGACAGCGAAAATCCCAGACGTTCTCGCCGCTGGCGCGGAACGCCCCCAAGCCCAACATCGTGCTGATACTCACCGACGATCAGGACGTGGAGTTGGGCTCGTTGAATTTCATGCCCAAGACGCTGAAGACGATCCGCGATTACGGCGCGGAATTCCGGCACGCGTACGTCACGACGCCGATGTGCTGCCCTTCCAGGTCGAGCCTTTTGACCGGAATGTACGTCCACAATCACTTCGTGTTTACGAACAACGATAATTGCTCGAGCACTCAGTGGCAAACGACGCACGAGACTCGTACGTTCGCCACTTATCTGTCCAACGCTGGATACAGAACAGGTGAGGAGGACCCGGTGTTGGTTGAAATGTACACCAAGAATCGAAGTTATCTTATTAAAGGCATTAGCAAATATAGAACTAACGATAGAAGCACGACTAATGATAAAACTGCCACATTGTCCACTTGCTATAGTGAAATTCTCTATATTTAAGTACATATTCAGGGTCTTTCAACGAAAACTTGACCCCCCATAACTATACAGAACCGAAACAAGTTAGAGTTGCTAGGGGTTAGGGGTATGAACATATAAAGTTGACTTGAATATCAAAAATGCTCCCCCCAAGAACAAAAATTGACGGGTCTCAAAGAATTCAGAAAAATACTTTCGGTTCTCTAGTTATATATAGTTTTCGTTAAAAGACCCTGTATAGTATAGTTTAATCTTCTACTTCTCCATATTTGTTTCTTCGTTAGTACTTATCTGGTCTCTGTTTTCTATTTTAAAGCTTTTTCTGGTATTTATTGCACAATACTTTGTTGTTAAATTCTTTTAAATAGGTATTAGTAATCAATACCATAGGAAATTATGTTAATGTTGTGTTAACATTTATTTTATCTGCATTGTACAAAACGAGCATGGTATCTACACAGATTGGCAGATAAACAATTCTTGTGAACAGAAATGTTCCCTGTGTCCATAAGTACTTATTTTGTTATTTATTTATTTTTATATTTTATCATTGCGTGTTTTGATAATTTTAATTTTGATGTTGTTCGACTCGATAATTCGGCTTATCCGTTAATTCATTGATTCCAATTAACGTCGATGTTTTTTTTTTGTAATCGTTGACAAAAATAATTTAATTGGCTCTTTTTTAGGTTACTTTGGAAAATATTTAAACAAATATAACGGATCTTACATTCCTCCTGGCTGGCGGGAATGGGGCGGATTAATTATGAATTCCAAATATTACAATTATTCCATTAATATGAATGGAAAGAAAATCAAGCATGGATTCGATTACCAAAAGGTAAAACGTCCTATCTACTCATATAAGTTATATAAAATAGCCCATTTTAATTAAATTAATCGGTTCTCAACTAGCACAAAGTGATTCACTATATTTTTAGACACAAAACTATAAAACTATAAAAGCGAATCCTTTTATTAGAATATTACCAGTAAATATTATACAGGGTGTTTCATAAGTTGATAGTTCTTTATCAACTGTATAAGATTCTCTTAATTCTATTAATTTTATTAATTCTCTTAATTCTCTTAATTATCTTAATTCTCTTCATTCTCTTCATTCTCTTCATTCTCTTCATTCTCTTTATTCTCTTTATTCTCTTCATTCTCTTCATTCTATAAGCAAGTTTTTCAAATAAAATTTTTGGAATATTCTGAAAATCAAAGATAGAAAATTTCAAATATTTTCCAATTTATTATTTAATGAAGAAGGTACGTATTGGAAAATATTCAAAATTATAAAATTTTCCATCTTTGTTTTTCTGAATATTCAAAAAGTTTACTTGAAAAAGTTGCTCAGAATTAACATACAGAGTTGAAAAAGAAGTATCAACTTATGAACGCCCTGTATACAAATTTGAATATTCTACACATTTTTCTTTATTCAGGATTATTATTCCGATCTGATAGCAAACGATTCCATAGCGTTTTTGAGGCATTCGAAGAAGCAGTACCAGTACAAGCCGATAATGCTCACCATGTCCTTTCCGGCGCCGCACGGCCCGGAAGATTCCGCTCCGCAGTTTTCGCAGATGTTTTTCAACGTTTCGTCGCATCAGTAAGTACTCGAATGCACATCCCAGCATTCGCAAAACAAATATTTGCATTCGAAATTTAACGCCGATGCCGTTCGAAATTACATACAAAGATTCACGGGCGGCGAGAGACAAAGAGAAAGTGTGCGATTGTGCGTGAAACGCCGAATTGTATTGCACATTTAACACGAATTTGAATGGATTTACCTACGATGCGAATATGCAGGAAATGATATACGTGTACAAGCAGATAGCTTATCAAGTCGACAGGTTTATACATTATAGAGTCACGGGGAATTATTAGAGAATAGTTATAATATTCTGGGAAATTGCGATAAGAACTACAGTGTGGTCCTTAATAATGTGATATTATTATCGAGGTTTATTTTATGAAGGAAATATATTCCTTTGTGACTACAATAGTATGCCCTATTATTTCGTTTTTGTTTTGATAGTGCGCATAAAAATGTCCTTTAATCCTTCTTGAGGATTCTCAAGAGATAGTAGATTTTCTTCGTTTTTAATGAGTTTCTGTGTGTTTCTTTTTTCAAAGTTTTTACTCCACTCTTTTCGTTGACGTTCTCGAATAAAACTTCAAGCGTTTGTGTTAATTTAGGTATTCGTCGAAGAAAAACATTTAGCGTAGACAATACAACGATAAATTTACTCGGTTTGTTCCTCACGCCGAGTGCCCGGTATGCAGTTTCTTAAGAAAGTTAAATATGCCATCACGCGCGGAATTTTATTGCCATTTTACTAGTGATTTTATTGCGAAACGTCCGCATTAGTTATGGCTGATTATTATTTGTTTTAATAGCAATTCCCATTTCACTCTCGCTCTTTGCTGGGCAATTTTTTTTGGAACGCGTTATTTTTATTCGGTCGCGTCAACAATCAATGATCAGTTAAATGAGTTCAAGGAACGTCCGTTGAAAATCGTAAACGCGTCCGATTGAGCGTACCGAACTCGTTTTTCATTATACGCTATTCGAAATCCCGTTTTCCGCCAAATCACCCTCGGTTATCGCTCGACACTTTGGTCGCTCTCATGGTCGCATTGTCATCGACCGGACAAGTCTCTTTAGTCACGGTTTCTGCTCTTTAACTGTTACAATTCAATTAAAAAAACGCGTAGTATTCGTTGCCCATTTCCTAAAGCAGGGTCCACATTTAATAACATGTTGTATAACATTGCTATATCGCAGTGTGGACGCTGTTAATTATTCATAAAGCATCAAAACAGCGTCCACACTTGCTATATAGCAATGTTGGTATAACATGTTATTAAATGTGGACTCTCCTTAACAAGTGTGGACGCTGTTTTGATGCTTTATGAATTTTTAACAGCGTCCACAATTGCTATATAACAATGCAACATGTTATTAAATGTGGACCCTGCTTTAGGATGTTATCATAATAATTGACAAAATTTAATTTATCGCTAGTTAAATAAATTTAATGTTTTAGTTGTTAAAATAGATAAGTATTAGTTGTTTTAGTAGATAAAATCATAATAAATTACTACTTTGAATAAAAATATTTAAACGCTAAAAAAATTAATTAAAGTATTTTGGAAAAAAATAGATTATTGTCAGTCCTACATAAAACTAAGAAAAAAAGTTCTTTGGAATTATCTAAAAAAAAAATTTCAAAAAACATTCTAATAATAATTCATAATAAATCATAATAAATTCGTTTGAATCGCCATTGAAACAAAAAAAATTGATCAAAGAAATTTGGTACAAAAAATTAGTCGAGAAGCAGAAGAAGACGAGAAGAAAATTAGCTTTGAGAATCCTCGATAAATCATCCAATATCCTGAAAAACCATCTACATATAGTCTATTCATAAATGAGGCGGAGTAATAATCAATCAATTGGTTAAATTCTATCCTATACAGAAGCTTCCTGCCCAACACAGGAATTGAAAAAGAAGAATAATGTTCACGATAAAATTTTAATATTACCTACTTGGTTGATTCATACTGTTTTGCATGGATAACTCCGCCTCATTTATGAATAGACTATAACAATCTATAAATCAGTTAAAATCTATTTTTTCTCATCAACTCCAAAGATTCTTTGCTTCTCTAAAACAATTTAACCTAGATTTACCAGTTGTGCGGTTTACATCGTGAAGTGCATTAAATATTTAGACCATTACAACGGTAATTGTCTCATTGATTATATAATTTTGATTGCACATGTTTCCAGTACGCCTAGTTACGACTACGCGCCGAATCCAGACAAGCAGTGGATATTGAAAATAACGAAGAACATGGCACCCATCCACCGCGAATTCACCGATTTGCTGATGACGAAGCGCCTGCAGACGCTCCAGTCCGTCGACGACGCCGTCCAAAGGGTGGTGAAGGAGCTCGACGATCTGGGCGAGCTGGACAACACCTACATCATCTACACCTCGGACCACGGATACCACTTGGGCCAGTTCGGGCTGATTAAGGTGAGCGTTTAGCCGGTAATCATGCGGAGTTAAACGGGCGTTTCGTAGGGGAAGAGCTTCCCGTTCGAGTTCGACGTGAGGGTGCCGTTTCTGGTGCGAGGTCCCGGCGTGGAGCCCGGCACGATCGTCAATGATATCGTGCTGAACATCGATCTGGCGCCGACGTTTTTGGATATGGCGGGCGTGGAGCCGCCGCAGCACATGGACGGGCGGTCAGTTCTGCCGCTGTTTCACACGGCCAGGAGGAGGAAAAACAGATGGCCCGACACGTTTTTAATCGAAAGGTCAGTCACGTTTTATTTCAAAGTTTTTGCTAACGTAATATAGTTCAGTATGATTGTAATTGATAAATGTCCACATTTAATAACATGTTGTATAACATTGCTAAATCGCAGTGTTATATAGCAAGTGTGGACGCTGTTAATTATTCATAAAGCATCAAAAATAGCGTCCACACTTGCTATATAACAATGTTATACATGTTATTAAATGTGGACCCTCCCTTAGGTCCAGTATTTTATGCACTGTGCAAGGAAGTTAATTTTATCGCTTAGGAATATACAGGGTGTTCCTTAAAGTCATGCTAATATTTAAGAGGGTGATTCTTGGACCCATTTTATGGAAAAAACTTCATATTAATCTATGTCCTATCTACATAGATACCTAATTTCATAACAGCGACATACAACGTACAAATGAATGCATTTAATTTTTTTTTATGAGAAGCGGATAGTTGATAAATAAAAACAAAAATAAATTTTATTTTAAGAGAAAGCAGTGGCGTACTGCTTTTTCATTCAAAAGTACCTGGTCTGAGTTCAGTACGGGCGCCACTGTTGGAAATAAAAAATGTTTTTAGGTCCAAAAATGCTCTTTAATGCGTAAAAATATTTAAAATGACAATACAAAAATTGATTTTTTTCTTGAAATTTTAACACCCTCTATCCCAAAAGTTGAGACGTTTAGGACAGATTCATATGAACTTTTTTTCTTAAAATGGGTCCAATGAACACGCTGTATAGTATATAATCTAGTTTGGTATCCGTAAGAAAGGTTTTAAGGTATTATTATTTTTTTTTACCCCATATTGCATCTCATATTATACCATTACAAATAATTCCGAGGTATATTACTATTAAAAAGTGGTCACGATTCACGATTAATGGTGCTCAATACACCAAAAAAATCCCAAATTGCATTCCTAATTATTACAAATCATTATTTTTTGTAAACAATTATGTGTAATTTTGAAAAAAAAGAACGTATTGATAATTGCATGAGTTGTGTTTCGTTCATTGTTCATATCCCTATAATCAGTTTTTTTACATAATTAACGATATTTTTGAAATGATTCGTAAAATTAACCAATCGAAAAAGATAACAATTTTAATGAATTTGTTTTTGTCTCGAAAGATTGCACTAAATTGGCACTTTTCCTTTTCAATTGGCTTAATTTCGGCATTTAAAAGTTTAAACAAGCAATAAATATCTATCTTTGAAGTAAAGCATTTTCATCCATTCCAACAAAATTAGTAAAATAACTATAACAACAAAATTATAGATCTCGTGACGAAATTAATTTTAGTTGCATTCCTAATCTTTCTTAATGCAAAACGATTTATTTTTCAGCTCAGGACGACGGGAAATTCCTCACGACAGATCCAAAACCGGCAAAAATTCGAACGCATTATTTACCAACTTCACCGCTGATCATTCCGGAACCACCGAAAATTTTACATTCTCCAATTATTCAGAAACATCTGATGCAATGTCCACATCCTTCTCGACGACCGAATCATCGAGAATTTACGATTCATCGGAAGACATTTCGGCAGACACGCATATAGAAATGGACGAGGATGACGAAAACGATGATGACGACGATGATGGTGAAGTTGAAGATGATGAAGAAGGCATAGAAAATTCCAGTGATGATATCATAGAGGATTTGGAAGAGCAGACCAATCTGGATAACATCGGCATGGCGTTTTCTAAAATTGGTCAAGGTGAGATTTTTCATCTCAATTCTAAGGACTGTTGTTTAATCATTTGGTTAACAGGGGATATACAATTGGATAACAGGTTGCTACCTGTGTTACCACCTTCTAAAATGGAACGATTAGCAGTTGAATGCCTCCGACCAGACATGAGATTGCCTTGTAAACGAGGTCAAAAGTGGTTTTGCAAGAATGATAACGGAAAGTGGCGCAGGCGAAAATGCAAGTCCTCCACCAACCAAGATGTCATCCCCATGCCTTCCCCGAAGGCATACAAGAAATGCGCTTGCTTTACTCAGAACGGTTTAATATACAAAAAATTACCAGTAAGTGTTAACTCTAACTATGCTAAAGAATAAAATGATAACAGTTCATTTCTAGTTGCAGACCATTTCAAGAAAATCGTTGAGATTGAAGCGCAATTCCGACCTGGACGAAATGCTATTCGAAGAGGATTTAAACGAGCCGCATTTCCTGACGAGGGAAGAGAGGACGTTGAACTTGGCGCACTTGGAAAAATCCATGGAAGACGTCGAAGAGCAAATTCACGACCTCAGAGTAAACGCAACCAGACTCAACCCGAACCGACCAGTAAATTTGTTTTAATTCCAGCTCGAAAACGAAACGCTGGGCTCGATGCCGAACATTAGACCGGAGTTGTCGACGAATTCCATCGGCAGGCCGGCGTGCTTCGTGCGCAAGGGCAAAATCACCTGCTCCAACGATATCTACAAGGACAAGAAAACGTGGCGGCTGTCAAGGCACAAAGTGGAAAACGAAATACAGGAGCTCAAGCACAAACTGGAAACGCTGAAGGAGATCAGGAGGCATCTGAAAAACACCAGACCGCCCGGCGCAGTCGAAAGATTAAACTCATCCGAATTGAGCTCGTTCAACGAGCTGCTCTTCGCCAGAGGAAACGCGCCCGAAGGTGTTTCTAACAGACCCAACGTATACAGACCTACGTCCGTCAACCACAGCAGATTTAGCAACAAAAAAAGGAAGAAGAAACCCAATTTCTATGTAATTCCGGACGCTACAATTCCCACTACCGAAGTTTCCAACAAGAATTCAACCGAAACAACCACGTTACCCGCAAGCTACATACATCACAGACACCGGCACAAATTTACGCAGAAACCACCACCCTCTAGCACCACTCGTCCAAGTGACGCAACTACTGCAAGGTCCAGGAAAGTTCAAACGGTGCGTATGTTACACTCTCGTGCAGATTTTCCAAATACTAGATTTTTGGATTTTGAATAGATTTCACTACTTTAGAACCTGTAGCTAGCAGCGCCAAATTTTTCTCTGTAATAGAGGAATAATCAAATGTAATAATAGTGGTAGAAATTCAAACAAAATAATGCAATGAATTCGAATTTATCCGATTCGAACTTGGCCAAAAACTAGCTGACACTAAAATGTCGACACTTTGCTCTATAGAGCGAATGTAGCGAATGTTTATACAGGGTGTCCTTTAAAATGTGTCCCAAAATTCTCAGGCACATTTCTTAACCAAAATAATGAAAAAAAATATCCTAGGACCCATGTCCTAAAGTGCCCCCTAACCGAGCAAAAGCCTCTTGAAGTCAACTTTTTTTTTTTTAATTTTTTGAATTTTCTTAAAAATGGAAACAGATAAAAGGACCTAATTTTAGCTGTTAAATTTGATTAATAAAACGGATTTTTTGACCCCTTCAAAAATAAATTTGTTTATCAGGGGCGAACTAGGGAACTTTTTGAAAATTTTGATTACTCATAACTTTTTTGTGTTTTCGATAATGACTTTTTTACATTATTTTTTGCATTCTACATAGAAAACTACTTCAAAAAGGAATACATGTTTGATCTTGATTGGAGCAAGCGTTTCCGAGAAAACAGCATCTAAAGACATTCGTGTTGTTTAGATTAATTTTTAATTACCTCGATATCATGACTAAAAAAGAGAAATTTTATGTGATGAATCTAGTGAACAAAAAGTACTTTTTTAACTCTCTAAATAATTCAGCTAAATAAAGTTTTGCCAAAAATTTAACCCCAGGCAAAAAAATCCATTGGATTTTTAATCCTGGAAATTTTTTTCATTACTTTGGTTAAGGAATTTTTGGAGAATTAAAGGACACCCTGTAGAGCGAATATGCATAAATAGATCGAAAATTCGCTCTAGCGACACTGGTCCAACTTCTGTACATAACCGACATTCGCTCTAAGATCGCTCTATAGATCAATGTCTCGACATTTTAGTGTCTCGTTACTGACTGGTAGCACTCGGTTTCAGTCCAGCCAAGTGATCCCGCCGTCTCGCCGAAGGACGAAGCCCAACCTGTGCCACTGCGAGAACGAGGCGCCGCGCGCCGCCGCCGCCGACAAGGACCTCGAGGCCGAGGGCAAGCGCCGGCTGAAGGAGGAGAAGCTGCGGAAGAAGTTGCGCAAGATGCGGAAGAAGGAGCAGCTGATGCGTGAGTGCGGCTTCGAGAAGATGAACTGCTTCCATCACGACAACGAGCACTGGAAGACGGCGCCGCTGTGGACGGGCGGGCCGTTCTGCGTGTGCATGAACGCCAACAACAACACCTACTCGTGCGTCAGGACCATTAATTCCACGCACAATTTCCTCTACTGCGAGTTTACCACCGGTTTCGTCACTTTCTACAATCTAAGAATTGGTAAATTAATTAACATGCTTTAAGGGGGGAGACCACATTAGGAGGCTCGTTGACCCTGATTTTTCAGAATCTTTTTTTGCATGGGAAGAATTATAAATCGTAAATATGAACCCGATGTGCACTCAGTTCTATGCTCATAAAATCTAAACGAATGCGAATTTCGCTTTGAAATTTCGACAGCACATTCTTGAATAATTAAGCTAACGATTTATGCAATAAATAACCTCCTAATGTTTCTCCCCTTAAAACGAGTTTGTGAATGTTCATTCGTTTCAGATCCCTTTGAGCTGCAAAACAGAGTGGACTCTCTAAAACCGGAAGAAAGATCTTACCTGCACGACGTCTTGGTTCGTTTGATGGCCTGCAAAGGGAAGTCGTGCACTCTATCGCAACCTAACGGGCATCACTTGAAGGTGAAACCTAGATATAATGTTCAATTGGCATCCGGTAACAATCAGCAAATTTACAGAGGTAAAAATGTAGAAGGTAAGGGTATTAGTTTCTTCTGAAATAATTACATTAATTGTTTGATATTCCAGGGGTGGGTAGTAATTCTTCGCATAGGTGGCCGCATTTGATGAAAACTGATTCAAGGAGAAGAGATTGGGCTAGAAATGCAAGTCAATTGGATGAGGTGCCTCATCGAAAGAGGCGGAAAACGTAGACCTTCGCGATACTGAGTTCGTTTATCCTACAATCAGGTTTTGGCTATTAAAATTGTTTTACAATTATCGGACTTTTCGAAACCATTTTTATGAAGCTGTCGAATTGCTGTAGTATGTACTGTACTGATTTATACTAAGATTTTTTTCATGAACCAAGAGGCAAAGCAGAATACCGGATGAGTTTTTGGGTTACTTTTTGAATTCAATATCGCGAGTTTTTTCAGTTATTTATCTTCAGAATATTTACGCAGTTGGTACTGAGGCGAAGCATTATCGTGAGTCAGCATTTGTAAACGTTATTTACATAAACTGCAATAACTAATTCAATTATTTATAAACAATGATTTTCGAATTTGGAAATAAATGGTAGTGATTAAGAAATTATCGGCGCAATCATTACGATAATTTTTGCTTTAACTGATGAGAATTATACTTGTATAAAAATCTAGCGGAAAAGGAATAATTTCTAAGTGATATTTAGACGGCTCCTACACCAAATTATAGCAATAATATTAATGCTTTAAAATCAATATATTTATTAATTTATTTTTTTTTATTGTAAAAAGTGTATTTTAATCAACCCATATTGGTGTTTTAGAAAGCTGAAAAAACTGTTTAAACAATAATTTTGCCACAAAAAATGTAGTGTCTAAAATACCAAATATTATTTGTAGTCCATTAATTTATATTAAAAGAAAAACGAAATAAATTAATTTTTAGCTGATAACAGTTTCATTTTTAATCCAACATTATACAATTTTGAATTATTCATTAGTTATTTAGTTATGTTATAAACCTGTGCTATAAAAAGTTTCTGATCTAGTTCATACTTTCTACTACCCTGTAAAAATTTTTAAACTAGAACTTTAAAGTCAAATAGCTTTAATAGTCACTTAAATTAAAAAATAAGTATATGTGAATAAAAGTAACAATAAAGAAGTAATTTTTTTGCTAACAAAAATCACCTGCTTAATAAATTATAATTAATTTACCACTTATACTGTTCTATATTTCAAAAATTGATTCAAAGTCTCGTTTACACGAGGCTTGCAGCTTGGCGAGTCAAACTCGCTAAAATACAAATAAGTTGCTCTATAAATATGCAAACTGTTATTAAAAGTTTGCAAAAATCCGATTCATGTTTATAAAGTATTTCCTCGTTTTACTACTGTTATAACAAACGAATCTTAAAAAGTACATATTTCGAGCTCTATGTAACAAATCTAAAAGTTCATTACCTTTTGTTATTAACCATTCATTTATGCAAATGCGTTCATTAAATAGCGCATCGGTGATTGAAATTTTTGTATTGGTTCCGTTAAATGACATTTACTTTTCGAGGGGCATGAAGATAAAGTATATTATCGCGGAGAAAAAATTGTACAACATTCGGGATGGCGTTTATTCTAAAGAGGCTTTTCGTAAACTATTTTTATTTGTTCGGCGAATTAGCAGGTGAGTTTTTGCGTAATTAATGTAAAATTAGTTGTTCAAAATTTATTAATTTCATCTATTGTTGTCCGAATATTGTTGCTAATATTTTCAGAATATCTCTTCGCGGTTCCACTTATTAGTTTCTTTACGTTATGATATTATTAGATTTGCATTTAATTAACTTTATTTATTTTGTAGTAGGTAAGCACTTAAATAATACATTACATAATCAGTTACTTCCCGACTTTTCTCTTTGCGTTAAAAATCTAATTTTTATTTCAATTAGTTCGAATAATTTGTGAATGTAAATACCTACGAAAATATGTATTGACGAGATAATTTCAACTTCATAATTCGTAATGAAACTAAACTTAACAGTGCAATTTCAAATATCTATCAGTTACATTTTCCCAATATAAGATATATACAGGTAAGTGCAAATTTCCTCCTTTTATTAATATTTTTTAATTAAATTAGTATAATAGTGCGATTTGGCGACAATAGCTTGATTTGCGAGTCGAATTTCAGAACTGTTCGGAACCTGTACCGAACCCTTTTAGAATCGTCTTAACGCGCATGTCTCATTCTTACTATTCCGAATTTTTCCATTGCCCAAATGTTGTAGTTCGGTTCGCGAACAAAGCTAACACATTAGACAGACGAATCAAAATTCGCTAAGGGGAAACTGGAGGAATTGGAGTTAAATTGTCTTTCTTTTTCCTTTACATGACACTAATGGCAGTTGTCATTGTTGCACCCATGGGCCATGTTCCGAGGAAATTTGCACTTATCTGTATAATAAATTAAATATATTAATATAGGGTAAATAATGTAGGGTACACGATTTAGTATTTGATTTTCAAATTTTAATTGAATTTGAAAAAGCGTTTATAAATATTGGAATGCAGTTATTAAATCTAAGCAGTGGAGTTTAATGAATTTCATTTGATCGAAACATAATGGAACACTCGGTCATTGTGTTGTAAATCGGTATTTTCTTGCTACAACAAAGGTTGTGACCTGAGTGCTTTTGATAATAATATAGTTCAAAATATTGCAAGGTTAAGCTTAGTGAAGGAATTTTTATAAGGTACTTTTCCTCGTACAACAAAAAATAAGAGGAACGGAATTGTAGGGAATTGCTAGAAAGATTTCTTTAGCTTTTTTCTTATTTAAAATATAATTTATTAGATCACTACATTAAGAAAATATGTAGAAAATTATTTGCCCTTATTTAACAGGTAAATTTTGATAGAAACGTTCTTGCAAATTCAGTGGCTTTTTTTTAATACTAAAATATTCCTGTTTCAGATGAACGTGTGAAGGAACTTGATTTATTCTTAATGTCCTCCCCTTTAATGATAGCTGCGATATTATTTTCATATCTACAATTCACTTATAAATGGGGTCCTAGACTTATGAAAAACCGCGAGCCTTTCGAATTAAAATGGGTGCTAATTACATTCAATTTAATACAAATTGTATCCAATGCATATGTCGCCTACGAGGTACGTATTGAACGTTAAATTACAAGTTCGAACAATGATGGAATTTAAAATTCTAATGCCGATAACTGTTCTTACTAACAGAATAACGGGAATGCTTGTAATGCTAATTTCGATTCAATATTGTTATTAATGAACTTGCAAACATGTTTCAGGCATTCGTCGAAATTTGGTTCTACATGAATTGGAAATGTCAACCGATAAGCTATGCAAAAACGCCCCGTAATATGTGGATGATACGAATGTATCACTTTTTTTTCTTGATGAAAGTCTTGGACTTATTCGATACTGTACGTATTATTTAAAAAAAGCTTAGGCTCCTCAAAAAACTAAGTTTAGAAAATTGAATTCAACAATTAGGTACACTGGTCAACAAAAGAAAAAAAAATGTTTCGTTTCCTGTGATTATTTTATTGTTTCTACTTCAATTTGAAGCGTATGTTATTGTTTTGATATGGCTTTGAAAGGGGGATATGAAAGGGGATATGAAAATTTTAAATGAGAATTTCACAGCCTTTGAACCCAATAACAGTAAAAAAAATAAGGAAACAAAAACAAAAATTATGTTGACCAGTGTTATCCACGTAGAGTTTGCCCAAGGTTTTTCCTAATAAGGAATTCTGTTAATTTGAAATTTTCGATTCACCTGAAGATAAAAAAAAACATTCCACCGTGATTTATCGGTTTCTGTTGAACTTCCAGGTATTTTTCGTTTTAAGAAAAAAGTACCAACAAGTCACCTTCCTGCACGTTTATCACCACTTCGGGATGACTGTTATGATGTGGTTAGTGGTTAAATTTTTTTCCGGCGGTTCTGGTACGTGGGTGGGACTATTCAATGGGATAGTGCACGTTGTTATGTACTGCTACTACCTCCTGTCGGCGATAGACAACTCGTGGAAGAGCAGCGTTAAATTTAAAAAGTTCATTACGCAATTGCAAATGGTAAGAGTTGTTCAAAAGTTAACGCGCGTGTTCATGCTTTGCATGTTTCATTTGCAGGTTCAATTCTTGATGTTTATAATTATCTATGGGACGTTGTTTTTCCAAGACTGTTCTTATCCTAAAATAGCGTCCTTTTTTTTCGTGCCGCAAAACTTTTTTATGCTGTTACTTTTTGGAAATTTTTACAAGAGGACATATCTAAAGAACAATTGAGGTAATGTATTAATGTGACAATTGTATAATTATTATAACATTTCGTTTTTAGTATAAAAATGCTATTAAGCAAATCGTATCATGGAAGAAGAGCTTGTATAGTTCAGAAAAACTATATTTCAACTAAGCGTAGAATATTAGATTCCAATTACCTATTATTATTTATATTTTGAACACATAAAAACATTTTTGTACATCTACGAAATGTCTCTAACCTGATCCTACCTATAACGAACTAAATTCGAATTAATCCATATTCATAATACGAAATTCCAAGGTATGCAAACTAAGCCATCGGATAAAACTGAATAATAACTAGATATACTTAATCGCAAGTCTTTGGTGTAAAGGCAAATAATGCTTTTGTTCTCCAACAATTTGTTGCAACATTGAATCATTTGATCCGGAGTAACGTTGTCTTCTTTCATCAAAACAGCCAATTCCAATTCTTCTAAGCATGTTCTTATTAAGGCCCGTTCCAAATGTTTGTTACTAAAAATGTAATAAACTGAATTGAAAAATATTAAACCAAAATAAGAAGAAGGTATTACCTTTTGTATTCATTCATTTTTTCGCTAGCTACATTTAAATTATTAGTTATAAAATTGACTAAAAAGGAACCTGGTATTGTGGATGGTACAATGAATTGCCCGGTAGGTGAAACCATAACAGGTCCAGCCTCTCTAAAAGTTTTCTTAGGTAAGAAAATCAATGTTTGTGGTAAGTATAATTATTTCTTACGTTTCAACGACGATTTCAAATTTTTCTAAACTCGATGGCCACTCTTTTGGAAACGGCTTACGGCCGACATAATCACTCAGTGATGTCGTTATTTGTTTCAGATTTTGTTCATATTGATATGCTACTATTTTTGGCATGAATTTCCTAAAAATATAGCATAACTGTTTTGAAAATGAACAGTCGTTTATTTCTTTGCTTTTACCTACGGGAAACTTTAATATTCCTTAAAACGTGCGACAACGATTTTTCAAATATTGGGATTCTCTTCAGTGCTGCTTCGAACTTATCGACATTTTTTATGAACTGAATATAATAAACAATATTATACAATTTTAAAATTGATTCATATTACTTACATCTAACCAATTGTGGCGTACTTCTCCACTATTGAGCATTATATGTCCATCTAAGCTTAAGCCAGTAAATGAAGAAAACACCAGAATTCTTCCTAAAACTCTTTTAAAAAATACAAATGATTTACAATAATTTTTCACGTACCTTTTAAAGTGTCTTTAATATTAGAGTGATGATTAAATAACGACTCAAAACTTAGCAGGCAACCTTTATAGTGTTCCTCATTCCAGTGATTTTCCCAGCGAATTTCAGCAACTTGCAATTTCTCTGTTAAATATTCTTGCAATTTTTTAACTTCTTCTCTGGAAAATTCTTCTTTTAATTGTCCACAATTTATTTTTTTAAATAGATTATTTATGTTTATTATACACACCTATGCAAGTCGCTTTTGCGAGATTTTATTAGAGCTTCGGAAAAATTCTTTGCTAAGTATTTATTCAATTTTAAATTGTCTTGTGCTTCCCTAATGTCTCTTTGCATTTTAAGATGGGCATAAATCGGATGATTCTTATTCATGTTCGTGAAATCGATGTCATTTTGATATTTAACCTGAGGAATAAACAATTCAGAAGAAATATACTACAAATTCATACTAAAAAAATCGTCATAAAATACCTTTAAATTGTATTGGTGAACTATTGGAGGTTGTTGAACAATACTTTCAACATAATCGGTTGGAAGCCCGCAACTTTTAAGAATATTAGTCAAAGTTGAGCGGATATCATTATCTCTAATATTTATCTTTATAAGACGAAAAGTAACTAAAAATTACAAATTTTAAGTACGAGATTAATTATTACTTAACATGCTGTCATACCTTCCTTTTGCGACTTATCTTTAATATAAAAATCTAAATTTATTGGTCTAATAGGCTTGGAAGATTGAATGTTTTCTAAAATGGAACTTAACTGTTGCAATGAGGATTCATTTATAGCCTGCAAGATATAATAGCTACAGTACAATGTCGTTAAAATATTTTCACGTACTCTTTCAATAGGATATTGTCCAAACAAATCGGGATGAACGGTAAAATAAAAAGGCCTCAAAGCTGTGGAAATTTCTGTAGATGTAAAATTTCGAAGCCAATGTAACTGAAAGCCAGGAGAAGTGGACAGTAATCTAAAACATACACAAAATTAACACAGATTATGTAAAAAAGTAGAATTACATACAAGTTTTGAAAATTACGCAGCATTTTTGGATCGTATTTCACATTATACAAACAAAATTTATTTTATTTATAAATAAAATTTTGACTTTTTTTATTTTTATGTCAGTGTCAAATCAATGTCAAAGTCAACTATAAATACACTTGAAGTTAGTCATAAATTTCTTCGTTTTCTTCAGATATTATGTAATTGTTTTACTAGTTATTTATAATTTACTAAAAGCAGACTGATGCTAGTAATTTACATTTATAATGTAATAAATAAATTACAACTGCACGAACAAAAAAAATTATTTTGAAAATATGTTCTGTAATTTCTAAAAAGTGTTCCGTCAGTTCCGTGTTCCGTGTCAATTACATCGACACATGTTCAAAATTTAACCTCAATCATTTTTTGGTTAAATAAAAAATTGTCCTTCGTCCAAAAATCAAAATTGTTTTTCGTAATTACTATTCAAAATGTCCTGGATATTCGGCTATGGTAGAAATAAAGACCAAGCCCCTGATCTGTCGCAGTTAGGTCTAGGCTCGCCGGAGGGAGCTGGAGGAAGTTCCGGAGGAGACAATGAGCCCCCGAATTTAACTAAAGCCGAACGTAAGGCCATGGAGGCGTACAGATTTGATTCAACGGCTCTAGAAAGAGCAGCTCAAGCTGCGAGAGAATTGGAAAAATCAAGTGAGTGCAATGAGGTTATGTAACTTAATCATATCATACAAATGAATATAAATTATATCGTACTTTTAATGATTTACAGGACATGCTAAAGATGCTTTGGAACTATCCAAACTTCAAGAACAAACCAGACAAGTAGAGCAACAAGCCAAAATTAAGGAATATGAAGCGCATATTTCCCAGATGCAAATCGAAGCTAAGAGAGCTGAAGCAGAAGAGAAAAGGAAACTTTTGCAAGAGGAAACCAGACAACATCAAAATAGGGCCCAGTATCAAGATCAGTTAGCGAGAAAAAGGTGATAATTAACATAATACTAATTATTTCATTTATTCCTCACATATACTATAATTTTAGATACGATGATCAGTTGATCCAGCAGCAACGAATGAACGATGAAAATCTTCGAAGACAAGAAGAATCGGTGGCCAAACAAGAGGCAATGAGAAAGGCTACCATAGAGCACGAAATGGAGCTGAGGCACAAAAATGAGATGAAAAGAGTTGAGGCGGAATTGAAAGCTAAAGCGAAAATCGATAGGGAAAACAGGGATTTGACTTTGGAACAGATCAGGCTGAAAGCAGAACAAAACAGAGTTACTGTACTTGAAAGCATAAAGTAAGTTTTTGTTGGGAAATGAAGCAAACAATGAGGCATTTGCCAATTATTAGGTTTTACAGTAGATCGAAAATTTATGTTTTTTTAGAACTGCTGGTTCGGTATTGGGCGCAGGAGCTCAAACTTTCTTGACCGATTGGAATAAAGTTCTTACAGCTGCTGGTGGATTATCTTTATTGGCACTTGGTATCTATTCAGCCAAAGGAGCTACATCTATCACTGCCAGATATATCGAATCTAGATTAGGTATTCAGTTCTTTGACAATTTATTAAATATATACTAATTTCATTCACTTTTTAAGGCAAGCCATCATTAGTAAGAGAAACTTCTAGATTTTCTCTATTGGAGAGTGCCAAACACCCAATCGAAACCGTTAAGAGCCTCAAAAAGACGGACTCTGATGCCCTTTCTGGCATCATATTAGCACCGAAACTTGAAGAAAGGTTGAGAGATGTCGCTATAGCTACAAAAAATACAAAGCAAAACAAGGGATTGTATAGGAACATCCTTATGCATGGACCACCTGGCACAGGAAAAACTATGTTCGCTAAAGTAAATGCATAAACACAACCTTACAATACGTTATTTATATCAAATTAATTAATTTAGAAACTGGCGAAACACTCTGGAATGGATTACGCCATTTTGACTGGAGGAGACATAGCTCCGATGGGACGAGATGGAGTTACAGCGATCCACAAAGTTTTCGATTGGGCAAACAGTACTCGAAAAGGTAAAGAGATATTTTTTAATAATATTTAACATACCAATTTGTTACATAATTTTTAGGATTGATTCTATTCGTGGACGAAGCTGACGCATTCCTGCGTAAAAGGTCGTCTGAAAATATTTCAGAGGATCTTAGAGCGAGTCTTAACGCATTCTTATACCGAACGGGAGAGCAAAGTCCCAAGTTTATGCTTGTGTTGGCTTCAAACACGCCCGAGCAATTCGATTGGGCTGTTAACGATCGTTTGGATGAGATGGTGGAATTCGATCTACCTGGCCTGGCAGAAAGGGAACGTTTGATCAGATTATACTTCCAGAAATTCGTCTTGGAACCAGCAACGGAAGGTATTAGGTAAGGAGCTGGGAATTAAGTGGTTAAGTAAATGTATTTGATATTAATCTGAATTGCTTTTCAGGAGATTGAAGGTGGACAATTTCGATTATAGCGCTCTTTGTAGCAAAATGGCGCAGTTAACAGAAGGCATGTCTGGTAGAGAAATTGCGAAATTAGGTGTAGCTTGGCAGGCAGCAGCATATTCATCCGAAGATGGCGTCCTTACAGAGAAAATGGTGCTGGATAAAGTTAAAGATCACGTTAAACAGCACAAACAAAAAGTACGTTACAAGTTCAATGAATCATTTCTGTGAAATAGAAAATTGTAATTGTATTTTTTTAGGTGGAGTGGCAATCTGAGCAAGAGAGGAGGGAATCTAAGAGTATATATCATTCGGAGAAAGAGGATTCTTATATACCTGCTGGTATAAAAGTTGAGTCTATTAAACTGAAAGATACAGCGGAAAACGACGACACTGTAGCTAGTAGTAAAAAGGAAAAGTCTCAATCAAAAGTACAAACAAATAAACCAATAAAAGAGGGCAAAAGTTAAATTTGTTTTGTAGGCTACTATTTAGTTAAAAGATAGGTAATAAGTCAAACGAAAATTTATTTTTCATATCGTTTGAACTTTGAATTGAACAAGCCGATTTTTATTAAATGGTAATTTTTTCATTTTTAAAGTAGGAGTTGTTTGATAACTATAACATAATTTGCGAAAGAATTCACATCTAATTTTCGAAAAGTCGATTAGAATTCATCGAAAAATTCCTTGCCTTTTTTTATTATATGGTAAAGCGAATTTCGTACTTAACAAACACAAATTTTGTTAAATTTTCAATCAAACTCCTTTCATTTATTTTGAGCCCTGCATATTAAGACATTAGATGCATTTATTTGTAACAATTTAGACTGGTCTCGAAATATGTTTTAAACATTACGCATTGTGATATTTTGAATGCATGTTCCAGAGAAACTCGACTATTTTCTTTGCATTCAAATAATTATCTTTTAACTATTTTGAAAAATTTTGTTAACAAGAAAATAATAAAAACGTGTTTTCTTTAACTGTTTAATTATTAGTGAAGATTATTTAATTTACTTATTGTACTAAATTGTTGGTTAAATAGTAGAATTTATTAAAACAAAAATTATTTATATGAAGCAATATTTATTACGTAAATATGTTATTTTTAATTCGTGAGAACAAATTTCTATTCATTTCACATCGCAAATGTACCCTACTTCTCAATTTTTCTATCTGTACAGATTTCATTCCACTAGCTCCACGTCACTTTCTCAGAAGAACGATAGGATACTACAGTTAAACATACAGAAGAGTTAATCAAAAATAACTCCACGTCATTCAATTCTATTCAATATTTTTCTAATTAACCCCTTACAGCACAAAATAAACAAGCATTACGTACATACCTATTGTAACTTTAATACAAGTTTCTTCTCTTAAGGAGATGTCTTTTACTTGGTCTTTATACTAAGTCGCTAAACGGCTTTAAACTTACAAGTCTTTAATATCCCGTGCAAGAAAAGACTTATTAAAACAACGGCAAACAATTTTGCAACGACTGTTGATTCGATGACTGTATCTGGGACGACTGAACTGCAGCCATAGCCATAGACACCGGAGTACTCGAAGGATGGTATGGCACCTACAGAAGTAACGCATTTCATTTAGATACAACATAGGACGCTCGCAATAATTATTACCGCAGAATTATGATGAAATCGAGGATCCAACATCATAGCCGCAGCGACGGCGGCCGCCGTTGATGTAGAAGGATTAGACCTGACCGTTGTAAGCATGTGATGATTGACGATAGGATTGTTCGGCGGTTGAGGATTGTTTCCGCTCGCGCTCGATCGATGATTGATATTCGCGTTCGCAAGTTGCGCATGTGACGGATGGGCTTGATGGAATTCCGTTGCCTCTGCGGCGCCGAAATGATGATAGGTCGAATTCAAAACTGTTAGATTTGCAGCTGAAAGCGTTTCATTAGAATAGCATTTACTCGAAATTTACTCTAAAGGCTTGTGTCGACTAGCAATGAAATTGCGAAAGTACTTGCGAGAGCGGCTTCCAAAAGTACAGGGTGTTTATTAATTTAGCGCCGATACTTAAGTGTGTGTGTGAATTGCAAAAACTGTCGCAAGATAGTTGCTATTCGAAGCGAGCCTTAAGCTTGTAAAAAGCTCACCAGTCGATGTTGAGTGATTCTGATGTTGCATAATTAATTCTTGAATATCCGACCCGACTTCCTGGCCTGTAGGCGCCACAGATGTGCTATTGGTATGCGTGAATGTAATATTAGAGTTCGATGTAGTCGATGAATTATCCTGATTCGTCTGTAACAAAACCCATAAATACTCTCGCGATATTTTAGTTGAATCTCGCTCACCAATGTCCTTGATTTACTAGACCCTACGTTAGTTCTTAATGGCCTCGCTTTATAAGGAACTTTAGCCGAGGCGTTCTCCCCGTGATGTCTAGTGTAATGCTCCTTCAACTTGTCCCTTCTCGAGCTGGCGTAGTCGCAATGCGAGCATTTGAATGGCTTTTCTTCCAAATGGATTCGTTCGTGGCGCACCAGGTGCGATTTCTCCATGAAACCTCGTCCGCATACGCCGCAGGTATGAGGCCTGGCCCCGTTATGGGATTTCGCGTGGCTGAGCAGTTGCGATTTCTTCGATGTCGTGTATTTGCAGTGCGGATAAGAGCATCGATGAATCTCGGCTAAACCGTATCACAATATTAAATTTAAATCTCCAATGAGGCGCTGAAACGTTACCTGCGTGAATGCGTTTGTGAGCGATCATGTGGCTGACGAACTTCGTGTGGAAGCCGCAAGAATCGCATGATAGATTCTTTTCCGCAGTGTGGCTCAGGAGGTGGGCTTCGAGGTTTTGGCCGAGCTGGAAGGTTTTGCCGCAGTGGTCGCATTTGAACACATCCAACGTGTGCAATTTCATGTGTCAAATGAAATTTTGCTTCAAGCGGCATTTGAACGAACAAAACGTGCACTGGTAGATGTTTTCGTCGAAGTGTTGGGCTCGGTGCGATATCAGTTTCGTAATTTGTTCCACATTGAATTCACCTTAAAAATGGTTGAGGATTAGTTGTAAATAATTTATTTGGTTGGGCTGCTTACAAAAATCGCATTTGAAAGGCGGTCCCGAGAAATGAGTCTTCATGTGATTGAGATAATCACCGTGGTATTGGCAAACGAAAGAACATAAACCACATTTGTAAGTTACGTTCTTAGCATGACTTAGTGCAAGATGTTGTTCCAGTAACAGGCTGTCATTTATTGTTGTTAAACAAATGGGGCATTTGATGCCCATTTTTTCATCGGATTCTTGATTAGCTAAAATATACCAATATATCTTGGAATATCTTTTTGTAATTTGTTTTACCTTCATTATCTTCTTTATCGTCCATCAATGACAATGACTTTTTCTTTAAATTCAACATTTTTAGAGCTGACATTCGAATATCTGGCTTCAGACCCAACAGTAGCAGTTTCTTAAAAAGAATTTGTTGTTTCCTTTTAACTTTTGCTTTTATCATCAAGGGTTCCTTTTTCTCAAACGGCTTTGATTCCGCTGGCTCTACATTCACACTTTTATTTTGCTTGGAGTCAACCATACAATTTTCGTTCAAAATCTGTGAAATGAAAATAATTAGCAATTATAATGAATATCAATAATAATAAATGTACCTGTCCATATTTAACCTGTAGAACATCATATCTAGTCTTAAAATTAGAAAGCATCCAATTATTCTTTATAAGATAATCCAAGATTCTATACAAGCACAATTCGCTTTTATTGTACAAGTTATTCGTATCCAAATGATGGAAAACTTCCACAGGTTCTAGATCGTTGGTAGGAAAACACTTGATTAATTGACCAAAGTGTTTCTCTCGCTTTTCTGTATCCCTCAATACCCACATAGAAAGGACGTTCAAAGCTTGGTTTGTACTCAAAATGAAGGCCTAAAATATAAACAATTCTCACATCGAACAACAAACAGAATAGCCAATCAGAAATGCTTCACCTTATTCTTGAAAAACTCAATAAGCTGATGTGGGCTGAGCTCCAAAATCTCATCTTCTTTACAAACTTCTTCGATGTGGCTTGCCACCCAATTCTCCACGATATCACAAAGTGACTTCAATTTGAATTCTTTCGTTAAGTAATACGTAAACAAGCAATTAGAGACGCTGAGCTTCGTTCCCAAAAACTCTATGCAGTAATCTACGACTTTATTCAATAGAAACTGATTTGCTAATTTCAGAAGCTCCTCAACGATGCTGTGGGTTACGGTTATTTCACCAGTGTACATGAAATTCAGTATAGCGTTGAACGAGCTGCTGTCCATGCAAGAGACGGTGATTTGTTCCCTTATAATTTTGTGGTTTTTTAAAATAGCGTCGAAATAAGGCGAATTGCAGGCTAATACGTTACGATGCGCCTTAATCGTTTTATTATTAACTAGAAGAGTTATATCGCAAAATTTGCTGGCATCTTTCTGTTCCAATAATTTCCTAAATAAAGTGGCGGAAAAATCCGAGCTTTGAAAAGTTGTTGAAGATTTATCAGCCATCGTATATTTATCTGAAAGCAAAATGAGACAATAAAAATGAATAATTAAATTAAAAACACCTTTTTACCTTATTTATATTTTCTAAATCATATTATGAGTAATTTGGTTTCGTACTGTTGGCAATACCAGTTGTCACTGTCATTTTATTGTCAAAGTCAAATTTCTTCTTTTTTTCTAAATGACTCATATTCTTTGAAGTAGAAGTCAAATTTATGACAAAAACGTCAATTTCTTGCACCTTCTGACTTCTTAAAATTTTCAGTTGTTTGTAATTCGTGATGTAGTGAAGTTTGTCAACAAAAGAATTGCATACGGGTAAAAGCGTATTATATTATAATTTTGCGCACATTATTCAATAGAATATTCACTAAATCGGTGAGAAAAGATAACTGGTCTAAAGTTGTCTCATTGTCATGCAAATTGAATTAGAATTAGAAAGCGTGTATGAATTTTACTCCCAAGTAATGTTGTTGTAATTATACGTCATTATAATATTAATAGGATACGTTGTTTATTTAATTATGTGCCGAGGTCTCGCAGTACGAGCGAGGAGCTAACGAATTCATAAAACATCGCTGGAAAAATTAATTTTCCATTTCGTTTAGGTGAAGCCAGAGGAGAATGTGAATTCATGCGCGAAAGTTATGGAACACTCGGACGAAGACACCGAATTGGATCCCAGAATTCAAATCGAGCTAGAGAAATTGAACACAACTACAGATGAAATCAATAAATTAGAAGTAGAATACGATGTAAGAATTCATCTACAGTTAGCATCTACATTCGCACGATTAATTTCGTTCACGAATCGTTTCAGGAGGAAAACAAAACTTTTCGCATGCTTCTCAACGAATGCACCAGGCGGCTTAAAGTCTTATCCAAAAAGTTAGGAAGCTGCATCGAAAAAGCTCGTCCTTACTATGATCTCCTCGAGGTTGCTAAGAAGTCGCAGCAGGAATGTCACGAAGCAGCAGCTCTTTACAAAAAAGCTCACGGTATTTACTATTCATAATGTCCATGTAATGTAATTAACACGGCAATGTATTTGAAGGAATTCATGCAGCGGCAAAAGAAACGGTAGCTTTAGCAGAACAACAGTTCTTAACGAATCAACACGAATGGCAGTTTGACAACGCTTGGCAGGAGATGTTAAACCATGCTACAATGAAGGTAAAATGATTGTTTATATAAAATAACACAAAAAAGGCTATAATATGAATACTATGAAGTAATTACATAATGTTTGCGAATCCTTATTGAGTGATTTAGGGTAATGCGGGTTAAGCGTTTAAGTGGATCACAAAAGATCCAATTATTGGAAGGAAAATGCAGAAATGGGAAGGCATAACTGAGTCGTAAAAATTTAAACTAGGAATATTTTAATTATGTCATTTACATTTAACTGGTTATAATAGTATATTGAAAATTATTTAAATATTTAATCAATAAAACATTTTTATGTTCTTAAAGACAAACAGACTCATTTAAATATGTATACACAAGACTACTTTAAACTTTGCAATGCCAATCACAGACGTAATAACTTCTAAAAAAATTGTTTTCATGGAAACTTTTTGTAGATATACAGGGTGACCCAGGGTCGCGAAAAAGTTCCATAACTTTTTTTCTAATTAAGATATCGACTTTTCAAATAGTGGGCACAGGACTAATGCATAATTTAAACATAGTTTCGTGTATATACAGAATGGCTCAATTTTATAAATTGACTAAAGTTTTTATAAAAATAATAGTAAAGTACATTTTCTGTTATTTTAAATGGACCACACTATATTTTATATCACTACCAGCTACCAGGAAGTATTTTTGAAGGGCTTTCATTCTTATTAACATTCCCTGCTATACCTGAATTTAATACTTTTCAAGATATTGCAATTTAGTGTAGTCAATTTATAATATTGAGCCACTCTGTATATACACGAAACTATTTTTTTTATTATGCATTAGTCCTGTAGTAACTTTTTTGCGACTCTGAGACACCCTGTAGAAGGTTGTGATGTCATTTTTAATAAACCTTGGCTTTTAATTGAAGCCAGTTTATGTTATAAAAATAGTAACGGCTCTAATTGAATCATTTTCTCCAGCGAGCGATATTGTATATATATAGACATTTTTTTAGTTAATAGAAATTGATTGCAGGTAATGGAAGCTGAAACAAAGAAAGCGGAATGCGGTCGCGATCACCAACGAAAAGCAATTGCATGCAAGGAAATCGAAGAAAAACTGAAATTCCAAGAGGAAAAGTTCCACAAATCCATAATCAAAGCGCGCCCATACTTCGACGAAAAGTCGCTATGTCAAGATCAATTAAACACTCAAAAATCTCGCATAGGATCGCTCAAACAGGAAATATTGAACTCCAAACAATCCTATTCGCAAACATTGAAGAATCTCGAACAGATATCCAACGAAATTCATCTGAAACGCCAAGGAAAGAATCAAGAAAACGACATGTTGCGGGGGCCTCGAGAGCCCGGCGTGGGCGCTGAATTAACATCGAATTTCGAAGAGATACCGTTAACGAAGCAATACGCTTCACTGCCAGACATATCTGTCGAACTCGACAAATTCGATCGTTGTTGTAGTGGCGTCGCCAGTTCGTCGGTCAGTGAAAGGGATGAGAGCGAACTTACCCCAGATGATGTCGACGTTTTAATTAGCAAATTAGATATTAGGCCTGTTGAAGGGACAAGTGACAATACGTTTGTTAGTGAAGTATATTTAGAGAAGCCGAAAAATAATATTTATTAGATTAGAGATTTTATTGTTGGCAATAACTCCAAGTGCTGATAATTAAGTTGCATTCGGGATTAATAAATTGCTGAAGATGATAGTTTGCACAATTTGTAATATGTAGACTTCGTAGACTTGTTGGGATGTTCTCAATTTGAAAAATTGAAACAAACACACTGCATTTTTTGCTGAATTACGTTTTTTTTTTGGAAATTTTTGTTGAAAACAAATCCCCGAATGATTTAAAATTATATAAGTTTCAATTACTACATGCTTTAATTTCGTTTTTAACAAAATGTTTTTTTTGTAGTTTATTTAAAAAACTTGCTATAAAATTGTACAAATTGTTTTTTGTCATATAATTTATTTGTAATTAAATAATAAAATTCAAGTATTATTTTCAATCCAGTGCACACAACCGTCAAAGATAACACTTTTCAAATAGAAATTTGGGTGATTAAAAAGTTAAAACGCCATTGATAATCAAGTTTTATTTACAACTAAAATTAAATTCTGAAAATAAAATATACAATGTATGTAAATAAAATTAGGTATTAGATACCACACATTATCTTTTAAATTCAACCTTTTTGAATTGTTTTCGAGGCATACATCTTCAATAAACTAATAAATAACATTTTTATTTCCCCTTTCTTATGCGAAGGCATACAAATCGAAAAATTTATAGATAAGCTTACAAACCGTTTAATGAGAATATACATACATTGCAAAGACCTGCAAAGTTTTGTTAAATATTTAAATACACCGACTTCAAGAATACATATCCGCTGTGAAGGTTTCCTGCATATTCAGTCAATTATAATGTATAATAGCACCAATTTCAATTTCACCTTATTCAAACATATAAAAATTAAAATGCTAATGTCTTACATCAAAAATACAATAATTCCAATTTATTTTTAATGTTTGTCGCCTTGTATGACATTTTTTTAAACCGGGAAGAAAATAGCGTAGGGAACAAAATTTCGTCTTGTTGTTTTACAGGTAACCAATGAGAAATTAATTTGATTCAGGATCAAATTCTCAAATTTCGAATTTTGTTTGATGTGCCTCAAATTTCAAATTTAAAGTACATCGTTCTCGAGTTCCTGAGAGATAAAGCTTAGTGAAGTGAATCTTGCATTTTTTAAAAAATTTTATTCATAAAAATTTGCCTAGCAATCATGCTTGTCTTAGTTTGAGAAACGAAACTTCCCATTTTCCCACCTTTTTTAAAATGCCTAATGCAAAATGAGCGCTTGAAAATAATTCAAACACTCCATGTGTCATCATGGAAAACCGCAGGAAGTGAAACATGTATAAGGAATATCTTCAAATACACTTAAAAAATACGAGTAGAATTTTTAAAACAAACAAAAAACACTGGATATACTCCTGTACGTTTCACATTCAATCTTTCTTGTTTTTAATCGGAAACTTGTTCTCGTTAAAGGTAAGTTTTAGCGAATCTAATGTTTTCAACCTCTCTGTTGGGCTGGTAACAGTGTACGAACAGTTTGAGTTTGTACTTACCGAGCTTTCGTTAATATCTTGAGAGCTACTTGCTCTGCCATTTTGAAATTCCAATATAATTTGCGACCTAAAATGCAAATTAAATTTTATGAACTGTCTTATATTGGTGTAACAAACGAAGAATTTCGACGCCCAATGCATATTTATCACTCTTTTATCCCTTATACAGGGTTTTTCACGGGAGCCTTTTAGGAGTTCCTGAAGAGTTGCGATTATGAACATTTACGAATAAGGTATAGTCAGTGTTGTGAGTATTTTTAAGATATTTTCAACCATACATGACATCCGGTTATACCGGAAGTAGATGTCAACTTCGTTATTTCAAATGTAAAGTGCAATTTTTGACTTAATTTTTTAATTGTTGCTCTTTTTAACCAGACTTTAATAACACCTATTTCCAGAAGTCAAACATAGTTGAAAATATTTTAGAAAAACTCACAGCATTGACTATAGCCTACTGCCAAATTTTCAGATACTCTCGAACTCTTCAGGAACTCCTAAAAGTTCTAATTAACGGCTTTATATTCCGTTACACTATAATTTTAGTTATACATCGCTTGTAAGTAATTACCTCTTGTAGAAACGTACAAAGTCAACTTCTATGAACAATTCATGTAAAAGCCTCCTTGTCGGCGACCTGTATATGCTATCTGATATTATCTTAAAGATTTCCGAATAAAGGCATATGTCTTTGAAGGCTTCTGGCTCGCGTTGTTTGCTTCGTATTAATAACGATCTAATGTACTTATTTGATATCGGATTGGCTAGCCGCTCGACGTTTTGTAGAATTTCTACTTTCACTGGATCTAAAAAAACAAATCAACCATAAATAACAAGATCCGTATTCACCGCTTTTTACGGCATTGTTTACGTTTATCAACTGCTTAGAGAAGCGATTGATTAACGTTAAAAATGACCGCTGAATACGGGCCCAAGTGTTCAATTAACAGATAAACTCTACCTTCGATATAGTCGATAATTTGGTTTGGTTCAGCTTGACTACAAGAGAAACAATGCTCTTTGGAATGCTTCCATTTCGAAGGATCTGGCGCTTGTCCTTCGGCAAGAATTTTCGGTTCTTTCGTAATATCCCCGTGGGATGGGAAAATTTCGATCAATACTTTAGGCAAGCATATTCCCATGTATCGTTTGTCGTCGTGCAAATGCGTAGTGTCGATTTCGAATTTCGGCACGCTAAAAACCGACGTACAACTAGAATCGAAGAGATTGAAATCGTCGATCAAGGTGCTGTCGCGTCTAAAAATCACATTAGTTTGAATTAGAGTTACAACTCGATGTTCGACGTTTTACCCCTGGGAAGTTGAATACTTCGTAACAGTCTGATTGCTGCAACCGTTATCGTCGGAACACCAAAAATCCATCCTTCCATCCCTATTCCTCAGCATTTTAAGTGTATTGTAGCCTATAAGATTTTGAACGCTCAACGCGTTGGAGGTACTTCCTGTTAACGATGATGTGGATATATCGGAATTCGTAGTGCCTGAAATTAAAATAATAAATAATTACGTTATAATTAATCAAAATCCTCTGTGTTTTACCGATATTAGATTCTTATTCTGTATCAATCGATCACACATACATATGTATACTTTACTAGCATCAAAAAACTATTCGTAATCACGTAAAATATTTTCAGTTAATATCGGTAAAAAATAGTAGTAAACTTACTGGTAGAAGAAATCCTTTGAGATGTTCTTTTGAACTGCCCAGGTATTTGTAGAGTAGTTAAACTGGAGGAACTAGGAATAGTACTTAAAGTCTTTATGTAATTAGAACTAAAAAAAAAGTTATTTCACTAACAAAATTCATATCAGTAATATTAATTATTTACTGTGTAGCAGGTTTGTTGACTAATGAATCACAGGAACTTATACCGGAAGTATTTGAGTCAGTCATGGAATTGTCTCTATACCCATAGCGAAGGACAGCCGAAGTAAGTGGTACAGAGGGAGGTCGAATATCATCGAAGAAACTGTTGGTGGTTTCCAAAGTTTTCGATTCAGAAAGCGATCTCTTGTGTCCAGTACACTGGGGTTTTCGAATACCAGGCAAAGTCGTCTGCCTTATTCTTCTACTATCTGCAAAATATGTGCTTATTAGCCTATCAAATTATCAGGACCTCTTTGAATACACGAACCCGATGAGGTAGGAGATCTCAAGAAATCGTGCCTTTCTTCAGAATCATCTTCTTCATCCGGCGCCAAATCTCCTTCTTTCATTAAAGGACTGCTCCATGAAATCACGTCCTCAGATGTCGATACGCTCGGATTTCTACCGCAAAACAAATCCTCTATTTCTTCGTGAATTATAGGCCAATTATCGTGTCTATCGTGCCTAGTGGATAGCCAACCTTTTCGGCTCAAATCATCGGCCCCGACTGAAGTGGTACCTATAAGAAAACAGTTTATATTTAACCAAGTAGCTTTAGGAAATAATTAGACAATTTTCTCACCCAGAAGCCCTAAAACATAAAAAGACGTAGCTCGAATTGAATAAACCGGTGAATATTTGGCAAATCCTATAATCGAATCAACAACTCCGAAATTCGTTAAATAGTCGAATCCTACATTCGAAGTACCCATGTGACCTAATGCCCAAATGGCGGCTTTCAAATGCAGTATTTCTTCATCTGTGCTACATCTTGCCTGATTAATAGTCTAAAAATCATTGATAATTAAACGACTTAAATGTGCAAAACATTGCAGACTCACTTCCATCATTTTAGTACATTTTCCTTCGCCTACCAGCGTTTCGAAACCTGGCATATGCTGTACTAGCTGCCCGTACAAATGTGGTGGTAAAAATACGTCTCTTCGACTAGAATTTCGCAAAACGTTCGATCTCTTATCGTATTTACCTTTGTCATTACGTTGATGTAGAGTTAAGGCATCTGAAATCTCTCCTTCCACAATTTTCACATACCTACGAAAAAAATAATCACAAAAATAACCCACTAAATAATTACTTATGATAAATACCTCTTCGAAAAGGTTTCATCCCATTTCTTAATTTCCTGTGTCACTTTTTCTTTACCGACTTTCTTAAAACCGTTTTCTAAAGATAAAAATCTGACAAACAGTATCGTGCCCTTTTCGCCTAGATTGTCTAGATTCGGATTGATCTCTATTAAGGCTTCCAGGCAATCAGACAGCTCACAAGATTCGTGTAATGTTGCTAATGCTGATAGGCAAACTGCTCGAGACTTGTCGTTGAGCTGATTGACCAACAATTGAATTGCCCAGGAAGAAAATAAGGGATTACCGGCGCGCAATAAAACGTGTAAGAATTGCGTTGCATATAATCGAGAACTTTCTTGATTGCAGGATAATACAGCTTCTAGAATTTCTCTAGATGGTCCAGGAAAAATGTATTCTAATGATGAAATAATGAGTTTTACGTAGTAATCGTGATTCGTAGTAGTTGCCAATTCCTTCAAACTTAAAGTAGAACAAAATTAATTATGTATTGTTGCAACGAATGAGTTGTACTTACTTTTTAAACATATTAATCTCTTCCAATAATTTAATACCCACTTCAGTTCTGGAAAACTGTCCAATAAATAAGAAATAGCTCTGACATTGTGTAGTCAGCATATGGGCAGGACTGAACAAGCAATCGTGTACACTCTTACTCGATGTTATTTTCGCAATGTTATTTAATATATCATTGAACAAATCCATAATTAAAGTGATAGGTTTTAAACCGTTATAATCCGCATCTCTTTGTTCAACTAGAAAATTTATAAGCTCTATGCCGGCTGTAGTATAAATAATTGAAGCTTTTGTTGCTGTTAAGTCCATGTGCGAATATTTATTCCTCGAGGGCATGTAAAATTCCACCAACTTCTTGATAAAAGTACGATGACATATGTCGTTCAGATCAATTCTCGAGTTATTTTCCCCCTAAAAATTGAAAATAATCATTTTATCAGTTTCATTAATTTAACACTCACTTTTAGAATAACGTTAATTAAATGCCAGTCCCAAGTATAAGCATCATTACTCAATAGAACGCCAGTTTCCTTAATGGGATCGTCACCATCCCTCAAAACCAACTAAAACAAAAAATACATCAGGATTTCACAAAAAATTACAATAAAAATTACTCACTTGATGAAGTTTTCTTTGTAAACTACTTCCTTTTGGTTTCATGTGCTTGACCTTATTTCTTTTGTGAACACTACTTCGAATTATATAATCCAAATGGAGACTGTAGGATGCCGGTCTCCGTTTCATTAACCTTTAAATCAATTTGATAATACTTGCAAATAAAAATACTTTGTGAATTTACTTACGTGTGTAGTTGTTCAAGAGCTGTTATTGCTGCTATAGCTTGAGGCTTACTTTTGGCAGCGTAATATAATAGAGATGGGAGGGATGGTGAAACGTTACAACAACCAGGAGGCAATAATACTTGTATCAGCCTTAAAATTTCCCCTAAAATGCAATACCCGATTTGAAATATAGCAATTTAAATTGAATTAAGTCCTTACCCAATAAAACAGAAGCTCTGACGCAAATGAATGTATCGCTTGTAGCTATTACCTCGGTTAATGCTGCCAATAAGCCGTTTTCGAGAAAGCAATACAAAAGTAGGGAGAGATGCATATCAGTGGTAGATGGTGTAGTTTTGGCAAGGTGAGGTAGAACAGATCTTGCTTCTGCTACTACGAATCCCTCTCCCAATCTCCATGAAGCTTGAGGTTCGCACGGATCTACTGCACTCAATGCTACTGACAATTCATCAGACCATTCTGGTTGCGATAGTCCTAAAAGCTCGTACAGAAGGTCCAGCACTGATTTCTAAAAAAATTAAATATTAATAAAAAATTGCATTTCATTCGATTTGAATTGAATAACATACTCTAACTTCTAGCTGTTGCAAGTACAATACTTCAACAATCGCCCTGAAACCACCCCTGTCTAGAGGGCTACAAAAATGCAAAATTCCAGGCCAACTTCTTAGTATCGTAAGCAAAGATAATCGTGCACAATTCAAACGCAATTCTCTCTCGTCCCTTCTGCAAATTAGAAAAATCCATGAATTTAACCAGACTGTTTGCAATAGGCCAATAATTTACTTATTTTTATCCTTGGAAACATGTTTGTAATGAAAGTCGCAAAAAGGTGCGGCCGCGCTATGCAAATCCACAGCCGCGCAATTTCTAGTCGACGGCTTATCCAGTAGCAAAAGAAGGACTCCGCACAACGATTCTGCTATCCGGGGACTCTGGCATTCTAAAAGATTCCTCGATATCGCAGTAACGCCGCCTGCAGCGATAAAAAGTTTGGAATTCAAAACACCTAAAAATATAAACATATTGTAATAATAACTGGAAGATATGTAATAAAAAAATATGATAATATTTGTTGTTATGAAAATAATGGTTTGAATCGCATTGTACAAGTCTGACTACGTGATGAATAAATAATAGGGTTATTCTACTTAATTTACTTACCTAATTCTGACAAAGTAGCTAAGCACACCCTAAGCATTCGATCTTTCGCTTCTGTACCTTCATAAGCTAGGGAAACCAAACATCTCGCTAATGATATATCAAACGAAGACGGTGATATTATTAACATTTTTCTTATTAGTTTCATCGCTTCAATTCGTTCTGCATCATTTCTTAGTATCAAATCTAACGATCTACAAATTAAAAAGCACATAATTATATAATTGTATGGAATATAATGTTCTATGTATAGAAGAGAGCAAATACAATAGATTTACCTTGTTAATAAATAAGGAATTAATAACTTATTTATTTCCACGACTTCACTTTCAGTTTTAAGCACGTGTCTTATGCATCTTAGGCCAGCCATTCGGATTTGAGAAGATAGATGCGAAAGAGGTATTCTGAGGCTAAAAATACAATAGTAATGACAGTTTAATAATGCTTGATAATAATTTTATCAAGTTATTATCAATCCTCATCAACTAGCATTCTTAGGCCAATTTTTTGATAGCCATTTGAAGTAATTTAATTGATAATAGGTAAACATACCACGTAAAAATGTTTTCAGTGCTGTAACTAAAATCACTCCCATGCCTCAATGTAAGTTTTACAAACGCATTCAGGTAGTTAAATAGTACTTCCTCTTTCGTATTTTGGTCACATATTTTTTCCAATAATTTTGTGTAACATTCATGAGGTCCTGAAACAATTGTAAATAAAATAGAACACGAATCTCCTAATAAATAATTCCCAATAAAGTTCATGTTGTAATTAGAGATTGAACATCAAATATGTTCATAAATTGGGTGCAATATCTTCTAAAATGTGACTTGCTAAATTTGAACAATTTTTTTTCGGTCAAAAGTAACTGAATATTATATTTGTAGCAAATAAAGTTTGGGTACTGAACTCGTTTTAATTAAGAGGACGTGTGAAGTTAATAGAACAATATTGCAAAAAATCCATCATTAATTTACAAACCTTTAAGTTAGGTTATGGTGGATAAATAACATAATTAAGAAGGAAATGAGTAATAGGACTCACCTAATTTTTGCAATTGTGCCAGCACATCTTCCTGTTTTGGCATTGCTGCAAAATTTAAATAGGTCAAAAAATGTTGCAAATTATAAAAATTAACGAATATGGATTTACCTGGCCTCCTAAATCTATTATGATGCCTTATCATCCAACTGCTTACAGCCATGGCTATTCTGTTTGTTTAAAATTTATAGAATTATAGCCATTTATAATAAGAGAAACACTTTTTGGGACACCACATCACTAAAATATAGTTATTTACACAATTTTTAGAGGTTATGTGTTATGCACTCCAAGAAGAAGCTAAATAAACACCTAGGATGATAAATAGAGGGGGTGGTCGCGTCCTGACATACAGAACCCTTATTCATGGAATAGTGGTTAAAGTGCTCGTAAGGAGGATAAAGAAAACTCTATTTTTCCTATATAAATTAGTTGAGATCATCGTTAACCATTTAAATAATAGGGGACGCTTGTGTGGTCTATGAATGACGTGCTCTGTGCTTTAAATCGATGAAAAGAATAAGCGTTTATCTCTTTCTTGATTGCAAAATCAAGCTATGCATCAACACCTATCCTTTTCTTTTGGGCAGACGCACAAAACAGTTTATGTCAAAACTAGAATATCTATAATGTTGGTCACACCAAAAACCCTATATTTGTTTACTTTGTATATTTTGTAACCATTTATTTCCATTTCGTGATATCTAATTCATCATATTCATCGTTTATAATATATTTTAAGCGTTGAATACAAAAAAAATAAGGCCAAAAATCTATTGTAAACTGTCCTTCAATAAAAGAAATTATAATTTGGGGACATTTTTGACAATAATGTCAGTGACATAAGACATAAAACAGTTTAGCCAACCCAATAGGAGTTTGCGCATTGTAATCGAAAAGGTCTATTGTGATTGAGTCATTGAATTGCACAAAAATCAATTTGAGTGGAAGAAAGATGACGGAAGAATATGTCCATTTTGTTTTCTTATAAAAACAGTCTTTACGGTTTTACTAGTTTTTTCTTGTTACTTACAAGGATATGCATTGAAACGGTTTAATTAGCACCGGGTGTAAAAAATTTGTAGGCAAAATGTCGGTCGACAGAGAAATACCTGCCGAAGACAGTATTAAAGTTGTATGCAGATTCAGACCTTTAAACGATTCGGAGGAGAAGGCTGGGTCGAAATTTATAGTTAAATTTCCACAAGGGAACGAAGACAATTGTATTTCAATTGCGGTGAGTAAGATTTATTAATTTTAATAAAGCCGACCTCGGAGGCACCTTTTTCATGGAATTGAACAAGAACTAAATTTATTTCTCATATCAAAGATTGCAAATCCCAAAGTTCGAGTACAATCGATTAATTTAGTTAAAACTAAATATTAAAATAAGTTAAAGCGTATTCTTGAAAAAAGCAATTTGCATTTTATGATCATTTGCACTAAAAAAAGTAATTAGTTTGTTAAATATTTCTTTAACTGTATTTTTAAAACAGTTACATTATTATATCTGAACAGAGAGCATGCAATTATTTCATAGGTGAGTAATTAAATAATAATTCAAGTGAATGCAAAAATCATTCAACGGAGAGTGCTTTCATCATAACAATTCCATATAGCATTTCTAAAAATATTCAGTTTTGATTGTTCAAATTTTATTCTTAAATTCGAATATTTACTTTTTCTTTACGTCTTATTAATATGATATTAATAATTAACAGTAAAACTGATTCATTAATAATATTTACTTATTATTTATTAACTTTATCTTGAAATTTACTGGATTCCAATGTTTCCCATAGTTATTTTGTTCCTACAAGGCGCCTTTCAGGAATAAAATTATAATTTGTTGTTTTTCTTATAATTTTATTTATATTTTATAAAATCATGAGGTGCCTGTTCTTCAGCAGATTTCATATCTTATTCCACATATATCATGAGCACATATTTATTATCACAATAATTATTATGTTGCTTTGGGTTATTGTGTAAATTTTATGGTATCTTTATAATTGAAAGTTTAAGCATTGAAATCTGGATTAATTCTGAAAAAATGTGTTTAATATTTTAGGGAAAAGTATATTTGTTCGATAAAGTATTTAAACCGAATGCGACTCAAGAAAAAGTGTACAATGAAGCTGCTAAAAGCATTGTCACGGATGTTTTATCTGGATTTAACGGCACAATATTCGCTTATGGTCAAACGTCATCTGGTAAAACCCACACGATGGAAGGTGTTTTAGGTAAGATTTTTATGAAATTAGGACTATCTATGCTTAAAACGTTACTTTTTAGGTGATCCACAAAAACAAGGAATTATTCCCAGAATAGTAAATGACATCTTCAATCACATTTACGCCATGGAAGAAAATTTAGAATTTCACATTAAAGTATCTTATTTTGAAATCTACATGGATAAAATCAGAGATTTGCTGGATGGTAAGATACTAACCATTTAAAAGTTATATTTTCTATACCATTTACTTGTTTGCAGTCTCGAAAGTAAATTTAAGTGTTCACGAAGACAAAAATCGAGTTCCATTCGTAAAAGGAGCTACTGAAAGATTTGTTTCAAGTCCTGAAGAAGTTTTCGAGTCTATAGAAGAAGGAAAGTCCAACCGACATATAGCTGTGACAAGTAATACTTATTATTTTATTTATTACAAAATCTCATTCCTACTTTTTTTTAGACATGAATGAACATTCATCAAGATCTCATTCAGTATTTCTAATCAATGTGAAACAAGAAAATTTAGAAAACCAAAAGAAACTGTCTGGTAAACTTTATTTAGTTGATTTAGCTGGTTCGGAAAAGGTTTCAAAAACCGGAGCTGAAGGTATTTTTTTTATAAAATATATTAATCTATTTTATCTACAGTTTGGTAATTTGTCTAGGTACTGTATTGGATGAAGCTAAAAACATCAATAAATCTTTGTCTGCATTGGGAAACGTAATAAGCGCGTTAGCGGATGGCAACAAAACTCACATTCCCTACCGAGACTCCAAATTGACGAGAATCCTTCAGGAATCGCTCGGAGGTAACGCCCGGACTACAATTGTAATTTGTTGCTCTCCTGCCAGTTTCAACGAATCCGAAACCAAATCGACACTTGAATTCGGTAAAAGGTAAGTGCAAAAATACATGCAACTTCAATAAATTCACCCGGCTTATTTGATTTTTAGAGCGAAGACGGTGAAGAATGTCGTCTGCGTGAACGAAGAATTAACGGCCGAAGAATGGAAACGAAGGTACGAAAGAGAAAAAGAGAAGGTTGCTCGATTGAAAGGAAAACTCGAAAAATTAGAGGATGAACTTAGCAGATGGCGTAACGGAGAAACGGTAAATAATTGTTCATTATCACGAATAAAAAAATACAACAATGATTTAATGTAGGTGAACCCCGACGAGCAAATCAATCTCAACGACCTTTCTGATGTTGCAACTCCTGTATCTGGCATGGAGGAAAGCGTTATTGCTGAGAAACCAGCTGGTCCTATTCCTGCAACACCCGCTTTAATGATAGGATCTACATTGGGCATAGAGGAGAGAAACAAGTTAGAACTGGAAAGAGAAAGGCTATACCAGCAATTGGATGAAAAAGACGAGGAGATTAATCAGCAAAGTCAATACGTCGAAAAACTTAAAGATCAAATATTGGAGCAGGATGAACTCATTGCTAGTACGAGAAGAGACTTTGAAGCTCTACAAGCTGAAATGAATAGGTAAGAACGATTTACATTTCTCATTTATTCCCTTTCTCTATCTTTTAAATTTACAGATTACAACAGGAGAATGAAAGTGCAAAAGAAGAAGTTAAGGATGTCCTTCAAGCGCTTGAAGAACTAGCCGTTAACTACGATCAAAAGAGTCAAGAAATAGAGGCTAAAAATAAAGAGGTTGAATCTATGTCTGAAGAACTGATGCAAAAGCAAACTAATCTAAATTCGACGACGACCGAATTGCAACAGCTGCGCGACTTGAGCAATCATCAGAAGAAGAGAATAGCCGAAATGTTGAGCAATTTGCTTAAAGAATTGGGTGAGATTGGGAACACTCTTGGCGGAGGTGGAGATGGACAGGAGATTAAAATTTCCAATGACGTTGCTAAATTGGAAGAGGAATTTACAGTAAAAAATTCCATTTTGGATAAACTGTTCGGAAATAATTCATTTATTTTACAGGTCGCAAGATTATACATTTCCAGGATGAAAAGCGAAGTTACCAATTTAACCCAAAGATTGCAAGACATCGAAAATAAAGAGCAGGATAGTAACAAAAAAGTTACTGAATATGAAAAGCAACTTGCTGACTGTCATTTGCTAATATCTCAACACGAAGCGAGAATGAAGAGTCTTCAAGAATCGATTAGGGAAGTTGAAAATAAGAAGAGAATGCTTGAAGAGAGCATCGACTCCTTGAGAGAGGAGTGCGCTAAATTGAAAGCAGCAGAACAGGTACGATCATTTATTGGCTTACAAAGGGAACGTTATTTTCAATAATACTCCTTTTTATTTAGGTCCAAAGCGCAAGTGAAAGTGAAAAGAAAGAAGCTAATGAACTCAGAGTTGCATTGGAGCAACAAATGGATCAATTGCGCGTTGCTCATCAGAAGCAAGTGGCTGCTTTAAGAGACGAAATTGCCGAAAAACAAGGTTTAATAAATGACATTAAAGAGTAAGTATTACTTTTTCTTCGGTTTGTTCGTACATACAAACTAAATTATTACTTATTATTTTCAGTTCCAATCAAAAACTTACCTTGGCTCAACAACAACTACAATCCGATTACGAAAAGATTAAAGGAGAAGAAGCGGAGAAGTCTAACAAGCTTCAGGAGTTAATGTCAGTAGATTTTTATTCTAATCGAACTAACTCTCAAATTTATAACAAAGACTTCGCTAATCCTATTCCTAAGACCTGTTACCTCAAACAACATCCGTGGGAACGGTTCATTCCTTACAAAAACGAGATAAATGCAGTACCGATATCTAAATTAGAAAAAGATATTGCAAACAAAATTACCAAAACAAATGCTTCATGTATATATTCCATTTTTCACATACATCCCTTTCATTTGCATCTTTTTATATCATTAACATTATTATTAGTTACTCATCAATGTCCCCAGTATCTGATTGTTATCTAGATATTTTTGTCTTATCATATCATTTGATCATTTTGTGTGATCTGCATAGGAAAAGTTATCATCGTTCTGTTTTGGTAATGAACCTCATTTTTTGTCATCATTTAAAATTCTATCCATATACAATAGAAGTCCGAGGTTTCCAAATTTTAATGTAATTTACCATTCCCCTTCCATCATTCTTGACAGGATTATATTTAAAATGCTCAACATAACATTAAGAAATTAGTAAACAATTTTAATTATATTCCTGTCGACTTGAAACTGTTATAATATGCTTATTTTTTTCTACTTGAAATTTATGTTCTGTGTAACATTAATTCTTAGAAGTGCTTATGCTCATTTCTATCATAATTATTCCCGTTTAGTATTATATTTTTTTGTTGCCATTGTCACACCACCGTTTGGTTGAGTTTTATTTTTTTAATGCAATTCTATTTCAGGAGATTAATATTGATTTTTGTATTGAGCACATTTTGAATTTCATTTTAATTTCTTATTGGGAAATTATATCTTAAGTTTATTTTTATAATGAAGTGAAAGTTGTGATAACAGCATTGTAATGTTTGAATAAATGTTCATATATTTTGTATAAAAAAAGTTAAGTGACTAGAAAAGTGTATATAAAAAAGTGTTTTTGCCAATACTGTATTTGCATAGCAGAAATGAAAAAATCGGCATGGTTAAAACACTCTAGAAATGTAAGATATATATCATATTTTTAATGAGAGAAAAAATAATTTAATTGGAGAGATTAGACAATAAATTAAAATCTATTTATAGAAGTGCCTGAAAATACCCCAATTTGATGTTTAGACATTACAATTTGCTTAGCTTTTTTGTCGTGCATGGTATATTTCATTGTGATATTCCAAAAAAACCTTACTTTCAAAGCGAATTCGTCATTTCTTCTCAAATGTTTCCAAAATAATGACAAATTCGCTATTGAAAACGTTAAAGTAAGTGCGCACAATACTAAAAATAAAATCGAAAAACTCAGTAATGTTTTTGGTTTACGCAAAAATTTTAAGAAAAAAAATGAAACCTAACCAAACTTGTATGCATGTGCTTGAGCACGTGGTGTGGCAGTCGCAAGAGACTCAAACTGGATATAATTCTACAGCGCTCATAACGAGAGACGTGAACAAGCCAGGAAAGATCTGAAAGGCCTGGAAGAAACCGTATCCAAGGAGTTGCAGACGCTTCACAACCTCCGCAAACTGTTTGTGCAAGATTTGCAGGTAATTGTTCACGTTAGGAGATACAATAGTCGCCTCACCGCTCAATATTCTTACGCTTACTTTAAAAACCAAATGCATTTTATAGGCTCGCATGAAGAAAAACCTTTCTTCGGAAGATAACGAAGAGGACGGCGGTTCTTTGGCTCAGAAACAGAAGATATCATTCCTCGAAAACAACTTGGACCAGCTGACGAAAGTCCACAAGCAGTTGGTGAGAGATAATGCCGATTTACGTTGCGAACTGCCGAAATTAGAAAAACGCCTGCGCGCTACAATGGAACGAGTGAAAGCTTTAGAAGCCGCTTTGAAAGAATCCAAAGAGGGCGCTATGAGAGATAGGAAAAGGTAAATTTTGTCGCCACTTAACGTAAATTCAGGGTCCACATTTAATAACTTAGCTAACTAAGGGACTACAATATCCCATACATATGTTTCTAGCAAGTTATATAGCAGAGAAATTTGCTAAAAGGAGTGTTCAAATATTTTAATAACATGTTGTATAACATTGCTATACACAGTGTCCAAGTCTCGAAGGTACATCGAGTCGATGAAACAGTTAATTATTTTGCAATGTATCGAACAAAGAGAGCATATGTTACTATGACGCGCTGAAGCTACTCCTGCTTTATGTTTTAGTATCGAAAGTATTTTCTATTCCTCACTATCTTAAATTTTATTGAGATCTTTCTGTAGATACCGACAAAAATATGCCACTGTATAGCAGTGTTATATAGCATGTATGGACCCTGCTGTATATTGAGGTACTACTACTTTTTGTTTCTAGATATCAGTACGAGGTTGATAGAATTAAGGAAGCGGTGAGACAAAAGAATTTGAATAGAAGGGGTCCCGCTGCAACGATCGCGAAACCTATTAGAGCGGGACAACACCAAAGCGGATCGCCTGTTATTAGAACAAACGTCGGAAGTAGGCCTATTGACGAGTCCCAGAAACGCAAATCCATTTTAATAGGGGATAAAGGTAACTATCTCACTAGATAACGGAACTAGTTGAATTGTTTTTAATATCCGTGCATTTCGTTTGCAGATTGAGTCGATATTTAAGAAGTACCGGGTGCTTGAGATGTTAGTAAGCAAATTTGTAAAACTAATACCAAAAATATTGCCGATTTTTCGAGCGAGTGTTTGCCAAAAGAGGTCGATGCTCGCTCATTAAATGTGCTTACAGCTTCATATTTGTAGTATAAGGTGCACTTAAAAATGTTGATAAAGTAAGACCGCAAATTGTTTCCTTGTTGTCAGTTTTATTTTGCTTGTCTCTATCAATGTATTACTATTAATGAACAATTTGCTTATGTTCCTTCTAATAAAAATGCTATTTTTTGATGAAATTTAAAGTACTAAAGTTTTGAATGCTACAATTAAGTATCGTATTATCGGGATAGTTTTCGAGTAGTATAGATTTGAAGATGCCTAGGATTATAACTTAGCAACTACAGTAGTACAATATTTTCCTCAACCAATTAGTTTCAGTTTTTTTCACAATATAGGTTTGGGTATAGTGATCGAATCATAACGTTATTATATCCAAAACAAATATTTCTAATTCATTACCGCAAAATTCATCACGCTATTGTATCACATTGAATAAGAAAAATAAACACAGAAATGTACTAGCAACTCATTTAACGTTAAAATTTTATGTAATTGAACTGAATATTCCTCGCAATAGCAATTTCTTAAATGAAATAGATTTGTATTTAGAGCCAAAAGCATTCAATCCTTTAGTTAATTTTATAGGACCCTAGGCATTTTACCAAGTAAGCAGTGATACCGATATCAAATATATTTCCCAATGGATTAGTGTTCCCTTAAAACAAATTTTTAGAAACGAACGAAATAAATTAATAAAGACGATTCATTGGGACTGAGCAAAGCACTGTTCCTGCTGATTTGGCACGATTAGTTGTCATGCTGTCGATCATTTTAGCAAAAATTAGTACGTTGTAAAGAAATATTTAAATATTTTTTGTGTACATTGGTTTCTAGATTATTAAATGTTGTTCTTATTTTTATTATTCAATTTTGATCATCTTGAGTGCGGGCTTGACCGGTTCAAGTGGACATGTACTTCAAGAAATTATTTTATCTTAGTTTCTGAAATGTGATTACAATAATTTAAACGTTGTGTTAGAAGAGAAAAATCTGTAAACAAGCCTATAGATAAAATATACAAATTAGGTATTCCTCAATCGATTAGAAAATATTTTATAACTGCAATTTGCTCTGACGAACAAGATAAAATACTTCGCTCAAGTTATTTAAGGGATTTAAAATGTTTATTATTTAAAAAACTTACAACAACACGACCTTACAGACTTACAAGTCTGTGAAAATGATGTCATATTGTATGATTGAATTTAGCTGATTTGTTAATTTTGACGTGTAAAAAGCAATAATGTATAAAAGTAATTTAAATCGTAAGTAATTAATGTACTTCTTTAAATTCCTTCACTTGTCTATTTCTCCTAACCCGTATTTTCGCGTTTTTCGTATGTGAATTGTTACATTTCAATGTTTACTAAAAATACATAGTTAATATTGCTGTTAATTTATAACTCAAAATTGGTTAAATTTAATCAAATAATATTAAATCATAATATCAAATAATATAAGTTTTTAATTAAGCATTTTAAAGAATAACTAACAAATTATTAATTTTTTAATACCATAAATTAACACAATAAAAAACAACTAGGAACTATTTTTTCATTTTTTAGAACTTTTCCTTCCGATAGTTCATTATTAAATGTCATTTCACTACAAGTATTTTTTTTATATTTGAAAAAACATTTTCCTCAAATTTGTTCAATAAATAATGAACATGTATACATAATTATGGCTGTTTGGAGATTTTTATCTACAAGAACTAAGCTTGACTTAGTGATTATAAATTTTTATGGCAATTGTTCTGAAATGGATTATTTCTATTTTTTATAATGCACAGAGAAATGTCAATCAATTTTTTATGAATTATTTAATTTTAATCAACGCTTTTTTAGTAATATCACCATTGTATTTATTTATTTAATAACTAAAAGATATTCTTCAAATAAAGGGTAATCCATGAGTTGTGTATTTTATTTAACCCCCTTTAAAACTGCCAAATTTCGGCATCGAATTCTCCCGTTTACAATTTCTAAATATATTTTGGTTTGCAACATGTAAAAAAATATTTTAGGAATGAACAAAGAAACTATTGAAAATAGGCAATCTTGTTTTATTAATATTATTTACATATTTACAAGTGTCGTGAGTGCCCATTGCTTGTAAAAGATCCAATGTCACTAAAACATGACAAAACATATAAAATACAAAAGGATTTCACCAAACCTATGGAAACACGAAATCTTTTGAATCGAATAAAATCAGCATCCGGAAAAAGACGAAGATCCCGCCGGTCTAGTCCAATATTTGCAGGACAACTTAATCGGTGACCGCATTTGGTCAAAATTGCTTTTCATATTGAACAATATTATGGGTTTATTAAACGATAAAAAATCACTGGAGTAAGAGTTGATGAATTAAACATTAGAAAGAACAGCCATGCTATTCTTACAATCGATCAGTGTCCTTTGAGGATCGACGAAAATTAAAGAAAACGGGTTTAAAAATTCTACACACTCCTCTGCCGATCGGAAGGCCAATTCTTGCATTAAGAAGTTCATAGAAACGGACTGCCGATAGCTAAACATAAAAATAACTGTCAGTAACGTATATATCGAAGCAACAAGGATGTAAATAATATTAATTTTCAATCAATTATTCTTGTTTGTATAATTTTAAACTCATCAAATTACCCCATTTAATATGTGAAACTCTAGAATTAAGTTCAGTACAATTTTATTCGATTGGAATAAATTTAATTATACAAACAACGTCGCAGTGAAAGTGATCTCATTCATTTCAAAATAACTCTTGGTCTACTTCACACGTGCTATAACTATGTCAAAAATGTAAATTCAATTTTATGTGTAATTCACTAAATATAGAATTTGAGAATCACATAAAAGTTTAAAATAGCAAAATTAACATATAAAACGCTTCTCGTAGCATCAGAAAATCAAGTTAATTGATTGATTGACTAGACAAACATAAACGGTACAAATACATAAATTGAAATGCAATAGAAACAAACTTTTGTTTTACATTTATAGTTCAAAATTAATTAAAAAAAGTGAAAAAACCAAGCCCGTGCAAATTCAATGAAAAGTGTAAACTCAAACTTTATTTACATCCTTGTATATTATTGCAACATTGAAAGAACTTTCCAACAACAATTTTTTACCTTATAATAAAAAATCATTAGGTAATTTAAAAAGTTTATAAACGAAAAAAAAAAGTTAAATTGAAGTACCATATCTCTGCAAAAAAATGAATTAATGTTTCTAACATTTAACTAATCTTCAATCTAATTCCGCAGGTTTAAAGAATGCAATTATCAATGATTTGATTAATTAAAAATCGGAACACCCCATAGATTCAAAAAGTACTATATGAATAAACATAAAATTAACACAACCTTTTACCAAAATCTTTTGCTTAACGACTTACCTTTTGACCATACAAATTTTTACTCCCAAATCTTTTTATCTCAATATTATATTCTCATATTCAACAACCTATGATCAAAGAAGAAAATACCTTCATATACTAAATGAAGGTACTCTAAATGACGAAAAGAATTTAGCATGAAATAATCATCGTTTTAAAACTAACAGCAGTAAGCTGGTGATAATTTATAATATTCACCATGATTAATTTTTTGTTTGTAAATTTGTGAAGTACATACCTTTTAATAATACACTTTAGATAATCTTTTCGTTCTCGCTCGATAAACCAGTCGACAAGGTAGCCGGTCATTAGAGGTGCTTGTTGATAAAGTGAAAAAAATTTATGGAAATTACCCGAACCCCACGCGGACCGAATTTTTAACGCGAACGATATGCAAGGATCAGATCTTTCTTCGTTACTTAAATATTTCATGGTTGTCATTATATCTGGAAAAAATAGAGTTTTTATTGTATATTATTGGATTTTTATCATATGGCGTATTTACCTAGCGTATTTTTGGTGAATATGTAATAAAGGATTCTATACGCCATGAATTCATTTCTGTTAATTCCTCCTATATCATTATACAACATTTTTAATTGCGTTTGACATTGATTAAATTCCTCGTGATCGCCTTTTTCTAAAGCGATACGCGCGTGCGTTTCATAAACTTTTATCGTGAATTCATTCCTTATTCCTTGTACCTACAAAAACAAAATATTTATAAAAATAGATGTTATAAAAATATTTTCTGTTAACGTACCGTTAAGTCCTGCCGCACTGATTTTAACTGATCACATGCATAGAAATAGTCCTGTTTCAGCCGCCATTTCTCCTTGATGGTCTCCAACGACATTTGCAACACTTCAATTGGTCGAACATCACATGGATCAGGTGCTTTAGTCAATCGAAGAAAAGATTTCTCCAGATCTTGACAAGTGCCCACAATGTGACAATCTGACCAGTCGAAGTTGATCGATGAATTAATATCGTTGAATTTATCTTGAGTAGGACTCATGGCATTATCCGTATATTTTGCAGCGTTGCTATTACTAATTGTATTAAACCTAGCAGCTCTTTGCTGTAATACTTCATTGCTTTCCTCAAGTTCGCTGCCGAAATTTGAATAGAAATGAGGTTTCTTCGCTTTCGCCTTTTGTTTCTTAGCAGCTTTTCCGTTTTTAATTTTCGAGGGACCTAACCTATCCGCCAATTTTCCTTTCGCCTTCTTTGCATTCTTGGCTGGCAATTTTAAAGATTCTTCGGTGGTGCTACTTGAACTCCCGCTGTAAAAAGATTGAATTTTAGTATACTTCATTACTAATTTAGCACAAAATTACCTGTAGCTTCGATTCCTCTTAGGACTCCTAGACTTTGATCTAGACTTCTTCTTTCCTATTGGTGACCTGGATCTTGACCTAGAAGAAGACTTACTTTTTCCCCTTAAAGTGGTTGCTCTTGCTCCTAATCTTGCGCCCAAACCGGGCGAGATACCTTTCTTTTTATTTTGAAACTGACTCAAATGGCCAGGTACAGTTTTAGGCTGACCAGTGAAGGAAGGTCGTTCGCTGTGAATATTCGGCAAAGGCTCCTTACTCCAATCCTTGTGTAATTGGTTGTTTTGATATGCCTGAGTAATTTTACCTTTCAATATGATTTCAACTTGATTTTTATCGATAGCGGTTTTGCATTTGGCGTAACTACGATGCACGTAATCCTTTAAACTCTCTGGCCAATCATCGGAAGGATTGCCATATCCGTTCTTTGTGTTGTTTTCCGTAGATTCCTGGGGGGGCAGCGGAGGCTTTTTATCCTCAATGGGAGGAGGCAACGGTGGTTCGGGAGGCATGGTTTCCGGAGGGGGCGCTGGCTTGGGGGGACTTAATTCCGGAGGAGGCAATGGAGGAGCCGAGAAGTTGTTTTGGGTATTGTTAAAATGATTATTCCTGTTTCGTTTCCTCTTTTTCTTCGAAGCCCCGCTATTGGGAGAGTTACTATTTTTATTGTTGAATTGCAAAATGGCGTTGGATGGAGGCAAACGCTTAGCGTTTAATTGAAACCGTATGTTTCCAAATTGTTTCGGTTGATTCGTTAGAGACCCATCCGCAGGAGAACTCGGTAAAGGGGGATTGGGAGAACCAGGGGGTAAAGGGGGCTGAACTTTATCATCAGTTTTATTGAATTGATTCACATAGGCCTGGTAATATCCAGGCATCATGTATAGTTGCTGATAGTACGCATACTGCTGTTGTTGTTGGTAGAAGTTACCGTAATAATAGTGCGACCAATTGGATACTGCCTGACTTGGGTTATCAGTTTTAGATGAAAGTGGAGAAGGTGGATTGGGCGGCAGCGGTGGATTTTCTGTCGTACCCGGAGGGGGAGGAATTGAAGCTAAATCTGAATCGTCTCCCATTTTTACCTGAAAATGAATGATTCGTAAAAGCGATTGACAAAGTAATTTTTATAATTTATGTAATATAAAAGAAATTAAAAAAATATGGTGGACAAAAATTATGAAAGGAAATAGGAATAGGAAGCCATTTTGATTTTACTTGTTCAATTCTACGCTTACCTAAAACATAAAATTTACACGAGATTTACACGTAAGAACTGTATGAAATACACGAAAAATGCTTGAAGTCTATAATAACGGCAATTAACAATTATTTTAAATAAAATATAACACAATCACTATTCACTATAACAAATTATATTCGTTTCACTACCATTTACTTATCCAATACAAGAATGAATGATATTACTGACTGACACTTATGACAAGTAAATAAATGAGGTCGTATGACACGTCACAATTTTCTGTATGTCTATGTCAACTGTCAAACAAGTCTAAACTACTCGAGCTATGCAGCTACATTGAACAAAATCATTTTGAGGTTAGGTAAAAATTTGTATAAAAAACAATTTTAAATTCTATCAAATTCTGTTAAAACCGTTAAAATGGACGATTTGAGATTAAGGACGCATCAAAAAGAGCTCCAAGAGCTCGGTGAATTGGCAGGAGTCCATATGAGTCCTAAGGTGTTCAAGTAAGAAATTTTCATTTCATTTTTAGTATAGCCATCTTTAAGAACGATTTTTTTAGATTGATAATGGAACTTATGAATATGGGCTACTCGGCAGATACAGTTTACGTTATTCTGAAAAATGTAATTAATACCTCACCAGCTTTAAATGAAGAAAACTCTGAAGAAAATTTCTAAAGAATTTTGTATATGAATTTTTGTTAATTATGAATAAAAAATAGAAGTATTTTCTTAAGGCTTCTCATCGAAGCCGGCTTGGATCCAGCTTGGATCCCAGATCGATCCTGACGAAACACTAAATACGGATCGAGTTGATAACTTGACGAAAAAAGAAGATACCGGATCAAGTTGACTCGACGAAGAAAAGACACATAGAGTAAGAAATATTTATTATATTTTGTCTATGAAAAGACATCTCGAGTCAATCCCGATCGGATCACTGGATCCCGCATGTAAACGCAGTATTGGATCGAAGATCGATCCCAGTTCCTGGTAATATTTAAAATTAGCAATCATGCCAACACAAAAAAATTAGGATCACGAAAATGGCACACAACACCAAATTCTTTTTGCTTCTTGGTCATTGGTGGAATTATTTTTGTCTTGATATTGACAAATGACAAATAAGTGTTGTTTAAAAATAAGTGCACTAAAAACAAACAATTTTTGTTTGAAATGAATATATTTCACTAACTAAACCATTAATTAAATAGCCAGCCTATATTATATTGTGTTAATTATCTTGCATTTATTCTAGCATTTAAAATGTTACCAAGAGAAATTATCGAAAGAATATTAGTAAAATGCGATGGTCGATCTCTTCTCAATGCAAGGAAAGTGAACGAAAACTGGAAAGATATAGTAGATTATTTAACGGCTGTGAGTATTTGATCAAACTATAATAACGCACTGGTTAATTAAAAAATAACCAATATTCAACCAGTTATTTTAATTTCTTTGTTACAACAGAACAAAAACCGGGATAAAAATAGTTTCTTCAATCATTATTACGTTCTATTTTAACTATTTATCAACGTCCTCTTTACCTTTTAATATTTTAATTTCGTCTTTAATGCATTGCAGCGAACAAGAATTTGGGAATGGTGTTGCAAAGAAGAAATACCTGCAAATGAACTTATCGATTATTTACAACAGCATGAGGAAAATGAGTACCAAAAATGGTTGAATATTTATATAAATTGGTATTCATGGCAAACACCGAATAGGATGTTTTGTGATACGATCCCAGTTCCTCTTGAAATGCCAATGTCCACATTAACGAGTATTGCAGTTTCACGGAACTTTATAGCAGTCGGTAGTAGAGACGGTAGAATTTCTATTTTTACAGCAAAATGGAAGAAAATACTTGTTGAGAGGATTTTAGCAGTTAGAATAAATAGTCTGACGTTTCTTGAAAGTAAAATTGAATTTGTTCTTGTGCAGAGATTATTAGGCATTCTTATTTATGTACTTACTTGTTTATTTGCTCTTAAAGGGTTAATAATCAATATAAAATGCCTAATAAATCTCTGATGTTTTTCTTATTATAAATTATACATCTTTTAGGTACTCATACAGCCATAGCAGTTAATATAACTATACTAGTTCATTACGAATATGGTCTCTACATATTTTTTTTCGATGGTTTCAATACCAGTAATACAACCTTTCATGATGTTGTATCTTACAGGTAGTTCCTCTATTTCCCTATTATTCTTATTATATAATATGTGTTAAAATTTCCAGCGTTTATAAAAATTACATTTGTTATGAAAAAGTTGGAGGAAGAATGACAATAGCTAAATTGGTAAACAATGAAGGCAAAATTGAATTTGAGGAGATATGGTTTTCTAGAATCTACTCGCCATCTAATTTGTCTTGCATGAAAATGTGGGAAGGTGTTTGTACATTTTTAATAAACAATGAAGTAAAAATTTATGAATATGGCAATTCCACAAAGCCAGTGGATCTGATGAAGAAAAAAACGAAAATCACTTTCATAAACCCTTTAAATCCCTTAGAACCGGGTCTGTATATTTTGAGAAATGATATCATCGTAAGGATAAGTAAGTGTACATGCCATAAATATAAAGTCAAAAATTATCAAAAAAAAATCTTGTATTTTGAAGATTGTAGCAGAATGGAGCTGAATGATTCTGACGACCTTATTGAATTTTTTTTATTGAACAAAGATGGCCAGTGCAGCAAAAAAATTTTTAGCCCTTGGCAAATATTTTACTGCTATATAACTTGCATATACCTCTATGGAAATACATTAGTTCTGGGAACTGATACAGGAATTGTGAGTATTGACCATATTATGTAAGTTTTACAAGCTATCCCATCATTGAAGAGTTAAACATGTTAAAAAGTCTATGCCCGCAAATTCCTTAGATACACAGTAGGAAATAAAATTGTGGTAAATTTATCTTTTCCAGTGAGGTGTAAAAATTAGAACGTTAAAACTCTTGAACTAAAACATTTGAAGTGAAAGTTTTTCACTATAGTTTTGGGATATCTTGTATATATGCTTAAGTAATTCTACAGTCTAGTTGATTTGTTTCAGATATATATTTATAACGTTTCGCATTGGAAAAATTTAGATCTCAGAAAATACGATTACAAATTCATCTTAGGACAACATCCTATAATCGGCGTTGGTGTAAAAGAAACGAACCAAGAGAGAAGATTTTATGTATTATCCCCTTTCGCAATACACGAGGTGTATGGTTATTTGCCCAATATTTATTAAATATGTACTTATATTGTTAATTCTGCTAAAAATGCTTCAGTAGATTAAGTTTATATGCTGTTGTTCGAATTCTAAATTTTGCATTTGCCAAAAATGCCATGCAGTTACTACTTGGCCAGTTTTCAATATTTTGATTTATCTCACTAAAAATGTAAGTACATACATATTTGAATTCGAACCTATCAGTGCTGTAGTTAAGTGTGATATATTTGATTGTTGGCAATTTCTGGATATTTTTATATATTTTTTAAGTACTTGTATTGTAGGACTTAAAAATAAGAGTATAACAAATGTTTCGTGACATTTGTCTATTAAGTTGTTAATTTTTTTAAGACCAAAGAGCCTGACCTTGATTTTATGTAATGTTTTAACATTTCACGTTTCCAGAGTGTATTTATATATGTTAAAGATTTCTGTTTTTTAATCTGAATTTGATATATCCAATTGTGAGCTTAATAAGACTTAGCAGTAGTGTATAAATGTGTAGATGTTTAAGTATTTTTTTACTAAATAATTTTATAATGAATTCAATGCATCTTAATAAAAGTTTAACATTAGTTATTGACGAATTTAATATGCACATTTTAACTGATTCTTTCTCTATGCTTAGCATTTATTGGTACGACGAATTAGACATTGTTTTCACAAGAGTTTTGGCTAATTACATTAAGTTTGAGTTGGTAGATTCATGGTCAATAAATAATAAATTATTGGAATAAAAGTATATTATTCTATGAAACGAATATATTCAATAATTCCAAAATTTTACACCAAGGCCTTTTTTAAAGTCACCTATAATCAGAATAGTTAAATTTTATAAATTATCTTAATAATCCAGAATCTTTTATTTTTAGCTACTAAATTTTATTTTCAAATTTCAAAAGAGAAGGTGCGAATAGCCCCAATAATTGAGGTCTAATAAAAAAGAAGAAAATTAGAGTGACAGCTGATAGTTCTGATTTCTCGAAGCGTTGCCAAATAAAGAGAAATATCCTGTTTTGGGGAAAAATGTATTGAATTTTGGCTTTTACGTAGGTAAAAAGTATAGAATGTGGTATAGAAAGGAAAAGGTTTCTCGAAATTTAGCAACATTGGGTTCATGTGTTTTTAATTTTCAATGTCAATAATAAATATTGTTATTGTATTTGGTTTTTGGCTGGTCAAATAACTAAGTCAAAAGTTATCATTTAGTAAAAGCTTGGTATGAAAAAAGTCTCCTAAACCATTTGTAAATTCTGTACGTTCAAGCAGGAAAGTGAAGCAAACATTTACAATGGAACATTTAGCTCAAGACTTGACTGTTGCTCTAGAAGAATCCGAAAGTTGTGGCCCAATTAATATCGTTAATGCTGGCAAATGGGGCATGAGACGTCGCACAAGATCCGCAGGGAATTTGCCAAAATACTTTCGTAAGCATTCGACTCAGCAAGATAAAAGTTACCTTTCACACTTATACGTCAACAAACCGGGCGACAATTCTGACGCCAGTTCGAGTAGTAATTCCGAAACAAGAACTGAAAAGCAAAAAAATAAATTAGTAAGCCTTCACCAATCTGATTCGGATGACATGTCTTTTAGTATTTCCATAGCTAAGGCTTTAAGTCCGAAATCGTCGTTTCGCATGCATAATCCCATGTATAACTTTTTAAAAGGTATACTTTTTGATGATCCAATATCATAAACAATTGTGCTTTATCACCGTTACTCCTTTTAGGTGTCAGTAACTGCTTAGAAAGCGACTCGGTGAATGAGCACTCGCCTGCCCGGCCAAACATTCGCAGGAAAAGGAAATTCAAACGGATGAGCGTCGACCAAACCCCAATTCCTCAATGCGGCAAAAGGAAGAGATCCCAACGATTGGATGTGATTGACAACGGAAAATCAATAAGACACACCACGAAATTTGAACCTTTACATCCAAGCATTGTAGATAAAATCGAGAAATTTTGCCATCCATCCAGCACGTTCGATGTGAGAAATATCACTTAAGCCACTATTTGAGATAATGTATAATAAATTTTAACAGGTAAACTCAATGGAGACGCAGAGTTTCGATGAAAATTGCGAGGTAGCCAGCGAGAGCAGCATCAGCTGGAGCGGCGGCGAGGGCCACGAAGGCGATGATGAACTCACCGATTGGGCCCCATCTTTAGATAATGCATCTGCAATGGATCAAGCATTTAATGATTCCGATCCTAGAGAAATAAGGGCAGGTACATTGTTAATGAAAGAGCCTATTCATACATTGGTCTACTTTTGTGTGTTAATTCTAGGTTGTAGACGCCTAGGGGAGGAAAGGCCAGGTTTCAGCATTAACACAAGCGCCAACGAAAGAGTGGCGAAATTTCTTCGGGATTCCTCCAAGTCCGAGCTGCGGCTATATGGAGCTGAGAAAGATAAACTGGGTCAACTGGCGGCCTTGTATTCCTTGGACTTGTGGTTCGAGAGTTCCAGTTCTTCGTTGTTGAAGAAAACGAACAAAACCCCTTCCATGCAGCCCACCCAAAGGCATCATTCCGGGCTTACTGCTGTGCACAAGAAGATCCGCACGCAAAATCATCATCGGATATCGTAATTAGGTGATGTACTTATTATGTTATTTCGGGAATTTGATGTATGTATTCATTCTTAAAATAGAATTCGTGTTGTTTATTAAATTATTGATGTTTTATATGAATCCCTTCGTTGAGATTTTTTACTAATTTATTCAATTTTAGAAAATTTCGCATGGGTAATGAACAAGTATAGTACATACCGAATACTTACGGAAATAAAGACCCAATTTGGCGTCATATTTTGATCCAAACATCCTACCCTTAGCGTATGGCCCACCCTGTATATTCCGTGATGTAATGTTAAATATAGTCCTGATAAATTCGCGGATGATTCAACAAACTAAGTACATTCTAAATGACATCAGAGGTGGTGTAATAAAACATAATTGTCCACAAAAAATCGGTATGCACCATATTACAGATGAATGGGAGAATTTCCTTCTTTTTCCTATATTAATATTCCCATGTTTTTTAATTCGTTTTAAGATAAGAGAACTGATGTAATAAACGAAGTCACGTAAATTTCGTTCAGTGAAAGCAGCGATAAATTGTAATTCAATCAAGCGATCTGCATAGCACATTTTTATAATTAACGATGCGTTAAATCCAATAAATAAACAAGGGAAATTAAACAAAAATTTTTAAGCAAATTTCTAATGAAAATCATCCAAATAAAACGAATTGATTAATAAACGATCGAATTGCATCTAACCACCGTTTAGTTTTTTTTAATCCGGCGAATAATGAACGTTGATGGTGACATAACTCGAATTAATCGGTTATTTGGTTTTTTTTCATAATGTGTTTAAGTGGGGCGATTAAATATAAAGTAAATAATTCCAATTTATCAGATGCATTTCGTAGTAAATATTCAAACGCAAATCAAAGGTTTCCAGATTCGAGAATGTCGCATAGTGTAAGAAATTTAAATGTTATGAAGCTTAAGCTCGTCGTCGTTCTTCTTCAATTCATCGGTAGTTCAAAGGCCAGGTATGTGAGTGATAGTGCTCTGGATCTCGTCGCGTCGGCCGCCGAACCCAGGCCTGTTATCGTGGAATCGCCGGAAGAATTCCAAGCGCAAGTTCTGCCACTGATCGTGCCTGTGGAGGACCACCACATCGATGCCAGTGAAAAAGTTGAAAAAATCCTGCAGAAGCCTTTAGCGTTTTCGTACCACAATGGCGAATTCCCCAACTCTGCTTCCGATGAAATCGGCAACGAGGCGAAAATTACCCGCGTTGATCAACGGCCGGAATCCACAGACTACTACAAGTACGTTAAAAATTTGGAATCGAATGAAAACGACGAAGGAGCTGGAAACTTAGAAGAAAAAACCAACGAAGAAGAACAACGCGATAGTGAAGGTGTAAAAAACCATGAAAACGAAGACGGTGGAAGCCTGGAAAAAACCGATTTTATTGAACATCATCCTTCTTCCTTTCATCGAGACGATTACATCAGTGATACTGACGATTTGCACAAGAAAACTAAGCACAGCCATCCACATAAAGATATCGAATACAGCGATCATGACGATCATCAAAAGGAAAACAGTGATAAAGTTGAATTATACAACACCCAGCAAGAGAAAGTTAACGATAATATCCAGCAAGACACTAAACATCATGATCATAAGAAAGCTGCAGGTGGCGGTCATGGAGGTAAGCAATATGGCTAAAAATTGTTAAAAACTAAAACTGTTGATAAAATAGGTAGCTATAAAAAAGGTGGAGGCAACGAGGGACACTCTGGTCACAAGGCGGAGAAGGGAGAGAAGGGAGATAAAACCTACAAAGGTCATCATCATCACGAAAAAGGCAAAAAAGGGCACCACACGAAAGAAGACCACCAAAAAGAATACGAAGAAAAAGGTGGTAAGAAAAAGAAACACCACCATGACGACGGCTACTCAGCGGAGCATCACAAAGCCGAAAAAGGAAACAAATCCTCAAAGGTAAAACTTTCGCTTTCGCAAATTACAAATAAACCTTCACGTGCCCTTTCAGTACCACGAGGAAGGCAACCATTCTAAAGGTCACAGCACCAAAGGGCAACACAACATCCACAAAAAGGACGAATTCGAAAAAAAGCAAGAATTCTTCGACGAGAGCTACGAGGAGGACGGCATCGAAAAAGACGGCGAATACTTTCACGAAAGCGATTACAAAAAGGCTAGTAACACAATCATTACTTAATTACTGCGGTTTCGATTTGTACATTCGAATAAGCAAAACGCTTACATTGATTGATCTTGTTATAGGGCGGCCACGAAAAAGGAGGTCACACCAAAGGAGGCGGAGAGGAAGCTCATTACGGCAAGAAACACCACTACGACAAAGGGGGCCACTACAAAGAAGGGAAAGGCCACAAGGAAGCGGCAGGTCACGACGACCATTATGAGCACGACCACAAAAAGGGAGAAAAAGAGAGTCATTCCGGCGGAAAGAAATGGTCTTATGACAAAGGAACGGGAGGAGGTGGAGGAGGTGGAGGAGGTGGGCAAAAACATCAGGGAGCTAATTCCATTAACGTGCCTGTACGTGTTATACCTCAGCATACAGACAACGTAGGTCAAAGTAATCGGGTATTCAAGAATCATACCAACCCACTTAAAACATCTAACATATTGCACCATTCAGTGCCAGAGTACAAAACTGTGAAAGATCGCAGCGAGTACGATAATTACGAGGATGACGAAACCGTTCCTATTAAGCACAATAAAAGATTAGACGAAAGTTTGATCTTACTTAGAAGAAGCGACGACGTTGATGACCATGAATATGAAGAAGAATCTGAGGCGGATTCGCCAAAGAGATCATTTTCTCTTTTCAGGTCAGTGATTAGTAATGATGATGGATTTAACAGAGAAGATTCCAGCGAATTTGAAGATGAACTTATTAACACTGCCGCTAAAAATGGTGGTAAATTAGGTTCTTATAGCGTTTTTAAATTAGGCGATTACACAACAAAACTTCCACCTATAGAAAAAGAAAAACACAGACTACCCATTAGAAAAGAAACAATAATACCTCAACCTTTAGTAGAAACAGAAGTTTACGAAAAACCCAAACATGTTGCAATTTTAATGCACACAGAGGCTCCGCTAAACGAAAGCCCTGATACAGTTTTGCCTTTACTAAGCATTAATAATGATGAAGTTGCATTATCGCCTTCAGTTGATTCAAAAACACAAGAGATTTCAGAATTTCCTCATGAATCTGAAGCAACGCTTGCTTCAAACATTTCTGGTGAGGAGCTAACTGAAGACAACGAACAATTTCCAAAGGAGGAAAGCAAAATAATAAGTTCAACGATGCTACCTATTATTGTTAAAGATGAATTCGAGGAGATTGATATATGATACTTGCAGAGGGAAAGATGAAATTAGAAATTTAGTAATGTGTTGTTTTTTGAAACTGAAATAAGAACAAAAATTTACAGAGGGTTTATTTTTGTTTAACATTTTGTCTCGAAAATGTAGCACGATTATAAAATCTTCAACTGCAAGGATCATATTGCTACTTCCACTGTTAAATTCGCCTGTTTTTTGTGATAACTGATAGGCGATTATAGTTATTTATACAGTTTAAATTGTATTTGTTGTTTTCTATTTTTAAGTTTTAAGGTTTACAAATGAAAAATAAATCATTACTCAAAATGTGTTTACTTTTATTGTTAAATATACAAGTTAAAACAGGTACCGTTTCAATGTGAGCAATTATTTATAACTAGTCACAAATTTGTGCATATAGGTATCAAAAATATTTAATACAAGTATACTTATAAAATATTTCATTGTAATAGTATAGATGTGTTGTCAGTATATTTCAAAACAGCCACTCTTATGATGTATCATTTTGTTTTTACAATCTAATTGTCCAAATTCGTTAATAACCTAGAGATTGCAGTTGATCTTCAACTACACAAGGTATTGTAATAACTGGAAGTTTAAACAATGAAAATTTTGTTTAAGCTTCTAGTTGTCATTCAACCATTTAGTTTCAATTAGAGTTCATTGTTATTACAATACCGCCCCTAAATAAGGTGGGAAAAATGCAATTAATGTAAAATATTGGCTAATATCACTCATAATTCTTTCGATTTTTTATTGGAGTATCCGGTAGTTGATTCATAGTGTCCCAATCAATTTGATTAAAATCTATAACAATTTTCGAATGTTTCGGAACAAATTGCCTGGAAATACAAAAAACACCTTAAACACCTTCTTAATATTACATCAAGAAATGCTACTATAATTCGCTTACTAAAAGAAAACTTTATACTTTGTAACCTTGTTATGAATGATGCTTTTAAAGTGCAATAAAGCCAATGATATTGGAAAAGCCTTTGCATTTTCCAAATAGAATTAGCTTGCCTGTCAGCAGGAAACGAATGGCTTGCAAACTCAAAGTAGCAGTCTCTTTGTCGCATTAAAAGCATTAAGTGTATGTTACAAGAGTATTAGATACTATCGAAACTAGTTACCTACTTATTTACTCACCTATATCGAACTCCTACAGCATCGAACATCTTTTTGGAAGCCACAGTGGTTTTCTTATGTGCATGCTTATCAGATAAATATATAACCTCCTTTATTCCAGATTGAATAATAACTTTGGCGCATTCATTGCAAGGAAACAACCCGACGTAAATTTTGCAGTTCTTTATATTGGCCGTGTTCTTGTTTAGAACAGCATTCAGCTCGGCATGGCAAACTACGATTAGAAATTAGTAAACTAATTTACATTGAAACAGCATAATAAATGTACTAACCGTACATGTATTTGTTTTTCAAGGAATCGTCAGAATGCTTCCCCCATGGAAATTCTCTGTCTTCGCAACCTTTAGGCATCCCATTGTAACCCACACCAATTATAACCCGGTCCTCGTTTACTATACAAGCGCCTACTTGGGTGCAGGGGTCCTTGCTCCTTTTGGCTGCTAAAAAGGCAGTTGCCATGAAATACTCATCCCATTCTAGGTAGTCCTCTCTGCAGTTCATTCTAAAAAATAGAAACTTGAGACAATGAACAAAAGTGAATTTTATAATTTTTACCTTTACGTATGTCTGGACAAATAAATTGTTAATACCAAATTAAACAACAAAAGTGTATTTAAATAAACATGTTTGCTGATAAGTTATCCTATAACCTATAACGAGCTCGTGGACTGCACTGAGAATACTGGGTGGAGTGTAAAGATGCGCGATATCGCTTATAGTGGTTCCTGTCACTGTTACTACCTGATTACCTGTGAGTTTCGTTACAGTGATTTTGTCGCTGAACTCTCGCTGAATATTTCTGAAACACCCTGTATATTATATTATACGAAGTGGCAAAGTTGGACTTGGACCGCAGCAATTTAGTGAGCGGTACAGTTGATTATTTTGCAATGTACCCAACAGAGAGCGCGTATGATACTATGACGCGCTGAAGCCACGCCTACTCTATGCTGTAGTATTGAAAGTATTTTTTATTCTCACTATTTTACATTTTAATTGAGAGTCTCTTTCTATAGAGTGTACCGACAAAAATTTGCCTCTCTGTATAAGATAAGATTACCGCTCCAACGAATTTAACGAAGGATTCTCGTTGACAAGGCATCGCAACGCATCAATGCAATTATCCTCAGCAAAGTAGGATTATAACAGGATAAAAAAACCGTAGATACACATGATCAATATAAATTATTGTTTTCGCACGTCACATATCGGTGTTTACGCTTACTACAAAAAATTGTCGCCTTCAATGATATCAATAAAAGAGAATATGGATAAATATGTCATAAATGATGAAGGTGTATCTTGTGATTCCCTTTTGTATTATTTATGTCTCGTATAATGCATAATGGTCGAGTCAACATGGCCCGGTGAAACGGGTCTCAAGCCTTGTTTCATGTTCTATCTGGATCCGAGAGATTTCCCACACTTTCCGGGACACCCTGTATGTGTACAGAGTGTATACCATAAAATACAGAGTAATCCATTTAATATAACAATTTAAAGATACCTACGGCAATTTTTAGTTGCCCAAGTTAGTAAAGACTATTTTAAACACGATAATAACTTATTATAACTACAATTAATAAATATTTTAAAGATAAATTTGTATTTATATAAACCAATATTATTACCAATTATTTACCTACATCAATTTAAAAACAATGAATGAATTTAAATGAAGTTGATCATTTAATTTTGTGCCAATAATAATCACATTACGAATTTTTTTAAATGGTCAGCACTAATTCTTCTAATAACATATTGTTACGAGTTAGGTACATGAAATAATTAAATTTATTTTTTATTTAATAAATGCATTTGCTGCTGCACGATTGAATTACAAAGCAAATATCTAGGTTTAATTATTGAAGTATATATTTTCGAGGAAAATAAAACATCAATACGCGGAAAAATTTTCCAGTAAATATATGAATTTTGCAAGGAAAATGATACAGCAAAGCGAAAAGGGGCACAAACATCATAAAAAAAAGATTACCTTAAACTTGCAACGTTTAAATCTTGGTAGATAATAGCTTCAAAAGAGGCGAAATTAATAGAATCGAATCTTCACTGTGGGTGTCTTAAGTAAAAGATTTTTCTTCTTTTCGATAAAATCACACGGTATATACAAAATATACCATACAAAAAGGAGCAAAAATACAGGTGGGTTTAGAATTTAGATGAATAATTTTCTCCACTTTTATCCTGGTTATTTCTGTTTAAATAAGACACACAATTGAACGAGTTTTGGAAATCTTAACTAGAGCAATAAGAAGCGCTTTTAATACAAATAACATAATAATTAAAAAATAACCGTGAATTTTTCTGGTTTACTAAATCCTGTGAAACACCGCATGCTGCAAATAATTTGATTCCGGCGTACGATGAGCGAGTAGGGCAGAACAAACTTTTTAATCCCTGCTATCTACACCTATTATTCGCTGTAGACATGCAGCGGATTTTTTAAATTCAATGTACGAGTATGAGCCCTTTTTTGAATTCATCAGCTTCCAATGACGCATTTTATCGAACTGTATTACATCTTTCCATTCGAACGCGAGCGTTGTACGTGAGTATGAATATACCTAAAATTTGATGCATGCACATCGGAAATTATGGAATTTAAAAACGCGCTCTATTTCATTATAAGCTTGCAATATGCGCTAAGATGAAAGATAACTTCAATCATCTCTTTTGAATTCTATATGAAAGCATTTATTTATTATGCTAGTCAAAACACTGACATAATTTCTAGTTTGAAAGCAGAGATTTAACGAGAGAGATATTTAATTGGATTTTAAAAAAGGTCACATAAAATGCCTATCTATGATTTTCATATGCAACAATTTACTAAGAACCACAGAACATACCTACATTAACCGTTAATGTAGGTCTAAGTATTTGTAGTTCATAATTATACATTTATTAGTGAAAATGAATAGAACTTAACGTTCTTGCTATTTTGGTATAGGCTAATGGTTAGGTAAATTAATGCCAGCAGTATATGTACAGCATATAATATGTATACATTCATGGTGTACGTCATATACCGTGTAATATATCTAGTATACTTGCCAAGGAAGCTATGCAATTGCTTATGACATCATTCAAGGCAAACAATTATTTGTAATGAATCAACGCGCAAAACAGATTCGAGTATCTGCTTTTTATTGGGAAAAATAAAATGTAATTTTAGATAAGAGAAGATTAGGCAGATAAAAGCATCCATATTAGACTAAAAATTGTTGCAAACAATTTTAGAACGTACAGCATTAATTGTTACTTACCTAATGTACGCTTTCACAGGTATGTTTATATTAAATTTTACTCCACAATTCCATTTTTTGACTTATTAGTAAATCGAATTAAAAACAAATATAATGTTAATACACTTGTAGATAATAGACAATAAAAAATGACTGGGAAAGACTCTTTTAAGGATTTTTGCGATCGCCTTTACAAATGCGCTGAAAGTATAGAAGACGATCTGAAAGTGAACATGACCAGCACCGAAGAAGCGTTAAAAAATGGCGAAACCATCGACATACAGTTACCCCTTCAAAAAGTAAAAATTTACCATTACAGCGAAATACTTCATTTGATGAATGATATAAAAGTCAGCGTTAAAAAAATATTATACCACGACAAGTCGATCAGAAGGTTAGAAAACACTAGGCAATTGACTGGAGAAGAGATTAAAAATTACGTTACAATTAAAAGTAAAAGTACAGAGGACTTAACGATCGCAAAGCCGATTTTGAGGAAGCCAAGACGAAGAACTTTATCATCGAACTTGTACACTTTGAGCACTTGGGAGGCTTATATGCAAAGAAAAGAAGACGAAATTCCAGTAGAGACGAAAGAGGTAAACGCGACCATATCGAAACGAAACAAACCAAACATGAGGCAAAAGCAAAGAAAATTAGTGTCATCAACATTTAACGATATTTTGAGTACTAACATAGATGACGAATTCAATTCTGATTTTTGTAAAGAGAATTTACTAAACGAAGAAGAGGAAGAAGATGATGATGATGGCGAAGTAAAAATTATTGAAGATGAGTTTTGTGGTAACAACTCCAATACCCATGCAACTTATGTTGATAGTAATTTACTCTGCGAAAGTAATACTAAACCCAGGATTGTGGATATTACAGTAAGTAATAAATATACTATTATTTATAACATTTATTAGTCAACTTTTCAAATAAAGCCTCAAAAAGTATTTGTATAGTGACCGGTACAAACAGCCCTATAAGTCTCATTTATATAATAATCTACATCATTAATATTATTCTTTTTTTTTTCAGTACAAGAGGAAAGAGGAGAATAATCAGTCGAATAATTAAAACACTCTGAAAACAGGACAATACAATTTCCAATAAATCTAATTTATTTTGTCAATACAGCTACATACATTATTTGAATAAATAACAGTAATAATAAGAAACGTAAATAATTTGGAAGAGTATAGAATTCTGCATAACGACTGCACACTCTAGGTCTCTTATCAATAGTAGTTTTTAATTTAACGGGCTCCTCTTTACTGGAGTTTTGTTACCAACGATACTTATTGCATATTTGACTGCACGATGCTACGCAATAATATTTCTAATGTCCACATTTTTAATAAAATCCTTAATTTTTTTAATAGTAGATATAATGAATGAATAAGTACTTACTTATAAGTAGGCTATATCTCAGTGAAAAAACTATTGTTCCCTGCATTCAATTCCGTGCTTTGTTCAATGTTCCCCGCTTTTAATTTTATGTTTTGTATATTTTGTCAATTATTAGTATTGGGGGATTCTGTGTTTTGTAACAGAATATTGCATAACAATCGCAAAATGATGCATTTCATTTCCTACGAGTTTCTTCAATGTTTACAGAATGATTCAGGGATACTACAGATGATCTATAAAGATATGTAGGTGGTTAGGGGGCGGCGTTGACTTGCCCATTAAACAACAACATCAACAACACAAATGATAATAGTGTGATTTGTGCAACACTATAGATCCAGGAATGTTTACATATGAGCCTGTTATGTGTGAACCCATGTTGCTTGATTGAATAATGTACCGCTAGACAAATTGCTATCTAATGCGATATATTTTATTTTATAGAGTTTTACCATTAGATCCCTCTGTTAGATCATAATTGGAGTAAGCTTGTACCTTTTACTAATTGTATAAAAAGTCAGATTATATTTTTTTGAGTATATTCTGTAAAGTAACTACGCACTTGTTTACAGAGTTATTCTAACGATGGTGATTATAAAATTAAAGGTCGGGCCGCATGCCCACGTTTATGAGCATTGGAGTTCCGCACTGAATAGGAAAGGTCCAACCAAGCCCACGCCACATTATAATGGAAACGGAAAATCTTTTACATTTCATTCTTCATTCAGGGCATTCTGAGCCGATCGCGCAGAATCCATAATTCGCGGAGAACTCCCAAAACGAGCGTCAGTAAGTTGTCAACTTGCGGCGAAACTCCCTACGATGTGATCTCGGGTTTTTGTCGTCACAAATTTTACTTTGCACGCACACTTGGAAAATTTATATTTTTTTGAGGGAATAATTTCTTTTTATTGATTCAAATTCGGTATGCTGGGAGGGCGTCAGTTATATTGGTAAATGTGGTGAATATACAGAAGGGTAGCCTTGAGAATGAATTGAAAATCGCACCTTAAAGGTAATTTCTGTGCGTTTTTCGTTTATTGGTTGTTATAAATCTATTATTCGATAAGCATGCGAGTTTTTCTGTCGTTGTATTCTACCACTTTCCATATTTTGTAGCGAGTTATGCATGAAAAGTTTAGCAATAAAAGGGTTTCATTGTTCTATTTTTAAAGAATTTGTTATTGAAATAATAAAGGTAGGATAATAATGTCAGTTATCTTCATAATTAGGTTATTTTATAAGCAAGAACATAAAATCATTAGAGCATACTAGATATTGTCAAAAATAACCTGTTGATTTGGGTCACTATTGTTACATCTTGGTAAGAGCCATCAGTCTATATATGATAGTCTTCGAGTGTTTTCACGAAAATATTTACTTACGTGTAATTAATTTTTCATCTTTATTCTGATGGCACTATAACCTTTTATTAGGAATATCTTATACAGTGCAAATAATTAACAGGTCAGACAAACCTCTCTTTCTAAACGCAATTTGTACTGCATCTATTATATGTTTGCCGGAATAATACCTCAACTAAGAGACTACATAATGCTTCTGTGTGTTTCCCAAAACGCTAATACTTTAGCAAAAGCTTTGGAAGAATTATTTCGAAAAAAAAATAAGCACCAATAACAATTAATGTGGGAGATTAATTTAAAAGAGTTTATCTGCAAAAATTAGTACCGGTGATAATTTGGGCAAAAGAAAAGGTAGGGTAGGGGAGAAGTTGAAAATCATCCCTATAGAAAATTTAACGTTTTCTTTTCCTTCCTTTATTAGACATAGGAATATTAAGCCATTTACCTTTTATATATTTTCTTTATCAGCTTTATCAACTTTTGCTTCTTTAATCAAAAACTTGTGCCTGCCTCTTTTATACTTATTTTCTGCCTGAATACATGTTAGCTATTCAACTTTGATGAATGATAAAGATGAGACAGTATTAAATTAAAGTGCAGCTCGTTATAATAAGCACAAGTTTTGTTATTTTGTTACAGATGGGCAATGTACAACTGGGAATCATAATTTTTTGCCTAATTGCTATTCTGCTGTTGATTTTCATAGCTTTTTTTCATTCGGTTGACATTGTAAGGAAGATCCAAACCTGGATTCAGTCGAATAAAGAAGAAAAGGCCTCGCTCACTAAATTAAAAGGCCTTTATAACGCTAATGGGTATTTAGTAAGTATTACATTATTTCTTTCTATTTTGTTCATTTTATGATAACTTGTATTGATTTAAGCTGAACAGCTATTCTTGCTTCAAAATTTAACAGGCCTTTTTAGATTTGTTCTAATGATTTGTTAATACAATAAGAGAAAATTTCTCGAATGAGATCCTATTATACAATAAAATTGTTTCGAGCTCTAATTTAGGTAGTTTGCTAACGACCAGTCGCTAATTAATGAACTAAAAGTTTGAAGCTTTAAATATAATTAGAATAGCAACAGAAAAGCGGAAAATAAAGTTAAGAACAATGATTAAATTTATTTTGTTTTGCAACACTGACTTTCACGGAATAGGAATACAAAAAATATATTGTACTATTTACTCACCTCCTAACGAAATAAAATCAAGACTATTTAAAAAATTAAATTTTAATGTCGCTGAGGATTAATTTCTTTCATTTTGTGAATTTTTTGCATTGTCCTTGGCAATCGCCAAATTACAGTTTGCCGTGATTCAAGTAAAACTTAATCGTCCACCCCGATTTTAAAACACTTCCCAGCGCCCGTGGATGATTTAAACCCTCTCTGGAGTCGAATAACAGTCGCGTTCCAGGTACATTCCGATTCGGACATCCAACTGAATTGCAGTACGGGCAGTTTCAAAAGGTTCGACTCCGTAGACAAGGATTTCAGGATTACAGTAACGGCTAACAGGCCGACGGATGATTGGAATCGCTTCCAGGGCGACGATTCCATACCGCCCCAACCCCTCAGACCGGCGCCCGTGCCGCTCACCATCTCATCCACTGTGAGGGAGGATGTTCCACCCGACGTTCCTTCCGACGTTTCTTCGCCCAAAAAGCAATGTAGGTAAGTAATGATTAATTTGGTGCAAGGTATTCCGAAGTTTTAAATAAGATTATTTTATAAGTGTGTAAAAGGTTTTGCATTATAAGTAAGTGGTCACCCATTTGCAAAATTTAAAGTATTAGGGGAACGGGGGGCAGACTACCAAGGGTATAGCTAAGGTACAAAAACATTAGGTAAATCTTTGTTATTGATTTTTACTTAGATATTATAGTCTATTCATAAAAATGAGGCGGAGGAACTTGGAATTTGGCCAATTGATTGATGTATTACTAAGGATCATCTGCAAAATAAATAACAGAAAATTATAAAAAAAAACATTTTTTATTGGTAAAAAAACAGTAATAAAAATGGTGCTAACTGTTTTGCCCCTACCCATGGGGTACTGGCAATCATACTAATGATAATACTAATGATGTTACTAATGATGATACTAATAATGATACTAATGATGATACTAATGATAATACTAATGATGATACTAATGATAATACTAATGATCATACTAATGATGATACTAATGATAATACTAATGATAATACTAATGATGATACTAATGATAATACTAATGATGTTACTAATTTAAGGTTCTAATTATATTAAAGTGTTTGAATACAATTTGTTATACCTACACTGCAATTGATTCGACTTCATCTAGCCAATCTGTGCAACCCAGTTCTCGATATGCTTTAATCCATACTTAATTTTTATGTTTTTTATGTTAACATTCATAAATAATGGACTGCAAAGTTGAATGTAGTAATAATTTAATGTATCAAGAATAACATCACATATCTGTTAAATAACTTACGCACGCTGCAATGCTAACACCGTACACTTCTTCTGTGAACCACCAACAGCACAACAGTTAAGTTGCAGTGTAAAGCAGGGTCCACATTTAATAACATGTTATACCAACATTGCTATATAACACTGCGATATAGTCTGGGTACTAGACTAGATATAGTCTTCTAAGTTAAAGATAAATACTAATGGGGTATGAATTAGATATGGTACCGGTTTTGCCACCCGTTCCCCTAATCACGATTAGCGACACAGTACCCCAAAATAATGAAAAAACACATTCCAGATACCACGAAAGCAGCTTCATCGAGAAAACCTCGATCTGCCCCATTCCTCGGCCCGTATCCTCCATTAACATGATCGCTCTGCTCTCCCAGTCCTCTCTGCCTCACAACCTGACACCGCCGCCTAGTCCTTCGATATCCCAGCTGCCTGAAGGCAACGCATCGCGATACCAGTACTCAACGCCGGTAAAAATATCGGGTTTGTTCGCGCAGCCCCAACCCCAACCGCAACCGTCGGCGGTGCCGGAATCGCCCACCTTCGCCGCCGAAGACGTGGAGGTGGTGCCGGTGAGCTTGAAGAGGGCTATATCCTGCGAGAGCGTCTGCTCAGACACCTCGGTGGCCCTTGGGGACTTGGAGTTCAATATTACTGGTTATTTATGTATAGGCCTAGAATACGACAGGTAAAATGCCTACGAGTAATTGCGCGACATGTCCGCTAATTTTATGCGTTTTCAGCGAATGTTGGGACTTGATTGTTAATGTATTAGAAGCGAAAGAATTGCGAGGTATCATAAAGAGGGACGGCAATCTCGATACTTACGTGAGAGTTACGCTGCTTCCCGATAAAGTGGCGACCATTCAAACGAAGGTGTATCGCAGCACTGGTAGCCCTAGCTACAAAGAACGGTTTCTCTTTTCAATGAATCCCAGGTAAGTAATCTAATCGTAGTAATAATGGATATTCCATACAAATTTTCTCCATATTCTAGGGAGCAATATCAAAGAGTGCTCAGCTTTCACGTGTATTGCACCGATTTTTTATCGCATACTTTGGTAGGAGAAGGAGAGATTCGACTGTCCGATGTTAGCCTAAGACAACCTGTTACTACTTGGGTTACACTCACAGACACTGGACAGGTAATAACGAGTTTTTTCTTGTAGGTAACTTGTAACTTGCTACATAGTCTCTGGTACAGGAATTTCATATTAAGCAGGTTAGGTACAAAAATATAGAGCAAATGTAGATGACGATGTAGGAATAATTTCTGAATCCATAATTATCTTTTTTAGAAGGGAACGGAATACGGGGAATTAATGTTTTCTGTAAGTTACCTTCCTACCGCCGAAAGATTGACTGTAGTAGTGGTGAAAGCAAGAAACTTGAAGTTTTCCAACGATACTACAGGTGAAGTTTTCGTTAAGGTAAGCATCTTTGATATTGATATTTTTGAAAAATATGCATCCTAAGATGTAGTCGATATCACATTATTCTTTGCAGATTATCAAAAATTAATACCTAGTTTTCTAATACTCATCATCTTTCATAGGTGTATTTAATGCAGCACAATAAAAAAATTATTAAGAAAAGAACGTCGATCAAGAAAGGCGAAAGATGCCCAATATTTAATGAATCCATGATGTTCAGCGTACCTGCTCACACTTTACAGGTAATAATATTATTTAATGTAAACTTCCTCACTAGATTACATAGTAAAGCGCGTTTCCTTTTGCTCCCAGACCCTTAATTATCAAGAATAGCGTAGTTTCGGGAACTTTGCTTTATGCACAGGTATTAATTTGCGTTATGGGTGTAAGTAATTTTCAATGAATTTGCGTGCCTAATTTTCTAAGTGAATCAAAGAGATAGTTCCCTCCAAAGCGCCGCTCTTGTCTTAGAGAATTAATTTGTTTACCTATTAATTTTAGACAATCCAATTACGGTTAACCGTGGCAGAATGCTGTGCGGATGATTCGTCAAATGCTCTGGTCATCGGACATGTAATTGTAGGAGCGCAAGCGAACGGCAGATCTCTCTGCCACTGGAATCAAATGCTGACTGCCCTTAGAAAGCCGGTGGCGATGTGGCACTCTCTCAAAAAACAGTCTGAGGACCACCAGAAACCGAATACGTAGTTTTTTTGCTTTAAAATTTTCGAATAAAATATATCTTGTTTATATTATTGTTGAATGTTAAACTTGTGCAATCCATGCATAAAAATATATAAGATTAGGTATGTACACTGGATGGTTTTTTTAACATTAAACATTCATTAAACGTTTTCAATTAGATATTCTACGAAAATTTCCAAACAGGAAGAAAGTAGGAACTCACTTTAGTACTAAAATTAGGTCTCTCACTTCCCTCTTATATACAGGGTGTTTAGGAACTTGATATAAAAACGATGGGGGTAAATAGGTGAGGTCAATATAATTGCTAATTTTTTCCATAGAATAATTTCTAGATTATTCGAGATAATGTGAATGTTTCAGGTTAAAAAATCACCTGGTATTGGACGGAATATCAGCGTTATTCTAAAATACTCAGATACTTTTACCTACTTTATACACAGTTGCTACAAATTCTAAATGTAAAATAATAATATAATGGTCGTAACACTTAATACCAAATCGTTAATTCCTACAACTATTTTCTTCACTGTTTCAATATACAATCTACTCATGGAAAAGACTAGAAAAACTTTACAAAACAGTACCACAAAGTGATCAGTTCATTTACACATTTCTGTGCGTACCTACTAAAACTTTTATATAACGAAAATACATCTACAAATGACCGAAGATTTTTTAATATGTACTTTCAGTATTAGGATTTCTTTTGAATTCTTTTACTTATAATTCTGTAATTGAAATAAAGGCCTATTAAGAACTATTAGTAGGTAATAAGACAAAAAACTACATCCCTACAAAAATTGGAGGGAAACTCATTAAATCACACACGTGTGTTTACCATTAACAAATTTAGTTAAAAGTAGTATAAATTAAGGCCAGTTTCTGGTTATCACGAATAGTTGTACCCTTTTCCAATTCAATTCAATGGTGTTTTCAATAGGAAAATTTATTTTTAAATGTGTAAATTTTGAATCACGGAAGTTTTTGGTTGCTTTTACCTCTAAATATATAATTTATTAACATTAACGAACAGTAAATAGTTCCAGTATGCTATAGTTTTGCTCAATTTCTCTAAGTCTTGAATGAAAAAAGTATTTGATCAGTCCTTCAATTAAATTTCCAGAGTATTTTTTTACTTCTATATTATCTACTCATTCGATACCAATACAAGACGAATTAATCATTATGCACGTATCTAAGAAATAAATCATGTAGTTACATTAATATAGAAATCTTGTACTTGTAAAAACAACCAAAATGCTTTAACATAGCCTATAGGAAAGCGACGATATTGTTAAAAATTGATAATGTATCGAGATAAAGTTGTTTCACCATGTTTTTACAAACCATTGTTTTTCACATTTATAAACGCTACATAAAAACAGATATCATATCCAAAGTAGAATATGTAATGTGTCTCCTGTAAGAAATAGAATATTCCTCTCTCAATACCTTCACCATAAAGTGTCGACTTCCAATATATGTGATAAGGAAAACTGTTACTGTTATAATTATTGAAATTCTATTGTACCTATTTTTATGAATGTATTAATTTGTTCTTCAATTTATTAAATGTCCCTTATCTTTTTGACAATAAATTGTATTGAATTTGCACTGTTTGAATGACCAATTTCCATCATAGTTATTACTCACATGGTTAGATTTAAATATTGAGAAACAAAAAATTGTTCATCCAAACAGAGTACAAACAAATGTAATATGTTAATTAGAACCCCCATGCAATATTCGAGAAGGTAAATGTTTTCTACTACAAATAGTTTCATCTGTACCTTTTTGCTTTATACATGTATATGCTGTGATATAATAAAGGGCACACCCTATCCCACCAATGCGTTTTTTTGGCAAAAAACCAAACATTCCTTTTGCTATTAAAAAAGTAATTGAGGCTGTAATTAATTACTTGCTTCTCAATTGTAAATCAATTACTCGTTTTGTTACAATTACATTTATGATACAATCTAATTAAATCTAAATTGAATTAAAGATACATGTTACAAAATAGCACGATTTCGAAAAATTGAATAATCAGATACACATGTGGTATATTTTTCCATATGACAAAAAGCAGTTTATTAAAAAACCTAAAAGATAGAGTACAATTAGGACACAGAAATGAAATTGTATTATTAGAATTTAACATTTCGAGATAACTAATAACAAAATTAGATCGAATATTTGTAGATTGATGCTTTACTAGTGACCATATCTGAAACAAACGTAAGAAAATTCATTAGCAAAATACTCCTGACAAAGGAAAGACAATTAGTAATATGACACAATAATAAAATATTCATGTATATAATTAATTATTTTTTTATATTAAACTTACTTTTGGAATTCCCATTCTCTATTGTCCAAAGGGCATACCTGCCTAGTTTTTAACCATCTTGAAATACAGTGAAAGTGGAAAGCGTGCTGAAAGAAAGATATCTTCATATGAAATATTCTTATTAATTTATAATACATTGAAATACTTACGTTGCATACTCCCCAAGCTACAGTGCATTCTTCACTAGTTGCAGAGGCCTGATTTGCCTGGCACTCAATGCACAAGTCCATTATGTGGTTTCGGCATATAGCGCAGTTATCAACAACAATATCTACAAGTTTATGTTATACTTATTTGTGACCATAAAATTAGTTTATTACACTTACCCCAAGCCCAAAGTGCTACAGCATTCCACTAGAAAAGAATTATATTAACATAAGAGTTCACTGCAGAGGTTAGGAAAATACCTTTTTTACTTCAAATCGTTTTTTCTCGCCCTTCGAACTGCTTGAAGTTGGTAATTCAATTTCTTCGGAATCGACGTCCATAGCAGTGGCCATTCTGAATTAAGATTACAAAAAAATAAGTTAATTTTCAAAAATTACAAAGTTTATTCGTCAAGATTTTCAGAATGACAAATCGAAACACTAATTGTCAAGTAGGTAGGTTATGTTTGTGCTAGATGGTGCTGTATACTAAAATAAGGGAAGACCAATCACAAAACAGATCCAACGTTGCTAAAATTATCTGTGTGATTAATATATCTTTCCTGTCTTATTCATATTAATTAAAAATGTATTTGTACAAGTACATAAATGAAGGAAATAGTTATAGCCACTTTTGTCCTTTGAAAGGCTTATAATTTTTAATTAAAAAAAATATTTGGGCAACGTTGCTTTTTGTATTCTCAAATAATTTTGACGTTTGACGTTGACACTAATTGATATTCAATTATTTATTTTTATTTACATTTTAACTTTTATACAATTCTGTAATTTATCAAATATTAAAATTATAGTTAGTATACTTACGTACTATAATAATTACGTAACATAATAAAAAAAATGTCGAAGAATGAAGTGTATCCAAGCTTAACCATAGATGTAGCACGTGAAATCCTCAACAAAACTTTGGAAGAACTCCAGTCCTCTGAAAATGTACAGAAACTCGAGGAAGCTAGAAATAATGTGGGTAATGAGATGTTGAAAATGATGCAGCTTTTGTTCCCAATTGTAATGCAAATACAAATGGAGGTCATCAGAGATTTTGGATACCCAGAGGGCAGAGATTCGATTATAAAATTTTATCAAATGCTTCGAGGGTTAGAACGAGAAGACGCAGAAATAACTCGACTGCACAGTCTTATAAAATCGTATTACATGCCACCTGTTACTGTTCACACAATGAATGAATCTCCAGCCGAAGACAGGACAGTTAGCAGTTAATTTTCAATACTATTAGCATATGTTTATTATTTTAGTAATAAGTATTTATTCTGGAACAAAATATTATCTTTAATGTAATTTTTATTATCTAATTATAACATTTTTATATTTGAATGGCTGTTATTTTAAAATATAAAATTATAACTAAACGGGAAGTACTAAAAATAATACAAAAAAAGCGTTGGTTAAAATTTATATTCTTTATTTCAATACTTCATTAATGTTCAAGCAATGTCATGTGCTACATATTTAAATTCTTATAAAACATCTTAATCTGAAAATTGACAATATGAAAATATTTCAACAAGTAATTATCTATACAAACTATGGTAAAAGAGGTAAAAGGCAGCTACATATATATTTTTATCTGTAATATTGGGTATTTATTTGTACTTTATACCTGATAAACACGTTTTTATTTGGAAATATCACATTGTAAAATCACTGGTGAAACTGCTTTACTAAATTCAGTATAATGATGAAATATATAGCAAATGAAAGTAACATTTTTCACAAATTATAAACAAATAATGTTTTAAGTAGTAAAACAATTTCACCTAAAACTGCATATTAAAACATGTTGCTCTATTCAACATTAATGTTATAAACTCAAATAGTAAGGAAAACATGTCAGTCTAAAATAGTTATCTTGAAATTTAAGTATTTAATTTTACTTACTAATAACTGAAAATGTGCTAACGTTTAGCACAATCTTAATGAATACGTTATAAACTCATACCAAGTATTTCAAAACAGATTCACTCCAAAATAAATTTCGATGTTGAAACATATTTGTAATGGAAAACCAAACGTTCAATAATACATCTTTGGACGGTACATCTTTGAAACGACTTACTAATTCATCCATTACTGCCGAGCGCTCCTCTCAGTCTCTATCAAGCACTCTCTGACTAATATTCTAGCCGAAACGATATTCCGTTTTAAACGTTCGGCAGAACTCCTACTTCCTGCGTAAGTAGGTCTGACTTCCTTTCCCATTTCTTCTATAACTCCCAGCAGTTGGGCGTACTTTGACTGGCCCGGGTCTTGCTTGGTGGCTGATTGAGGAGCTTGTATCACATTATTAGAACTCTTGGAATTCATGGGAATGGCTGTTACAGTTACATCACTTAGTTTTGACTCAACTGCTTGAATATCAACCGCGTCCATTGTAATTCACGTTACGATGAGTTCTGTTGATGGAATTCATAGAAATAAGTGTAATATTTGTATGAAATTTCTTAACTCACCTGTGAATTTAATGAAGAAGTATATTCATACAAAGGAATTTTAATACGCTTTATGAAACTAAGTTATCGTACAAATTGGTATTTTTCTTTAGTTTAAAAAATAACTTTTTTCCAAAAATCAAAATTTATCAAATATGAAATAAACAAAACACGCCATTCACTCCAACAAACAACAGACAAAATAATTTTAGAAGAAGAGAAGAAGAAATTTAATTGAGAGTATTCACTTCTTTTTATAATTATTGGAAACTTTACCTATTAAGCCATTCAGCCATATATTTTATGCTGTCCACATATTTTTTTGATAAATTTTTAGAATCAAATTAAATTTAAAAATAAACATCGACAAAATATAAATAATTCTCTCATTGTTCAAATAATTTAGTAATAAAATGTTATTAATCATTTCTTCTTTTAAAAAAAAATTATTATTAATTTTCTGTCATTATGTTGTGTCATTACTGTCAAAGTCATTTTAATTTCACATTTGTGATTGTGACATTTGTCTAGTCTCAACAATTTTATATTGCTTTTCTTCCTTCTATAAAAATGTTTTACTAGTGAAATTTAGATGTAAAAAAACCAAATTTAATCTGAGGCTTATTTCAGACGATGTTAAGATAAGTAGCTATTATTATATTGAATAAATTTAATGTGCATCTGCTATATCTGCAACAAAAATGAAAAAGTTGTTCTCAAAAATTGAAACGAAAATTGACAATACTTCTCGAGAGAGCAATAATTATGTAGGTAAAGTTTTTACAGTTGGAAGACAAACGGTTACCGTGGAAGATGTTTTAGCGGAAGGTGAGTATTTTAAAATTATGTTTTGCAAAAGGGGAGTGTACATATCAATTTATTGACAGTCTGTTAAGTACTCATATTATGTTTCTTTCTGTAGGTGGTTTTGCTATGGTCTATTCAGTCAAATCAAATAATGGAAGTAAATATGCTCTTAAGAGAATGTATGTTAATAACGAACAAGACCTTAATGTGGCAAAAAGGGAAATTCAAATAGCTGTAAGTGTTTTTCTTTATTTAAATATACTTATTATTTTGTTATGAGTAAACGAAATTTATTAGATCGATGTTTAATGTTCTTGGCGTTGATTGTTCAAGTCCTTAATTCAATCACATTTTAATAGTTTCAAACATTGCCAATTATTTACTGTACAAAAATATAATGTTAATCGGGTTATTTTATTATTAATAGCTTATTTATATACAATGTAAAATAATAATTTCGACCCTTTCAGCATTTTATCCAGTAAAATTCACAACATTACTTTATTAGATTTTATTATTTCTCAGATAAAGTGTAGTGATGAAAAAAATAATCAAAATGAGTCACATTAAAGTTATTTAGATCGATTTAGTTAAAATATGTAGCTACTTGGACAGAAAATCTTCACGAGTGTGATAACGCTTTTGTAATTATTTTTGTTATTTCAGAGTAGTTTGAGCGGTCACAAGAATATTATAGGCTACGTAGATTCCAGCTTAACCCCTACCGGCGGCGGTGTTTACGAAGTATTGTTGCTCATGCCTTTCTGTCAGGAAAATGTCTTTGGAATGATGAAAAGCCGGGGCAAGGCCAATTTTACTGAAAGTGAAGTGTTGGCTATATTCTGTGATACATGCGAAGCTGTTTCTCGACTACATCATTGCAAAACTCCAATAATTCATCGTGATTTAAAAGTAAGTTGAAAATATATTTGCAGTATGTACAAACGTTACTTTGGACATTGAGTAATTGTGGACTTAGAGTCACTCTAAATGATTGATTAACGTTAAAGAGGGGCACTGAATATGGGTTGTAGTGTTTATGTAGTATCTATAAGCGAATTTATACTTTTAGGTAGAAAATATTTTAGTAAGTGAAAGTGGAAACTACGTATTATGTGATTTTGGTTCAGCAACTGCTAGAGTTTTAAATCCTTTGGAGAAAGGCGTCGCTGCAGTAGAAGAAGAAATAAAGCGTTATACGACTTTAAGTTATAGATCACCAGAAATGGTCGATATGTATTGTGGAAAAATGATTTCAACAAAAGCTGATATATGGGTATGAAAATAAATGAGTTTTATACTCGGGTAATATTACATTATTTATTTTGTTTATAGGCGCTAGGCTGTTTATTGTATAAATTATGTTTCTTTACATTACCATTTGGCGAGAGTACCTTAGCTATTCAAAGTGGAAACTTCTTCATTCCAGACAATTCACGTTATTCCAAAGGATTGCATCAATTAATAAGTGTGTTAAGTATGATTGAAAATATTTCAATAATATTAAAACATTATTTTTAGGATATATGTTGGAACCTGATCCAGATCAAAGGCCTGATATTTATCAAGTAAGCTTTATCGCTTTTCAGCTTATAGGAAAAGAGAATCCAGTGAAAAATTTAATGGTGAGTTTTTGTTAATTTTTTTGCTAAAAACTTTTTAGTTAATGTCTGTGTTGTTTATGATTCCAATTTAGAAAACGCCAGCTCCTAATCTGGACGAAATACCAATTCCACCATTTGAATCAGAATCTAAGAAAACTCAAATAAAAGTACAAACCAATAAGGTGGCTGCACCCGTAATAGAAGGAACCAGCGTCATGCCAAGGCAAAGGCCAAAAGGCAGTTCCTCTGGTCCTTTGAACCTCAACAATATCCCCATAGCCCTTTGTCCTAGTCCAACACTCATTAAGAAGCCCCAAAGTCCCGTTGCTCCATCCATACAAACCAATTATCCAGGTAATGCTCCCTACACATCTTCGTTTTCATCCAATACAACTGCTACCAATCCGACCTTCACCCCGAAGTTCTTTCCTTCTCCTGACATGAACCAACCTCAACTGGATTCTCTATTCCAGTCTTCCGTTTATCCTGATCCTTTTCGAGACGATTCCGCGGCTTCCCCCACTTCTGCTGACCCAAATAACGGAAACAAACTGGATAGTTTTTCGAACCAAGCTCCTAGCAGTTTGCCGGCCAATGTCGCATCTCCGGTAGCTGCAGATAATCCCCTATTTGATGCTGTAAACGTAAATCAAGGCGCAGCATTGCATACGAGATCAGGGCTAACCGAATCCACCAACGTCATAGGAAGCAATTCTCCACCATCTTCGCCAACTCTCGCAGTTCCGAGAGGCCACAGACGCAACATGAGTGATACCACGGCTTTCAATAAGTGGGTACTTGTATAGATTTTCTTGCCAATAGAGTTTGACGTGTTCGTTTTATTTGTGTAGAACCTATGCATCGGAAACGTCTCAATTTTTGGCTCCGTTCGAATCGTCGATTAAGCCCCGCAATATAACTTCTCCGGCGGAATCGGACGATGCTAATAGGACTTTGGCCCCGATGGGCACGTCCACATCGACAACGGACGTCAGCCGAACCAAGGGGGCGGAAAGTAGGTCTCTTTCGGCCGATGTCGCCGATTGGAATCCTTTCGAAGAGCCGCCGTTCAGTCAATTGACGGAGGATCACATATTCGGCGCAGAATTCGATAAAATCCGCAGAGGAAGTTCCAACAGTAAGTATTTTATGAGCTCTAGATATATGTACTACAATTTGCTTTACAATTTGTAGATTCAGGTTATCTATTATGCTCTTTTTAACTGAAATAGTTTATATTACTTCATGTTTGTGCCGGAAGTTAGCGTAAAGTTTACTATTTTAAATGGGACCAACATAATAGTACTTTTGGATTTTTGGATTAGTTGATTCAACACTGATATATCACAAGTAGTACTTATTGCGGTTCATAAAGATATTCAGCCACTTGATAATATCTATTGTATTATTCAAAGGCATTCAAATATCGATTTAGAAAAAGAGAATGAACCTGTATCAATTCAATTTTCATACACTGGCTAGATCTTTAAAAATGATAAAAATACATTATTATCAGTAATAAATAATTTGTGGGGCTCTCTTCCAAAGCATTCAAAGGCTCAAATATACTTAAATATAGATAAAATGAGTATAATCGATAAACCTACAAAATTTCATCAAAATAGTATGCATATTTCCATATATGTATAGTTTAAATTTGTCACGGTACATCCTGTAAAAAAGGCTTTTTATTGTTTGCATAATATACTATTAATTATGTCATTCATTATATTAAGTTGGAGTAAATACGTTTGTAAACGTTAGCCAACTATAGTAAATAGAACGTACAATACATGAGCGTTTCGAGATTAAACTGTTTTTCATTTGAATTCACGACTGACGCAAAGTAATTTCTTGTAATTAATAAAAATAATAACATAATAAATGAAAAAAAAAATCTTTTTTATAGTGTTATTTTTAAAAATATGTTTGATTGTCTAATTTCGGGTAGATAATGGATTTACAAAAAAAAAGTTAAAAGTAAATACAATGTCGTAAGTAAAGATATAACATATTTTCAGTTGGTTATCTTGCAATAAAGTTTATCTGGTTCGTTTTTTTTTATTTAATGGAGTTCCTTATTCTGGTTAGTCGTTTCTTCTAAAATTAATTTTATATTTTTATAAGGCTTAATTTGTGCTTTTTATTTTCGTTTTACTTACAATATTTTGCATTTATTTTCAGGTTTGCAGGGAATGAAATCGAAAGAAAATCTTACAATGTCTGTATCAGAAGATCCATTTAGCAGCGCTCCTTTTAGTCTTCCTGTTCGTAATCGAGATAGGGCCAATAAAGGATTACATTCCTCAGGTAATCAATCTTAATGCTTGGTTTTTTCATTCTTACCGTTGCCTTTACTTTTATGTATAACAATGTGTTTTTATGTATAACAATAATCGCAAAAAATATGCTAGAATATGTGATAAATAAATAGTACCATTTTATTTTTGACTAGCAAAAGTAATTGTTACATTGCAAAACAGTTTTCGAGTAAGGGTGGAGTTGGTGGATATGAAATAGCAAAGTGGAAGGATGTATGACCAGCTTTGTAGTGTAAATAAGCTTAATAGTAAAGTCATCAGTTTCAAATAAGTAAACATAAAATGCCTAACAATTATTAGGATTATCAATTGAAGAAGATCCATTGCTTCAAGTAAAAAATTTACTACCCTTGTATTATTTAAAATTAGAAAAATAACAAAAATAAATTAGTTCCCGATCAAAATATAACTGTTTACTGTTATCAATAATAGATACTTAATTTTTTATTTTTGTCAATCAAGACAAACATTGATAGCCTAAATTTTGAGAAAAAATGAAAATATTGATTTGATTATTTTACAAGAATGAAATTTATTTATTATACATATAGTAAAAGTACTCTTTAATATCTCAAATACTATTCAAATACCTCTCTATTTATAATACAAGGTTCTATAGATAACATACACCCTTTCATTCAATATCATAATTCAGAATAAAATAAAACTTATATGGTAATCCATTTAGGTGCGTTTAGAACAGCATTATTGATAATTGTCATAAAGATAATCTAAGTACAAATAAGAAATTATTGTCATTATAGCTGGAATGTGCAGGATGTCTCTTTCTTGTTTTATGAAAAAAATAATCATAACTTATGGAACTTTATCTAGTTTGATGAATAATTTTAAGAAGGGGCTGATATTTTTTTACTTTCTGGTTTATCTTTGTGACTTTGTTTAATTATAACGTTTCTTATCAAGAAACTAATCTTTATTATGTAAGAATCTACTCCAAGACCAAACATTGATCGTACTAAAGTAGAATATTTGTTGTAAATTATGTAAAAAATATTTTTTAATATTTAAATATGTACCAATAGTAGAATTCCATTTATTTTGCTTTAGTAAAAATTAGTAGGGAATTTCATGAAATGAATATTATTTTTATTTAATCCGAGAATATTTAATAAATAAGACAAAAAATAATCTTGATAAATAAATTATGAAATTTTAGTCTACTGAAACAGACATTTATGTTTTTGAATGGTTCGTCTTTTTTGATGGTGATGGACATTTTGAAATCAGAGAAATGGGATATAATATTTTCTACTTATCAAATTCAATTTTTGGAAATTAAAGTATGCTTTAGTGGAATAGTATTCAAATTTGCTTTCTTTTCTACGAGTTAAATATAATTTACATTCAATATAATTTCTTTTATTTTGATATTATAGAATTAATAAAAGATATCTCTTAATTTGCATACGAATTGAAAGGTGAATTTATGAAAAGTCACTTTGATTCATGTGCTCTTGTACTCTTCATAATCTTCATACACATTCATTGTATCAATTGTATTAACAATATGTATTATTCATCTTCTAGCGAAATATTTTTAATATAGTAAAAAATAAAAATGTTTCTTGTATTTGTTTAGAATGGCGAACAAGGTGGGATTAAAAATCTTGTCTTACACTTTTTTATTTAGGTATTTCCTGATAATCTTGGAACAGCATTTTTAGAAATATTTACATTTTGGGCTAATTATTTAGTTTCTTGCTCTGAGTTAATGCTTATTTTCATGTTGATTATTATGTATATGTTGTATAATTATTAAAAAAAAATGTATTGTGATCGTCATACTAACTAAAAACATTCTTGTACAGCTATTATTGTATTTTATTAGCAATAAAAATTGCTTTATGTTACGAGCTTCCTTACTTATTTAACCTTACGAACAAACGATTGGCGAAAGTAAAAATTTTCCTGCAAAATTTTTATGTTCTGTTCCGTCTTTTCTCCTTAACTGATATCTCTAAAAATGGCTGTTCCAGAATAATGGTGGTGGGTTTTCTAACAAATAAAGATTGTTTAAATATCCTCGCAGATGCAAAATGTAGAAAAATAAGTAGATTTTGATCGAACCACTTGCATTTTTTGAAACAGCCTTTTCACAGAGTTGTTACATTGTTTTATAATTTGCACTAGTGTACCATAATTTGGGTCTGAGGCAGTAGTGGTAATTTTAAGTAAAAATTTGGTTGCGTCACGAATTTGGAAGAAAATTTGTAGCTAATTGTTACGAAACACTTTTGGATTACAAGTTAAATAAAAGTGACTAAGACAGTGCTGTGTACTCAGTTATCAATTCTTTTGGGTATCCTCTTGGCTGTAATAGTGATGACGAGAAATAGGTATAATGAAAAATATTTTTAGCAGGTTTTTAAATAAAGTAAATATTCTATGGCATGTTTTATTCATGTTATTTTTGAAGTTGGTTAATTTTTATAAATAATTAGTGGTGGTAAAAAGTTGTTGGATACTTTAGTAGAATTTTGTAAAATATTTTTTGGAACCTGCAGTGATAATATTAATGTACCGATAGCGAGTAAAGGCTTATTCATTTGAAGAATAACTACCGCGTAGATGCGTTTATTTTGAATTGTTGCAACAAGCTTTTTGGGCTGTGTAGTCTAGTTATTCCCATTAGATACTAACGATATAGTAAGTTTCTCAAAATAATATTATCTTTATTACAGGGATATAAGTTATTAACAATTTGACGTTTTTCAGCAAAAACTATATCTAAAAAACCAGTAACGGAGACATTACCGGAGGAAAATTTACTATTCGACTCTTCTCCAGAACATGCAGCTGCGTCCGACGGAGAAGCTCTCATTAACACCGAGCCGGAGTCCGACCAGCCCATATCTCCTCCTTTCGTCAAAGCGCCCTTGGAGGACAGATCCAAGTATGAAAAACTAACGCAAGGAGCCTACGACATCACTTCCAACAGCAGTTCAGACGAAGAAAAAGTCAAATACAAAAAGAAGAAGAAGACGACCATCCCCGAAAAGTTGCATTCGGTGTACAAAATACCCATCAAAAACCTCAGATCAGATCGCAGCAAGTCCTCGAAGAAATCGCGCAACGACAAAACCAATGACGTGGAATCCGAAGACTCGATTGGCTCCGCCAGCGATTTAAGAGTAGACGAAGACGACGCGCCGCAGGTTAAGGAAGATGCCATTAGCGAGACAGTGAGCGAGAGCATCAAGACCTGCGGCTCGTCGGCTTACCACGCCGAGTGCGAAAGCATGGCCACGCACGAAGAGGACTTCACTAGTAGAATAATACGAACGAAGCAGCGAGAGGAATCCAAGAAAGCGGCCCTGCAATCGCAGGACATGCTCTTCATAGGCCACCAGTACGGCGAGAAACCGCTGCTAATGGACGACGAATTAGATTCTGATACTGACGCTAAATGCAAGAAACACCCTTGGATACCAAACAACGACCGAAAGAAGGCTGACATATGGATAGCGCCTTCCAGTAGTTTCGAAGACAACAATGATGTCTTCGCGATGGCCCCTTTTTCCAAAACCAAACAACCGATCAACGATTGCGGAGATACAGCTGAAAACGACATCCAGGATATACCTACATTCGAAGACCACTTTATCGATAACAAACCTACCGTCGTTACTACACCTAACTCCAATCCGTTCCTATCCCCCGACTTCGTCACCCCCGAACCAGAAATTGCTAGTCAACAGCCGATTTGTTTCCCCGAGGTGAACTTCGACTATTCCTTCCTGCAGCCACCCAAAGAATTCAGGGCGTCTCGGGAGACCATAGACGTCCCGACGCACGAAAATTACGAAGTGACGCTGCGCCACAGCTTCGAGAAACTGCAACGCGGCAGCTTCGAAACCGTCAGACACATCAGCTTGGAGACGCCGAAGCGCAACAGCTTCGAAGTCGGCAAGCGCGAGAGCCTCGAGTTGCCCAAGAAAGAGCCGTTATTTACAGAACTAGTTAAGCCAAATAATTTCGTCACCCCGCGAGCTTCAAGGAGCAGCTTGCGCTTGGATTTCATCGATGAGAACGTCCCGAACGCCGTCGAGGTCGCCCACAAGAATAAGAAAGATAAGAAGAAGGAGAAGGAGCCGAAACCTAAATACCATTTAATAGACGACAGCGTTTCGGATGACGGTGCTAAATCGAAGAAAAAGAGCGGCGGCCATAAGAAAGGCGGCAGCAAATCGAAGAAAGCTTCCAAAGTTCGAAACGACGGCGGCTTCAGCAACATGAGCTTCGAGGATTTCCCTTCGGACGATCTCGAAGTCGTGGAGAGCTCTATTATGCCGTTCGAAGTGCTGAGGAGTCCCGAGCAGGAGCAGAAGACTTTCGGAATGAAACGAATCGGAAATCCGTTCTCTTGATTCCGCTGCAATGCGAATCAAACTTGTTTTGCTAAGTATGTATGTAGTCTTACAGATAGTACGAGAAGAGTAGCTATTTTATTATAAAATTAGGCTGTGCGCTAAAGAGCAGCTACGTTTTCAATCAAAATCTTTTTATGCCTTAAAACCTTTTATGAATCGTACACGGAGAGATGTTTTGTACCGCCGATTGATTATTTAGTCGTAAAAATGAACTATCAAGTAAAAATTGTGCAGCTTTACCACTCTCGAAACAGGATAAATAAGAAGGATCTGGAAAAACACTTAAATTACCATAAAAAATCGACTAAAGGTCCTTGTGTAATAGTCAGTTGAGGAACGCTTTACATTTCTCTTACTTCTCACCTTTTGAAATCATCTTATAATTAGAATTACTTTCAGTTTATTTATTTAAATTCCGTGTACTTTCATTTTTCACAATCGCGTAAAAACCGAAACAATTAACGTTGTTCGGAGACAATAAGGTTTTATTCCTGCCCTTAGTAATTTACCTAGATGCTAATTATATTTCTTCATAAATATTCTGGCAACGATTTAGAATTGAATATGTGGCAATTTGAATTTATAAATGAGTAATTTTGAATTTAATGAATGAAAAATTGATATTCAGAATATATTTTTTGAAAATGTTTGGAAATATTTTGTCAATGGGATTTATTCAAAAATGCGAAACGAAGATTTTGAATATCGAGTTAGTGCTTACGTTTTTTGCCAAAGATCAATATATGGTTTCTTATTTTTTTATCACATAAAATGATCTGTTTTATTCTCGAAATAATGACGATTGTTCTCGATTATTGAGAGGTTTTAATTTGTGCAGTATTATAAAAATCATTCACACTCTATTCCAACTATTGTTTTAATTAAAGCAGATCAATTAGATTGTTAGAAATGGATATTTATTTGTTATGTGAATTTTACCTATTTATATAAAACAATGATATTGTTTATTATTAAATTATTGTTACATTCCCCTTATTTATTTAAAAAATATATATTTATAGCACTTGGATTAATTAGTTTTTTATTTCATACCAACCCACATCTACATCATCTCACCTTCCTCAACACCTACAATTCGTACAGATACCTTCATAATTAGAGTTAACGTTAAAAGGAAACTTAACTAAAAATAATTTAATTTTCATCCTCTAAATTTACAGCACCTAGTATTAAATCTGCTACCATTAACACAGCAATGGTCAAGTGTATACTACCTAGTACAGCTTCTAAGCCATGGTGTTCCTCGGGTTTGTCTTTCACTTCGTGAGCTCTTTTCTTTAAAAAATACATTATGAAAGTCATTATACTGCAAATGAAATTAATAATGAAACCTATGCATAGGAATAAAAAGTCTTGAATACTCGAAAGGTGTTCCACATACGATGCTACCAGACAAACGACGAGTATTATAAAATAACCCTCTACACCTAAAAATGAAAAGAAATTGTGATCTTTGGTGATAGTTTCACTAATCTTTGGGATTCTAGTGAATAAAGAATAATTTTTTTACCTAGCGTAATGCCTTCTTGCAACCACATTGAACGAATATCATCTATGAAATGAAATACCACGGCTCCAACGAGACAAAACAATATTTCTAATATTCTTAACAAAAGTCTCCAGCTAATCATCCTCTTTATATATTTTACGCCAACACCTACAGGTCACATTATTAGAGCTTCGATTATTCACTAGTATTTAAATTTTATAGTTGATCAGGAATTCCATCAGAAAATCATGATTCTGAATCTCATTTTATAGTAATACGGATATTTACAGCATTAAATAATATGAATAACCTAGTATATTTGTGTCAAAAAAGTGAAATTATCTTGTCAATTCAAATTCTTCATTTTATTGACGATTGTTTAGTGATCTATAGAGGTAGATGAGAGGGATCAATTGGTATTTAGTATTAATCTGTTGCAATTTGGTGGCAAAATATTCAGTTCTAGGATTGCTTAGTTGTAGATATGTATTTAATTCTCGAGGAATGGAGAATCATAATTAGAATTAGGTAACACTTCTCTCCAAAGGTACAAGTTTAATTAAACTAGCCTACTTTTTTACAACAAAAGCTATTGTTATTCCATCTATTAAATCCTTTACAAATTTTCTATTTTAGCGTAAAACGGCTGCTCCAAAAATTGATTCCACTTAGGTCTAACCGCCAACATAATTTCCCTTCGAATGAATACAATACGTGCTTGCTTTCAATTCAAATTAGAGTAATTAGCGATTCTTGTACAAAAAGCTACTGCCTTTAGTTATAACATAAACTTGACACAGCCGGCCCGTTTGGACCGTTGTATTATGTATTCTTCCTTTTATATCGCATTCACTCTGTAAATACGGACTAGTACGCAGGGCAAGCATTTAAACCGTCTGTAGTATAGATTGAACAGGGGACGGGCGAAGTAAAACGCTGTTGCCTACGACTGGGGACTGGGTCTTCAAAACATTCTGAGGCGCTTGTAACGCACATTATAAGGACCTGAACTGGCTCTTGCGATCGTTCGAAAAATTTTTTTTCGGAAATTTACGGTCGATTCGGGTGGTTTTGAACGAGATAGGTGACAGTGATGTGTTTGCGTTCATTTTTCGTGGTTTAGGTGTTTGGTTTGGTTGCCGTTGCCATGCATTTGGATAAAAGCTCTTTAATACATTAAAGGTATGTTGATCTTTAACGTGGATGGAGAACTGCACAGAAATGCAATGTGTACATTGTGTAGTCTTTCCTTTTTAAAATTGTTCTAGAGTTAGTTGAGGTGCCTATTTAGAAAAAATAATTTCATTGAATTATTTTTGTGTAGCTAGCCAATTTATTTAGGTAATAAGGCAATTAGTATTTCTACTAACTAAAGGTAAATAACAAAACCTCATGCCTGAGAAAGGTAAACATCTTTAATTTTTGTCCTACGGGTTTCGTAAAACAATTAAATTGATTTTTAATAGTTTCTGTTTTGTTTCCTATACCAATATTAATAAATGGTAAGGCATTTAAAATGTTAAGATGAATCTGAATGCCTAAATGATTTGGCTTGTAAATAAAATTTGGAGTAGATGAGTGGGCAAGCGCCTATACAAAATACAAAATACTAGAATTTTTGAGTGGGTTTGTGCTCTGATGTTATGTTGAAATTATTGAAGTGTCAAACTTGCTTACCTATTTCATGTTGCTCTATCCTACAAATTTATAATACTTTTAATTGGGAAAGAATTATAAGATTTTGATGTAGGTATTCCAATTTACAAGGAATTAGTACGATGGTCCTTTTATAATATATTATTATTAAAATAAAATATAGTTTCTGGTTCCTAGGTACATCCCAGATATTGCACTCTTAATATCTCGTTTTATCTTAATAAAACAATAATATTTACCTATAAGTATATGTTTAGAATATATTAAAAAATCGAAGTAAGTACCTACTTAATTATTGATATTTTCTGCAATTATAAGATTTTTGTAACATATCTATAATACCTGAAGGTATAGAATATTTTCTTACGTTCACAATGTAAGACTATTATCATATACCTAAGCCTAAGTATTTTTTGTATGGGATATGTGCAACGATCGGTATCTATGTAATTCAAAATTATAATTTCTAACAGTTTCTCGCACTTTTAGTGCTGCCGGTACCCATCACAGTAGGTACCAATTCATCTGAGATTCATGAAATAAAATAGTTTCACTTCTTTCCTTCAATCATATATTAGGTGCGTGTGGTACTTCTTTATACCATATGGGCTGTAATGAGGTACTTAGGTATCTGCATAAAGAACCTAGCAATACAAATACAATTTTCCTCCCTTTACTTTGTAGACATCATTTTAGTGCATGAACTTGTGAACTGCAAACTCGTCTTGATGAAAAATGTGTTCTTTGTTCATTTGCGTAATTTGTAAAGTTTATTCCATAAATACGAATAGATCTCTAATTTATTTTACCATATATCTATTATTTATATTATAGGTAACTATCTATATTTCTTCCGATAACCTTAAGAAATACCATTAAAGAAAGAGTTTCACAAATTAAAAGTCGATAAGGCTAAATTGATTTTTCCAAATTAAAATGAAATTCTCGTGATAAAAAGAGCTATAAGTATAAACATTTTGGCGTCGATCTCTTCTCCTACAGAGTCAATGCGCGGCCTAAGAAGCTGACCTTCAAACTCCATCCGTTGTATAGTAAACCTGATGGTATAGTAGTACTATGCCTGATTACTAACGCAACGTTTTGAATCGAGCGACGGTTACCAGGAATTTAAAAATTTTGAATTTATTGTTAATAAAACAATTCGATTCGGTTAGGCATACCTTAAACGTGATTCGATGACCGGTCCGGCCGTGTAAATTTGCCGGTATTCAATACGGTTTCGAGCGGGATCAAATTTCTTAAATAAATTATTCTCATTCGCATTTTCAACATAGAACTCACTGGAAATTGAACTACCTAAGTTTTTATTTCTAAGATTTCATAATCATAAACTTCTGCAATATTATGCTTTAATTAATTCAATAATGTTTTTCTCTTGGTTTTCTTTTATTTCTAGTTTAGTCCGGGGAGAATCCTTTTCTATTTCAATTTTCTGAACGTAACGTGATAACCGGTGTTATCGAACAACTGCATCATCGCATTTTTATTCGACAAAATTCAATTTTTAAAATAAGTATTGGATTACTGAAAACGTAGAAATAAATCGGAGTTCTCGTATTTTGATGCTGGATATTCATTCCGATGCGATGCTTTGATGTACAGTTACTTTTAAGACTTCGCTTAGCCGTTAAACCGACTCCGGTGTATAAGGCTTTGTCTATCTAAGAATCTGTTTATAGTGACGTACACATGGCGAAGTATTAGCGAGATTCTAACTTATTCAGTAATATTTCATTAATAAAAATTAGTTATAATTTTTCCTTTCCATTTGAGTATGAGGTTCTGTATAGCAAAACGATTTCAATACCTATACTCGTACTTAACCTTGTTGGGTAGGAATAAATTCCGCTCAAAAGTGTGTTGACCTTTTAGGCACATTTGCAGGCAATATGAATAAATATTTCACAATTTCCTTGAAAATAATACTTTACTACTTACTACACACTGGTATTGTATATGCTGTAAATATTTTGCCATTTGGGTCCCACAACAGGCTTATCTTAAAATTAAACAATGAACAAAAGACTTTTTAATGCAGCGAGTGCACATTTTCCAACAAACTGCAAACTAATTACCTACGCGAATAGTTAAAAAAGTCAGCACAAGTATCTTTTCCATATAAGTACATGAGTAGGTGTTAGAGATTATCCAATATAATTAATCTTTGCAAGGGATAAAAATACTCTCGTAACAAATATTATAATAAGGAATTACATAATTACAATAGATAGAATTTTTCGTTCAATGAGATGATAGGTACTTTTATAATATGTATAGGCAAAAATCAAATCAATTAGCTATCTAACACTGACCTACTCAACTATACTCTCAAGTTATATCTGGTACAATATATGAATTAGACATCGCGTATTATCGATACATTCATAAATAGTTATTTAATTTATTCGAACGTATAGGTAATTTATACGATTTTATAATAGGTTGCATATGGATTTGTACGGATAAAAATAGAATGCTTCCATTTCCGTGTCAATCTTGTTGACAACCAATTGTATGCAGTTGCTACTACTGATGCATAAAATATATGTCGAATTGTCTTCTAGGGGCACTTTTTTTGGAAATAATTTATAAAATCGATGCAAAAATTGTTGCAGCAAGTACAAAATAACCCGATAAAATATGCAAAAGTATTCGCAATTCGTTAGTATTTGTAATTTACTTTTCTGTCAATTTATTAGTTTTATCGAATTACGTACAAAAATTACATTACGCTGTTTTGACGAGCTCGAAATGTTTTTATAGTCAATTTTTATTGTCAATTTAGCAGCATTTTCCGCTGTGAATTTAACTGAATTGAAAATGGACCTAACTGACATTTATACGTGTACGTAGCGTAACGTTATTTCAACTTACATTCGCAAAAACTAGCTATTAATTTCGTTGAAAAATACTTTCGTTATTGCGAAAATTTTTATACCTTTAGCGAAACTTTATTTATGGTGTATTTATTCTCTAAGTACCCATTCAAAAAATACGTCTAAGGCCCTATTCGTGCTATTATCTATTTTATTTACGACCTCTCGGTTTTCTGAATGGATTCTAACATTCTTCAAGCCAGTTGTAAATTGATTCGGTCTTTGGTCAGGAAGTTGACTTTTTTATGGATTTGCTGTACTTCAGTTATGAGTAGGGTTTCGGTGGGAAATTGATATTCTTACCTACCCACGTTTCTCATACTTTCCGAACGCATAATGTGCAGGGTACTGGCAAAGAACTGTTCATAGTCACTCCCATGAAAAAAAAAGGATGCGGTTGAACACGCTGTAATTGTCATAGAAAAAGCGGAATAATTCCTAAATTGTTTGGATTTTTTATTAATTGAACTCTTTTGATAATGTGATAATTTGAGTTAATTATCTACGCGAAGAAATGTTAGATGATTATTGAAAATTTAATATTCTAACGGAAAGGAAATATTTAATCAAAACAATTTTATCCACAATAAGCAATATCAATGCAAATTGTCGTTTACTTAAAAAATATTATTTAATACTTCCGCTTAACGTTATTATAGACAGTTACTATTACATTTTTATTGAATGGGTTTTTTTTTAATTCTTCCGTTGCCCATAATACTATCTTGTACAGAAATGTAGATTAATTATTACCCAGGAAACGGTAATATTACGGTACAATTAAAAAAATCAATATGCTAATAATTATCGAAATAAATAGTACTTGTAAAAAAACCTGTTTCAAAAATTTAAACACACTTCTTGTTTCATTATGTAATAGAGAAATTGAACGTGAAGCGCTTCCCCATGTAGGTCAAGGCCTTTTAAATAAAAACAAAATGACATTACACATAGTTAACTTCTTCAGGAAGGTATTGATGAGGCGACTAAATAAAATAAGTAAAAGTAACGCCTCGTAAAGTTTTGTAAACATTTACTGTGTCATAACAGGTAGGTAATTTACTTACCTAATCTTCATTGATTTGTTAGAGAAATGAGGTTCAGTCGATAATTTTATGGCCTGATTCATGTTAGCTTGAACTAAACAATATCTCATCTTTTCTTCATAACAGATGAACAAATGTAGTAAGTAATTTGGTAACAAATTCACTAATAATAATAAACAGGGGTGGGTATTAAAGTAAAAATAACTTAGTTTTCCGGGTAAATTAAATAACAAAAGTAAAGTAGAGCAAAAATGTAAAATTAGCCTTATAACAACGGTTCAATTATTAGATGCATTTATTAATTTTTTTATCAATTCATGGAAATTATATTACATTCGTTAGGGGTTTAATTAAATTTGCGATACTTAATTGAATTCTGTACCCATATTCTCATCTCGAAACATAATAGATACTTTTTCAAACAATTAAACACGATAGGTTTGTAGCAATTTTCCGTTATTTCGTATCAAATCTCTCGTTTATAGAAACTAATTAACATGGAGCAAAAATTGTTAACTTGTCAATTAAAGGCGCCAAGTTTTCGAAAGATCAACAACAAGCAGCAATGCTAAAAATACTCGATAAAATCTGGAAATTAAAGAAGCGATTTACTCTAGACGTCAGAAGTTAATTGCCAAGAAATGGAGCGGTTTGGGCGTTGAACGTCATCCAAAGGGCGAGTGCGAGCCAGCCCGCGCCAATATTACTATGTAAAGCGGCGAAAATCCAGAGATGAAAATGAAACTGTTTCGGCTGGAAATTCGATATTTACATTTTCAGCCTTTGAAGAAGTTGTACTTACTTAGAGCGAAGAAAATATTTCATTCGTTAAATTTAATAATAGTTAGACTCTCGGTGGAAATGTCGCTCGGATGGAGCAGAGAACGAAGGGACTCGTTTGTATGTTCTTCCACTGATATTAAATTTATGGCCGTTATGGTTGTTTTATTTTTATGACTGTTCTCAAGTTTAATAAAAGAACTTGATACAAAATTTACAATTCCTGATGCTTGATTGTAGCAGATGCATCTAGCATTATTACGTGATATTACGTAAGGTTTGGGGATGTTTCTAAAATAGCATATAACTCAAAAAGTGATGGGTGTTCCTGAGAGATTTTTATCTAGGCATTGCGAGGGCGAGGTTGTTCTGTGATTAAAAAAATTAATGAGATAGGTTCATATTGAGAATTACAGTGGTGAGAAGATGCCCGAAACCGCGTCGATATTTTTAATTTAAGATTTCGGATTGCTCTGTGGTCGAGCTTTTTTTCTTACAGCTCTAATAAGTATAATTTCAGACAGGACACCCAAGGGAATTTTTTTAATACAACCAGTTTCGTGGCCAACACAATTTTGTACCTTTTTTTGTACAGGGCGTTGCTTAATATTAATTAATAATTTGTTTGCTTAATATACAACAATGTAGCTACAAAAAACAATAAATTCATTTTATGGCACGAGGCGAATGAGACGTTGCTATGCTAAATGAATGGGAAACCAGTAAATTCCATGGGATACCGTAGAAAGGGAAATACTATAGGACTAAACCGCACCCGCTACCGGGCCAATATCGATTTTACCGGCCGAAACGCACTATACTTGCCTACAAAAATGAAATTGTCGATACTCCGGCAATAATTTTACAAATTCACCGTAGGTACCACTACAATACAACAATATTGTAGCCTGGTTTTATGGATTAGATATTAAAATAGGGTTTCAAATTGTAAAGGCATGTACAGCACACAATGGGCACGCTTTAATACTTTAACATAAAAATGCAAGCTAAATTTTAAATTTAAATGCATATTTCTGTTAAGCGAAACTTGCTCTACGTGGTGCATTTGCATGTATTTACGTAAATTTAAATCTCTTTTAAGTATCTACCTTTGCAATATTAGGAAACTTTTGAACTGAAACGGCGATCGAGTGCTTATTTTAAACAACAGGAAAAAAGAGTATCTACTTAATTATTTTATACGAAACAACGTAAGAAATCCCATAAAATGTCTATTTTTAATATCTGAGTGCTCTATATACCTAAAAATGTTATGGAATTGGACAATAATGACCAAAATAAGCTAACATTATTTTTACATTTATGAAAATTTACCAAAACTTTTTGCTAGCAAGGAAAAGATCTGAACAGCTAGTAGCCATTTATGGTCTATTAATTCTGATATCTGACTGAAGCAATTTATTTTCTGTTTAGTTTCCAACTGTAAGTCATTTATTCACTTGTCTGACCACTTCCTTTCAAAACTTTGAGAATTTACTCTCGATTTTCGAGAGATTAAAGAAGTCAAAGAAGTGAGACTGGTTTTTATGTGGCGTCTTAGAAACGTGACATTCCATTCTGTTTTGTGCAGGAAAATCTAATTACGTAAGTCCTTCGTAAAATTTTGAAACGAATGTAGGAAGCACACATGACAATTTCGTGTCTTCGATTGGAGATCTTAATAGCTAGGAGGTATTTACTATATAATCTCGCGTTTCGCAGTGCAAACGCTGTTTTATTTAAACAAAAACTAGATAATCGTGATCGCCGAATATTTTTGAGCCATTCAAAGTTTGGAAGTTTGGGGGATTTTTATTTACCGGACAGACTGAAGTTTTAATCCCAAATAAAGGGATTACGAATATTGCAGAAGCGCCTCACGTCCTCAGCAAAATAAACTTCGTCCGCCCCGCCTCTATAACTTCGTCCAAAAATCGTGTTCAAAACTCCCGTAATATCGGAAAAGTTGGGAGAGTTTTTTTGTCGAAGTGTGTGACTACGGGTAAAATTTCCCGAAAACATTTCTATTGTCGGTGTGGAGTCCGCAGATAGAGAAAGTTTCTTTTTAAATATTCGCTCGACGACTACAATATATACTACCTGTATAGCGGCGTCTTGGATTAGAATCGGAGTAATCCGATAGGAAATGTTGGCGGCATTCGAATGATGCCAGAATCGATTCGTTCAATGAAATGCATCACGAATTGATAAAATTGGAATAAGAATTCCTACGGCATGCATAAATGCACTAGAATTTTTAGTTGTAAATACAGAACGTTCCAGAAATCTCCACATTCTTATAAAAAAAATAGAAAGGGATTTTTTTTTCTTAAAAATTAAAGCTACAGACACCAAAGTTTCATTATCTTTCTAAATTGAAAAATATTTTAACAATTTTCTCAAGAACAGAAATAATTGCAGGTAATTTAGTTATACCATTTGTACATAAAATCAATTTTTCAAATGTATAAGTGAATAATTTCGCTTTATACATTTGTTGACACAAATGTGGGATACAATTATTGGTTTGAATTAAATAAGTATCAACTTAAATACGCGGAAATCTAATTTTGCGAAGGAAGTACTTACCAAATTATAATTCAAAGATGTTCCAGAACAATAGGTGAATGAGCATAAATGTCCTCTGTACCTACTTAGAATTTCTCATAATAGTCTTATAATCATTCTGGAATTAACTCTATCATCACTGTCCTTTAACTGCATATACCTGCTTTATAAAAAAATCGTATACACGCAATGGCTATTTGAATTCCGATCATTTGGATAAGGCTTTTCATAATACTTTCAATCGTTGCAGGGTAACGTGCGACTTGTCAGCTCGCAACGACTGTTTCGAAGATTTTCAGCCTGGTAAATATTTATTTTGTTAAGTTTGTTTGCATCTGATTGCATATTGAAATATGTAAATTGGCGTTTTCCTCGGCATCAATGGCTGTTGGATGTAAAACAAGCAATTTGAAAAGCTCACTTCGATATTGCTAATGGAAAATTCATTGTTTTATTATCCGCGGGGTTTTGAACCGCGGTTTAAGGAAAAGCCAACGAATTTAACTAGTTTTTTTTTCATTATAGAGCAAACAATTTGTAAAGGATTACTTGACTGCAAGTGCTGAATAAATCTAAAAAAATAATCGTATAGTTAAGGTTTTTATACAAAATAAACTGATTCGCAATAAACGTTATTAATGTATTTATAAAACTTGCATTTGAAGCCCTTTAATATCATATAATATAAAAGAATATATGTGTTGTTGTCCTCGAATGTCGAGTTTCTGAGCTCATCATTTTCAAAAAGCAATAATATATCTGGCCATTTAGAAACTCTAGCCACAAAGCAGTTCGTTATAAACATAAACATTGCGATGGATCAATATTTTTTTAGAAATTGTCTTCATCAAAATCGATATAGTGTAGGTATTCCTGGATTTCGAAGAGATTTTACTTAGTTATGCTCTAAAATTGCTGTGAATTACAGACATACAATTGATGTGATTACCATAAAACCCAAAAAGTAACGAATTTATTGGTTACCTTTACTGAAAAATCTCCTTTGGAAAAATGCGGCGGAAAGTGTTCCAACTTTTATGCCGCTAAAATATTACGAATATCTACGTTCGCAAAAGAGGAGGCATTACTCAGAAAAATGTAATTCCTCAAGATCGCCGACAACGTTCCATAGTTTCAATGCGTGTCCCCTGAAAAGTTTGTGATTTCCCGCGGGACTATAACTTATCGAACAATCCTGACGGGCTATCTGCAGAATGTCCAGATTTAACACGGGAAAACTTTCGGGCACCTTTTCTTTTACCTCACCTAGTGATTTAATATCGAATGTCCAACTGACTTGATGGAAACTTTAATCCAACCACTAGATTTTAGCGACATGGTTTTGATTGGGTGTAGATATTATTTTAATTACTCTACAATGCAATAAGAAAAATTCTATTTTTCCACCAAAATCAAATTTTAACGTTAATATCAAAGAGGGAAAACCCAATTCATTGCACAACTGCGAATGGCCATACATATACCCCATGGAATGGAGAAACCCGATATTCCAAATACCACTTGCTATTTTAGCGGCACCAATTTATGCACAATAATACAATACATCGAAGTTCCCGATCTCCCCAGAAAGCCTCCTCTCTGTCTCTCCCGTTGGCCGCCCTTTCGGATCGATAGCCAGTGACGTCATTGACCCACCCCTGACGTCATCGCTGAACTGAATTTGCAGACACGTGAAATTTCGTTGGCCAGAATCCGGGCGCTTGTTGCGGGCATAAATTTAGAAAACCGCTCACCTGTTTTATTTCATTTTAAGCGTTTGGACGTCTACGAAAATTTATTGGCTTTATCCTGAAAACTTATTGCCCTCTTGTTTTTACTAGTGTTCTAATTTTCGGAATGATTTAAACCGTTTTTTGGCGTCCCAAGAAAAAGGAGTAACCCAGAATCTCTATTGGCGTTGGGAAATTTGGCTATATATTTTCTAATTCGGTTTCATTCGTAAACATTGGATGTAAGCTCTTCACCGTCGAGCTTCTTATTTCGACTGTTACCTGCAAGATAAACACCTTATAGAAAAGAGGGGTTTCATTAACTCAATCAAAAGTTAGAGCAGTATTAAAGACAAAAGTCGATCCTAATTCTTGCAATGTTATTTTCTCTAACTATTTAAACATAAAAATAGTTGAAGTAAGTACAGATTGAGACGAATAGCTGAGTATTAATCGAGTTAATATTGGAGTTTTTGCTATTTCTTTAGAACTGTATCAAATAATAATAATCCTAATTCTATTATTTGCACCTATAGATTTGAATCAAATTATACCAATAATCTATTATTAAAAATACTACAAGAATCTTATTATCTATAAAAAATTGTGAAATTAATAATAACAAGTTATAAATCAACTAGTTAACACATTGTACGCCACTAATGACAATTCCTTTAGATTAAATTACTGTGGTATTGTAGCATGAAGCTCGAGTAAACTGACTGAAAATATTAATATAATTGTTATTAATGCACGTGGAAATGCCGTCTAAAAATAGTCGCATTCAGTGGTAGCATATATGAGGAAAATTCGCCAGTCACCGAGGAAAATCCGTTCGACGGTTATCGGGGAAAATCGTCGCCGTTCGTAGCATTTCAGAATTCCGCGCCAATCCTGGAAAGCTGGATCAATATGACAGTATCTCAGAGGGCGTACAGCACAAATACTAGTCGAGGCTTACATACCGTGCAGTTACCGTGTCCTGGCTATTTATTCGGGTTCATTTTTCGTACTCGAAGCTGGCCCATTTTCCAGATTATGCCAGTAAATTTCGCAGAGTGATCCCATGCTGAAAGTTCTTCGGACAGCCGTGTTCAGTGCAGTAAAGTGTATTAGGTGATGGACGTGGTTTCTGGGACTGCACGTTTATTTAAACATGAAAATTTTGTTTGGTAATTGCCAATAATTAAGTAAATAATTAACAGTAGACGCAATAATGTTTATTATATCCCGAAGTTATTATTTTTTTAATGAAAGTTTAGATTATTCATTAAACAAGTAGTTAATCTCTAGAGAGAATCAACAAAATTGGGTATTAAATTAAATAATAAAGTAGTCGTAGCCTTGCAATACTTTTGAGTTAGTTAGGTATTATTTTGTACCTAGTTTGAAATTTTTGAATTTCCATGCAATTTGCTCTTCGACACGCTATAAAGCGTGATGGTGTTGCCTTCATCCATGAAATGTTCACTATAAATGATTAATCTGCTTAGTATCCACTCACTAGCAGTGTATTTGCCTAATTTTTGAAATCATTAATCACGATTTAGTCGGCTCTTTCTATTTTGAAATTACATGTTCGAGCAGCTATTTGAAGTAACGATCCCCGTGAAGAAACTCCATTTACTGTAGATTCAAATATCATTCTCCCCTGATGATTAATCGTGCAGTCATTTACCAATCAAAATTTTATCAACAAAATTAGTCGCATGTCACATATCATTTACCTCTGATGTGTGTGCCTATACATAAACATTTTATAGGAGCACTTTTTCACAAAAGAACGTAATAACGTTTTATTCTTCATGTCCTTTCACGATACTGAACAAATAACAACAAAGGTATCGGTCTCATCGCTTATAATCGCTTTCTTTATGTCAATATTGGATCCTTCGACCTCCTGCTGGTTTGATGTGTTGTTATTTTTTTAGAGTAGACAATTCAGGTGAATTTTATTGTGTGTTGTGAAGGTAGTTTTATCATTTCTTGCTAAAAATAACTGGCTGGCACATGGTGCTCTAAATCGGCGAGTCGAAAGATAGAGGTTTAATTTAGAGCAAAATTTAATATTCATTCTTAGTGACGCTATTAGCATGCCCGCTGATAAACTCACCTTGAAGAAGAGGTTACCTCATTTACCTACCGGTACAAGTAATATCGAGTGAGCTTAAAGGATTTTCGCTAAAGCCTGTTGAAACTTTATTAATATAGGCGCACCCAAATGCTTTACAACAGCCAAACCCTAGCAACAAGTTTTTATCATTATAAATAACCTCTTCGAACTTATATTTTGCGTTTGGAGGAGCGAATTTTTGGGCGGAATCAAAGGAGATGGTGAAAGTTTGAGTGAGTGCAAATTTTAAATGGTTGCGTAAATTAATAACTGGAGGATTTCCAGGGCAAAGTTTATCAACTTGGGCGAAAACGTTTTCACACGTTTTCAACAATGTAAGAAGTTTAACAAGACTTTCGAAGGAAAAGGTGACGTGTTTACCTTGCGAATTTGTGTAGCATCGATCGCGCTCAACGAGCCAGCACTTATTTCACTGCATTAGATTTATTTTTAATACCACCGACTTCTATGGCAAAATTTTTTGAATCGTGTATACCCCCAATTATTGCGGTAATAACTTTTTATTCGTTTTTATAAGAAATTGCCGGTAGATATTATTATTAAGCAGAGTCCACATTTAATAACATGTTGTATAACATTGCTATATCGCAGTGTCATATAGCAAGTATGGACGCTGTTTTTGATGCTTTATGAATTTTTAACAGCGTTCACACTTGCTATATAACAACTTGCTATATAACACTGCGATATAGCAATGCTATACAACATGTTATTAAATGTGGACCCTGCTTAATATAGCAAGTGTGGACGCTGTTAATTATTCATACAGCATCAAAAACAGCGTCCACATCACTTGCTATATAACACTGCGATATAGCAATGTTGGTATAACATGTTATTAAATGTGGACCCTCCTTTAGAGAATTTTATTATTAAAAAACATTTTTGCTGAGTTAACATAATGGGTAGTGGTAGGGTAGGGTCTCAAAAGCTGTTTGAGCCTACCCAATTTCTTGTTGGTACAAATTTGTACAATTAGTACATTGAACAACAATAACAGGAATATCTTCCTTCGTATAATTTTGATAATTTTTTTGGTTTCAGACAAACCGGTAATGAGGTTAAGTTAGCTGGGAGTATGGGACCGCCGGGATGGGCATGTGTACAAACCCAAGGGGCAAGTCTCGTCCATTGACCAACACTACGGTACCGGTGCCTCAACGCTCTTTTACTTTATATACTATCCTAACTGCCTTATTGACTTTCGTCTTTTTACAAACAGGTTGGTATTTTTTCCTAAACATATAGCTATGCGAATTCAAGTGATTTTCCAAAAATAAAAGCGGACAAAGACGCCTTATTTGCATGCATGATTTGAATGCGGATTATATTGTTGCAGTTCACTGTATTCAGGATGCAGTGCACATCACAGCAATACTCGGTGAGTCGGTGGTTTTCAATTGCCACGTGGAGTTCCCTGAGGGACACCCCGTGCCATACGTGTTGCAATGGGAGAAGAAGGTAGGCGAAACGGTAGGATTTCACAACATCTGCTCTCTCTTACTGTTTGACATTGGTGGTCCCCGGTATCAGTGAAAGGGCTATGTAGGAGCCCCGGGTTTGGTCCTTGCGGAACCGCGTAGTTTATTTAACTGACAGTAGTTTATTTGTTGTCTGTAAGGATAATTTTGAGATGATTGTAAGGAATTAGTTAGATCTCGAAATTAGCCTTATTTTAGTTAGGTTTCGCAAGGTGTTTATTTCTATTTAGATAATGTGGAATGTATAAAATTTATTTGACAATTTAATTAATATCGCGGTAGCTTTAAGACCTACTTCTATTGTTTAATGAATAGGTAATTTCCTTTATTTCGAAACGTAATGTTTTTCTGCATTTGACAACTTTAAATCTGCATTTCCAATTTAAATTTTCTTTATAAGTCGGTACTAGAATATTTCATTAAAGATAGTTAAGATAAACGATTTTCGCAAAACAGGCTGTGCCGACAGATTTTAACATCACAATTTGCAGATCGTCTTCATTGAAATGATAAATTATATCCGTTATCCTGATGTTGAAACATCGATTTTCCTTAAACTGTTTTCCTCCGTCCTTCGTCTCTAGAATCAATTTTGGAATTATTAGTTTCATTATACAACGCGAGCTAATTTCAGCGTTCTTGTATTTTATTTTAACGGCTCCGCCTCTCCATATTGAGCCGCTTTTGTTCCATTGCTCCCTACTTCATTGTCCTTAAATATTACTTTTAAATTTACCCTAAATTTTCTTTCCTTGCTTTCGTATCTACTAATATATGCTAATGAATTAATATTTGAGTTTCGGGTCCATTGTTTTAATTAAATAGGCAGATATATCTTATTTTTCTTATTCTTATTTTAATCATAGATAGTATATTAATTTAAAAATTAATGGTTGATTCCATACCATTGAGTTTCTATTACCTAAAAAATCTTATACATTCTATCATTATCTACATGTATAATTTTTGTTACAAAACTAGATAAACATTTTTTAATTAGAAGGTGTCAAAAGTCGCTGTACCGACCAGACACTATAAAAAAATTCATTGGTTTTATTTGAATTGTCTTTTGGCCATAGCGTTATTTATGATTCTTTTAGCTGGGGATACGGAGAGCGGACCGAAACGTTTTGTCATCATTTTCATGTGGAATTTATACATATTTCCTGGGAAACTTTTGTGTGTTTTATGGTGAACAGTTTTTTAGTTCAAAATCCATTATGTCATTCATGTTTGTTTTTATTATTGCTGTGGGGTGGATGTCCATTGAAAAAAACGTATTTAACATATTTTTGAATCGACATTTATTGACATGGTTTTGTATACCTACTGTTTTAATGCAGGAACAATAATATGAAAACGGTACTACCTATATGTATTTCCGTCATTCGGGTAAATTTAAATGGGAACTTTGGAAAAGGGGCATCATAGTATCAAATAGATTTTTATTGATCTGTTTACCTGCAAGTTTCATTCTATAGGTTACTATTAACGAGTTTGTGAGTATATATTTAATATTTTTAGGGTCAATATCTGCCTCTTAATAAAGCCCAGATTAATTTTATAACCAATATTTTTTTATTGAAAGGTGATATATTCCAAATAGTCCCTTTATTTCGACGTGAAAATACTGGACAATAATAATTTTGCAAAATTATCATACATGTTTTATTTTCAATCTAATGAAATTAATATAGGTAGATAATATTTTTAGGTAAAAATTTATTTTATCGCGTTTTAAATTATGCCTATTATATTCAGTTATTTATAAATATAATTGACCATTGAAAAGTAAATAGAACTCCAAAATAGAATTTAGCTTGTTTACTGAATTTTGTATAATTTGACTCGAATTGAAATAGATTTATATAAAATTTCTAAAAATAGGAAATTGTTTATTTTGTAAAACACACAAATGTTTTCTCTTCATCATCAGTTTTTGCTAATGTAGTGAAGAAAAAATATATACCTACGCAATTAAATTTTCTTTGGCACATCATTGATACACATTCTTTACATAATTTAAGCAATCTTTAGACAAGATAAACACAAAATAAAATCACTAGTAGTTTGAATAATTTTGAACATTTAATGAACTTTCATGTGGAGTCAGTCAATATTTATCGAAAAAAATATAGGTATAAATTATTTAGCTTATCTAGAACATTAGGTATACTTATTTTAAATAATTTGTAAGTACTTCATAATTTTACTAGTGATTTTTATTCAACTTTGTCACAAATTCAACTTCATTACACGAGAAACTATATGTAATTACTAATTATTCATATATACGTATTTCTTCTGCCTCTCTCTATCTCTGCTCTCTATATGGTTGCTTTATTGTGGCGTTTGTTAATTTGAACTAGTAGAACTAACAGATGCAATTGCAGTTATAATTGATAAAAGTGGTTTAATTTTACGTACCTGGCAAATTGCAATTTTTATATTTATTTTGAGATAGAAAAGCATCTATTTTTCATCATTATGCATTCAGTAACTACCTTCATTTGAGATATTATTGGAAATGTTGGAAATATTCCTTTTTCTCAAGGAAATAACATTCAGCATTTTTTATACAAGTCGAATAACTACAAAATAAGGTCTTCCTTGAATTTCTCATTATATCTTATCTCAATCAATTTTTATCGAACGCTATCCTTTTTTCCAAAAGCCTCCTACCTGTTGATGTACACTAATCCATTCCCATTCCGACAAGACGAAAAGGAAACGAACGAACAAACAAACAAATTTCTACAAGACATAAATTCAAAAAGAGCCCTTTATTCCTTTGACCAACCCAAACTGTTATCAGTAAATCTTGTCGAGTCCCCTGCGTCCAATCGCCATTTGCTAACTCCGGGGACCTTTCTCTTCTCGAAGTTCATCCCGCTTATTGAACAGGAAGGTCCCTGATTAAAGGTGATCCCGCTTAATTGACGGCTGGAATTAGTGCTCGCACGATTCGATTATACCTATAACATAAATAAAATCGAGCCAATGCGACTGGAGCGCTATGTTTATACTTTTTTCCTGTCTAATGGATTTTTCTAATCAATTAGACGATCTATACCTAAAGGATTAAATTGAAAAACTTTTGCCCTCATCTAGATAGCTACGTTTTCAATTCTATAGTAGTTCTGGTAAAATAAAACCACTTAACAGCAATTACATATAAATATAATTCCGCACGACTGGTAGTTTGTTTTTGCGTTAATTTTTTGCCGTTTCTCTCCACATCCCTTCGGTGTCTGTTGTGTATTTAACTTCGCTATCACCATGTTAGCAAATTTGTAAATCCTTTCATTATTTTGTGCGGAATTGTATGGCATTGTTTGCGTTCAATATAAAGTTTGGAAAATGCTTTTGCTTCAGCCTTTCGTAGATATTGTGTGTGTTAATTAAGGGCCTTTTGTCGGGCGCTACCTAAAATGACTTTAATCTCTTTTTAGTGGATCTGTAAAAATAGGTCTGGCGATATACCTGCTATTTTGCAGTTTTATTAATACTTACATCTAACAGAAAATTAACAATTATTGACGATCTATTAATTATAGATTAGTTACTATTACTGTTGGAAAGGATTAGAGCTAATGAAGATTATATTATTGAATTTGTACCGAATACGAGTGGTGGTAAAGGTTGATTTACAAATGTTTAGGCATTACTAGATTTGAAGATGGTACTTGTAAGTAGTTATCGCACTAACTGTAGAAGTAGATACATATCTCAATTCAACTTATTGGTGACTTCAAATGATTTATCTTGGTTAATATACCTCTATTACTACTAAAATTCTAACAAAGCGCATTTGATGAAAGATGATTTACGAATCAAAGCAGGTGTACTGGTTATTAAGCGTGGTTTTCACGTGAAATTTTAGACTATACTTAACCGCAAGCACCTGTATCCCGGACGATGAATATTTCTGCATTGTGCTCCATTTTTCTTTTCGTTTGTCGTTTTTTTTTGTAAATTTGAGAACATATATCCGACAGAAACATCTTACATCGACATAAATTATAGATACGAATAAATTCATGAGATATTTAATTGTACTAGGAAAAGTTATAAACATTTCTTTAATTATTTTAGTTTATACAAAGATTTTTGTTAATTTTATTAATAAATTCATCTACCTAAGGCATAATCACCTTATTAGGTATATCAGGACTCGTTTGAGAGGTAAAACAACAAAATAATATTACTACACTACACTTTGTATTTATCATTGGAAAAAAGGAGAAATTCTGTTCAAAAATGAATAGGTACCAAAAACTCCAGTTATGGTCAATGAACTTGTAGATGTTCAATATCACAGTGGTTAAATAACAACACTATCCCAAGATGTTTGTATTGCATCGATTGATTGATTAGTCTATAGAAAATTGATTTTTTCATTAGTTCTAGATGATTTAAATTTTTCATGGTATACAAAGACTGGTTGAATTTAGTTTGGAAATTCGAAAAGTCGAATTCTTACTTTTGGATTACTTACCAACTCTTACAGAAATTTAATCAATAAATCACTACGCTGATATATCTTTAAACAATTCCATACAATAGAGAGATGCCAAGATAAATCATTATATTCTTGAATATCTGCCATACTATCAAATTTAATTAACCACAAGTCATTCGTTTACCGATGAGATTAAAGTCATTTTTTTATTCGTGTATATAGAAAAGCAGCGCCCTGATTGAGTACTTTTTAAAGGGACAAGACATACCTATCTATATTTGGTATGAAAGTTACCCTACCCACAGCGGCGAAGGGTACGAAGGAAGGGTGTCCAGGGTATCCCCGGACTCGCCTTACGGAGCTGCTTCCCTCAACCTTACCAACATCAAAGAATCGGACCAAGGATGGTAAGAGACCGATACATTTATTTTATTTATTGTCTTTTATAATGCGATTTTTTTAACTCTAATCGAACTTCCTTAGGTATGAATGCAAGGTCGTGTTTCTCAACCGTCCTCCCAACCAGCCGAAAAATGGTACCTGGTTCCATCTGGATGTGCATGCACCTCCCAGGTTCTTAGTGACTCCCGAAGATATTATCTACGTCAATCTTGGGGACGCCATTATACTAAACTGCCAAGCAGAAGGAACCCCAACACCTGAAATTCTCTGGTACAAAGACGCCAATCCGGTCGAAGCTTCTTCCACCATAGGTGAGATTTTTGTCTCTCTGTGTTATTCAGTAAAAAAACAAAAGTTTTATTCTAATTAAATTGTTTTTTTGAAGGTATATTCAACGATGGAACGGAATTGCGAATATCAAACATCCGACATGAAGATATAGGAGATTATACCTGCATAGCGAGAAATGGAGAGGGTCAAATATCTCATACAGCCAGAGTTATTATCGCTGGCGGAGCTGTAATAATGGTAAGAATAATCCAAACAAACGTTTCCCTATTTATTTCCTCTATCACTGCATAATCTAATTCCGAATCCACATATAAAAAGGACCGTTTCTTTTTACCGAATTATTTTCTATATCGAGAGAGTCGATGAAAAGGCCGTTCAATAACTGCCCCTTAATAAAACCGGCGGTTTATTATCGTCGGCCGTAATAATTTTCCTTTCGCATTTCGGCGTATCATTAAAACGAGCGATCATTTTCCAGGTTCCCCCGACCAATCAGACGAAACTCGAGGGCGAAAAAGTGCAATTCAACTGCGAGGCGAAAGCCCAGCCCGGCAACGTGACCGTAAAATGGTTCAGAGAGGGCGCGCCGGTCAAAGAATTGGCTTCTTTAGAAACGAGGGTCACTATCAAGAGGGACGGTTCATTAGTCATAAATCCGGTCAGCTCCGAAGACTCCGGTCAATACCTTTGCGAGGTGAGCAACGGAATCGGGGAGCCGCAGTCCGCATCGGCCTATTTAAACGTCGAATGTGAGTTGACCAATCATTTTTTTTTCTTAGAAATTCTATTACCTACATCGTTTTTATCCGACTAAATTTTTACAGTAGAATAGTCTATCTGAAATATCGATTTGTCACATAATATTCTACATTTCCAGATCCAGCGAAAGTAACTTTCACGCCTACAATTCAGTACCTACCGTTTCGACTAGCTGGCGTTGTGCAATGTTACATCAAAGCCAATCCTCCTCTACAGTACGTTACTTGGACGAAGGACAAACGACTATTAGAACCTTATCAGACCAAAGACATAGTCATCATGAACAACGGGTCTCTATTGTTCACTAGAGTCAACGAAAATCACCAGGTAAACGCTCTTACCTTTCGATTAATTGCACTGTTTTTCATCAATATTTTTTATCAGGGTCGCTACACGTGCACTCCATACAATGCCCAAGGCACGCAAGGAAGTTCCGGTCAAATGGAGGTTTTGGTAAGGAAGCCGCCGACTTTTACCATCGAACCGGAGACAATGTATCAAAGAAAAGTCGGCGAGTCCGTTGATATGCCGTGCGAAGCTGTGGAAGCCGAAGGTACACAAAAACCCACTATCCAATGGCAAAGAAGAGACGGTAAGAATAATAATACATTAGCACATAATATAAAAATACTCTTACTAAAGACAGTAGTTTGTGTAACTAATTTTGTGTGTAGGTGAATCTCCTATTGGGTACAAATGAGTGAACATATATTCGTTTTCAGCTGTGTTGTTAAGTAATTAATTACAATCTACACTGCTCCAATAAATTAACGCTCCACTTAATATTTTGTGAAAAATATGACCACTTTAAACAAACTGAACAATATTTTAATACTTTTGAAAATACCCTGCTTGTATATTGTGTCTTTTAACAACTAAATAAAGTACTTGTCCGTGCAGATAATTTTTTTATAGGTCTAAAATCGTTGAAAGATAAATCGACTTTAAAATCAGTTTGGTTTGATTTATTCCCGTTGGAAGTGACCTTTAACGCATCACGCATGCATTGTTTGAGAGTAAATTAATTAAAATTATTGAAATATAATGTTTGATTACTTATTTTAGTTTTACAATTATAATATTTAGAAATTTATGAGTGGTGCGTTAATTTCTTGGAGCAGTATACTTGAAAGAGTAATTGAATTATTTTTATTGTAATTGAGGCGGTAATTAATTACTTGCTCCTCACTTGTAATTAAATTTATAATTTAATTCCTCGTTTCGTTACAATTACAATGGGCTCATTCGATAAAATTGAAATTGATCAAACTTCAGGTATATAAAGAAGAGGTCAAAATAAATTATGGCTGAAAGTTTCAATTTGATCCGATCAGCGATTATTTAAATAATCGCTAACGCTCGGAAAGGGGGGCTCAGCCCCCCTACAATCCCCCTTTCCGTGCGGCTTTGCTAGCCGGATCCTCGCTCGCTTCGCTAGCTCGCCGTGATTGACATTTCTTTTTGAATTGAATCATCCTGAGGCTGTTGATGGCATGGGTCTCGCTCGCTCCGCAAGCTCGACACCACGAAGGCCTGCTGCCTTCTACGCAAAGACAGTTACCAATATAACAAAGAGAGCCGCGTAGAACACATGCTCGAATATTCATCAAAATAATTAATATAGTGAATAAAAATTCTTCGAAAAAAAAATGGATAGTAATGAATCCCTGGTTCGAATTTTTTGCACCTTAGAAGGTAATGTTAACATCACCTGTTTTCAGGTACCCCTTTGCCGAAGAACCGCGTGAAAGTCATCGGGGGAAACCTGACGCTGGAGTCGATCCGTCGATTAGACTTCGGCTTCTACCAATGCGTGGCCACCAACGAAGTAGCAACGATCATCGTAGGCACGCAATTAGTGGTCGAAGGCACGCAGCCTCACGCCCCCTACAACCTGACCGGCACGTCCGCCGAGTTCTCCGCCACGCTGAGCTGGCTGCCCGGCTACAGCGGCGGCCCCGACTACAAGCAGGACTACACCATATGGTACCGAGAAGCGGGACAGACGGAATGGTCGACCATTCCCGTCACCCCGTCCGGCAGTACTCAAGTTACCATCAATCGGCTGGCTCCGGGCACTTCCTACGAATTCCAGGTGATCGGTAAAAATGCCCTAGGCGATGGAATGATGAGCAAGATTATCAATCTGAGGACTGTTGGTAAGTAATTTGGTGCGGGGTTTAAGCTTTATGTTAAGGCAAACTAATTAATTCCTTCTTTTTTGTTGGGTGCATGGGTAGAAGTCGGACAACAAAAGCCTATAAAAATTACCCCTACACCCTTTATGACTCCAAACGATGATAAGGGTAAGAATGCCTACTTGTCAATAACAAAACTATATTTAGCAAAATGCATGATCTATTTCTCATTATAAATTTATTTAAAAAAGCGCTCAATTTTTCATCCTAACATCTACTATAACTATCACGCTATTTACTATTTATTTAACATTCATTTTCGTCTGCTTCATCTGAATTTTAAGTTTCTTTACTAAAATAGAAATTACAAGGTTTGACAACAAGGTCTGCGTCCTAATTCCAGCACATTTAGTGACACCTTGTTGATGAAATAAATTTGAATAATTATGTACCTTGTTCGTAAATGTTGTGTTCGTGTGCATGAAAATCCACATGTGGTAAATAATTTACTAGGACCAAAACCAGGCATACCCCGAAACCTGACAGTGAACGAGATCAGCAACGGTTTCCTCATCACGTGGCAGCAGCCGATCGACAGGGCGGAATTGATTCAACACTATGTGATTAAATATAGAACTGACGGACCTTGGAAAACCTTGAACAAAGCTCAAATTAGGCCCGAAGATACTCATTACTTAGGTCAGTATTAACAACAAGTTGACAACAAAATAACAATATTTAATTGCAGTTAAGAATCTGGTAGGAGGTCGCACTTACTACTTCCAAATCCTGGCGTATTCTGGAAAGAGTTTCGAAGCCAGCGAGGAGGTCAAATTTTCAGTACCAGCTCGCGTGAAGCACAAAGCTCTTACGGCCGGCGTCGTCGGAGGAATCCTCTTCTTCATAGTCGCCATCACATTGTCCGTTTGCGCGGTGAAAATATGCAATAAACGAAAGAGGCGGAAACAAGAAAAAGGTGATCATTTAATTGTCGATTTCACGCGATGATTCGATTTTTTTTACTGCTGTTCATTAAAATTTATTGATCTTGTGTTCGTAGCTTACAATATGGTAGCCTGTCGAATAACTGATACCAGAAACGGAGCGAATGCAACAGAGAGTCAAGTGCCTTTGAAAAAGTGAGTGTGAATTTCATTTTGTCCCTTATTCGTGCTAACAAAACTTCATCACATCGATTTTAACAATTCCATTCTCAATGTAAGAGTTTCAATCCTCAATTATTTGATAGATTTGAAATATTTATATACAAGTATTCATTTGTGATTACACAGTAACATAAATTGCACCTACCTATTTATCATAATTAATATACTGAGTGTTATTTACTCAATACACTATCAAACATAACTCTTTTAATGTATATTTTAACGACTAAATTTCTTGTATAAAAACATCTACGCTAACTATAAAATAATTTATTTTTACCAGTCATTAAAATATGCAAAAATATTTTTAGCAAATGAAAAATTGATAGAAATATAAAGGTATCTTCTTGTAGGACGGTTGAAACCGAATCGTACCGTGACTATGAGAGCGTTTTCATAATTCCTGGGACAAGTTTAGACACAAACCGTAAGCGGCAGGCTCTTTGATCTCGTTAACGGATGCGATACATACGCAGTTAAAAATCTTTTTGAATTTTCATTTCACTTTGACCGCTGGATCAGCTTAGGTACTATCGCACTGGATAGCGAGACTCTTCTCTAGATACATGTAGAGTGAGGGATGAGCGAGAGCTCACTTTGCTTATGCCTCACTTAAGTGTGCTTCATTTGTTCCTGGAATGTTCTGATCGGGCCTAGAGGTTCGTTCACTTTTTATTTGTGTAGGTGCATTCGTTCGAAATGATGTTTCTTTATGCGGGTTTTGTTAACGTAATGTTGCAGCAGCTTAATGTTTTAATTTTCACGTGCACCTCATCTCTTTCATGTACTTATTCGTTCTTGTTTCTGAGGAATTTTACCTGTTGCATGATTTACTATTTCAATTAAAAAAATTCTTAATTTATTGGTGTACTATTAAATTTCTTTGTTATTTGGTAAATAGGTACAAGGGAATTTCATTCGTCTATTTAATTATAAATTATTTACCTATTAATTTTTTAATATTGACAATAAGGCGATGAATATTTTTTATTTAAATTTTTTACGTTACGTTAACATTCCTATCATTACCTATCATCATGAATGGTGTAGATCGAAAAATACTAGTATTTTTTCTACTCGAGTTTTTTTTTTGAAAATTTTCTTTTATTAGATCATGTTTGGTGTACATTTTAGAAATATCTCCTGTTTTTAACGATTTTTTTCAATAACTAAATAAACACCCATTAATTAAATAAATAATTAGGCTCATTATTTTTTGCATTATATCTACTAACAATAAGATTTAGAAGGGTCACTTGTATGTTTATTTAATCATAACTGACACTTTAAACATTGTAGTTTATTATAATTTGCTGCTCTAAAATATGTACATTATAAGTAAGAAACATGAATGAAGATTTGAAGAATCTTAGATATTATCTACAGTTCTCTCATTAAATAATGATTCCAACTAAAAGCCGTTTACTGTGAAAATAAATAGTGTCACTTATGAATAAATTAACATAGATATCTTCGCAACTTAATTCCCAACTCTTAATAATGATTCGTTCTAAATTGGAGACGAGTGCAAATTAACATGTAGTTTTAAAAGGGATTTTAAGTTGCGTATGATACTTAAGTATACATGTGACACTACTATACGTCTTATTTCATTGAAAAATGTTTAATTCATGCCACCTGGATCTGCGCAGGAGGAAAAAAGGTGAAGAACTTCGCGGATGTTGAACTGCCCACTCGTCTGTTCGCACTTTCACATGTATTAGCTCTATCTTTATATTTGCCGAGCACAGCTATGCTAATGACACGTTTTTTGGAGAAATATGCATCGAAAAATTATGAAATTAGTGTTTTTTTTTTTCACAAAATTCGGATGCAAATTTCTTAAAAAGGCGGTGTTTTGTTATTATTTATTGAGATATGTATGTATAGCTTATGTCGCAGATTCATTTAAATTATTTAAGTGATTTATTCTGGTTTGGAGTGCATTAGGAATCCGTTTTATAAAAAGCTGGAATATTGCGCAGCATTTTAACTAAGATTTCTAATTTCTGCTCAATGATTGAATTGACGTATATTTAAAAAATGTTTTTTTTTCACTTATCTACTATTAAATAAACCATATCGAAATTGGTAAATAATTTAATTAAACTGGGTAATTTTACTTGAAATTTTACAATTATTAACATTATTAATTTCGATATTTTTAACTTATTTGGAACCATATTTGCCATATTAACCAGTTTGGAAAAAACAAGCACGATTGTTGTTGAATTTTAGCAGCATGCAAGTGAGCAGCACATTGTTATGATATATTTTACCATAAAAAATAAATGCATGGCGTTCTGTTAAACTTAAAAAATCCACGATTTTTTCCACAATATCTATTCATTAACAGCAATACAATTCGAACATATCAAGTACGGTGGAAAAAATCTGCAGTAGTAGATACGAAAATACATAGTGATTTTTTTGCGCAGACTTAGAAAAGGCCGAATACCAGGTATGAGAATGCTCGCCTTCGTCGCAAATTGGATATGGCCGAGAGACCGTTGCCGTTCCGGCAGCCTTTCCAGCCTCACCTGGCATCCAGACTACCTCCATCCGGGTTCCCCTTCCAAATCCTTGGCTCGCATATCGAGGACCGCGGACGGTCGCTTCGTTCTGGTCGATTCCGTTCTGAGCCTTCGGGCCGACAGCCCTTCGAACGCGTCGAGCAGCGACGACGGCGGCTTCCTGCCAAGAAGAGGCCTTAAGAACCGAGCGTCGTGGAGGAGGCCGCTTGTTGGTTGCCCCAGCGAATTGAGCCTCCGATCGGATATTTCCGGACAGTCCATTTCCGGTCTACCTGCGTTCGTCATTAGCCAAGGCTATCAGCAACAACCCCTCAAGCACGCCCAAGCGATTTACACACCGCAAGTCATGTCCAGCAGCCCCGCGACTTCCAGCGGCCTGCTGTTATCGCCCTGGACTCCGATGTATTTCAGCGATCTGAGCTCCGTCAGGTATCCCAGTTCAGGCGAAAGGTCTTTTCCCACGCCCCCGGGCTTCATGCAACTCAAGTCGGTCCACGAGAGGTACTCCCAGGAACTTCCTCCATTGAGAGCCATACACGAAGAAAGCCAAGGGTTCATTCCCGTGCATCCGATCAGGGAAAGTCCTAGGGCCATTCCGCAATACCGGCTGGTCAGAGGATCTCGGTTCTTGCCGCCGCGACATGCCAGGATCGCCAGGAGCGCTCCCGAATTGGACCACTTGGACAGATCGCCCGAGAGCAGATCGAGCTCCAGCGGCTTCGGCAGCAAGAACACCTCCCAACAAAATCAGAGCTTGCACAGCGGTAGTACTTTCATAGGGTGGGGGTTGCCGCCGTACCGGCCGCCCCCGCCGGTGCCGTCGTCCATGCTGCCGCCTCCGCCGCCGTCCCTTGTGGGTCATTGGCTGGACATCGCCAGTTCCTCGCCCTCGGCCTCCGATCACCTGCACAAAGCTGTCGATGTGGGTAGCGTCGACGGGCACTACGAATTCGATCCTAGTACCCCTACACCGACACCATCGACGCCTACAGGATCTAGAGACATAGATTTAGATACTTCCGGTCCTGGTCCGCCGCAAAGGAAGACCTACAACGTCATTAGAAGCAGATACGACAATATTGATGCGAGAGTACAAGCTATGAAGTTGGAGTTCAACGAATTTCGAAAGAGGCAAGCCAGTAGGAAACGCAGCCAGGAATTGGAAAGTGCCTGTTGAAAATACTCTTTTTTATATTAATTTTCGCGAGTGCGTGATTTCGAAATTATTGTATGATTACGGGACGGTTGGACAAATTGGTAGCTTATTAAAAACACAAATTTTCTTTTAACACGAGCTCAATAAAACGATCGATTCTTTAAACATCCTTATCCACAATGAATTATAGTCGGTAATTACTGTTTCATTTTACTACATTTTTCTTTATGTACGTTTGTTTTTTTAATAAGCTCAAAATCGTCGGTTTAATATCTCAAAAAACAGTTTTTTGTCGATTTGAGTGTGATATCATAACCACTAAAAGTAAAACGAAAAATGTTCTAAATCTAATAATTGAAACCCAGAACCAAGTCAAGACATTTTTATGATCAAATTATTATTAGTTACACCTAAGGTACAGTAAAATTATAAAAAAAAACTTGTAATAGGTTATTTCAGATTTAGGAATTAAGTATGAGGCTCAATACTTGGATTACGACTGGAAGCTGTATAAATCCGTTTACCTGTTAAGGTTCTAGCAAAACAATTTTGTCTACTTTATTGATAAGAAGCATCTTCTACTCAAACCTATTTAACGCTATCAACAGATTCGTTTAACTGAAGCAAAGTAGTAAGTACAGGAAGTTTAATTTTTGCTTGTCTGTTATAACGACCGAACTAAAACTACGCATAATATTAACTCTTCATTGAATATTAATAATACTTGCTCGTAGATGTAAAACTCGTCTCAACTTATTCTTCAAAATTTCTTTCACCTTCGCATTTTCATTACTAAAAAAACGAAATGCATTGCATATTATGTACGATATACTAGATGGATCAAAATAACTGAAAACAAAATACAACGTGTGAATGTGCATAGTACTAAGTATGATTGGTATTTTCGAATTATCCTGATAGATAATAATTATATAATAAATTAAAACGAGCATTCCGACAATGCGGCGGTATTTCCAAAACTTTCTTCCAGTACAAATCCACAGATTTCACACAACACACGCTTGATCGTGTTTGAAAAGGTGATAAGTTTGACGGCAAACGAAGTAAATTGAGTTATTAATGTTTAAAGATTTTTCTTTTCAATGTAATTCGTCGTTAAACAGAAATTTTTGTCAAAACTTGTCACTTTTTTTAATGAATTCTAACGCTTTAGCGCGGTCTTGATGATCGCGATTAACGGACAATGACGTGACTGATGAAGTGCTGAGTCAATTTAAACCTAATTTCTTGATCAATTATTATATTATTTAGTAATTGCAAGTTACGTCATTGTTGTCAAAGAGAGGCTGTTGCGTTTTGTAATATATTAATATAGGTATATAGGATCATATTAGAGGTAACTTGCGTCTTTAGAGGCGGGTCTAGAGCTCAGCGTATTGAGCTAATTGAATCCGAACGATTCAAGGTCTGCTTTAATTACGTTAAACTTTTATCGATTGAATATAAAACAACATTTCATTGTGCCTATTCTTGCTATTTTTATTTTGTTATGTATGTATTGTACGTCAAAATATTTATTGATTTAATCTCGTGCAGCGTATTGTACCGACCTGGAATCGTTCTTATTATTATCGTTGTTTTATTTTTACGAATAATTACAAATGAAACTATTCGGAGCGATTACCAAATAAACTAGAAGTACGTAGGGTCAACGTGCAATAATATTTTAAGCTCTTTTGAGCTGTAGACGATGATAATTGTACAAAAGGGTCTTTTCAGTGTTTTAAGGAGTTTGAAAAATTTTCTTTGTACCTTATTGGGAATGATTATCGAGGTGTATTGAACATAGTTTCCCGATTATTGATTGATTTTTGTATAGAACTGTGATAATCTAGAAGTAGATGCCACATATTTATTAAATGGGAAAAAACGCCTGTCGTCCAAGACTTAATATTAAAAATAAATAGAATATCCTATTGCCTAATAGTTTATTTGGTATAGGAATGATGATAGTAGTGCTTGTTAACTTTCAACGTTTGTAGAAATATTCACTAGAACTGAGGAAATATTCACAATTATCTAAAACAATAATTGAAACTAAATATGTACTGAAAATTTACGAAAACGTTTGGAGTTAACCACTCTCTATAGATATACTACATATTAATTTTGCTTGTAATTTTAAGTTTCAAGATTTATGGATTACATTTATTTATTCAATGAATAATATATTTTAGCTTTAATTATCGCTCTTTTCAAATTTTATACATTAAATCTCTCTTTATATTATTTTTTTTAAATTAGATATGCATAACTGAATGCATAAAATTTGAAAATTGTAATGTTAATTTATTAATTATTTTTATTATAGAGACTTGCCAATTTTTTGTTATAGTGATATCTGATTTAGTACAATTCATATTTTATTTATATTTTTTTATTTTCGACTGATTTGTAACGATAAGAATTTTAACTAGTGGAACTAAAAATTTGAGCAATTTGAAGAAACCGAAAAATATTGATTTCAAATTTTTAAAGCAAATTCCACATAGCTAAATTTCCACTGCTTATTTTTCCGAAGTTCCTCGTTAGAATTCTTCAAATTCTCAAACTATATCTACTAGATCGAAAACGAGTATATTAGGTGATAAAAATTTAAAGTGTCTAGTTGATAATATTGCCTTTGGAATCAATTTTATCAATAATAAAGCGATGTAAAAATGATACCTATAAATTTTCAATTATTGGTAAAATTTTGAAGCCGCAAAAATTAAATTCTTGCCAATGATATTTATTACTGATTAAATAAAAACGGTGACACATTTTTAATAACATTTTGCATGTTCACTAGGCACCTAATATTTTCTAAAAGTTGACAGAATAAGAAACTACCTGTATAATAATTATAATATCATTTCACGAAGCACACTGACGATTTAGTTGTAGAATTTTTTAGTTGTAAGTGTTAAGTAGAAACTGACAGTTGTTACTATGTAACTACGCTGTATAAAGCATCACATCTAACTAAAAATACAATAAAAATGTTGCCAGATCTCTATAAATGTTTTATTTAATGAATTTTAAAATATTTGCGCCTATCTTGGATATTTAGGAGAAAAAAATATTAGGTAGGTATTTATTATAAATTTAGAATAAAATACAGAAAATATGACGAAATAGTCTACAAAAAATATTTACACATTTATTTGGCTTTTAAAATAAAAAATGTTAATTATATTCAGAATATATTAAACCGAGTTTAAACCAAAAGTAACATGAAATCTACATTAAAAAGGAAATTCTCTCGGTTCAACCCTAAGTTTAAAAATAAACATTTTATTAATACATATAGAAATTATGTACAAATACAATAAATAAATTCACTGCAACAAATATTAAAAAAAACGCGATAATTTTGTTTTTTGTTATATTAAAATATTTTTTAAGCTAGACTAGAAAATATAACACCCATAAAATGCACAAGATAAAATCATTTTAATTTGTAGAGTATTAATTACGTATTACCGAAATATCAAAACGGATTGGCTTACAACAGTTCAATAATTATCGTAGAAGTATGACTCATGCAATTAGGTACGTATTTACATTATTATTATATAAATTGTAGGTAAAACTCTTAGCCAGAAATCTGAATATACAATAAAAATTGAGTTTACTAACTTTATTATCTGCTCTTAATATTAGATAATATTTTAGATATTCAAAAATATTTTTTAATAGTGGGTATTGTACCTACAGTATTGTGATGTCTATTTGAGTGGATGTTCCTCTTTTAACAGGAAATAAATTATACATTTCCGCTCCTTACGTACAAAATATGAACAGCCTGCAACAGTTATTTACAGAAATATTTTGTATTTTTTGGTGAGTATTGCAAACTGTTCTTTATAATTCGAAACTGATAACAATAAAAGTGAGAAACGCACGTCGCTTCCCATTATTAAACAAATAATATCATGCTTAAGAGTATAACTTGTAAGTAATATATACTAAAACCGATCATCTTGAGGTAAACTTCGCTATTTACATAAAAAAAAAAAGTTTATCGGTACATTTTTAACTACAATAATCGCGTCCCGAATCTAACAAACTGTCCGTTTTTAAAATAAATCAGTCGCTGATTACTTGGGCTGATTATTATAATCAACGTAAACTCTAACCACCTCGCCCGAATACTTCCGTTGCGACGGCATGAAATAGAAATCGGCCGGCTGCATGTTCTCCGGGCCCTGTCTGTAGTGATTGCGGTCGTAGACGGTCCTCGGAAGAGAAAAAGTGTTGCGATCCATGCTCGACGGGGGATAGTTGTTCATTCTGGGCCGCTGCAGCGATCTGGTGTCGCCTTGGGGCACGTTGGGCACGCTCGGAGGCCGCGAATTCGGTCTCTGTATGTGGCGTTTAACGGGTTTGTTGCTGGTGCCGTTGGTGCCGTTGCCGGTCGCAGTGCTGGGCGGCTTCTTTTCTTCCAGGGTGGCGGTGGACGGGGTCTCGAAGGCGTCGAAGGCGTAGTTGGTGTTGGAGGAGTAGTCTTTCCACGCCGAATTGGGTATCAGGTGGTCCTGGAAATGGTACGGGTTATTACAGTATCACGATCGGTTTGGGGTGTTTCTCAGACTCACCCTCGAACCAAAACAACATCAAAGCATTTATCAATTAGGCCCATGCCGGTAATAAACAGGAGGAGGATAATCAAGCTGCACATTATATACCCGCTATCGAAGCCAAAAAATACCAAAGTTTGAGTATTAGAACAAGCACGAAAGCTACCTACTCTTCTAAGCTTTAAAACGGACGCATGTGAGTTTCGCATTCATAGAAATAGTTTAGGCAATGAGCATTCGTTTTTCTTAATAAAATTTTAAATAATAAATTCCTTTTGTTGTGTAACTGCTCAGAGTGGTACTTTGGTATGGAAAATCCCAATACATCAGTTATCGAAAAAATAAATCTTAATACTGGTGGTTTAAAAGTTGTGACCACTTTTCCATGAAAATCGTACTAAGTTTACTACTCTGTAGAAACTATATGGATTAATTTGAAAATAAATTATAGCTTTTACATTGCAAATATTGTGAAAATGTAAAAAAGTCACATTTTTCATAAAATTCAATCATAGTGTTTACAGGCTGAATCCAAACGCAAAAGTAACATTCCCTCTTTTATTTTAAATGGATCACCCTTTATTTTATATCACTACCAGGAAGTATTTTTGAAGTGCTTTCTTTCTTCAAATTTAGTTTTTACAGAGTGGTAACTTATAAACCTATTAGAGTTTTATTTCATTTTAAAAAATAATAATTTTAAAATATGCAATACAACTTTCATAAAAAAGGTTTTATTATTATCTACAGTAACTGATATATTCCATACTGGAATTGCCAATATTCCACCCTGTATGCTCCAATATTATGAAAGAGAAAAGTTATAGTCACATTGCATTTGATAAAGGAATAAGGGTAGGACATGAGGGTAAAAGTGATGGTACATCTAGAAGTAAAGCTTGCGCTAGTGGCTCTACACATTGATTTTTGTTCGTTAAAGAGCAGTTTCATACTACATATTTTGTTCTCTTAGAATCACTTGAGAAAATATTTCTTTCAACTATCGCCATCTTAGAAATAATTAGAGAGAACTAGAAGATTTTTCTCGTTCATAAGCATTAGCAAATGATAATAACAACTGAAATAATATCAAATGAACACAACTCTTCTCTAAAACCTACTGAAGCCTTGCCAATTTTCCAATAAACCCCGTAATCAATTATTTTTCACCTAAAAAATGCGTTAATACATTTAAGCTACTCTAATGGTTAAAAACACAAATAAACAGCTACATCTCCCCTAAACCAACCAGCACAAATAACTAAACAAAAATATAATAGATGTAAGTTTATGGACCTACTTGCTCATGCCTACGGCTGAGCAGCATTCACAGTGAAGTTACCTTGTGATTGGCCGATGAGCGACTCCTGGTCTTATAAATGGTACAACCGGCTTGTACTATGGCAACGAAGACTAAAGCCGCTATGCAACCCAATACTATGTAGAGCTTCGCCTCGGTTAGGTTGAAGAAACCGTTATCGTTGGCGCTCGTTGTCGATGCATCCGGTATCAAATTGGAAGTCACTGTTAGGCACACAAATTGAATTATAAGTAGGTAGATTTGAGAAATGCAAGGATGTAGTACTAGTAAATGTAAGGACTAGTAAACGTGTAGTAGAAATATGTAGTAAGAAAGATACTTACGACTTTGAGGTTCGAAAACGAGGAACTGAGGATCAAGTTTCAAATTGCCCACCCTTCCGGAACTGACGCTGTCTTGAAGAATTTTGTGCACTTTCTCGTCCATTTCTGAAGCGTCTTGAGTTAGAGATCTGCCCTTTTCCGTAACGGGCTTCTCTAATTGTAAATGCATCGAAGCCACCAAGTTATTGTCGTCCCTAAAAGAAATTTTTTTAGTAGATTGTTAATGTCGATATGTGCGAAAACTTGATCTTACGCGTTATCAATCCTATCTAGTACTACCCTCCTGTAACCTGGGAGTTTGTTGAAGACAGGCCCGAAGCTGTTTTCAATGGAATTTGTTAGCTCTTCGTACTGCAGCGTTCCCTCTTTAGGGACGATGAAATTTTCTCCTAGGTCTATCAACTTCACTTTCACGTTATAACCGATTCCAGGCGCTTCGGTTGAAGTTAAATAGTCGTCAAAACTATCGTCTAAAAAATATATCAATTAAATACCTATACTTACAGGATTAAATAAACTTACCATTTCCACAGGATTTAATGCAAATCCTCTCCGTAGAAACGGTTGGTACCACTTCATGCTTTCTAATTTTCTTATTAACGCTATTAAACGCTCCTCCTTTCACCGGGAACATCATGAATAAACATTTGTCGTCAGTGAACGAGAAATCCTTAGGGTCATCGGTGGTTCTCTTCCTTGTGAACGACAATTTTGTAACACCATTAACAATCTGCCCTGATGTATTGAAGATATTTTGAGACATGTCCAGCAACGGCTGGGTGTAGCCGGTGATCCAGGTGTCCATCAAAAACGGCCTGCCCGTCTTGTCCACCCATCCCAAGATCGCGTCTGTTTGAGACTAAAAGGAATTAATTAATATGCGTAATATAATCTAATTGCGGAGGTAGTACCATTCTTTCGTTATCGGAGAACGCGATTCCGGTCCACGTGTCGGTGTGCTTGGTAGTAATGGTGAATTTGATGGCATCCTTCCGCGGTATGAGCTCCCATTGAGCGGAGTACTCGCAGGTGAAATTGTCCGGATTGCAATTGCGCGGTACTTTCCATATACCACCGCAGTCCCTGGTTTCGGCGGTGTTGCTCGTCGCTACCGGTCCCGCCGGTTCCACTTGCTTCTTTTCATCTGAAACAAAAATTACTCAACGATGTTTTTCGAAGAGGATATTAAGAAGACAGTACCGAAGAAGTTCAGTGAGATGACTCCCCTTTGTTGCCTATGGCCGTGGTATTTGAGCTCGTCTGGTTTGTAAAAATCTTTGATCTTCGCTTCGGAAGATTCGACGCCCGATTTGGGAACGTGCACGTATTTGCCCGGTTCCTGGCCTTGCGCGAATATCACCTGCATCAAGTCGTTCTCTATGGAATGATCGGAAGGTTCCTTCGCGTCCAGTTTTTTCCTGAACAGAATCGTTGTTACGCCGTCCTGAATATAATAATTTAATTAAAAAAACGGTTGGATTTCTTGATGAAATTTTTTACTTTTTCGAAACCTATAGCGGTGGTTAAATCGTTCTTGCCGCCCCAGAAGGAATCCATCCTCGGGGTAGATCTGTCCCGAGTGTAATAGTCCGCAATCCTGCTGTTATTGCCTCTTGCGCTACCAATAACCATGTCGGTGCAATCCATAGGATTGAAATCGTGGCGTGGAGTGAACGGATTCAGGTGCTCATCTTTCGCTATTGAAAATGTTTAATAGTGATATTGTCATCAAACAGAATGCCATTGGTTAGTTACTTGTGATAATGGCCTCTGAGTTAATATTCTATAAGTTACTACTTTATACACACTGCTCCGGAACTAAGGGGTCATATTGCTAATTGCTAATATTATAAAATTACTGTCGAATGCTTATGGAATTTGAAATGAGAGTTTTATTTATACTAATAGTAATATTTGAACTAAAATAAACTAACTATCTCTCAGATGGTTTTAATAATGTTAAGTCTTATGTTGAAAATGCAAACCCTAAAGCCTTTTTTACTAGTACTGACTATTTACTTCTAATAATAATAAAGTAATGGATTTTTGGTACATAATCAGATTATTGCCATCCCATACACTACATTTCATTCGTCTTTATTTTTTTTAATAAAATAATTAGCAAAAAGTTAGTTGTATGATACTATATGATAATTACTATACCTGCACTACTTCCAACTGGTGCAACTTGAATTTTTGCGTGTTTTTCAATAATATTCGAATTTGGTTCTGGTTCAGTTTTAGGTTCAGGTTCGGATTTAGGCTCGGGCTCTGATTTAGGTTCTGGTTCTGATTTAGGTTCTGGTTCTGATTTTGGTTCAGGCTCGGATTTGGGTTCTGGTTCGGATGTAGGTTCAGGCTCAGATTTAGGTTCAGGCTTAGATGTAGGTTCAGGCTCAGATTTAGGTTCAGGCTCAGATGTTGGTTCTGGCTCGGATTTTGGTTCTGGTTCGGACTTTGGTTCTGGCTCGGATTTTGGTTCTGGCTGGGATTTAGGTTCAGGCTCGGATTTGGGCTCTCCTTCCTTTGATTTAGGTTCAGGTTTTGGTTTTGGCTCTGACTTTGGCTCCGGTTCAGATGTAGGTTCTGGCTCTGATTTAGGTTCAGGTTTGGGTTTAGGTTCTGGTTGGTGTTTCTGTATAGGTTGGGTATGATTTTTAGGTACAGGGAGTGCCGTCGATATGTTTTGTGCGGTATTTGTTTTAGGTTCGGGTTCTGGGGAAGGTACTGGCTCTGCGGATGGTTCAGCTGATGCTCCTTGGGTAGTTGTTGGTTCAGCTGTGGGTTCTGGTACTGAGTCTAGAAGAAATTTAAAAGACCAACCACCATTAGTTAGATTATATTACCGGAAAATGCTACTTTGTACTTTGTTGGTGCACTGTTTATTACATGTTTGCTAAATTGTGGTTTTATGTTTTGTTAAAGTGCCATGTTAATGGAGTTGTAAATATATAGAATGGCTTACCATTAGTTGCTCTGCGTTTGCGACCTGTAATAAAATTAAAATTATGTCTAATAAAAACATTATTATTTATTTTACACAACCTTGTTTTCTGCTAACTTGAAATGATACACTGGTCTCCACAACATCATTATGTATAGGAACGTTTTCTGCTTTTCTTACAATGGGCCCTTGAGCTGATCTTCTCGAATACAAAGATTTCCTATATTTAGTCGCTTGAGTGGTTGTTGGTTCTGGCTCCGTTTTGGGTTCAGGTTCTGGCTCAGACTTTGGTTCCGGTTCTGACTTAGGCTCCGGCTCGGATTTCGGTTCCGGCTCTGACTTCGGTTCTGGCTCTGAAGTAGGCTCAGGCTCGGATTGGGGTTCAGGTTTAGATTTAGCCGCCGCAACAGGAGTTACGGGACCTATTTGGGGAAAGTTCTTGCAACTTTTAGTAAGCGATTGCGGCCGCCATCCCAGAGCTGCGTAACTGGTTCCGTTGACGACCAAAACTACTTCTATTTCCTTATGCTCCTTCAATATTCTCCAATAGAGCATAAACGTAGGACTCAACCTGCGTTCAGTGTATAATTCGAAATCAATTTCAGTAGTCTTTATTGCAGATCCTGTGGAACGAAGAATGTATTCGATAAAAACTTTGGATTCTAATTTAAGTAATCTTACTTTTGATACATCCTGGACCGAACCAACCCAATTGGCAGTAGCATTGTTGTCTTGGTGATGTTGTGCCACCAATGTCCACGCATTTTCCATGATCACCACAATCACTGTCTTCGACGCATTCGTCTCTATACTGGCATACGTCACCGTAATAGAGCCTGTCGCATTTGCATCTTCCAACGAGGTTTTTCCCATGACCACTGCAAGTTTCCCTAAATTTCCTTCCTAAATGATGAATTATCCGATTAGTTTCTATGTTCTTCTTCTTATAAAAAATTAACTTACTGGGTACAATATCGACATCGGAGCAGGACCAAAACCTGTAACTATCTCCCCATTCTAAGGCTTGCCTTAACAGTCTTAAAGTGCAATTTTCGCAAGTGAAATGCGAGGGTAGCTGGACGTGAAATGATTGAGCCCTGGAATTAATCAGAACACATAGCAAACATATTTATTTCGCAATGGAATTAACGTACGTGGCATCATCTGCAACGAATTCCGAACCTTGTGTTGTCGGAGTTAAATCTAGAAGAGGTCGTTCTAATTCGTCCAGTAAATGTATTTTGAATCCACCCTGTAATGAAGGTAAGAGTAAATAAGTTTAAGAGATGTGTTTTGTTGACTTAAATTACTGAAGCATATTTGAAGTGTATGGAATTCTTTTCCTTTTTATCAAATTACTGCAGATTCTTTAAATCTTAAGGAAACAAATTTGAAGTAAATGAAAGAAAAATAGAAGTATTCTTACTCTATGCGGGTATCCTAAGTGCCACGTGACGTTGAATTTACTACCTTCTAACAGGGTAGTTTTTATACTTCCTGAAACAAGAAAAGTATGTATTTCCTGAATTAAGAAAAAATACTGCGCATTTCTAATTCACATAATCTTAAACTTATTAGGTTTCGAGGGACGTGGAAAGATGAGCAGAATTAAGCGTGAATAATTGGCGCTTATTTAATTGTTAGTTATACAATAAAATGGTTAAGGAACTCAGAAAAAAGTAATCATTGTGGTTTTGTTATTCTATTCTTTCCCATAATATTGCTTAGGGTCACAAGTGAAATATAATGGTTATATAAGAGAAAGTACACTCGGTGATGTGTTAAAAATAATAATTTATTGAAAAAAATGTTCGGAGATGATCTAATACTTCAAAAAATTAAAATAGATTAATAATAACCATGAAATTATAGATTTATGTAAAATACTAATCCGCAAACGTATTTATTTTAAAAAATTGCATATAAATTAATGTTTATTACTGATAATATATTAAAAATTTCTTAGAATCTATTTGGAATTTTCTGACGTATTAATTTAACTTGTACCTAATTATTTATTAATAAAAACGTACGAAAGCATCTCGTGCCTTTAGGCTATAATTATGAAGCAATTCACTATTAATTCCGAAGTCATAAATTTCCTTCATAATAAATTTAAGGTATTTCGTTAGCTTTCTCTGCTGCATTTATCGGTAGCATAAAATATATTCGTTGTATAACGTTATGGAATCCGGGACAGTCTTATATTTTTGTTTTTGCTTACACCCATGTCCCATGTGCATAGATAAATTAACTTAGCAAGAGCACAAAATAACAACAATTTCTTTTATTCTTTTCCAATTCTTCGCCCTTTCGTCAAGCATCAGGTTTAACCGGTTTCTCCACCATCCTGAGTTAGAATATAAACTGCGATTAGTCCGTTCCTCTTTCATTGTTTTGTTCCATAAATATTTGTTATTTCGCCATTTCTTTTTGTCTTTGCGAATCTTTAACAGATATCGACCAGCCTGCGGAGAAATTAAGGTCGAACGAGGAAGAAATGAAGAGATTTCTCTAAATGTTTACATATCTCGTTGACATTAATGAACGCAGCTTATTAAAAGTGGAAATACACACTTTTAAACTTTCTCGTTTTATTCAAAAAGAATTAATAATTTTGTACCAATGTTTATTATATCTTCCATAAAGTAAGAGTGCATAAAAATATGCATTAACAAAAGATGTAGGTAAGTACCAAATTAAGGAGAATTTCATATGGGTCATTATACTTTCATTCCATAAATAACATATGGTTAATTATGTCTATTTTTCTAAGGATTAATAGGGGATATAGAGCTTTCAATAAATAATATAAATTAAATCGGCTTAGTGTATTTAACAGTCTCTCTATGTACCTATTATTAAATTGTTGCATATAATCCAAGGAATGCAGTGTGAATGTGGTCCGTTACGTAATTTAAGTATTTAACAGTCAGGTGCATAAATCCACTTCATCAATACCTCTTGTTTTTCCCTCTTTGCAGCGAGAGAAATAACTTGATAATGATTAAGAACCGATGACCTGTAGGCATTTTTATAATAATCAAGGTTGCAAAATGTTCTCAGGCTTGCTGTCGCTTTCTACATCCACACTGTTATTTACTTAATCGAAAATGTTTAAAAAACTTAGAATTTTATATTATCATTTCGAATTATAAGTATTTTTTGTTATATAACAATACTCGTATCTTCTCTCACAACTCTTTCAAAATGGGCTTAATATATAAGCAGATTCTAATCGCTTGTTCATGTAGTTGCAACACTCTTATTTGGATATACAAGATCGTACAGTTTGGCATTAGTAAAGAGTGATTTAAAGTAATTGTTCTAAAGCAAACGAAATAAAAAGCAGATTTAAAACCGCTTCAATGGCGCTCTCTTTGATTTGTAAAATCGAAACTAGTTTGTGATCGCATTACGAATAAGGTCTAATCGCATTCATTCTTAGATATCCAGTTAGTAATATTTAACAGTTATAAACAGTTATTATTTCTGTTTTCCAAATATGTAGGTATAGGTGTCTCAAAATGATTAGGTATGCGTGGAAAAACGGTTAAAATTTAACTTTTTAATTGATGAGCACAACTTCTCTCGCAATCAAGTAGGTAGAAACTTCTTATTCATACTAATAACGCAACATCAATGATTAATAAATAAAATCCTTCATTTTAAACCTACTCTTGTTGCCTCCTCGGTTTCCTGCGAGTGTTCTGTGGAATTTTAATCTCTCAATGCTGAGAAAACCACTTCGACTTCAACAAGAAATAGATTTAGTGAATTAATGTAAGGAAAATGTAAAAACAAGTCGCAATATCATAAATAATTAAAAAAATAAAACGAGCGAACAGTAGAGAACTGTATAAAGAGACATTCCGTGTACGGTAAATTTTTAATTAACAGGCACAATTAAATGCATTACTTAATTACAAAATTGCTTGTAAGAAATGCTTTATTATCGAGACAAAATCACTGACTTATTACGGATTTATTACCGTTAAGGAATACGAGAACTAATATTTTTTTACGCTAAATACTCGTTCGAATAGGCAAAAGTATTGAATCGAATCAACTTTTGTAAGTACCAAGCAAATCCGCTAGAAATACAACTGGTTAAAAGAAGATGCGATCTTTATCGTCCTTGGTTTCAACCTATCTCAATTTCATTGTTATAGTAAGGAATGATTCAATAGGATTCGTTTATAAGAGTCTAAAGAATTCCATTTGAATTTAATAATGTTTTACAAGGATTTGAGTGTTGATAAACACTTTAGACAACTTGCAATTCTTATGCAGCAGTTCTATCTATTGTGGTTCTCTAAAAATTACCTAATTATTGGTATTTGAGAAGGATCTATCGTTTCATTAAAGTACATATTAAAACATAAAGTATTGGAAAGTAATGAAATGAGGGAGAATAACAAATAATTTCTATGTAAACAAATTATCTAATAGATTCAATGAACTCATTAAAACATGCGTTTAATTATTTTTCATATTACTAAATTATTATATAATTGAATTAGTGTACACGTATTTATTTCTCTTCGTGATTTAATGCGAACTTTCCAAACGAATAGTTCGAATGAAATAGATGATTATGTTGGTTAACCTTTTAATTCCCACTTATTGTTTTTCTTCAGTCATGTTCTGTACTGTTACATGTTCTCAGTGAGTATTTTTTCTTTAATTGAAGATTATTATTGTTATTTCGATATGTTTTCTTCCGTTTTCATGCCTTTCACCTTCGCGTAATTGGATTCTAGGAAAAAAGTCTGAAAATTTAATTGTTGCTTCGACAGATTTTTTAAATGCTTAAAGAATAAAACCGCGAATTTTGTCGAAAATTGGATTTCAAATTGTTACGCTTGCGTTGTTAAAAATTGATTATTGTTGTTTAATTTTCATTTAATGATTAGGGGAGATGTTTATCATGGTTTGTTTGTTTTGTATAATTTATTTTACTCATATTTTTCACCGCTTTCTGCTCAAAAATTCAGTAGGCAAACCCATACATTCAGTAAAATGCAAATTTACATGAATATTAAATAATTCCTCAAGTAGTACAATATTTTTAAATTTTCTAATTTTTATTTGTTTAAACATATAAATAAAAAAATATTATCTATTTTGGCATTTAGAGAATTTGTGTGTATTTAAGTTTCACTATTATTTCTGATAGCTGAAGGATAATTACATTATACTGAAAAGTGTAAAAAAATAATGAGAAAGTAAACGCATTCCGTTTGTGATTAATAATAATCTTAAACAACCGGAAAGGTCTGGTTAAACTCTTGAGGCCGAGACCGCTATTTGCAATAAAAAAATAATAATAACGTAATCTTGCAGTATGTATAGCCCAAGTTAATTCGTATTTTCTACTAAGTAGTAGATTAGTTTCACAGAGAAAGTGTCAAATAGCCATTTAATCGTAATTATTGTAGTTATGGCTATGTTATTTTTAGTTAGGTAGATATTATTATTGAATGGGTATATCTACAATAAACGTTTCATTGAAAACCACTAACATTGCAGTATCATATGTAACATAGAAAATTACCATCCAATTCTAGAAAGGAATCGAACAAAGACTAATTTGAATATAAAGAGTTGTTTGGTAGAAACGTATTGTACATATGTAATCGATCTGACAATGAGTTAAATATTCTTTCTACATACAAATTTATCTCTTTAAAAAAGAGGTAGGTTTGTACTAATTCGTACTTGTGAAGAGTGAAAGTATTTTTTTAACTCGTAGGTTTAGGTAGGTGTATCCAAAATTATAATAAAGACCGATTGAGGGATTGGGATAAATAATTAAGAAGGCTGAGGTATTCAAATTAGGTTTCAATGATTCAATGGCTAAGATATTCAAATTAATTAAGCGTTATTAGTTTTCCCACTTTTTGAATGTAGGTATTTCTATTTGAAAAATTTATGTTACAATTTCATGAAATAAGGCATGCAATTATAAATAAATATACGTTTACACCAAAAGGTGAGTTCCTCTCGAGCGAGTAGAAGGTTCTTCAAAACGAACTCATGGTCGCAATAGTAATTCAGTAACCTTTAAAGTACATAGAGGATGTTCTAAATAAATAAAATACGAAAAGGAAATTTGTGAAACATGACTGTGAACTGATTGTGAATTTGTGGACTACCTGACAATTTTTCCAATTGAACATACATTCCATTGGAAAAGTAAATAACAGTTTTTTTCTTCTAAATATCTTTGGTAAATATGAAGTGAATTCGATAATGATTAAAAATTCTAAATATTCGTGCATTTGAAAATTTACATCAGGTATCATTTGAATTCCAGAGATAAATCTGAAATAATTCTAATGAAAAAGTAACTTATTGGTTCTTATATACCTTTACCGTTATATAACAAATTGTTTGTAATTAATATAAGAATATTATTGGAAATCTCAAATATAATAACGTTTATTACGTAAACAGGTAAAAAAACTCCCAAAAAAACGGCTTCGAAATTAGCTAAATAATTTTAAAATAGAAATTATTAGCGACTTCAAGGTTAAAGGATTTACTTTGTACCACACGTAACACGTTATTAAATAAATTTAATTAAAGGTGAGTTAATCAATGAGCTCATATATTTTTTCAATTCAATTATCGAAACCGATTATTTTGAAAAATAAAACATAGAAAAGCTATTAAACATCTATCGGTATTATTTATTGAAAAACGTTGTATTAGCTTCTAAAAGTAAACATGTAATTATCTACTTTCCAGTTAATTTTTCATATAAATATAAGTATTCTATAACAAGAATTCTCACAGAAATACAGTTTCATAACCGCCAAAAACAAAATAAACGAACGAAATAGCAGGAGATCTACCATGAAATTATTGAATTATAAAAAAGCCTATTACATATTTTTCCCTAATTAAAATTTATAACCCAGTTAGAGGAACTACGTGTTGCAATTTTAGAAATTGTGCCACACTACGAGTTACTACTCGCATTTCTAATGGATTTTAATCTTGATTTGCTTTTTGCTTCGAATCCTCAACGAAATAGCCGTCTTTATGCATGATAGTATTCGGAATTGCTGCAAATTCAAACCGATGCGAACGCATAACGAACCATTTCCAAAAAGAGTAGATATCTATTTGATTATTTTCGATATGAAAAGTGCTACACATAAAATCAGCAATCATCCACCTATTTTTTTGTAGATTCTATAACTTCCCATTTTTTTAAACTAAATTTTTGACACATTTTCAAATTAATATCAAGTGCATAAATTGGATGTGATATAAATTTTAAATCTATTGCTGCTTTAGATGTGATATTGCAAAAATCAAGGATACCTACTTGTGTTCAGATTCAGATACTAATCTTATAGAGGTCTTTTATTGATATTCTTAGTCACATGTGGCAAGACATACAACAATCAGGTTAGTGGAATTAATTACAAATACATATTTATCATAAATAATGGAGTTGCCTCATTAATTTTCATTATATTGATTGCCTAACACTTCTTTTAAATTAAAAAAAAAACACTCGTGTTCGATAGACTGCATTTTTAATTGCAATGAAGTGTAAGCACCTGTAATTGCCGGTGTGGTTATTTATTTTTTATAAGCTGTACAATACTTTTTATAAGGATGTTCAATTTTCAGCCTCGTAAAAATAGGTTGTACTACATTCTTGTTATTAAATTAAAAATTAATATCTTTTGACCAAATTTTGAATAGGTACAGTTTATCAATTTGGAACAATTGACAGTGTATTATAGATACACCTATTAGGCACTTTCTAATTGTTTGAAGAAACCGAAGACATTCCTATCATTGATATTTTTATGAAATTTTGTAGATCTTGATGTCAGAACAATCTAGCTTCAGGGAGGCGTTTAATTAGGAAATCCTTACCTTTTGGCATTCCACATGGCGGTTTCGTTCGCGAACTATCCAAGAAATCCAAATCGTACTTTCTAGCAGGCGGAAACGTCAACGCCACATGTCCATAAACATCCAGAATCCAAATGCACAACACTAGCGCCAAACAGACCCATGTTTTGGGCGGCCAGAGCGCTCCCATCGTTGATTTGGAATAAACACTAAACACCCTGTATAATCATAACAGTAATTACGAATAATGTTCACCGGTACATAGCACTATAAGAACTAGCCGCTGAAAACCGACATACCTTTTGCTCTCTCTCCACTTCCACTACTCGAGAGTAAGAAGTACCAGAGACGTACTTATTATTGGGTATTCGATATAACTAGTAATCAGAGGTTTAAAGACTTGTGTTATTAAATAACTGTTGATTCATTACCTAACGTAAGAATTCCGTTAATTATTCGTTTTTACGCCCTTGAAATACCTGTTGATATGATTGTAAAACTATTGATGATGAGGAACTGGAAATGTTAAGTCAACCAGGAACCTGCAGGAACTTAAGTTTTTAATTTATTCACAGAATATGTTGATTATTTATTTAAGTCACTATTCATTATAATAGAGTTAAATATGCACCTCATTTTATATGGCAGTTAAAGATAATATAGTTTGGTTTGTTATCAATTTATTTGTTCACAATAATCCCATATCCTTTTAGTACCTCATTCTTGGATAATCAAAAAATAATTCAATAATAGTTTAATTATTTTATTCTCTTTCTTCTTCTCATCATATAGCATAACAATTTTTCAATACTTTCATACCATGTTATCTTGGAGATCTATCAAATTTTGTTATTTTATACTTTTCTTCAAGATCTATCCGACAAAGATTTCCTGCAGGAAATAACCTACCTAAAGTTACATTAATATCTAATAATTTTCCAATTGATAACTATATTTAATAACGAATATTGGTTAAAAGGTAAGGAGAAAGCTCAGTCCATCACTGTGAATACCATCGACGACGTAGGTAGAGGTGAGCTGGGTACGTCGGAATTTTACCTTGAGGTACTCGTTTTGTAAGGTGTTAGTTTATTTATCCTTTAACCGATATCAAAGGCAAATCAAAGGAATTTATAACGTTTTAAGGGGTAATTAAGGTATAATTATTAAGGAGATTAACGAAACAGGTCATTAGAACAGTAATAATTAAAATTAGACAAGTTTATTACCATCTTACTTATGGGTGCACTTGCTAAAGCTATTAAAATACTAAGTAATACTAATACTGTTAAAAATTAAATAGGTATACCTATATTTTTAATTTAATCGTCAGGATGAACTTTACTATCAATCAAGTATAAAACACTTTCCTTTTTTTAAACGTTTAAAAAATAATTTCCTACTAAATCTTCAAATTGTTAACGAAATAGCTTCAGTTTTATGGTAATGGATAAAGTGATAACCATCGTGTCGCAAAGAAAAGAACTGAACAGGTGCGAGAAGAATGTGCAATTAGAAAATGTTTTCTCTGTGTATGACGCAAGAGAACAAGTAATACTTAATTCGTGAATTTGAATAAATAAAATACAATTTACCAATACGAATCCTGTTTTAACCAGCGTTTTACTCATTGTCATGTCACTGAAACGTCCATTAGCATGTAACAATGTCGACAAATCGATTACAGAGAAATAATGCAATGCGTTTAAAATTCGAACTGCAAATATTGTTATTTAACTGTAATCGTGCCCTGGTAATTTACCAGAATGCATAATTCATCAGCCTAAAATCAAACGAATTTCAGGTCTAGCCTCCTAATTGAAATACCTATTACTTATTAATTGAAAGGAAATTGAAGAGAGTTACGATGACTTGTCGTTCCGATACTAAATTAACAATTTCCGTATAGGTATAGCGCTATTGTAAGATAAACCATAGAGAAGTGTCGAATCCGTAAAAGAAGTAGCAAAAATGAAATCTCCACCATTATGAAACGAATAACTTTCGCTGGTGCTTCGGCTCTCAGACAAGTGTCCTACTTATTCGATCTCTGCACTTGTTTCCAGCGTGTGTTTAAGGTCCATCTCACGTGTTTGCCGAAGACAAATCTTTTTTTTATTAATTGGCTATGCCAATGTAGCTCGTTCGAGGTCGGATTTCTCAACGATACTTTTTTTTAAATAAACGTTGCCCCAGGAAACGTTTTCGGTAATTTAATATGATGTGTGAATTAACATATTTATGATTTAACTGCTTATTAATTTTGTTGAAAAATGTGAAAGTTTATCTGAGGAAAAACAGCGATTATAATAATAGCTTAGTTAATCAATTTGTATAATACTACTTGTTTTATTAGAACATGTTGTGTCTAGGGTCTGGGGTATTAGGTGCGAAATTATGACTTCTTGTCCAAATGATGATAATATCCAAAGGAATTTAAATCAAATTCTAGATTTCAAATTAGTTCATTTATTGATACCTAGTTTCTTTATTATTTTTATTTATTCTCTTGGGCCTACCCTTGTTACTTATTTTATACGATATTATAGAAGCGAAATGTAACTTGTAGTAACATAGTTTTTTGCGTAATGCCTAAAATAAACTTGCTTCTGAACCTGCATAAAAACTGAATATTTATTATTTCAACGAATAGACAACCAATATTACGTCTAGTAAATGAATAAGCTAAGTAACATACGTAGTACCTAGTACTTGTTCCTTTCCGAAAACGCCTCAGAACGCCTTACCAAATGTTTTAACAATTCTTCAATTCATTTATTTTAGTGCTTATTTAATGGCTTAATTCCAGAAGTGCTGCTTGATTTTTGCAGATTTTGAAATAGTATTACACAATCCATTTCTTCCCTTAGCAAATAATTGACGTCTACAAAGAGAAAATGTATATTTTTGCAGTAATTAAAATCATAATATTGTAATAAATACTTGTCCACATAATAAGTTTCAAATAGTGTATGACCATCTATTCAATTACCAGAACAATGGTTTTGATAATACAGTCATGATATCGTTCAAAAATAATTTTAAAGCAAATTTTTCTAAGAAATGTTTGTCAATTTTGTTACGTTGAAGGTTGTTTATGTTAAAACTATGGGAATTGATGCTAATAAGCTAAATGTACATTTTCCTATAGACCTGTAGACCACAACCTACAAGCGAAAAGTTATGTACTGATTGCAGTGCACTGAAAAATTACAGATGTTTTGGTTTTTGGATAAAGAATTATTTTAATGGCGACTTATGCAAAACGAAACATTTATCTGATAATTAGAAACTTTCAGAGAGTAAAATTATTTTTATCGGCTTCTCAGAAGTGTAATTTAGGATTATTTTTTAACTAGATATCTAAAGATTAAAGATTAAAAGTGAATTTGAAATATCAATTTTAGGAGAAAAATATGATTGGGAATTTTTGTTTATTTCTTCCTAATCTCATATTTACCTACGATGAATTTAAATCGATTAAATAGTATATAAACCCCTTTTTCGCAATACAATAATTACTAGTATTTTGAAACCTATCGATATTGCAATGAAATCTTTCAATATAATTTTACCAGCTTTATGCTGGTTTTTTGTAACCATTGAATGTACTAAAGGTAAGCAACAGAGTTTTAATAATTTTAAACACAAATTCATGTATTGTTTCTCCAAATTTATAGATGTAAGATGTCCAAAAAGTATTGATCAAGATGAAATCATTTTGCTACCAAGCAAAAAAAATTGTTCAAGCTTCATCCAATGTCTACCTGATGGCTCCCATGCTACATTTTTATGTCCAAGCGGTCTTCATTTTAATTCCGAAACTAAACAATGCGATTGGCCTATGAACGTAAAATGCGATGATGGTAAATATATATTCCAAAAATACACATTAAAATAAACGAAATATTTCATAAATGAATTTAACACCAATTTTTATCGAAAAGCAATCTTTTCATTTATTTTCCAATACATATTCCAATGATCATCTACCTTGAAGGTTTTAATGCAGTTTACTGAATTTTTTGAATTATTTCAGAAATAAAATGCCCGCCAGAAGACGGCGCTCTCTTGCCAAATAAAGCCGATTGTACCACATTTATCGAATGTTCCAATGGTGTACCTATAGTAATGCATTGCCCCACTGGTCTTTATTTCAACAAAGAAACAAAGCAATGTGATTATCCGGAATCAGCGAATTGCAATCCAGAAAGTAAACTTTATGAAGACGATAAAGAACTGAAAAACAGCAATGAAGACACAATTTCTAACGGAATTAGCAATGAAATAAGTACGCATCCTTTTAAACGAATTATTATTTGAGTAAGCATTGTAATAAATATAATTTGCAGAATGCCCGGACGATGAATCTATACCCTATTTTAAAAAAGGGCCAAAATGCAACAAGTATTTCCAATGTGCTAATCGTATAGCTGTCGAAATGGAATGCCCGCCTGGTTTAATTTTTAATCCAAACTTAAACGCATGCGACTGGTTAGATAATTACCCCTGTGAAGATGATAATTAGGAATTGAATACATACGTACAGATCGACAAGCATAACTGAAGCTGCAAATGTCAAATGCGCAGTGGTAATAGTATTAAATGTTGGTTCTAAATATTTGGCAGCATTCGTTGTTCCTGTTGATATTTAATATTTATTATGTATTTATTTTTTGAGAAATATATTAATTTACCTTTTAATTCTACGAGTATTGTCCATAAAAATATTTAAATGTGTTATAACATCATATTGTTAATGATAAGGGATTTGGGAATCTTTAATAAGTTTTTCCCAAAATCATATATATTGTGTCCAAGTCGTCGCAATTATTTTGCAATGTATCGAACAAAGAGAGCATGTGATACTGAAGCCACGCCTGCTTTATGATGTAGTATTGAAAGTATTTTCTATTCCTAACTGTCTTACATTTTGAATTTTGCCAAATTGATAATCACAAAAAATCTGCACAGTGCCCAAATTAGAGGTGAAAGCGATATTGTAATTGTAATTAATAACAATATGTAGATATACCTATTTATTTAGTGCGAAATCGATTAATTTATCTTGTTATTCTAGGAGAAGGTAATATCCATAAAACAATATTTAAATAGGATATAACATCATTCTGATAATGATAAGGAAGTTGGCAATCTTTAATACAGTTTTTCCCAAAATCATTACAGATACTATGAAGCGAATATTAGGTTACGGATACAAAACCCATAATATTTATCATACCTTCAGTACAATTTTGTTACATATATTTTTATAACATAGATTTTATCAATAATCTCTTTAAAAAAATTTACACCGTGCGCAAATTAGAGGTGAAAGTGATATTGTAATACCCCAAAATTTTTCCCCAACTTAATAAAATTTAATTTTTATATATTTTTAAAAACTATTTTTATATCTATCTATCTGATTAAATAACCAACCGCAATTAAAAATTAAAGGAAAAAACTAACCATTAAAGATTAAAACTAACTGAAATGTATTGGACTTCAACTAACAATTATTTTTTTCAAATTGTAAATTAAAATTTAAGTTGGATAACAACGATAGAAAGATAAATACCAGCATTGAATAATTGTTTTTTATTAATGATGTACATTTTGGTGACTGGGTACAAATAAATGCGTGTTCTAAGTTATCGAGTACCATTATGTTTCTAATAATATTTAACTAACGGTTATTGAAGATGCAAAAAATAAATGCACTGTGTTATTTAAATAATCACCATTTATAGAGTGTTAAAAAAAATAAACACCACTTTTCATTAAGTAGGTGTAACTACTATAGTCCGCTTTAAAGTTGAATACGTAAACTTTAGTTTCAGTCCAGTATTGCAATATTAATGAGATACTATATTGATTTTCTTACTGTACTTTAGGATACCAATATTATATTAGAAGGGTAAAGAGATTATACTCAATATTTTTTGACATCACATTTTTTATATTTGTAATTATAGATAAGTAACAAAATCACTTTAGGATTTAAAAATTATATTATTTGGTCCACTCAGTAGCCGTCTAAAAATTATTAATCTATTTTTTAAGGTGCGCCTACTAAAACACTAAAATTCTATTTACATTCGTTAAACCAATTCGTATTTTTGTTTAAAAAGTGAAATATTACCTACAAAAAATATTTACTGAGCCATTCAAACAGCCGTTAACTGAAATTCGTCGTTGCCGAACAATTCCACCACGGAATTTCCACAAAAAAATCTTAAACCATCTTTGATATTTTCATTTCCTATATTTACTTTTCTATCTTTCTTTTTGTTAATTTCCCTTAACGTACATAGATTACCTACCTTCAATTGCTTAAATTTAATTATTTATATTCATTCGGTAATGTAGGCACTAAAATAAATCTTGGTAATTTTATACTCTAAATAGATAAAATAGATAGCAACTTTTATTGTAAACGATTGAGGATTAGTGGAATTGTTAGGCCAACAGTGCTTTTGTGCTTTAACTAAATGAGCTGAGGGCTTGGCTAGAAAAAAATTACTCAGTTATGTACACATCCATGACCGAGGAAATATATAGAACTTGTCAGAATATTTGCTGTCATTTACATTCGTGCTGCATCTAGATTTAGGTCTTCCATACTTAAGTGTAGGACCAATTAATTAAGCATGTATCGCTGGTTGTGCATTTTAGCTTTAGTTCAAATTTCTCTAGCGGAAATTTTTGATTTTACCGATGTTGATGATCCTCTCAACGCCGTATTTCCTCAAAGTCAAAGTAAGTGATTTTATTTATTTGTTTGGCTGTTTGTGATTTTGTGCATCTTTTTGATGAAGTTGCTTAGGCTAGGAGTTTTCTAAAAAATTATATTTTTTTATACTAAAAAATTCCACTTTTTTTATTATCCAAATTTTTCATTTCAGTTTTGTACTGGTTTTTTGGATTGTGTAATATTTTCTCTAATTTTTTAATGAGTTTGATTTGCTATTAAAGGATAAAATTTGTAGTTAAAAGTTTATGTGGTCCTGATTATTTTTCTTTTAACTTCTTCCAAAATTTTTCTCTACACCAGAATATTATCCCATTATTGTTTCCTTCTTCTGTAATTGTATTATTCTTTAAGATTTTCATTCAAATTCAGAATTAACAATTTTAACATAAGATATTCAAATATACGAAACATCAATATTTACACTTTAAACAGCCGTTACTCTCTTTTCAGAAATTCAATTGAGAGTTACAGAATGTAAAGTCAATACGAAAAGTGGCCTGAAGTATGGATCTTGTGTCCCTTACGGTACTTGCTTGTTGTCGAGAGGAGCGCCTAATGGATTCTGCGGTGTGCTGCAGACCTGCTGCATCTGTGAGTACCTACGGAATAGTACCTCTTCTCTATTCGAGAAAATTCGAAATCTACATTAAACCAGCTTCAACAGTCAAGCTTTTCAGTATCAAAATGTTTTATTTTTATTTACAGATGAAAATACTTGCGGCAAAAGCAGCGATGCCAAAGTAAGTTACTTCGAAGAAACTGAAATATCTCCTGGTACAACTAATTGCGACTATATTATTCAATTAAGAAACAAGAATATTTGTCAAGTCAGGTTAGTATTTATTTAGACAATGAATATGAAGAGTAATTATTTTATATTTTTCTTTCCACTATATAATGTATTTTTAGATTAGACTTCATTAAATTCAATTTAGCTCCTGCAGTACTTACTCAGCCTCAGAATTTAGGAAATAAAATTTATAAATGTATTGACGACATGTTGAGAATATCGCCTAACCCTTTCAATATTCCAGATTTATGTGGAAACAACGACAAACAACACGGTAAATTTTATGTTAAATTATCTAAATTAAGACCTTCGAAATTTACTCTTAATTTTAACCTAATTTACTTTTTCCTCTTTCTTTTAATTGCAGTTTACGTACACGTTAACCAAACGGACGGCGTAACAAAAGGAGTTCAGTTGCAAATGATGCTTGCTAATAGGAATTTCAACACCCAACTTTTTTCTCCGTCATGGCGCATAAAAATTACACAATTAGAATGTCCAGGCACAAGAGGAGGAATCAATTTTGGCGACAACAAAGATGTGATCGAAGATTTTCCTTCGTTAGGTAAGTAGTAATGATTCTTAAAACACAGTATTTGGTTAAGAAATATTAATTTTCGTTTTTGTTCCTGACAGCTCCTTTAGGAGCTTTGCAGTATTTTACGGAACCAACGGGTTATATAAAATCCTTCGGTTTCGACGGCTCAGTAGCTAATCAATTAAGCTACACTTACGGCCAAGAATACGCTATTGCAATTAAGAAAGAAATTGGTGTATGCGGTGTAAGGTAAATAAACATACTAATTACTAATATAGAAGGTATTTATAAGCATATTTTGTAGATTCGTTCCCGATTACGTGTATCTACCGTTAGAAAATCCAACAGGAATGATTTATAAGGATTCCGATTGCAAACACTACTTATATGTTCCTGAGCTTTACATTGAAGATAGTACGTCATATGCTAATGCTTTGGTTTCAAAGTTGTGTCTCACAAAAGCAGAAAATTTTAGATGTAAGTATAATTTCCCTCCATTTTTTATTACCTAATAGTGTCTTTTGATAAACTTTAATAATTCATCATTTCTCTAAATGTTTGTTTCTTTAAGCATTTTTTTATTATCTTCCATTATCTTGTGAATCTCAATCATGTGTTTGTGAAGAACTTATTGGTATTTTTTTATTTTAGCTTACGGTCCTGGTCCATTTTACATGTTCTTTAATTCAAAGCAAACCAATATTCTCACTGATCCAAATCAGAAACAAGGATTTAGCATACAATATCGGCTTCTAAGTAAGTGCCCCTAAGATAAAATTTAATTTTTGGAATGTACTTATCTGTTCGCTTAATTAGACATTTTATTGTATTTATTTTATTTATACCTATGAATTATAGATGTAGAAAGTATTGCAAAATATTTATTTCTGAAATGTAAATTAAGTTTATAAAAAATTGCCTTATACATAGATTAGATTTATAATGCTATCTATATACAGTAATTAATACAACAAATAATAAATTAATAACAATTTCTGTAAAATAACAAAATCGTAAATATTATTTTCTAAAATAAGTCTTGTATACCGATTTAATAAAAAATATATGAAGCCTATAAAATCATTGATAACTAATATTTCAATTACAGAAACATAAAGACGCATTTTAATCAGCACATTTAATTTTCTCTTTTTAAAGAATTTTAACGCATGGCTAAAATATATTTTTTACCTCATTAATTAACAACTATTGTATAATCTAGCTCTTAAATCGTTAATAATTATAACAAATAATAATTTAATAAAATACTGGTAGAAAATGTATTAAATGAAAATGAAAAACCCTCTTACCAATAATTTCGTTAAACATATTTCATTACAGACAATCGTTGGGAATTAATATGTGGGCACTTACCTACATGTAATACACGAATATATACAGAGAACACCTTATAAAACTCCTAATTTCTGAAAAAAGGTTGTCTGCACATGCTGTAAGTACTTAAAGGTATTCCACCGGATTGCTTGTACAAGTCATGCTGGTCGTAATCTACATCGTAGTAAATACCACTTTGATTCTACAAAAATTGCAATTAAATAAATAATCGAGAAATGAATACAGCCCAAAAATACCAAAACATTTTACGTCATTTCAAGTCTTCGAAGTAAAACACATGCTATTTGGTATAATGAACTTAACGTACTTTTATTTGTAACTTACAGCAATTGAAGCGTTACTTCTACTTTTCGGCCTCGGCACTTGGAAATTCCTTCCAAGCAGATCCGCCTTGTCCTCCTCTTCGCTGGAGCTGGTATTATCGACGTGCCTAATACTGGCAATACTGGCGGCCCGATTGGCCATTTGAGCTTGCAAGGTAAGTCTCGGCAAAGGTACTGGCGGCAAAGTACCGCTGTGGCCATGTAGCGTCATATTCCCGCCTAGCGGTAAACTGGGATAACCGAATAGCGCCGAAGACGGCCTCGTCTGACAGCCTATTCCAGGCTCAGGCTAAAACACCGGAATTATTATCTCTTAGCCAACGAGTAGATTATTGTTTCTTACTGCGTAATGATTAGCTTGCGCCATAACGTCGGCGATCTGCGCCCATCTGAGCCTATCTTCGAGGGTAAGTTGGTAAGGTGGTGCTCCCACTACGGGGGTTTTAGCAGTGTTACTGGCTGTGGCCATGTAACCGAAAACTGGACTACCCACCGCTGCTTTTTGCTCTCTATTCCAACGGCGGCTGAAACATAAATTAAGCATAATGTTGGTTATTGATAACGTTAGTAAGATTACTGTGAGAAATACTTTCTTTTGATAATATAAAATAGTTAATTAAACTGCGTTACCTCCACATCACCAGGCAAACTAATGTCAGTCCGATAATAATAACAGCAGCCACGCTAGCTCCAATTGCAACACCTAAGACCTCACCATCGAGTTCGCATTGAGCACCGTAGTAATTTCCTGCGCATCTGTAAGCATACACAATATTAAAAATAACTACCCATCCAGTTTTCTAATTCGTGGATTACTAATTCCCACCATGCGAAAGTTTGCCTGTGCAATTTTTGGACTTACTTGCATACTTCCTGGCCGTTTTGGTAGAAGCACTCCCCTCGATTATTACAGTGCTGGGATGGACACTGTTCGCACGATCGACCGGCGCGATGTTTGCTGTCCACCCAAGGATCTCGGTAGCCTTCCATACACTCGCATTTGAATCCTCCGAATATGTTGACGCAACGTGCCAGCGAGTGGCAATCGTGCAGATCGGGAGAAGAGCATTCGTCGACATCTAATAAAAAAAATATTTCGATATTCCCCACTGAATTCGTCGTAAATCGAATCGTACCTTGCAAATTGGATATAGACCCCGGCGGACTGTCCACCCATAGGGCACTCTCTCCTACGTTGTTGCTCCTTCTTTGTATCACCCCCAAGAGGTGACGCTGAATGTCTCCTCTGACTGTAGGCCTTGCAGTGTCAGCGTTCTCATCCAGCTGCAACGTCAAATTCACGAAGACGCCAGCTTGGCCCTGCGCCCTGTCTCCTCTGTATATGCTATTAACTTTAGCGGCAAGAAATTCATCACTGAAAGGCGTCATTGACATAGCTGACTCCAACTATAAAAACATAATGAGAATACCAACTATATGAAAAGTGGAGTTTTACGTACAGCTCGTTCTGCTTCGAAGGATAATTTTTGATAGCTGTCGCTGTTCTCATCGCCTAATTCGTTAGCCCAAACGACTTTTCTGTCGTATATTTTATCAACTCTCAAAGACAGCAATATAGAAACGATTTTTCTGCAGGGATCTCGGTGTTTCCGTCTCGCGGTTCCCGGTCTGCAATGGCAAGCGCTCACTCCAGACTCAGTCTTGCAAATTTCGTGTTGGGACCCATCGCACGTGGAATCGTCCCCGACTATGCAAGTATCGATCCTAGCATCAGACAAACACCAGAATTAAATAAATCGATTGTAGCTGTAATGGTTATACTACCTAACTGGCGGAGGTGTAGGGCGAGGTCTACCGTAAATAGGCCTTCTCGGAATGTTCGGCTTCGTTACCGAGCCCTGTCTGTTGATTTTTTCCGATTCTGCAACCGCGAAACCGGTGGCGAAAACCTGATTGTTAGCTGCAGCTGTTCCGGTGGGTTTTATAGTCGCTGCAACAGACGTGGACTCGTCGAAAAGATTGAGATAAGTCCGTTTGCCGTCGATGCTGACGAATCCTTCTGAACCCGATGATGAGGTTATGACATCGCCTGAATGAACGTTTTCTATATCGACTAAAATAAATAAATTCAGTAGATATAGTAGATATGTGTCTGCATTTTAAACGTACCTGGTATGACGTACGGTTTTCCTTGACCTCCGGAAGAAGCTCCTAAACCTTGAATAGCTGATACAGTAATATCGAATATATCTCCAATTTGCCCAATAGGCGGCCGGGTGATGATGGGCTGCCTGTGAATCCCACCGGGTTTGTACTCGGTATCATCAAGCACAATTCCAGGTCTTGGTTTATAATGAATATCTGTGGACCCTATTGAAGTGGACGATTGGTTTCGAATCGATGATGACTCTGAAAACATTTTATTACCCATTTTGATAGTCAATAAATGAATATAAAGACTTACCCGTAATTATGACCTCAGTTTTTCCTATGGTGTTGTTGCTGGTAGTACTAATAATTGGTAGATTTTCAGTCGCAGTGCTGGACAGACTAGCTGCCTCCTTTTCTCCCAGAATATCAGCTCTTATCGTTTGAAATAAATCAAATATTGACGATTCAATAGGAGAATATTCCACTGTACTACTACTTGCAGCAGTTGTCTGTATACCAGTATCGTTCAAGGTAATTGTATCGTTTAAAATTGACGTTGAAATGCTCTCAAGGGAAACGCTTGTTGGATTAATTATGGACGAATTAGTTTGAAGTACCTCACTCGTTGCATTAGGTAATTTTGATACAGTTTTCTCTTCGGTTTTATCAGGATTGAAAGTAGGTGTGACAACTGTTGTTTTGCTGGTGTATTTATCAGATTTCGTCACCTGCGCAAGATATTTTGACATTCGTTAAAACATAATACAATCGACAATATTAACACTTACATTTTTGATTTTTTCTTTATTTTTATCAAAAACCGCCAATTCCTTATCAATTTCCGAGGTCTCTTGACTAGCGCCTGGTATATCTTCTTCGGGCGAATCCGTAGAATTCGTCAAATCTTCCTCTTCCTGATTGTACATCCCTTCCTCAGTACTCGACGATAATTGGGAACTCAGATCGAGCATGAGAATATCTTCAACCGGTTTTTCGGTTGTTAAACTGATCATTTCCGACGAGAAATGCGGCACTGGCTTATACGAGGGTACGGACGGTCGTCGATTACTCGAATTAGGCGGCCTGCGCCGCTTCCACGGCGGTATCGCCTGGGGCCGATGGTATCCTGGTCGTTTCTTGATAGTCGTATGATCGGATATGGGTATGCTCGTGCCGCTGCCGGTGATGGGGCGCACCGGGGACATGTTGGGATGCGGAACGTCGAATGGATAAGGAGTGGGAAGCCTGGTGGTGGACACGGCGGGCGGCGGCATTTGCCCCAAAGGAGGCGGCGGTAGTGGAGCTGGTACATCGAAATCCGGAGGCAGAGCTGGAACATCCGTTATTCTAGGAGGTCCTCTATTATTTATTCGAGTGGAAAGCGGCCGTAATGGTCTTCCTACTACCGGGCCGGTATTTGCTTGGACATTTACGTTTCCTGCTTAAAGAAAATGTATATAAAAGTGCTTTTGTGGAATATAAAGTGTGTGCATACCATTTAGAAGCTTCACTATTCCAGTGATGATATCTTGTATATCAGGGTTGGCTTGTCGACCTTGATTTGATAGAGGGTGTGATTGGGTAACAAAACTGGTCGTCGTCGTGGCACTGGGGTTGACTTCCTGATGGGGCTCCCGCAGTGGCAGTGACCGTGCCTGGAGCGGAGCCCCTGTAGATTCCCCCGACAATTGTTCCGTTCTTTGATGAACAGCAGTGGAAGCGTACTCCTCTTCCTAAATGGTAAGTAATTGAGTTCGGATTACTTAAGGTGCAATATTAGATATTTACCGTTTTCGATGGTTGAATGTAGCCGGCTAGTCTTCCCGACAACTCGACATCGTTGCTGTCCAAAGCCTCGTCTACGTTTTTGAAAATCTTGAATTCGTTTGCGATGGGCGTTTGCGATAAAATAGGATCTGCCGAACGCTGTACCCTCGTCGTTGACGAAGGATTTTTTATTACAGTAGAGGCTTTTTCATTGTTGTAATCTGTTGCTTGTGCCTTTTCTGTTTCCTTGATTTCTTTTGTTATCGACGCTTGTATATCGGACTCCACAACGTCTTCAACATCTGCGTTGGCAGAATTTGGGGATATGAATGAATTCGAATATTCATGATCAAAGCCTGAAACAAAAATTATTTGCTCACATAAGTAAACGTGGAGGAATATCATCGAGAAATAAATATATAACATGTATCTAGAAATAGGTTTTGATATTCAGGGGCATTTGGATATTAATTATTCGAAATTGGAGAATGGAGGAACTGGCAATTTGCATTTTTACATGCGGGTATTGTTTGAATAACAAGTATGTAGGACGTTGAAGATATCGCGCCTCGTAATAATATTTAATGTTGCTGAAATTATTGTCCTTAATGCAATAGCGGATGAACGTTGATATTAATTCGAATGAACGAACACACACAATTTGTTACACTCTCTGTTTTCTACTTTTTTACTAGCGACTATTGTAAATTTGTTTCGCAAACATAATTATTTTAAAGAATAAACATGCTATAATAATTTTTTCATAAGACATGATGAACTCTTGTATGAACCTTTAGAAATTAATAGACAGGCAGCAGTTGTCAATAGTAGAAATAAAGTCAATAAATAGGAAGGCAAGTTCCAAATAAATTTCAAAATCTCAAATTTATAATTTACCTTAAAACTAGAGAATTATTATTATCTACTTGAATAATATAGAAATAAAAAAATATTTGTGGCTTAAATTGTCTCAGTAAAAGGATGAGAAGCATTAAATATATCTATTAAAATGAAAAATAAAATTGTCTTTAAAGTAGTCGTAAAGGTAAACTTTTAAATTACTTACAATGAATATTGAGTAAAAAGTTTATTACATGCGCATACATAATAAGAAGAAAGTGGTTCTTATTTTTGGTTGTGCACATGACTCATTCATTTCTTTTTATAACGTCGAAGAAATTGCGATTTGATTTGCAGAAATGTTTGCGCAATACGTCTGATTCATAATAGGATGCGAAATTGGATGAAAGTCTTCATATTTAGGTACGATATTTGTTCATTTACTCCACTATATTACTTTAATATGTTTTAGGTTTCAACTCCTATCTTTTCATAATAATTATGTTATACACAGATAATTGTAATATAATTATTAGTTATAGTAAGTAGTAGGTAATCAAATAATTTTGAAAACTGTAGTTTTTATTAACTCTTTAATTGCCTTATAATATTTACTTAAAAGAAGCAAACGGTTACGATCACTTGAACCATTAAATTGCATAGTTTATAATCAATATCAATATCGACGATAAAAAACGCAAGAATTTCGAATATAGCTCGAGGTGGATATTATTTGAGGTACCGTTAAGACCGTTATATGGGAGACATAGGTGTGTTCTTCGTACCTAAAGTTAGTATTCATAGTAGGAGCCGAAAATAGCTATAACTAAATTCCACGTATATGATAGAATTTGTTGTCTTAGGAGAGAATGTTAATTACAAACTCAACACGCAAATATTAAAATTTAAGGCGCTTAGGGTAAAATGGGGAACTTTTTTTGTTTAAAATCAAATCTTATAAATATATTTTGCGTTTATGCTCAAAATTAGCATCTGTATTTAAATAAATAATATTTAAATTAGATTCTGAACGATACTAATTTGTAAGTAGATATAACTAGTATAAGTTAAAAGTTTATAAATTTTTTGAAACTTTAAACTTTCTTGATAAAAATAGGCATCTATAACTCAATATTAGGTATCGGTAAAAAACAGTTAATTGAACTTGTATAGTGAATGATGTTCAGTTAGAATGCAATTGCTCACTTGTTTACAGTGAATGATTCGCATATTATCTATTATATTTTCAGCTAACATGCATTGCATGTAACTCAACATTATTGTATTTTGCAGTTTATATATGATAGGGATGAGCCAACACACACTTGCATTACATATTTTAACTTTAAGTTAATTTATTTACTCCAAACAGAATTTTATAATTTCCATTTTGGCGTTGTTTTGCTGATGTGTTGCTTTCAATTCAGTTCAGAATAATTGTTGAAATTGGATTTTTTCTTAATTGGCTTGTACTTACAGTTATACCAGATCATCTTTAAAGTTACAATAGTAAAAAAATTGTAAAAGAAACTTATTATTCGATCTCCAACGCGATTAAAGATCAAATGCTCATTGATTCGACATGGATAGCTGATTCTGGCTCACCGGAATTTATCATTTTATATTTTATCATAGGCGTAACATTGTAGGATATGAATTTTTTGTATTCATTTTTCCTTTCTTCAAACATATTCAAATCTTATTCCCTTTAAAATACATCATATTAGGTAGTTTTCTCACTTTTTAATACACAGATGATATATTCAAATCAATCTTTTATTTTGCTAAGTCTCCTCTCATCTCTCCTGCTTTTTTTTAAATACCGCTAAATGCTAGTAAAAAACACAATTCAAACGCAAAAGAAAATCCATTAAAATTCAACATCTACTTAACCTTTTCTTTTGTTAATGCGTTCAATGCAAAATATAACTCTCTATTCATCTTTTATTGCTGAAACGACATCCGCCAACGTGTGTAATTGGAAAATTCGCGTTGCTATACACTTTCTTTCAATTTAATCGTGTTCACTGACTGGAATGGTATTCCATTATTAGCATTTCTACTAGAGGGGTAAAACTAAGAAGTTCTAGAATCTTAATTAGGCACCTATACATTTACTTTTTTGCAGAGAGGTACTAGAAATATTTTCTAATAAACCCAATTAAAATGAAATCTTTAATACTAAGTGCAATTGGTATAGAAATTAGAATAATAGGCTCCCCTTTAACAACTCTAATATCACGATTAACATAAACATCAAAACTTTTATGTTTTCATTTCATATTTTCAAAAAATTGCATAATAAAATATAAGTAGATACTTACCATAAACACTTGTACTTAAAAGTGGAAAAATGATGACAAATAGAGTGCATTTAGTCCATAATAAAGATAATAATGCCATGGTGGACCAGGTCAGTCACGTAAAACTCCGCCTGAACCACCAATGTACATTTTACAAATCACTTCACTAATAACAGCTTTTTTTATAGCGGTCACTTAATTATTTTTATTAAAATTCATGTAGACCTACCACCGAATAGACCTATCGCAAGACATTGTTTAAATAAGACGTGTTTAATAAAAAAACAGTAAATAAGTAACTGTTAAATACATCAATATGTAATTATCTTGAAGTTATCGGCCGATGAGATATTTTTTCATAATAGTTGAATTTCGACAAAAATTAGGTCACTGTGAACTCGAGTACTAAACCACTTCCGCAGTAACTTCGAGCGTCCGTTCTTCACATTTTAACATATTTTCAACAAAAGTTCCACGAACCACTGAAATGTTCAGGAATTCATCAGATTTCACCACATATTTAAGAAATAGATGGTGCAGTGTTGGCTTCTTCACTAGACTGGCCAAGTAACGGAACCATGAGGTTCTACAAGAAGTATTCGCTGCAACCATACCGGTCATGGGGGCAAGTGAAGCAATTCGTGTAAAAACCGAAACGTTCTCCTCGGAAAAAATCAATTAGCGAGAAATTCTACGATATTAACGCATTTCTTATTAACGTGATATTAATTTTAAATAATTAATGGAACATCAATCAAGAGCAGTCATGTGGTAAATCTTTGTAATAGCTAAATGTATTTAGTTAGATAATTTAATGAGATAGAATTAATGCTTTATGACAAAAATATGAAGTACCTAAGCATATAGGAATACCTATAACTATTGACATTGATAAATTAATGGTAGGTAATGTGCCATTTCGGTTATTGTTCTAAAGGTCTAGGTATACATATCAGCTATTCCACTTGAATATAAGTAGTATGAATAAATAATATTTATAAATTTAAAATAATTATACTGATTGATTTCTGGTACAAATTTCCTTAAGATCCTGGTGTTTTTGTGTTCATTTTATCATGCTTTTGGGAATATTTTTTATAGAGGAATATAATATATGTACGAAAAAATGCTCTAAGTTCTCATGTCTATGGATTATATTATATTTCTTTAATACTTTAATATTTAATTAATATAATTTAATAGTTTAACTATAGTTAATAGTTCAAGCCAAAAAAATATGAATTTTCAATTTTGGCGGAAGATAATGCATACAACTTTTTTGGGGATTTTGAAAATCGTTTTATTAATTCTTCTTTTTTACTACTTAAATATTTGAACATATCAAATGTTATTTACGATTACTAAGGTTAAAGAAGCGTTTTTTGAGTCGAAGTTTCTTGTTGATTTTCGTCTAGAAAGAACCATTGGTTTTATAAAAACAATAAGTTGGCTGGATAACTTATCTCAAAGAGACAACATATTAATTGAAATAAGGAAGATTTGTTCTGTCATTATTGAAGTTACGTCAAACATCACCTAATTCACTGTCACTGTCATTTGTCGATCATCTGTCAATGACGCAGGGCAGATTTCATTAAATAATAGATTAATTTTCGGAATAAATTCAAAATTATCCAGTAGAAATATCCAATTCAAACTGTTAAAATGCTTTCGAGAGCTGCGATTTTAACAGGTAAGGTTTTAAACTGGTTATATTACCACGTAAATTAAGAATCAATATATGAAATGAATAATACCCTAACCTTACACAGCGTTTATGTAATAGGTCGAATTGATCGTTGAAACTTTTTTCTTTAATATTTCAGGCCAGACCTCAAAATCTCTTGTAGCTACTTGCTTAAGAACCACCGGTACTTCTGCTGTAAATAACCAGGTAGCCAAAACCGACGACAAACCTAGCGAAGTTGGTTTTCAGAGACCCGTAAGTATTTCGTATCGAACACTAATCAATCTCTTATCGTAAAATATGTTTACATCTAGGTGAGACAACAACCAGGAAAAGTCAGGTTGGGTTTTGTACCTGAGGAGTGGTTCCAATTCTTTTACAAAAAGACTGGTGTAACTGGTCCCTACACATTCGCCTTTACACTGTCTACTTACCTCGTGAGCAAAGAAATTTATGTGTTGGAACATGAATTCTACACCGGTCTCTCTTTGCTCGTTATGTGGACATACGGTATCAAGAAACTTGGCCCTAAATTAGCCGCATACCTCGACAAAGAAATCGATGTAAGTGTGCCTTCATAAAATTCAATTCAGTTCTTAAACCTTTCGATTTGCAGGAGTACGAAAACCAATGGAATGAAAGTAGAGTACTGCAAAAGAATTCACTCGGCGAACAAATCTCCGGTGAAGAGAAAGCTCAGTGGAGCATGGAAGGACAGAACATGCTGGTTGATGCTAAGCGTGAAAACGTAGCACTACAACTCGAAGCCAACTACAGGGAAAGGCTGATCCAAGTTTACTCTGAAGTGAAGAAACGTCTTGATTTCCAAGTAGAAAAACAAAATATCGAACGCAGAATTGCTCACAAGAATCTTGTCGATTGGGTTGTGGCTAAAGTGAGGGCTTCTATTACACCCGATCAAGAAAAACAGAACATCAATAAATGCATTGGCGATTTAGCTCTATTAGCTAAGGCTTAAAATTCATCGTCGTTTTATGTACAGTATACAATTTAAGCTGAAAAGTGTAGCCGTCTACTTTGTTTTATGATTTATTCTTACACAATACATTATGGTTTATTTAAGGATACTTCCCATCTTTACAAATAAAATTAATTCAAAGTAAAAATTTTATTTATTGCTGCAACACAAACATGAAAAGAAATCTACTTTATCAATACAAAAATTTCTAATTATTTATTCGACAAATTAAAGGAGTGAATTATTGAATGAATGATTCAGAGGAAAATTTCTTCTGTTGGAGTCCTGCATTTTACTGATTTGTTCCAGATGAGAAACAATTTGTGCTGTATTTCTGTCTAACCACTGAAGGGAATTCATGTGGGCATTCATTATGCGGCTAATTTGGGTCAACTAAAAAATATAAATTTAAAATGCCAGTGCTCAACTTGCATTGAAAAATACTTACAGGATTTGAAATTTCTTCGCTTTTATTAGATTCATTAATATGCTCAATAATTTCTTTCAAATCATCAGACATTTGCTTTAATTGCGAATCGATTATTTCCGAAAATTGATACCTAAACAAAAAGAATTTATTACAACTTTTATGAAATAACCATCAACAAATAATTCTTACATTTGATTTCGATCTATGTCTGTTACGGGAATTTCCAATAATTCCTTTTCCAGAGGTGTTATTAACTCTTCTAATTCCTTCTGCTGCGCCAAGACAAAATCGAGTTCTTGATCCAATTGCTGTTGCTGCTGCTTAACTCTCTCGATACTACCATTCAGATTGAGAATTTTCTCGCCATTTGAAATAAGTAACGAATCCCAAGCATTAAGCTGTTTCGCTTGATTAATGAAAAACTTGCCCTGTTCTTCCAAATCAATGGTCCATTTGTTAATAGAATCTTCTAGTTGACTAAATGTTAATGAACCACTAGAAGGAAGTGTCGATGTTGAGTAAGCTGGGGGTCTGTTAAAAAATAACAAGGATAATTTAAGGCGAATTTTACAATAATCTTAATAACCTACGCTGTTGTAGTACTTAATGAAGTCGAAGGAGTTGTTGAAGCAGCGGCAGAAACTGTAGTCGATAAACCTAAAGCAGGTACACTGGCTATTGTAGTAGTGCTTGAGGTAGGAGCAACTCCAAAAAGGGGGGTTCCTGTTAAAAAAACAAACATGCGAATTCGCATACAATCATTTTATACACTAATCAGTACCTGTAGCAGCTACGGTGGCTGAAGATGTTGTAGAAACCGCTGTTCCAAAACTAAGTCCTAGAATGCAAAGAAACATACATAATGATTTTAATTATCAAACTACTTTAAAAATGATGAGAGAATTAATTCATTCATCGCCTATCACTTTTTATTTAGGCTACGATGATTAATTAATGACCCATCATGTTTGTTGAGCATCCCTGCGAATTGGCAAATCATAATTAATGAACAAATTTACCAGTTGATGCTGAAATAGGCGTTGCAGCTGCAGTTGATCCAAATAATCCTGCTGATGTTTCTGGTTTAGTAGTGGTTAGTCCAAATTGGAGAGAAGATGTTGGAGTACTGAATGAGGCTTTAAAGAAATTGGAAAAAATATTGTAATGCACCAGAAATAGCACTCCTAAATTATTAACAAACCTGGTGTTGCAGTTCCAAAAGCGGATGCTGTTGTCTGTTGGGTTGTAGGTGTACCAAAATTAAACGATGGTGCAGCTGACGCAGGTGTTGCAGGTTTTGGGGTAATCCCGAAAGCTGGTGGTGTACTTGTGGCTGCAGGAAATAATGTAGATGATGGTTTAACTTCAGTTTTAGTGTCTCCTCCTCCAAAATTAAACTGTAATCCTGTTGCACTAGCTGTAAAGCATGAATACAACGTTATTTTACGATGAGTATTTAATAATATATCTTACTAGTGGCCGGATTTGGCGGTAATGTAAAGCCTGTAGCGGCTGTTTTTGGAGTGCCAGTATTTCCGAAATTGAACGACATTTTCTTCGTCTCGGTGAAATTAACAGTAGTTTAAAATATATCAAGTTTTAGCGTTACGTTACAACCAAACATTTAAACTTCCAATAACTTGACATTAATATAACATAACCTTATTTCTTATTTTTCTTCTTTTTTTTAAACCTAATTGAATCTAACATTCGGGTTTCTTCTTTTTCTAAAGAAATATAACAAAAAAGAAGAAAATGAAATATGGTGCAATAAGCAATCAATAATATTTAATTTGTAATATGGTGAAGATGCATTATATTTCCGATTTATTTAAAGAAGCAAAATGTAGGAAGTGCCGGCAAGTTTTGTTTGATAGTAATGCAATACATAATTTATGGATCAACCATTGCGATTGTGACGTGTTTGAGAACAACCATTCCGGAAGGATTTTTGAATTTGTTCTTCATTCTTTTAATCGACCTTTTTGGATTTTACAGGAAGTTGGAGAGAACTGTCAGAAGAAAAGACTTAACTGTCCTCATTGTCACGTAAAAATTGGATCCTTTAATCTAGAAAGGCGGATTTGTAAATGTGGTGTTGAAGCACCGATATGTTATTTTATTGAGAGTCGAATGGATTTAATCAAGGCATAATAATTTATATGTATGAAAACAACAAGTCAATAAAAAATTATTTAATTTCTTGCCTTTCACTAAGCAGATATAAAGAACTTTAAGCAGTCTTAGTAGCATTTTTGAAAATATGTACATAATACACGTACGTTATTACCACACAATTATTATCATTAACAATTTTCCTGGTGCTCTTGGAGAAATCAGAAAACAAGCTTTATACCATTTTTCATTTTCAAGCAAGAAAAATCAAAATAGCATAGTGCACATATTTCTAACATCTTTATATTTTATTTTTTAAATATGAAATTGTCCTGCATTTACGTATAATTTGCCTAAGGTAAAGTTTGCATTTATCAACTTAATTTACTAATGCAACATCATCGAAATATTTAACACAGAACAACAAATATTTCACAAGTTACCGAAATAAAATTATTTCAAATATTAAGTACTGTTAACTTGAAAAAATATGTTATACTATATTTGAAAAAGTTTAGGAAATTTCAAATCTTTCGAATAGTATTCTAGAAAGCTTCTCTCATCTAAATCATTGATATTCATTACGGCAGTCTTATTTTGTATATGGATATCATAAAGCACGTAGCACCACTGACAAAATTAAATAATTCCTTAAAGATAAGTGCAAACATCAAAAATACTACTAACAAATTAACACTATGTCAATTACATTTGAGTAAAAATAAGATTTTCACATAATTATAGATTACTTTTACTGGCAAAATGATTTATTTTGTACCATATTAAGATTTATAGATATGGAAACAGGAAGGTCATATGATTATTCACAGTGAAATAATCATGCTCCCCAATAGACTATTATATTCATTTCATTTTTATAAAGAAAAAATCTCTAATTATTTGAAATTATATATGTATAAATAGTTCAAGAACCATTTGGGTGACCCGAAAAACTATAACTTAATATAATACAGTTTTCCTTTGGTATGTAGTTAGTGACTAGATCATGAACAAAAAAATTAAATATTTGTGGCTATGTTTATTTTGTAATTCGATTTGAAAAACACTGAACTCAATAATTATAGAAGTGAAAAATAAAATCTTACTGTTGAAAGGTCACCCAAAAATATTTACTTCAAGTAAAACGAATAAACTGGATTTACTTTTCCTGTTCATTACTATAGAAAAACTACAAATTAATAAGTTGTACCTAATATATAGTGTTAGCTTCATGCTTTTATCAATTAGGATAACTTAAATTTCTCTCTTAAATCTCATAATTGTGGTTAAAACAAGAAAACTTATTATATTAGAATGTTAATAAATATTTCATTATTAGGAAATTATGGTATCAATAAATATAAAACTTAATAAAATTGGTCATGGACATTTGAAACACTTTTGGAATGAATATTATTAACAATTTACAGTAGAAACAGTTAAAATTCCATTTGTTATATATTCTTTTGTTGCTGAAATTCAATTATTTATAATATATTGAGAAATCTTATGATTAAATATATAACAAAGCATTAACCGGCAGGAAAGTAAATTTCTTCACCAACAACATATATTTTTCTACTACATACAATAGAAAAATAAGTTATATGAAAAAAGATTAAAAGAGCTTCTTTTATAAAAAAGCATGCGGTAATCGGCATAACTTTGTATATAGTAATTTATCCATAGTTAAAGCTATTGAAAACATTCAATCACTAATATATGCCCAACAATCGAATATCGTTTATTCATTTATATATTGTGCAAACAGCAAGTCTAATGAAAAATGACTAAGCTTTTCTATTCATCTGTATGCATAAATGTACTTGGATAAAGCAAAAGCTTCACGAGTACTCAATTCATGGTTCAGAATGCCCCATTTTTCATTGAAATTACTGTATATTCATTAACAAATTCTTAAGAAAATCTTTTAATCTTTGATGTATTACAAGAGGTCAGATAGAAACATGTAATAGATAAATATAATTATAAATCGAAATGATCGAGTTTTAATTTCGATCTGATCAAATGTAGCGTCCTTGTACTAGAGAGCGACGATAAAATAAGTTTTATCCAAAAACAGGCAGTACACTATATTGCATTTATTTAGTTTACCTATGTTAATTTTTCTCACATAGCAAAAAAATAATTTCTCTGCCAAACCTCTTATTGCCGAAAACCCATAAAAATAACCTTATTCGAGATTCAACAATTTCATATTTAGTTATATCTTAATCTACATGCTTCTCAAGTATAGAAACATCAATTGAAAACAGTCAGTTAAAGAGGTTCCCAATATTGAGACAGACTAGGGCATTTCGCTACCATAGTAGGTGAAAGGAGCGAACTGAGGTTCGCACTTGGAGGGGTACTAGTACTAAAATACTTTTGCTTTAAAGGTGATTGCAGGTGACTTTGTTTGATCACGTCTCGATCAGATGAATCCGTAGCGGAGTCCTGAAATTATGAGCAAATATTAATTCAATTTTAAAGGATTCCGCGTGTTTCATATGCGGCTTGAAAGAATGGTGATTTTACCTGCAAATGTGTGAATTCATCTCAAGATTCAGCACTTTTGCTTTTTCTTCCTCGCAGAGATCCCACTATTGATTTCAAAGCTGCTCCAATACTGCTGCCAGGCGTATGTACATTAGTGTTAGGATTTCCCATACTTTGGGGATGAGCGTCAAGGCATTTTTGATACCTAAGCTGGAAGGGAACACAATAATTTGAGAATATTTTTTGTATCAAACCAAGCAAATTTATTTGCACATTTTATTTTGCACAGATGGTTCTGCCTTTCTAGGTATTTACATAACTTGGTCAATAAAACAAAGATAAGTTATTTCCCTTTAATCTAGAATTTTAAAATGGCATATTTATTTTCTTATTATTATTATTATATCTTAATATTTTCTTTCTGTATTGTTTAAACTGGAAGCTTTTATCGCAGAAATATACTATTGTTATTTGCTTCCATTTTTATCATTATTGTCCTTGTCTTTATTATTTTTTTCTTCCTCATCTCTTTCTTGCTTTTCTTTCAACACTCTTATCATATTATCAAGAACCTGAATTACTGCTTGCGTGTTAGGATCAGAACCTGGAATACTTTCTAAAAGGGATTTCAACAATTCAATCTCTTCTAAAGTTTCGATACTGTAGGTAGTAAAATCATTATCGCTTGAATTGATTTCTTTTTCGGATGACGGCTTTCTCAAAAGCCATTCCGATTGTATTTTATCCGTTTGTTCCGCAATATTAGTTGCAATAGGAAGTGATTTTAGCTTATTTTCTTCAGGTGCGTTTTCGTTTGAGATAGGAGTGCTGCCTTCTTCTCTTTGACGGTATTCTTCCATCGAAATAAGAAGAGCCATTGCTAAATCTGGATCTTCCTCTGACTCATCAAATTCAAATCTATTAGTCTGCATTGCATCCTCGCCAACGATAATGGGAGAAGACATCAACATATCATTCGCAGATGAGCCTGCAGGAATCGTTAATAAGTGACTACTGTTGCCCTCTTTGCCATTAACATAGTTGATAAATACTTCGAGTTTGTTAAAATTAATAGCTTCTTCGCCGAATGCCACGACGTCTACATTAACTTTTTCCTTCCTTAATTTTTTAGCGATCGTCACCAATTCTTCTTCCTCGTTTTCGATCGGACTCCCTATGAATACGACGATTCGCATCTTGTGGTGCTTTCCTTCGCGATGTTTCAGTGCAAAATGGGCCAACTTCAAGCCGTGGATCAGTTTTATTTCGCCGTTCGGCTGGACTTTGTACAACTTGATCATGATGCGGCCTATGTCGTTTGTTAGTGTTGCTAGTACTTCCGTTGACGCTAAGGTTAACAGGCCAACGTCGTTTTCCGGATGAGATCTTGCCTTGGAGCGGCACAATTCTGCAATAGCATCTCGCTGGAAGTACAATCTATTCGGCGCGAAATCTTCGTTTCTCATATAATCACTGTTGTCTATGCAAACCATGGTGCTTTCTAATACCATTTCGCGTGTGATGATGAGGATATAATGATTTGTATTGATTTTTTTGTTAATTCATTTGTTCGTATTTTTGATATTTTGTTTTGCTTGGTAAAATATTCTTAAGGTTTAAGTAAGTTCTTATCTTAAATGCTTATAACAGAAATTTTAGTTGTTTTAAGAGATTGGTGTTATTTTTATAAATTACTTCATGACAGTGACAGAGATTATAGTTTGTGCAAAACAAAGATGAATTGTACGTCACAAATGTCGTCATATTTGCCGTTCTCATCCAATCAGTACTTTTAATTTTCAATTTCTTCTTCTTTCTAGTTTATTAGCCTCAACTAATAATGGCTATTAAATGAAATTTTTCACTCGCACTGTTAATATATTTAGATGATAAAGGAATTTGATGATTATAAATTATAGTGAGCACCTTTAGGAACGTGAAACAGGAACCCCTAATTTTCAATTTGTTTTTGCCATTTTCCCATTTCATAATTTTAGAAAATTCTTAGATTTTGTAAACTTATAAAAGTTCGACAATACTGTTCATCTGTGACCTAGTAAATGTATGGTGACGTGAATTCATCTTTGTTTTGCACAAACTATATAAACATTGTGGCCATTTTTTGTTATAAGATAAGTTTTTTTTTAAATATTATTTATACTCACTTTGCAAGCTGCTTCAATAGTCTTACAGAGAGCACCCGAAGACGGTTCACAATAGAAAACATGCGCCATAAAAGTATCTTGTGCTGTATGCATTATAAACGCACAGTGCTTGATTATTTTGCCTATACCTAAGAATGAAAGGTATCTTACACGGCATTCGGCTAGTAACCGATCATCCTGAAACAAACACTTAATTGTAAAACAAATCTTCGAATCCAAATACTTCAAAGTGATACAAAAAATACTTCATTAGATTAATTGTAATTTACTGAAAATAAACTTACTTGAGAATGATGAATACTGATCATAGAAGGTGCTATAGATATATTAACAGTTTGCCATTGGTCAGATGGCACTGTTGAAGCAAGCCTATCTATCGATTCGTTAAGAATATCCATTCCTGTAGCTGCGGTTACTTGAAGACAACCTAAGTACTGGGCTCGGAGAATCTTTTTTGGTTCTTCCATTGGAGTTGGAAAAGATTGAGCTGAAACATTGATATATGAGCACTTACAATACTTTTGTTGCTTTCTAACCAACTTGAATTCTGTAGTGAAGCAGCCGAGTTAAAAATACAAGAGTACTTACAAATAAAACATTGCGAATTTCTAACAGGACGTCTGTGTTCCGTCGGTAAATTATTTGGTCTAGTCGCTACTGATTTACCGTTCACGTCGACGGTTTTGCCTAAATTTTGCTGCAAACTTCTTTCGATCATTATCTTCTTGCATATGTCTCGAAGCGTGTTGGCTATAGTTCGTGCGGGCATGTCGCATCTAAATACATGACACATGTGCTTTCGAGTCGTTCTATCTCTAGCTACGTAAGCGAAATCCCTGGAATATCAGAGTTATCCATGTAATCATTTATGCAACAATAAGGAAGATAATTGCAAAAGATTAGTTAGAAAAAAGATCATTACCTTTCCCTATGTTAATCCAAAAGCCGCAAAAAGAAGGAGAAGTATGTGTTAGTATGTATAATTAAGATGTAGCAATAATCTCATTAAACAAATGTAATTAGTGATTTACCTGCCATTATCCCTTCCGACTCCCCAAACCCTTATTGTATGAATAGGTTGGGTGTTTAAAATGGTTAGGTTTTCTGGATCGAATAATTTCAGCGAACCCTCATCTAGATCCATAAACAAATCCTTGCCCTAAAACCACAAAATAATTAAGTAAAAGATTTAAATAGTTATAAAAATAACTAAACTTACATCGCCCCATCTCCCAACAACGTCAAGCAAATCGTTTTTTCCTAAAGACAAATCAACGATACATTTATTTACAGCTTTACTGCTACGTTCTGGTGTCAAATCATCCTCGGATATTTCTACCCAACCTAGTGATCTGACCGCGAATCTAATAGGGCGTTCTTTACATTCTTGGTCTGGCTTTGAAGGAAAACTCCTTCTCCTAATAATAAAGATGAGACAATTATGCAAATGTACGTTAAACGTATACAGAAGATAACCATTGCAATTACTCACTTTAAAGCTATTTCTTCTTTTCTTTTTCTATCGTCGCCGTCTAAATTTAAAGCCGAGCTAGTACTACTCCTTGTTACCGATAAATTATTTTCGAACGATGAAATTAAATTGGAATCTTTAACATTCGATTTCGAATTAGATTTTTCTAATTTATGATTTTCTACGACCGGGATTTCTCGTTGGATTGTTCCGCTTTTTATGTGCCAATAATAAGGACCGTCGTTATCTAAAAACGCGTACAATTGTACGAATGTTTTGGAATCAAATATAATGCCTACCTTCATGTTTTTCCCAGCCAGGGGGTAATTCATTTTGACTATCCCATTCCTTTTCTGGCGTATTTATTTTATCTACTTGCTCTGTTGACTTGGGACATTTTTTCATAGGAACGGCATATAAATCATTCGTAATGCTACCTACAATGTGCTGAATACCGTTCTCGTCTTCGTTAGTTATTTTGTTTCTTTCAAATAAACTAAAAAATAAAGAAACTTGTTAAGGAAGAAATAAAATGCCAAAACAATAATAGAACAAACACAAAATGCACATAGAAAATTAAATTGATGCACAAAAAAGTTAGAGGACAATTCCAAATAATTCTAATACATACTTTTCCCAGACAGTAGAACTTTCACTCAGGTCCTTATCAGACATAGAATTTCCATTCCATTCATTACCCCTACAACAGATAACACAAACTACTGTTTGGTAAAGCCTTGCATTAGTCATAAATTGTTTTTCACTAATAGACCAAAATTAAATATAATTTTTGTCGTTACTAGGAAAGCCAAGCAAAAAAAAAATTATCAGTGAAAAACATATTGTTCGACTTTGTGACACATATGGTATTGGTTTGCAAAGATACAGACAGTAAACAACTTGGACCAGAAAATACAGACCAATGCCAGCACAGACAAAGTATTTAAGTATGAAACACTAACCGGTTGTCTACGTAATTTTGTGTTACAGGACCTTTATTGACATCCACACCCATCGAAGTTATGTCTAAGGTTGCGTATGTTTTCCTACTAGCATTACTGGTAATAGATCCTTTAACCCCGTGTCCCATGTTGCAGATGTCGTCCAATTCCTGATAGATGTTCTCATAAATGTTATCGGTGTTCGAATTCAGGGCATCGTCCAGCCGATTAGAAGGCCCTAGTCGATAATTCGGATTTTCATAACTCAAGAGGCCATTTTCTAAAAACACATTTTCTCATGTACGATACACCTAATGTAATAACAAGCTCATTTGACTAATTTCTTAGCTTTGGTTTGACCCCGGCCAAACCTATTAATTTTTTACTCATTTTACTTACTACCCCAATTGCGATTTAAAAACAACTACCGGATTCGTTGAGAAAAATCATAACTAATTAGACAAACTTTTTCATTACCAAGGAAAATGTCCTCATCTTCGTGAACAGCTTGCGCAGTAATAGCAGCCATTCCACGAACTAGAGTTAGTAGAGCGCAATACGGACTAGGATTTGCCGAAAGAAAGACGCTATTCAAATGCAAACCTATGGGAGCTCTGTGGAACTCACCACACAACATCCCAGTAACAAAAATTCGTTCCTACCTGCAACAAAAAGAAAATACCAATAAGATTACGAGCAGAATCCATACGAAGCGGATATTTTTGGAGATAATGAGGGAACAAAACGATATACAACGTGGTAGTTATATTAAAAAAAAATAAGTATCAGTTTCTATTTACCATTATACCGTTTCGTCCTACCTTTTAAAGCACGTAGCGGGATTAAAACGACGCGAAGCAATTTAGCCAAGAAAACACCCGTTTCAGAATCGTTTGATCCAACACGAGTGGAAAGGAGTTTCTAATTTCGCCGGAGAAATTTTTCGACAATACCCGAAACTACTATTAGCGATATAACGCCGAGCGAATAGAGCGAGTCAATCGGAACAGAAAGAAGTTGGAAGAGTCCGGTCGCGAGCCCGGACCCAAATACACGGACTCCGGAATGAGGTGGAGCGAGGAGCGTTATTCAGCGGTCACTGTTTTGCACTGCTCGCCGTTACGTCGTCGGGAGAAATTGTCTATTAAGTATGTATAAACAGACACGTACGTATTCGGCACATACTCTCATGCCATTTGAATGGTTTTTTTTTGTGAGAAAACAAACTCTTTAAAATGTTAATTACCAATTATAACGCTTTCTAAAAATGGTTAATTTGTGTATAATGCTTTGTGAAACGCTATAGTTTGAATAGTGAACATCATCGTAACTTATACCCATAAGTAAATCGTCTAGATTTTTTAATTGATGGTTAACGATGACGAATTGCGAAACTACTGTGCTCAAAAAAATATTCTATAATTGCAAAAAACTCAACTTGCAACGAAAAATTTAGTATAGGTTCTTTCAAAAGTAGCTCTTTCAGGTCACCTGCCACCTCTATTTTGGAATAATTCGCTTCTACTGCAGATCAATGGCAGTAAGCAGTAATGGAAAGGCGCCTGAAAGTCTGGATTCGATTATGCTGTTGGCTGAGTCACGCGATATTTGGTTTTAAATATACCTAAATGTTATTTTCCTCGAAGACGATAAAAAGTGGAGAACTTTTGACAGCAGAATGGGGTGTTAATACATTAAGAAGGTGTCAAAGATATGAAAATTAGGTGCTGTTTTTAGAAATAGACGCCTTTTGCCACGAAATATTTCATTCGGAATACCTAATAATATGAATTAATCGATTACATACACTGCAGATTATGATAGGTCGCCCTTAGAATATATTTACATTAACTGAAAAAAACTAGGAGATTTAATCAAATAAATAACAATTCTATAACTAAGTTATAAAGACCTTCTAATTTATCCTTCATTTAACTAAATTTCTAAACCCATTACAGAAGTTCGATTTTATAATCCGGGATTTATTTATCCGATCAGGGGATAATTTTAACCTCGGTATTATGATGGAATTCTCGTTTTGTATCGTATAATATTCCAGTCATAGCGTGCATTAGGAAATCGTATTTCGATAATGGATCTTTTCCAGGCCAATAAATGCCGAACTTAAGTAGAATCGGTAAAGTTATATCAGATGTGGACACGAATGAATCCACCTACAGAATTGCGATCGAAAAGTTGTTTCGGCATTTATTTAAGAAAATAATTCGTATATCATTTTGGAAATGCGAAAAATATAATGGTTTCAGAAAATTAGGGCAAAAGTTAAGGCCAGATTGATTTGAGATAAGATAGTTTTAGAATTAACAATTTTTTGTTGAAAAAAATTGATGATTTTATAATATTGCAAAACAGCAAATTGTTTCATATATTTTTTTTTGTTTAATACGGTATTGGATCAAATTTCTCAGTACAATAAATTATATAAATTAAAATGCACTATGCAGTTATTATAGAGCGAGAACCAGAGTTACATAACTTCAAAATATTTATTCAGTAGAGGAGTAGAAAATTTTAAAACGTTCTTTGCTAATTATATTTCTCTACATTTTACAAATACAGCATGGTCAGGATCAATTATACTCTGTATCAAGTTTTAGCATTATTAAGTTATAAACATTACACTAGATACATGAAAAAAAATTAAAATTAAAAAGCTGCATCTTTTCCTAAAATTTTTATATGTAATTGATAATTTCTAATTAATTTTATAATACTACGATATGTATAGAAAAAACCACTCATGATTTTTATCTAGCAGATACCTAATTGTAAAATAGCAGAAACACAGGCAAATTTCTAAAAATACTGGATTTAAAATTTTGAATGTAATTTCATATACAATCAAAATAAATAAGGATTTAAAGCACAATCAAACTAGTAGAACCATTCCATTTCCTTATAACAACTAATTTTGATCTATTTTTTCAAGGAATAAAGGAATAAAAAAATCTAGTATCTACTAAAGGTGGGTCAGTTATCGATAAAATTTTTCAAGATGTCTGAACACTCACCAAGTTGGTACCAATTCCACATCGAATGCGAAAATTAAATTAACTTCTTAATAACTCCGAATGAAATCTACAGGATCGTGACTATATAACATAATAAAAAAATGTTCATTTATTGCGCGAGATTCTTTTTTTATATACTATAAATAAATTTTATTCTATAGGAGCTTCAGCTACAGTGATCGACTGGGGGAGTCGTGAAGGGAGTTTCTGAATACTCCGCGCACCCCTTAAAGTTGCTATTGATTTTTCCTGTAGCCTAGAAGACAGGGGTGGCGTCGTATTTGCTAAATGGTATTTTGTAAACGGAATCAGTTAATACCAATTAAATGAATGAAGGAGATAGGATATAATTCAAAGTATAATTTTTATATTATAAAACAATTTTTATCCAAAAGTTCATTGTTCCAGAAGAGTATTTCTGGATTGCTGGTTGAACCAGTTATCAGTAATTTGTATTATCGCCAGATACGCAGGGCCGGACTATCTTAAATGTGTTCAGTCCAAAAAAATTTCCTCTTGTATTATATTATAAACTTTCGGCGCAATTTTATTTCTAATTTTAGAAATAAAATCATTTATTTTACTTCGGCAAATTGAACAAATATATCAATAATAAAAAGATTTTTGTGGTTTTAACTAAGTTTACACTGTTTTGTATGTGTATGCCCTACAGCACAACACTGCGTAATTACCTATTATATGAAAAAATAAGGAATCAATACAATACATAAAGCCATAAAGTTATTCTAAATTATTAATGAAGCTGCCCACTCTTCTCCTCTTATAGAAACTCTACTCATAGAAAAAAAGTTTTCTATTTTGGAGAATTGTGTAGAATTTATGAATAAACTTTAAGGTATCTTTCAGTTGAAAATACTATAGTACTCCAAATCTTGGTAAGTTCAATTCAGTAGTATAGTATATTGAAAATGTTAAAATTAAACAACTTTAAAGCAGAAGTATCTATTATGAATAGTTTCTGCTCTATTTTTAGTGACAGCATTCTTTAACTGTACTTAATGCACGAACTTTCATTATTCTAAGTTAAAATTTTGCTTAAGATCAATCAAACTATGATTATTTGAACGCCCTATTTATAAATTTAAAAAGCAATAGGTATATGTTAAAGCAGGTGTTGTTTCGACTCTATTGGAAAAATTAATTACTTACCTTCAGTTTCCATAAGTACAAATTTAGCTGCCGACGATTATATATTATTTAATTAATTAGTTAACGCAAATTAACAATGCACTATAAAAACAATATTCAATCGATAAACTGTCAAACTGACGTTTTATTGACAGTTGACAATGGCATATCATTTCTTCTTTTTATTCATAATAAAGAAGAAAATTTATTTATTTAAAAAGTAGAAATTGTTAGGTTAAAAAGATTAAAGATTGTTTACCAAACAAAATTTCACATTTTTAGATTTTTAGAAAAGAAATTTTGACTATGGAAAATATCGAAATAAATAATCCCATTATTAGTCAACCGGAAAATTTGTCTTCTGATGAATTTAAAGCTTTGTTGACCGCTTGGTACGAAGAAAAAGGCATTTTATCCCAATTGAGGGCACAACTCAGGTTTAAAATGATTAATGTCCTTAAAAATACAGCAATAGGCAGAGAAATAACGAAAAAAACGTCTCAAACGTCAATGTGCTTATCGAAACATGCTGTTAATTTGATTGTGGCGGAATTTTTAATGAAGAACAACTACGAATATTCACTCTCAATTTTCAACACTGAAGCAGGCTTGTGCAACATGTATACTAATAATTCAGTCAATCAAAGCGAAAAGAATTTGCTTCAATTTGATTTGGAGAATTTGATTAATATATTGGAGCTCATTGGTATTAATAAAATGTCCGATTTATTTTCAAATATCCTTGACAAATTTTGCAGTAATGAAGAAAATGTTTCAATCCTTGCTTGTTTAATAAACATGTTGAGTCACTTATCCATGGACACTGAAGGAGATCCCCCTGACTTAAAGCAAAAGATGTTTGCAGGTATGAACAATGATAAAATTTATAAATAAAAATAATTCAATAATTTCATTGCAGATTTGACAAGCGAACCAGAATTTATCAAACAAGTAGGTAGAGTTTTAATTGATTCTCATCGTTCAGTTGACGACATAGGAATGGCTATTGAAAATCTTAAATGTTTGCACAATAGTGAGATAAAGAAAATGGAAGATAGTTATAATAAAACTATAAACAAATTGAGGATTACATTAAGAATAAAAAACAAGCATATTCTGCATATAGATAAAAAGAAAAGGATAACGGAAATAAAGTTATTTAAAATCGTAGGTGAATATAATGCACTAAAACATCAAATGAAAGCATTAGTAAAAGATAAACTTCTAAAAGAACAGGAAATCAAGAATTTAAAAAATAGTAAAGACAAGTGTGATATAGAATTAGAAAATAACAAAGAAAATAACTTTAGCTGTAAGCTTGACCATTGCGATAACACTTGCAGCAATAACAAGCAATTAATTATTCAGCTTCAGAAGGATAATCAAGAACTTAACAAAAAAAATGTCGAACATCAAGAAGAATTCACGGAATTGCAAAAAAAATACACAGATCTTCTACATAATTTTCATTTTTTACAAAAAAAGTTCAACTTGCTGAATTCAGAAGTTAGCGCAAATGATGGAAAATCATCGACCAATTTAGAATTGAATGACCAAAGTAATGTATATATCATACATGAAATTTTACAACATTTAATTTTTATTATATCTTTTAGGCCATTATGAAAACTCGGATAGTTCAGATAGTTTGACTGATGAAGTAATTCGACAAGCTTGGCTTAAATTAGAAAAACTTGAAAAAGAAAGCAAAGAAATTGAAGAACAATATAAATTATAGCTTTTTAATTGTTTGCAGTTTTAAGTGCCTTCGCATTAAATGTGCAGTATTTATATAAAGGGTAAATACGTATTTGTTGTAAAAAATATAAAAGTCTTCAAGTAGATTTAATCGAGTTTTTATTTGTACTACCTACCTAGGTATTGGTAACTAAAAGTGAGTTTACACATTCATGGATTTATTGGCCCCACTCCACAGTCCACACATGCACTTGATATTTAAGTTTTGATTAAGGTACAAGCCCAATGAAATACATTGGGCACTAAAAAATTAGTTTTAGACTCATTTGAGTTGTTCCTCTCCACGGAAATCTTTAGTAAAAGGCGAAAGATTTATTCGCAGATGAAGAGAAACCAGAGTACTTGATTCATAAATTCTCGGTCTTTACCTTACGAATCCTTACATTCTGAAATACTAGTCATAAGTATCGCCATCGCACGGTCAATACTTCAGTTTTCCCCTGAAGAATGCTTAAAGAATGAACTGTAAACTGTGTTGCCTACATATATCAAATTCCAACAGTGTGGCTGTTAGGTAAGCCAAGTAAGTGACCTTTTATTATTTTTCTATTTTGGTTGTCATGTCAATAATATGAATGTCAAAACTTTTAAAAGCCGGCTAAAAACAAATATATTATTTTAATTTACTTTTTAAAGTTATGTAAGATGACAATTACTCTATAAAGTCTGTAATCTCTTGACATGAATAGTTATCTGCATTGCTATATCAGCGGTTTACTCAGGTTTTTCAACATCGTTCAGGCAAGAAGATATTGGTTTATCTGCGCATAAAATTTCAATCTTTTAGGAAATAACCAATATGAGTGAAGTAAAAAGGATTCTTAAAGAAGGAGCTATCCAGATAGGCTCTGGGGGATCAGCTGGTAAGAATATTTTAGTAACCGTAATGTGTGTACACCTACATTAGTTGCGCTTTTAAGGTTTTGTGGAAGTATGCATAATGCACCCCCTGGATTTAGTTAAAACAAGGCTTCAGTTACAGTCGAAATTCATGAATCAAAATGATCCTAAATATTACAAAGGCATTTTTGACTGTTTCGGAAAAATGTACAAACACGAAGGAATGTTTTCTTTTTGGAAAGGCATAATACCACCCATTATAGCTGAAACTCCCAAAAGAGCAGTTAAAGTATGTTCGAACAATCGGAATTTTCAGAATTAGTTAATAAATTAGATTTGGTTTTTAGTTTTTCACATTCGAACAATACAAACAATTTTTTATGTTTGGTTCTCCCACTCCTACGCCACTGGTAAGTTTTTAAATTAATATAACAAACGGAACAAATGTATTTTATTAAGGTCTTCCTTCTTTACAACATAAGTGTTAGGCATTTTGTAACGTAAACAATTTTTTTCTATTATAAGTACATATTTTTGTATACATAATCTAATCAAACATTATTATACAATTGTTGACAATTCCGATAAAATCATAAAATCGATTATCAATAGATTTAAGAAACATTTCCTTTAAATATTACATTTTGAGTAGCCACTAAAAATGGCTGCTTTACCTATTTTTTGATTTATTGTTCAAAGAACTAATAATATTTTCAAGGTTACAACCTACATAATATGTATCTTATTATGAGAAACTCTAGAAATTTTCTATTTTATTATTACACATAATACATACTTATTAATAAATAGAACTTTCCAAATATATGAAATCAATAAAATAATTTAACATTTTATGCAGTAACATTAAATATTTCAACTTAAAAAAAGGCGACATATAATAAATTGCCTTCTAATAAGACATCTTCAAATTGGTACTTAAATTGTATTTTCACTTTTTTTCAGACATTTTCACTGGCAGGACTTGGAGCAGGAATGACTGAAGCTATATTAGTCAATCCGTTTGAGGTCGTGAAAGTAACGCTCCAAGCCAACAAATCCAAGTCATCTGAAATGCCCAGCACTTGGGCTATGACTAAAAAAATAGTAAATGAAAACGGTTTCGGCTTAAGAGGCTTAAATAAAGGTGTAACTGCTACAGTAGCTAGGAATTCAGTATTTAATATGATATATTTTGGGTTTTATCATTCTGTTAAAGGATGTCTCCCAGAATTAGAAGTAGTTCACTTTAGTGTTCATATTGGAAAACATTCCTAATATTTATTGCTTTCAGAATACTTATCACGAATTCTTCAGGAAAGTTGCAATTGGTTTTGTGTCTGGTAGTTTAGCTTCTTGCGTTAATATTCCCTTTGATGTTGCTAAATCAAGAATACAAGGACCTCAGCCGGTTTTAGGGCAAATCAAATACAAATCAACAATCCAATCAATAATTATTGTGTACAAAGAAGAAGGGTAATATTTGATAGTTTTTATAATAATTATGAACACTCACATACATTTCAATTTGTAGATTCACAGCTCTCTATAAGGGTCTTCTTCCCAAAGTTCTTCGATTGGGACCCGGCGGTGCTATAATGCTTGTTGTTTATGATTATTCACATAAATATTTAACTGAAGTTTTTGCGTAATACCACTCGAATTAGACTTATTAAGGGTCAAACTATAAAAAAATTAAGGACGAAATGGACTTGTTATAGAGCACCGTTTTCACCGTAGGAACCTTAAAAGCGAAACCCAAAGAAATTGAAGTTCTGTACTAAAATCCAAATTGCCCCTAATTTTTTATAGTCAAATCCTTTTTTTTATTGGATTATATATTGTTTTATTGCATATAGATATTGGCGTATAGTTGAAATTCATGCTCTGTATATGATACAATATGCGTGTTGATCCTTTTAAATATTTTTATATGGACTTTTTATCGCTTTATGGCGCTTTGAAGTTGGTACTGCGATTGAAACATTACTTCTACGTGCATGAATATTGACGAAAAATATATCAATAAAAAACTTATAGAATTTGTTGTAATATTTTTGAAACTTTTAATAAAATTGTTGTCTTCATTAAACTGTTGTGTCCTTAGAATTGTAGACTTTGGCTTTGAATATGGCTGTGTAAATTGATTAGGTCAGTCTTCAGTTGCCCAAATATTTGCGTAAGACTAAAAAAAATGTAATGTTAAAATTCCAACACAAGATAATGAACTACATTTTTTGAAAACAAAATTATGGAGAACAGGATTAAATAAGGAAAGTGGTAGTCAATTTAAATTGAATTTATCCAAATAATCTATTAGCTTAACCTTTTCTGATAAGGATCTTCCTCTTCTTTGACTTGATTATCTGTATAAGTCGTCATATTTTTAGTTTCGACGTTCACTTGAATTCCTATCGATTTCATATCCTGCAAGGAAAAAATTTCATGAATTTCGAATTGAATAGCGTTCTGAAATATTTATTCCTAAATGAATAGTTGAAGGTGCAAAGTGTATATGTGGATAACAGGAAATTGAATAAGTAGGTACAACATAAATATATAAGTTTATTGAATAAAATAGATTTTATAATATAACAGGAGTTAAAAATATTTTAATAACACTTTACTAACTTTAGATTAGCAATTTCGAAGAGAATGTTTAAAAACAGAATTAATTTAATAACAAATTATGTCTAAGGCCATTTCGGGCGATTTGATAAACATGCAGAAAAAAACCTTCTGAAATGATTAAATAAATAATGTATAAATATTTGTAGATATCACAAGCGTATAAATAACTTCCCTTCATTTTATACTTTTAACAACAATTTTCCTAATTAAATATTTTTTAGTTTATAAGTTTACGCCGAAATACTGAAATTGGTAGACAATTAAAAATAGCCAAAATTTAAGTAGAAACTGTTTTTGGTTTATCGACACTGACATAACTGGATTTTCTTGCCAATTGTTTGCTGATTATTTTAGCATTAGGGGAAAACGTGTGATCTTCTTTATAATTTTTCGTTTCCAGGTGTTTTACGTCGGGAAATTTCGGTTCTGGAACTTCATAGGTGAAATCTGTTGAATAAGCTTCTGGAACGTAATCACCTGGGTGTTCGGACAGTTGATTTATGATTTTTGTATTGTCAACTACATATTCATCGGGGTTGATTTGTATTTCCTCGGGGTCATCTTTCAAGTAATCGTCGGTTTCTCTTTTCGGGCGAGTTTTTAGCTTTTGATTCCGCTCAGAAGCGCTGTAATCATGATCGAAAGGTATAGAAACAGGCTTATTTTGCTTGTAGAGCTCTTGGAGGTTTCCTGCGCTCCAGACTCCCGAATACAGAGGTTGGACGACGCTTCTCTCCGTCGATTCGAAATTATTTTTATCCTTGAACTTCGTTTTAGGCTCGAATTTTACGTGGCTTTTTGCCTTTTCTTTGGGAAATTTGGGCTTGTTCCCCGTGAGTAAAATTTTCGAAAAGTTCTCTTTCGCCTTTTTGTAGCCTTCATTGATGTCGAAATCTTTTAAGGAGTCCTTTTTCAAATTTTTCGTATATTTAATGGGCTTCTTGTTGTCTGTTTGCTTGTATTTTTTAACACTTTTTGTTGATTCCGATTTCTCTCCGTCGTTGTCCGCTTCATCTTTATCGGTATTTTCGCTTTCATTTATTTTGGCTTTTTCTCCTTTGGATTCGTCATCGGGTTGAAAGGTTTTGAAGAAATTTTCATATTCCGTTCCTTCTCCTAGCTTCGGAAATATTACATAAAATTCTTTTTCGTGCTGACGCTCTAAATCAGTAATTTTTTGTTTTTCATCTTCCTCGTCTCTTGCGGCTGTTTCTGTTTCATCTTTTCCAGACGCTTCGACTTCTTGCTCCGGTTTTTCTTCTTCGTTGTCCTTATCACCTTCGGCCTTTTCTCTTTCCACTTCTTCTTCGTTTTGCGTTTCAATTTTCTTTGTTTCATCATTATCTTCGTTATCTTCTTCATTTGTTGCCTCATTTTGCTCTTCATTCTCATCTTTTTCTTTGTTTTCATTAGTATCTTCATGACCTTTTTCGAGCAGCCTTTCTTTTTCGAGTTGCCTTTCTTTTTCAAACTCTTCCTCTCTTTCTCTTATGTTTTGTTCTCTTAATTCCCTTTCGGCCTCGATTTCTTCGCGGACCTCTTCGAAGGTTTTGGGTTTTCTATCTCCGAAGTGGGTTTTTATAAAACTATCTAGATTAAAATTATAATTGTAATCGTCTTCGTGATCTACCGCTTTGGAAGATTCATTATTCGTTTCATCAGCTTCTTTTGCATCTTCTTTCACATCTTCTTTCACGTCTTCTTTCTGTTGGCCTTCCTCAGCTTTGGCTTCATCGGCGTTAGTTGCATGTTCTTCCTTATCGTCAACATTATCTGATAGATGCTCGACTTCGAAGTTTTCTTTATCATTACTTCCTATAATTTTTTCGTTGACATTTTCAAATTCGTCTGCATTTGAATTTTGAATGTTTGTTTCTTCATTCGGTTGAATATTTACTTCTTCGGCTGGAGATTCATCTTTCTGTACGTTTTCGTTACCATTAGTGTCTTCATTACTAATATTTTCGACTTCAATTCGGAATTCCTGCAATGGTTGTTGAGGGTTAGCGTAAAAGTCTAAAGGAGCTTCGTTTTCAATTATAATTTGTTGGAATTTGACTTCTTTGTTTGGATTCCCCGGAAGAGCATAAAAATTAAGAGGTGAATTCGGATCATCATTGTTTGTAGGTGCATTTTGCACTACATAATCATTAACCGGTCGATCGTGTACTTGCTCTTCGTCAGCGTTGTCGTTTAATTGTTGTTCTTCGTTTTGAGTAAGCGCTTGGGGTTGTTCTGCGTAATCATCAACGTAAATGGGCTGATTGAGTTGTTGTTCCTGCTGATTAGCAGCGTCGTTTTTAAACTTCTGTTTGTAGAAATTGAGGAGTTCCGCGTTGACAACTTTAGAAGTTAGGTATGACGGTTGTGCAGTTTGTTTGTCTTGTGATGGTCTTTGGTAATAGGTGACGGCGGTGGATGAAGCTGCCAATGGATCTTTCCCGTAAACTCGTACATTATGTCGTCTAATCTTTAAACTTCTTACTTTGTGTTCTTTAGGAAGCGAGAATTCTTCGTACTTCGACAACTCTCGAGGGATTTCATTAGGTCTGTTTGCTTTAATTAAAGTAGATGCTTCAGCTTCGTGAGGGACAATGTATTTATAACCTCGTTCGTCGATCCACGGGGCGTTTTTCCAGTAGTTTTGAAAATCTTCCTTAAACCTGACTTTTGATTGATCCCGATTGTCTGAAACCTCCCTTTTGGATTCCTTAACCTCTTCCGTATTTCCGTAATCAGGAATGTCGATATAGAATCGTTTCGGTCTATCATCATCGTCTTCTTCTCGTTCGCTTTGTTCATCATAATCGGGGAGTCTCTGCCGTGAGGGTGGCGGCGGCGGAGGCGGGCTTATTGGAGCTGCAGGGGCTGCGGCTGGAGTGTCTGCAGCTGGTAACGATATACCAGCAGGAGATACTACCACAGCTGAGATTATGGGCTCGTTTTGCGGTGATCGATTTCTATCCCAGTTTAAATTTACGCTAAACTGCCTACGAACGCTGTCAGTGAGTAAATTCGGAGCTGTGACTAATCGAGGAGCGGCTGGAGGAGCCGGTGGCGGCCCAGCTGGAGCAGGAGCTGGAGCCGGCGGTGCCGGTGCCGGGGCAGGTGCAGGTGCGGGAGCTGGAGCCGCCGGTGGAGGTCCAGCAGGAAGCGCAGCCGGAAGATTTATTACTATTCGGGGTCTTCTGAACACATCGTAACCGAATAAATCACCTACGCTCGTCAAAAAGGCTTGTATTGTTCTTGGGTTCCTGGCAGGCGCCGGTGGAGCATTTTGTGCACGCACAATCACTGACAACAAAATTACACAGATTATTTTATCCACCAACATTTTGCATTTCTGTTGTTCGATGTTGTTATCGCAAATGCATAAATTAAACTGTTTATTGTACTAAAATGATTTCACTTGTAACAATCGATTTATTTACCAGAGAAAGGAGCACTTTTTCAGTGCGACATTATTATACCTAGAATATTGCGTTTTTCGCGAAAGTAGTGATTTACGTAAGACTATTATTTGATTGACTGGGTGTTAACGCATCGATGAACACTTAGTTTTCAGATATTTCAGTAATATTTATTCAAAATAATAGGCCATATTTTACGATTAAGTACTTTGGTAAACCGCTGATATTGGGTATACACCTAATCCGGGTTAATGTGAAAAAATCTGAATTTTCCGTACTATTGCGTTAACACCGAAATTGCTGGCCGATAAATTGTAGGTGCCCCATTTTAGCGCTTTCGACATAACCGCGCTCATATTGGGATATAATAAAAATACATTGAATAACACCATTTAAAGCAAAAAATGTTTGTTTATTTATTTATTTTTAAATTGTTATACTATACAAGTACCTATATTTACAAAAGATATTCTATAGATCACTTTTTACCATTTGAAATGCGGTAATACAGGATGTAAAAGTTGAAATTCCTTCGGAGGGATGATTAATAACAGTAATTATTTTAATATAGTCAACAAATAATAAAGTATTAATTCAATTTAATTAACTTTCTTTTTAGAATACGTTTTAAACATATTCATAGCACATACTCTGCCCAAGCAATGTCGGTCATGTTAAACCTTTGCGAATTATACAGAGTGTTCAATTTCTTAATTAATGTACTATGGATTGATTAGTTAATTTCAGTAAAATGACTTTTTCACATATAATAATAAAGTACCATTTCTCATATCAAAAAAACACTCGTTAATTTCCAAAGTTTCCATAAGTGAAAACTAACATCGGTTCTACTACAAAACACAAATTAGACGTACATACATAATGGAAAGCAACAGGATCTGATTGTTTTCGGTTTCGTTTCTTATCATTGCGCTAACATCGATTTGCATCACATGAATGATAATGACCATCAATAGAAACTGAAAACGTTGTCAATGAAATAATAACGTTGCGCAACTAACGAGCCGTACCCTTGTAACATGTAGTATGTGCAGATGCACACGGTCATAAACCTTATTCGGTTATCGAACCGAAAAAATGTTACTATAGAGATTAATTTTATGTATGTTCATATTCGTTTCAAATTTAATAATCCATGTAAAATAAAAAATAAATATTTATTTGGTAAAATGAGTGTAATAAGAAAGAGAATGAATGAATAGTGCTGCAGATTTGTAGTAAAAACAAGCAGGTCCTTTCTACATGTTTAAAGGTTAAAGGGAATACTAAAAGTAAATTATAAGCTTTTATCTCATAGCAATTAATAAAAGACAAAGTAATTTGATCTTCGGAGAGAATGTGAGTTTATGATTTTTGAATCATATTTAGTGGACATCTCAAAGGTTGTATTTATCATAAGATTTCTGCTTCATATACTTGAGTGTTATTAGTTTGAGATATCTATGATAGACTATCAATGTATCATTGTAATTTCGGAACTTGGCATAATTTTCTTTGCTTGGATTCCAAATAGAACGTGAAAGTGTCGCATTTTTGAAAAATATTCAAACTCATTAATATTCAGCAGCTATTTTGCAATATAGCAAATAAATGAATCCAAAATCGGAGAGTACTTTCTTTGTCTTTGGCATTGCCATTCAATCAGTATTTGAACTATCTATTTAATATACAGATCTCGTAGTACCTTATCGGCCGATATAAAACAAAAGGAAAGTATAGTTTTTGAATTTTTCAGTTAGAAACTAGTCAGTGATGGTGTAAGTTTAGGTAGTCTCTACTGGAATGCATGGATTTTAAAATGGTTCCGAGATTTGTAAGTGTGATTTTTTAAAACATTTTCTCAGTGTGGCATTCAGAATTTCTTATGTTCTAACTAAATTATTAAACAAATTGTATGCTAACTATTCGCGCTTTTTCACAATTTTATTTTTCAGTTATTTATCGTCACCTTATTAACCATCAGTGAAATTCTTCTTGTGCATGCAGACATCGATCAATTAAAGCACTCTGATGATTTGGATCCGTTAAATGACACCGACAATGTGGATAATTCAGAAAAAGAACAAGAAAAGCGAACAATATTTAATCCGACGCTCAAGAATGTGGCATGGGCTAAACACGTAGCTGTAAATCCGGCTGGAGCAAGGGTTGTTCTCGGTTACGGTCCAGTCGATTTCAAATACAAACCAGTCTTAAGGCCAATAGCCATCAAACACCAGGGTTATCATTACAACAGGCCAAGAATTCATTTTCATCTAAAACGTCCTGTCGTCCATATTCCGCATATCAAACCTGCAATCCAAAGCGAATGGAAACCGATTATTAAACCAGTTGCTGTAGTTAAACCTGCACCGGTGCCTGTTCCTGTTCATGTTCATCCTGGCGCTCATGTAGATCATTTACACCTAAATCCTCTACCTCATGTCGACCATGTTCATAAGGAACCCGTCGTCCATCTAGGCCATTCTCATGTTCACCATCTTCACACTACGCATTTACACCCAGTGCCCTTACCTCACGTACACGCAGCGCCTCTTGTTCCAACGACCCAGCTGTTTGAGGTAACCAAACCTGATTTGGGAGTACTCCCATTAGGCGCCGCATTTCCAACAACTGCTCTGAAAGAAGTCCCGCCGCCGCAATTAGTACCACACAGTCCAGTTCATTTGCATCCTCTTGCAGTTGCTGCACCAGGAGCGCATTTACACCCGGTGCTACCACCACCTATTCATCCGGTAGTAGCTCCACAACCAATTGCAGCGCCTATTCAACCGCATATTCACCAGTTTGTGCCAGCACCAGCCTTACTGCCTTTACAGCCGGCGCACCTAAACGTAGTTCCTCATTTCCATTCTCCTGGTCACGTTTTCCCGTTAGGACCTTTGCCAATAGGGCACGATCCAGATCATATTCATCACGGTAATCACGTTCATCCTGTTGGTCATACTGATATCTATCACGGTGATCATGTAGATCATTTACCTCAACCACATCTTTACCATGAGCAGTCCTTGTTGCCGAATCATTATCATCTTCAGTATCCTCAAATTCCGCAGCACCCTGTGCAAGAAATTCCCAATGCTTATCCTCACCATCAGCACAACTTTCCGTTGGACAACGGGCAGAACAGTTACCATCATTTGCAACAGGAAGGCAACATCCAGGATCAGTACCCATATCCAGAAGAAAATCGGTACCAGGAAGCCAACCAAGTCAGTAGTCAACAGTTTTATCGCGAAGGGCAATTCCAATTCGGAGAGCAAGCCGACCATCAGGGTTACGTCTACCAGCAACCTGGTCAGGGAAGGTTGATCCAACCGGGGCACACCGATCTTCAATTTCCTCTTCACCTACCTCACCATCCTGCTTTTGATCACGACAACAGGCCCGAAGCGTCGCACAATGACGACGTCTTTAGGCCTTCGGTGCAGCTAGAGCCGCCTTATAAAAAATGATTTCCAGTCAGTATTTTGTTATTATTTATTGAATCAATTAAAGACTTTTGATAAATTAATTTTCTGCGCGTTAGTATTGCATTTTATCGGTATTTAATAATATGGACCATGGAGGTTAGATTTAAAATCTAAAATATCCTGAGTGTATTGTTAGTCCTGATTGAAAAAATGTAAGTGAATCGAATTGATACGCATCAATTATGTTCGGTTTCACGCCGAATTTTTGACATAATTCCCGCGTTGTAAATAATAAACGTATTACTAAATCGAATGTCGCCACTTCACCGCCGATTAACAAAAACTATAATAATTTTTTTTAACGATACGCTAAACTAATCATACGCCAATTAGAAAATTTTGCAACTCAACACTCAATGACCTTCTCTCTTATTTTGCTAACCGTGAATACGGAATAAACTCGCCAAAATTCCATAAAAAAATAACTCTTTATTTACATGATTTTACACTTCATAACTTACAATGATAAGTACTAAACGATAGGTACATCACAATTTACATTAAATTCAGTGGATTAATTTACCGTACCCCAAATTCAACCCGTGGTCGAGTCCCAACTGACTTGAATAGGAAATCGGAGCCGACAAAATCGGAGCATGAGCCGATAAAATTGGAGCTGCATAAGACTTAGCCAAGATCGGAGAGCTGTAAGACTTGGTAAGTATCGGAGTACTGTAAGATTTGGCGATGAGCGGGACAGGTGCTGACAAATAAGGCGATGCATATGCTTTCGTTAGGATAGGAGCGGTGTGAGCAATAGGAGCACCCAAAATCGGAGCAGAATGAATGTAGGGAGAGGAAATGAGCGAAGCCCCAGAAGTGTAAGATTTCGTTAAAAGCGGGGCCGATTTGATGATTGGGGAGGTGATGAGAGGAGCATCGTATGATTTGGTGAGGAGAGGAGCTGATAGGGCAATAGGTTGGTGAATCGGAGCTTGAATGTACTGCTTAGAGTAGAGCGGCGCTGAGAGGATGGGTTCTGCGTACGATTTGGTCAACAGAGGAGCCGAGTAGCTCTGTATGATCGGACTAGCCAAGCTCTTCGTCAGCAGCGGGGAACTGTATTCGAGGCCGTGGCCTTCGATTAAGGGTTCTCCAAGGCCCAGCAAACCTCTCTTTTCTTTTCTTTCTTGTACTGCTGAGCAAAACGCCAGAGAGGCAACCAGAAGAATCTGAAATATAAATACTTGTTACAACAATATGATCGTTAAAATCGTTAAAATCATCGTTAAAATTATTATACCTACATTATCATAGAATAAAATAACACAAACACGTATAGGTATAAAGAAAAATAAGTAGATAAATAATAAAGAAGATAGTTGGAAAATAATTTGGTTAAGTGTTTAAAAAATTTGATTCAATGACTAAACAATTTTTCACGGAAAAAATTACAAAAAGAAACGTTCATAATGAGTTACTTACATCAAAAAGTGTATAATTTAAGTAATTTTCCATTGACATTTTGATAGCTATTGTATTTTAAGGAGCACTCACTGTGCAATTAACACTGTGCAATCTTTAACTATTATGAAGTAATTATTATAGACAGTTCATTAATCGAAGTGTTTTTATTAAAAGATAAAGCGTTTTTAATTAAATTCCAAATCTTTCCTGAACAGTTGAAGCTTTTTTTCATACATGTGTTTGTTACGATTGATTTAGGCTTTTATCTCTTTTTTTATTTAATTTAATAGATTTCATAATATCTATAATCTCCTTTTTAGAAACAATCTTAGGTAGGTATAACAAAAAATTTAAAAATACCTCAAAATATTTTAATATATATTTAATACATTTTTGAAAAGCTCTATCTATGATTTTAAATAATAATCGAAAAAATAAAACTTGAAAATACTTACCAAAAATTTCATTTCGAATACACTTAAGTCTTTAGCACCGAAAACAGATATGGTTCAATGCACAAGCGGCGTCTTTGTGTTTGGTTCCAAAGACATCCATACACTTTATATAGTTTGTGGAAGGGTAAAGCTTTGGATTTTTTTTCGTTATGTGTTAATACCGACTAAGTAGATCAAGAATCACACGTACGATATGTTCATATTGTCAATAACCGGATACTTTTACTTATCTTGAAGCACATCGGTTTGGTTTACAACGCTTACATCTTGGATTTCGTTATGTTAATTGTCTAATCAAATTAAATATTTGATAGTTATAGACTTAATTTAGCGTGAATATTTGATATGTTGGCATTAAATTATCGATGTTTATTGACTAAACATTACCGTATATACATACAGGGTGTGTTCGCAACTTATTCATTTACATCAAGCTAAAATATTGAAGTTTTCTTGAAGTTATTAGATTAAGGTAGACTAATGAATAATTAAACTCGTCTCAGGAATTATTGTTAATATTTTGTTAAGATATTTATTTAGTTTCTTAAAATGAATTTACCGAGCCGATTTAATATTAAGTAATAACAAATACTATTGGTTTTAATTAGCACATTTCTTCAGATAAACCGCAAAATAGGAAGATAAAGAGACTGTCTCAAATAGCCTTTATAAAACGCGATGATGAAATTGTCACAGACAACAGTATGGCAAAAAAATGGCATTGATGAGAATTGTATCTGCAAGAATCGTGCATTTAAATAAGGCAAACAAATGACCTAAATTTTATGTTTCGCGTAATTAGTTGTACCTATAACGGATGTGTTGCAATAATTAAACAGCGTTTTATTAATTTTTTTTATTTGATTCCGTTTGTAACCTTCGGTTTGATGAAATTTTCTTCGGCAAGTCCATAACATCGGCTAAATTAATACCCAAACCTGTCTGCGAGCGCATATCGTAATATGTAATTACATTTACACCAGGTACATTATTTTGATGGAAGTATTTAAATTAAAATTTGAGAGTACCTACATGCAAAAGTGATACCTAAAGTATAAATATGTCTATAAGTAAAAGTATAAATAAATTGTTCGTACCAAAATTGCAATTATGAATTAAGAATTCATATCCTCAGGTATCGCTATTATTATTTCCTATTTAAGTGCCTAATAAATACCAACAGCAATTTTTCAATCTCGAAACACCTTAAGGAATAACGAATCCCATTAAAAGTATCACAGCCAATTCGGATTTTAATTATATTTTTTTTGCAATCGTTCATTCAACTTCAATATCCCAATAGAGCGTTTTCCAACAATCCATTTTCAAACAAAAGCTGAGTAGTGACCGCGCCTTTCGCTAAAAATGTAACAGTTACATCACTTCCACGTTAAAATAAAGAACGAGTTTTAATTCAGCCAGTGTAGTAAATCAAATTGCAAAAGTTTGCCGTAGAGATGACATAATAATAGGGGAGACAAACTTATTAGATAAAATCTAAGCATAACATCGGGCGAGATATAACAGTTAGATATCTAAGTAATCTACCTACCTGCCAGTTAATACTATTTGCTTCAATATAAACGATGATTAATTTACTTTCAGAAGTCGGTTCGTAATTAAGATGTTAAGTATATGTTTTGATATTCTTTATGGTACTAATATTATGAAAGTGTTCTGATACTTCTTTTGAAAACTGCTTATTTTCTACATCTGTATGTGTTACTTTTTAATACAACAATTTCTTGAGTACCTTAGCGAATAACCTTTTTTAAGGGCCGAGTGATTAGATTATGAATTATAATTAGAAATTCATTGTATATAGATCAATGTATATCATACTTTCTTATTTACAGCTTTTTTAATCTCAAGTTTAGCAACTGGAGAATTAGTTATGCTAATAATTTAAGCTATTCAATTAATAGTGATGCAAATAGTAGATGCTACAAATCATAAATAACAAATTAATCGATTTTATCCGGGTCGATAATTTATAATTCTGAGAAACAGATTTATTAATGAATTGAAACATTCAAATTATTATATCACTATTCATCTTGATAAAGTCAATCGCTGTGATTTATACTCCTAGACATCCATGGTGCCTTGTATACCTACTCTATTACTTAATAAATAAAATATTGGTATCTAATTATTTTTCCAATAAGGTTCAGTGGTTACGAATCCATCTTAAAAAAACATTCGTTAAAAATCTTCTAAACGGTATTAATGGATTTTGTTTTTTCATGCATTCGCTGCTTTCGCTGAAGAATCTTGTATAACGACTCAACCACACCTTTTTCTAGATCAACTTGCATTTTGCAGTGACGTATCCAATTTTACAATAGTAGTTTCGAAAGAATCGAATTGAATTTAATTTCAAAATTAAATTAAATCACAGCAAGATTTTATAATTAAATTTGTAACAGTACCTCCAAACTATATGAAGATACCTGAACATTTAAATACATTTGATATTTGTAAAGTCTAAGTAAGTTTGCAAAAGCTCTCAAATATCGCTGGATTTTCTTAAACCGCTACAGAAACAAATCCCATTATATGTTGGATAAATTATTATCGATCGTTTTAAATCGAAATAATTAATAAAAACAACTAGATTCGGTGACAAGGTTGTGCTGAACTCGATTTATGTGGATATTTTTACGATTTTGAAGCATGTGCTAATGCAGAAATTTGAATATTACAAATTCATTGAGAACTGGTTTAATTTCTAAAAGTAAAGAATGCATGAAACATTGTGCACTGTAAAGTAATGGGTCCGTTGTGTAATTATGCAACTGGTTTGAGACTGAAGTTTAGATTTAAACCAATACCCACGTATAAATAGTAAAAGAATTTGCTGCATTATTAGAATCATGTTAACAAATAGTATTTCCAAAAAAAAGTAACCGAACAAATCCACAGTAAGCTGTTTAAGGCAATTTTTTAGATTTTAATACAAAAATGCCAATAACTCTTTCAAGTCTTAACTTAACTAGATTATCTCACGGATCCCATGGTGGTGCTCCACCCATAAATTTATATGTAATAGTATTGATAGTAATGTATTCATAGTAATCAATTCTTAAACTTTTATGAATTATGTCATCTGATATTTTTTCGCACGATGGAAATGGAGAAACGTTGATAGAGGTGTGTCGGGTCTAAATTAACTAGGTTATCAGACGACTGCAATATTATCTAATAGGAGTGAAAAATGAATGTATCAAGTGAAAATACCAGAAGTACTTCCAATATATTGGTACTAATTAGATACATCTAACTAATAATAATGAGTATGGGTAAAAAATTCGTAAATTTATATGTAAACTTGGTTTATTTAATTATACCTATTGCAAACTACTAGATATGAATAACTAGTACTTACCAAAAATATTAAGTAAAAATAAATGACTGAATGCTCGGTAAAAATTTTGTAAACGGTTTCACTTCCTTCACATTAATATAGGTGAAATGTTAAACACTTTATAAAACGTGCATAAGTACAAGGAAATAAAAATTTCAATAGAGGATGTCTATTTGTTTCTTCATTTTCATACATAATTATCCATTTCAATATGTATCTACTATATTATTTCGACTGTTCCAATACGTTATAAATATTATAACACAATTCATACTTTACTTAAATTTCACTGTGGTATGTGCTACGTCGAGTAAGGGAACTATTTTAAAAATGAAACACATTTTGGTAAGTTATTTTGCTATTATTCTTCTATTAATTAAAAAAAAATTAGCCACTTTTGAATGCCTACAAAAATGCAAATTTTCAATTGATATCCTTTTTGGTAAAATTGTGTGTAGAAGTACGCTAAATTTTATTGTCCTTTTAATAAAAAAGTATGATAAATTATTTATCAATTTATATTATATTTTAGGTAATGATCTTTTTACTTGCGGCTAGTTTATCAGTAACAAATAGCACATTAGGAAGGTTAAGGAACCACATTATAGAGCCGATATTCGATCACTTCAAAAAGAAGTTTTCCCATCACGAAAAATTTTCGCATCCTTTCTTAGAGAAATTCCACCTCCACAAGCAAGGACCTTTTCGTGAAAAAGATGTCCATTACAGTTTCGGACATTTCGATCATTCTATTGGCCCTTATTTCCATGGCGGCGGATTCGACTATGGCCATGGATTTGGTTACGGTCATGGCTATAATCACGGGCTTTATGATCATGGACTTTATGATCATGGATTACACGGATTCGAGCCATACGCATATGGACATGAGCACCACCACATCTTTAAGTAGCATGGCATTATGGCTCATAGGCATATTTTGATAATGTTTTGATTACTTTTTTACCTAATAATAATCATAAAATAATACATAGATATTAGCTAGTGAAAATTGTTATAAGAGTTTAAACTATTTTTTTAATAAACGAAATTTGTATAAAATAATTTACGCCTGAAATGGATTCATCGGTTGAATTTAGAAAAGAAAAACTTTGGATGGTAATTTTATGGAAAAAGTGCACAAATATTTCTCAACTAAATGTGACAAATTCTTTTGCTAATTAATAGAATAAGTTCAAGTGTGTTGTGAAACGAGAAATACATTTCCAATTTCATCGTGTCTAGTACGATACAAACGGTGATAAGGAAACTTGTGAAATCCCAACTGAACGAGATCCGTGGTTTTTTAATGCAAGTAAGTAGGTCTAAATTTTTAAAATACCTATCTATTCTTTATGTAAAACAGAAATCAATGGTTTCATCTAAAAGAAAAAAAAAATTTTTTATATACTTACAGTTTTCTTATATCTCTCTTGTCTTAAATACTGCTGTAGTAGAACAATACAAACACTGAGATTATCATCGGTTTCCTAAAATCGTTAGAATACGTACACACACATTAAAAGTTGAATTTTTGCAAGTGCACTGCATACATACTTTTAGTTTCGACTGGAGTACGCAGAGCTTTTGTTCCAGAGAAGCCATTCCCGCTTTCTATCCAGTGTCTCGTGTCATCCACATCTGGATATCGATTATTTCATAAATTAGAACAAAATTCATAAACGACAATAACCGCAGCATGCAACATGCGATCAGGATTTATCGTAAGTTCGAAAGAATTCGCGTGATCCGTATCCGATTAGGGGATCATTTTTTGACATAACTAGGTGATAGACTAGTCAATTTAGAACAAAATTTGGGTAAAGTACATATTGGATAAAGCAGTAAAATAAAAGGGCATATAAAAGGTAAATGAAATGAACTTGAATTCATATATTATAATAAAAGTTTAATAAAATTCAAAGCGACATAAAAACCTGTAAATTTAACATTATTATAAATGCGCAATAGTTTGCTTATAAGTAAACACACAAATTTAAAAGTGTTAACAAATATTAGATGTATTTTTTATAAAGATAATTTTTATTTCAATTTAATAATGTGTCGTACAGTAACTTTTTCTATTAAGATTACATGCATCCATCAATAAATAATTATAAATATTAATAACATATATCTTAAGTCAAAAATGTTTAAAATAAGCTCATAAATAAAGTGCAAAAACAGCCTTCAACAAGACATAAAAATAAAAAAAAACATACAAATTATAAACTTATAAATCAACATCAAACTTTATAAATAATTTTATCATTTTTTTAATTTCCAATTTTTTGATTCATTTAAAAATTGACCTATCTACTTGTAAGATTCGTGATGATAATATTACTCTTAAATTCTAAAATCTACACATAAATATTTCGAGACATAACAAAATAGTTTCATCTGTTTAATATCACTATAATCAGAATTATTGCATTATTTTTAAAATTGGAAGGTATATATTTCATAGTAAAATCAGCACAGGTACTGCAGAGCAAACATGTAGAATGACAAATTGATCCATCAAGTTTTGAGACAAATATATACAATTAAAAAATAACAAAAGCTATATTACAAGCTTAAAGCATTAAAAATACGTGTACAATTTTATATTCTTAAAATATGTATATTGTACGAGTCTTGATAATCACGCTTTACTGAATGAGTATTAGATATTTTGAGAATATAAATTTGTTCATCTAGAAAAATATCCTATGTATGTATATTTCAGTGATCCTTTACTGACTAGTACCCTAAAGGATAAGGCAAGGTTGAAGGCCACTAATCACGAAACACACAAAAATGTGCTTTGCAAGTTAATTACACATTAGTGTTTGGTAAATATACCTTTCTAAATTTATTCTATATCATAAAATTCCGAGTTTTTATTGTGCCTTAATTCCTCTTCAGCACCTATATCTCCATTTATCGCATCGTAATAAACAGTGGAAGAAGAGATCAGAGAATCCCTATTTCTCGCTGCGAAGATATCGTAAATATTAATAAATGTATATGGTAAGTACGTGTAACTAGTCTACTAATAGTAAATGAAATATTAGTTGTATAAACCGAAGAATTCTTGTTAAATTAAGAATAGAAAAGTATTTGAATAAATTAGAAAAGAAAATAAAAGCAACATATATAATTTAATGTTTTAAGAGATTTTGTATAATCCAGACAAATATTATACACAGTATGGTCCGGTTCATGGATTCAAACTATGTATTAAGTACTTTTATGAGACACCGTGTTGTTTGTATAATATACGATTTTTTGAACATTTAAAAGTAAAATTGTAGCATCGATGGCAAAAATGATTAAAGTCCCAAATAAGCATAAGCAAAAAGGCAAAGCATGCGTAACAACATTAAGATAAAAATTTAAAATAAAGTAAATCATCTAAAAAATCAGAAATTACTTCAATCAATTACTGAATGTATATCTCCTAACAAGAATTATTTATTTATGGTTTAACGACTGTCTCCTGTCTGAAACTAAATGATTCAGATAATTAGAATTGCACGTGAATCAAAACGAATGAATATTCTACTTAAAAGAAAACAAAACCATTAGTACTTACGATTTTTCTTCTGTTGTCGCGCTCGCTCCGTTTCATTACGAATGATAATCTCGTTCGTTCTGTACGCTTCGCGTTTAATCCGGTCATTAAGCTTCCTGCTTACGTCTGGAATAATCCATTGAACAATCGTTATGACGAAACTCACCAAGTTCTGATACACGACTATGAAAGCCAATCTCGCAGCCAAAATGTGCCAATATATCAACGGCCGTTTATATTTCTGTGTTTCGTCCACGATATCGTATGGATTTCTGTACTCTGTGTACCTATAACGAGAATGCAAGGTGTCGGTTAAGAATTATTTGTTACAAATATCAAAGAAACTAGTGTAAAACTTGCCTGCACACTGATGGGTTTATTGATGGGTTTATTGGGGCTGATTCGGGTGGAAAATCGGCAGTATTAAAGGAAGCCAAACTGTGTTCTAAATAACCATCTTCGGTGTGGTTACCGGAGACTCTCAGTTCGTACACTAAACGAGGGATGAAATGGGACGAAAATGCTATTATGAAAGCATTAGAAGCGACTGATATTCTACCGACGATCGCTAATATTGAATACCAAACTCCGATGTTTTTGACACGTTGAGGTACCGGTCTCCTGTAATATTTTATAAACTTCTTGGCGTCCAGTCTCATTTCCAAAACGTTGTTTATTAGAGCGAAAAGTGGCGCTAGAGGAAATGCGGTTACAAAAATGGTGATAAAACCGTACTGTAGCACTAAAACGTAATTTTTTTATAGTAAAAAATGATTTGGGAATATAAAGTAACCTTACCCATTTCTAGGTATTCGGCAAATAAAATTCTGTTTTCTAGTTCAGATAATTTGTAATCTTCCGTCCATTGATTGCAACTAATTAACGCTACTTCCTCTTTCTCAGCTTTCTCAATACCAGTGGTAACGATGAAGGTTTTATACATTTTTAGTAAAAGAGGTATTACCATTTCCATTATTGTATTGAGAGCTTGATTACCTATCATAATAATTGCTAACTGTATGGTCAATTCCATAAGACAACCACCAGGATTGCACTTAAAAAAAGTATTATCAGATAATCGATTTTATTTGCAAATTTATAGTTACCTCCTCTTGTCGATAACCAAAAATCCTGTTATATTTGGCCGGATAACCGACAAATTTCCCTTTAATGAAAGCTATATAAAATATGCACGAATAGTAGTTGACGAATTGAAACATATAAATTTTAATAGTTAAACTATCATCGAATTCTGTTTGAGTTCTCTGCAATTCCATTTCGGTCAACCATTCCGCCAGTCTATTATAAATAAAATTCAGAATAACGATGCACACCAAGTTTATTAAACCTGCGGTTATCGGCACTATGTATATTTTATAACTAAGTTTATCCCTAGAATAGATATAATTATTGAAATAGTTGCGTTCAAGAAGAAAATCATACTCACCCATACAGGACATCCGAAGTTACGTAGGACATTCGGTACACCACAATACCAACAACCACCACCACCGCTATCATTGTCCAGAACAAGGCAATCGAGAAACTCAAGATAATAGAGGGTAACTTAACACGCCAAAAGGGTACCACCGGCTCTTGCAACTGAGTCACCACGTTCAGCTTCTTTTTCTTCGCGTTAGCCAATCTCAGAAGATATTCAGGCCGGGGAGGCTCCGCTTGAAGATCGAAACCGGTTAGTCCCCATCTGTGCGCTATTTCTGCACTGTACCTGTAAATAGAAAATCAAGCATAATCAATTACAAAACTAATAATAAAGGCAATAAAACTCATCAAAAATAATGAGACATTCTAGTAGGGCAAGTTCAGAAGATGATTGTGGAGCAGAAGAAGAAATCTCCATGCATATTCTGGTTGAATATGATTGCTTTCTAATATCATTCTAATTAGAAGAATTAGATTTAATGTAAATCTCACCTTTTCCACAATTCAAGATATAAAGTCCCCCAAAATGACATGAACACAGCAAAGAATATAGTCGCTGGATTATCGATTACGTGCTGAATCTTCGCGTAAGTACAGCCGTCTTGCAGATTCCAATAATCACAAAATTTATCACATCTCGGGCACATCGTAATGTTTCTGGAGCAAATATCCCTGCTCAAGGTATCCGAATTGAGCGTTGCGGCGCCGTAGATAAGGCAAATAACGCCGACTATAGAAGCCGGTATTAACATGTGCGTATAAAATCCCAACCAGGTGAAATAAAGCGCTATTTTCACGCCGAAGTAATCCTTGATGTCGTCTATGGGTTGATATTTTATGCATTTCGAGACAGATGCCCATTCGTCTAATAGGAGTTTTCGTTTGGAGGATCTATCGTGGAGGTCGCCCTTATAAAAGAACGAATTTATTATGTATTTCTTGTTGAAAATTTGGAGTTAAAACTTACATCATGTAAAGGATACGCAGCCTTGTAGACGCCTTCTGCGATCAGTCTTTTAATACCTTTGTCTTGGTCTTCATCACCGAATTTTTCTCTTTCTAGTATGTAGGAAATTACGGCTATTTTTGCGGACGTGTCGAAGAAATTCGGGTCTTCGAAATCAAATCTGGAAATATTAATGCATAGATTAAACCTTAATTAGGGCTCTATAAAAAATTAACTCACAAATAATTTTTGTCTTTGCTGAATTCTGCGGTGAGTAAATTTCGCTTTTCTGGAAACTTTTTCGGGTCCAATAGAACATTGCACCGGCCCATAATAGTTGTGACTAATCGGGTCAAAATATTTTCTTTGGAAGGTGGACATTGTTCTTCCTAAAAAAATAGCTTTGAAACTTAGTGAGGTGTTACTAATTACATCGTTACACGCCCCTCGAATTTATTACATTTATTACACAGGGTCGCAATTAAAGTCTCTTTAAATAAACGAATAAAAAAGCATTGAATCAAATCTAATTAGTTTTAGTACAAAAGAGATCAGCTGTAATGAAATAGTTTTATTTAAGTGAATCTACAACGAACCAAACTGATCCTTTTGTACATTGGATTTCAATTTTGCATATTCCAAAATGCAATATCAGAGAACTTCACATCTATAAAAAAAGTTTTGTACATTGATTATTTACAAATCATACCAGGTGTCCCAATATTATCCTCTCTAACCTTATAAGAATTAGAATTTATAAGTAATGTTTGTATATGTTTGTTGTAAGTGTTGAATAGGTGTTGAATGCTATAATTTGTAATTTAATTACCCACTTTATTGGAACACGAGGTACAACTATCAATTAAAAATGATTTTTGCAAAACAGTGCGGTAAATGTTGCGAATGCGAAATACACACACACACAAATCAAATTCACTAGAAAACACTTACTTTCCCCGAATCTTCCAATTTCTATAATGGCAAAATGTAATCAATTAACAATTTTTAAATTAATGTCAATGTAAATGTGTCTTAATTATAGCATTAATTTACATTAATAATAGCATAATTATGTTCGGTGTTCTATCATAATATTGGAGATTATTTTAATTATATATTCACAATTAAGTAAAAAAAATATATATTAACTGCCGAGATCATTGCTTAATTATTTTTTTAATGGCATGGCTTTTTTATAGTATTTTTTCTGTAATGAATATCTTTTGTTTATGTTTCTCCATCTGGTTGGATTCCCTTTTAAATATCATCCTAATTAAAACCTATATTACGGTACTTGCGTTGTTAAGAAAAATTTACTTGGAAATAAACGAGACGCAATATGTACTGTGGAGTTTGTTATTAAATTCAAGTTAAATATTGTGTTTATGCAATTTCACCTATCTGTATAAACTTTAGCATTAATAGGAAGTATTTAATATATTGATGTTCGACTTACATCTCTAATAGGTAGCCTGATTTTGAGGATTTCGGCGTATCTGCATAAAACCTCTCTGGGTACGTGAATTTTAATGAAATGGATCCGTTGGTTTTCCTCCCTTTCCAATATCAATCCGTTGGCTTCCAAGTTGGCCTCGAAAGTGCTGCGCTTTTCCATGTCGGCATGCTTTCCTTGATCATCGTAGGCAAGCACGTAATCTACGCTCAAGTCACGGCTCGAGAAATTTCTCCACCTCTGTATTAACCAGACAAAATAATGCGAAATTAGTGAAAATAATTAATTGATACAATGTGTAATGCAATGATGTTTGTGAGCGATTTTAGAAAAAATGTGTTTCAAAACCTTAAGGTTTAGCCTCGAATTAGCACATAAAAATCGCACCAAAATTCAAATCCATTTTTTCAAATATGTATTAAGAATAATAACATGCAGTTGTTTTTAATATTATTTTTTTCAATCACCACAAAGATGAAGAACCAAAAGATTGACTTTCTTCAATCTATATGGAATGAATAATAATATACATCTACAATTAATTGTTTAAAAATTTGAGTAATTTTAAATAATGCAACTTGCAATAAATATTCAAGGGCGTTTTTAGTGATAACTGATGATTAACACAACTGAATATTCGGTAAGAATAAAATAGAAAACCTACCTGGGCCATAAAAAATCTAAAATTTACAAAGCATTCGAACGAACTGTGTGCTGTGATAAACTAACCTGTTTTAACATACAGTAATTGATAAAAACTTCGTTTAATTTAAGAAGATAACGTGCTGACTGCTCATTAAAATTTATATCAAAAAACTTCCTTCTCTTAAAAGTTCCACTTTGTATGGGTTGATTAACACATACGCCTTAGAAACTTTTTGGAAAATCGCGGGTAGATTATTTCAATTTTAAAGGAAGCGCATAGTTCAGCTTTTTTAATTAAATTCAAGTTAATAAAGAGATTTTTTTTAACAACACGCTTAGATTAGAAACAAATTAATTCATAATTATTTTTATTTAGCCTATTTCTACAAACATAATCCATAGAGAAACACATTTAATTCTCATTTATGTACTATTCTTAAGTCTTATATGTATATCTTTAATCCTCTTGCCCAAACACTAGCTCCATAGAATGTATGAATTGAAGAATAATACTTTCTCGCAGACATACCTTTGGTATCGTTTTGTGGTGTGAAAGTCTGTTATTAAAATACATATTATCAAATTTTTGATGCAATGATTTACTTATGTCGAATAATTATTTCAAATTAAAACTCACTTTAAATTAATGTTAAAATCAAAACAGAATTAGTAATCAAAATTCTAAAACATGTAAAAAATGTACCAACACCATAGCTGATTATACGAAACTAAAATTAAAGACAGTGTCGAAATAAGGTAAAAATGTGTAAGTAAAATAGAAGCAGTGCAAATTTCATGCAGTTCGGGTAGACAATGTTTAGTTAAAAATAATAGGTACAATACCCTATTTTTCCACTGATCATAAGTCTTAACAACCCTATTAGTTGGCACCTTTGTTTGTTCCAAATTATCCAATTCGACGTTATTGCCGTCGTCGAAGTCCATGATCGATCGATAAACGGTGTTCCTGGATAAGCTGAGGTAGTTTTTGAATCTCCTTTCGGGCAAGAATGAATTAACAGAGATTGTATCGTAGAAATCATTGTCATCTTCCATCACTTTTCATCTAAAAGTTGTAAAACATCTACATAACAGTTCAGTTTAAACCAATCACGATTTCTATATTTCGTATAGATATTCCGGCAATTGAATGAAAAGCCTTACGTCATTTGTTAAATATATTTGTGTGGATTTTATTCAAGGTAACACAAAACTAGTTCTTACGTTACCAGGACTGTCGGAGTAGTTGAATTAACATACATACATATAAATAATATACTATAGTTATTAGCTTACTAATTTGTTTTAAATTTAAAATGTATGAAGTGTACTATACAATTTATATTTAAAATTTTTGTAGTTAAAATAGAAGAGTACTTACTATAATTAAATAAGAATTTTTAACTAATAGATACCTACACAAAAAAGTACGTCCATCAAACACCATGAATGAATAGTGAATTTGCATTAGGTGGTAACGGTACAACGTTGAACATAGCGCTCACATTGTGATCTCATGAATCTTTTATTTCAAAATATATTGCATTTTTTAGTAAAGTATACAGGTTGTAACAAAAATTTGCATAACCAAAAATGGCGAATAAAAATTAATAAAAATGGGCAATGTTTATTAGTTTATTAAAAAAATTGTTATATAGACTTTAGTAAAATTTAAACAATTATTTAAGCCATGAACTTCTTCTAATATTTGTCTGAAAAAGCTTACCAAGCACCCTCGATAATATAATATATAACACTTACTTTTTCTGTTTGTTAATAATTTTTGTTAATCTTACCTCTACATATTAACTAAAAATGTTATTCTAAACAATTTCACCTTTTTCTCTTAACACATAATTAGTAATTTCTTCATATTTTTTATGTACACCTACCTCAAATATTCCATTAAAACAATTAATTTCTAAAGGAAACATTTTAGTAGATTAGGAAACGAAGAATTTTAAATGTTGTTAATAATTGATTTTTATATCGCACAGAAAAAACTTAATTAACGTGAAATGCTTTTCTTGTGAATATCGAACACGGACTGACGCACCCACAAAGGGTGTTCCATTTTGTGCTTTTTCCCTAGAGTTAAAATTTATTACAATGCGTACTTATTATAATATTAAAAAAATAAAAAGCAAGCAGGTTAAAGTGAATGATGATTGGATTAGACTAGTGAATCGTGACAATTTTTTATCACCACGGTATTATTATGAAATAAGGCCAGATTTGTTGGCCAGAGTTAGAAAAATCGATTCAAGAAAGAAAGAAATAAATAAAGAGTTGCAGTTTCCATTAATAGAGCAAAAAAATGTTTTATTAGCATTTTAAAGGTTTTTTTTTAAATAATTTATCTGCTATAGATTCTTTACATTAGACTTATTTAAATAAAATGCAAATAAGTAAGTGTTAGTACATTTTATGAATTGGGATTAACATTTATAATAGTGGGATAAGTTATTTAGTGTCCAATAAAATTGCATCACACTTATTCAGTTCTCACATACATGCAAACCCAAAAGAGGGAAGTCAAATAAATAATTTATTCCTTAGTTTCATTTAATTTAATTACAACTTAAACGTAATATAGTACATTTTGTGGTTTATTCAACTTTCAAATTAATACCACGTTTCACTGATACTGTGTGCTGCAGTTTCGCGATAAAATTCGATATCATTCTTCTGGTAAATGTTATCAGTAAAACATATTTAGGTCAAAACTAAGATAGTTCTAATAACGAATTTGTTTTGATTTATCATAATTAATTTCTAAGCTGGATTTAATTATTAATCTCTGTGCATACATAATAAAAATATTTTGTACCAAAAACTGACATTTTCTCATACATTTTGAAATCTTGCATATTGAAGGAAGAAAAGAAAACTTATATACGAGATCAAAACTCTATTAAGCTGCATTGAATATAATATACATATGTCTAACAATCAGTTACACTAGTTAATTAAAATTAATTATTAGTGAACATCAGTTTAGAATTACCCATTCTACATAAACATCTAGTGATTGTAACAATCACAAACTCATCAGCACGTGAAGTTTGCATTCAAAATAGTTATATTTCCGAGGAATCAAATGAGGCATTTATATTACCGGAAACCTTATGAGGAAATAGTTAATAAAACATTAAAGACGTTAATTAAACACTAAATTCCAATAATGCAATGAATCATTCATATGTATTTGCAGTTAGAGGATTCATAAATAACAAGTGGTGAGAAATTTATATTATTTATAAATATAATGGTCATTGCTATTTATGGAATGAAGAGTACATGAACATGCTAGGGAACGAACTACATATTTGCTTACATTTGCAACAACTCAATTGGACGAATTGGGTAAGTAAATCAACTTAAACTAATAATTAAAAAACATCGCAATGGGGAAGAAGCTGATTATTTAATGATGAATGTTATAAAAACCAAAAGGACGAAAACCTAAACTAATTTATAATCTATATACCGTGTTGGTGAATTCCAAAGTGCTGTGGTGCTTCATTTTGACGGGAAAGTGCTTTGCAAACGAAAAACAATAATAGGTGCTACTTATAATCGGTGAAAACGAGCAGGTTCCTATTATTTTTTAATATTTTTAATCCCTCTCTTACCTAACCGCACTTTTTGACCGAACGAAACGAACATAAAACACGAACTCCGAAGAAACACAAAACAAATGTCAAGTGAAGTTTGCACCTTGTACCGGTAGGGGCGAGTTGTCAATTATCAACGAGTTGTAAACCAAAATTCACAAAAGTCTAGGCACATAAATAAGAAGAAGAAGACGTCTTTATTTTATAACCTCAATCTTTTATGTATAAGATTTAACTACCTTCATTCTTTATGCATTTTCGTTTCCCAAGTGCAATACACTGATTAATTTTAATTTTTAAATGGTCCTATTCTAATTAGTAGTTTGAAAATGTTTCCGTCGAGTACCCAGTGTAAATACTGGATGTTTAATAGTGAAGAGGAACTCAACAGACTAAGGCAGAAGGCCAATGTTAAGCATATTCAAATATATGGCAAACACACTGCTGTAGGTATTAATTACTTTAATTATTAGACGTTTATTATGTTGCTTTTTTACTCATTTCACAGGAGAATTCCAAATACGACATTTTTCTTACTCCGGAAGAAGAAAAGATAATGGTAAAACGTTTCGAATTACATCTGAGGGATTTTTGTAAGAGATTTCAACCGCCTATGCCTAGATATGTTGTGGGAACAGCATTTCATTATTTCAAAAGATTTTACATAAATAACTCAGTCATGAATTACCATCCTAAGGAAATTATGTGAGTTTTCTTTGATAATAACTCCATATAATTAGTCTAATTTTTTTATCGTTTTAGGGTAACCTGTATATATTTAGCCTGTAAAGTAGAAGAATTCAATGTGTCTATCCAGCAATTCGTAGCCAATATAAAGGGCGATAGAGAGAAGGCTACAGACATAATTTTAAATAACGAATTGCTTTTAATGGAGCAGTTGAATTTTAACCTATCTATTCACAACCCATTCAGGCCTGTCGAAGGTTTACTCATAGACATTAAGGTATTCTCTTTGCTTCAATCATTGATTTGGTTAATTATTATTTTGTTATTGTAGACTAGAACGAATTTACATGAGCCAGAAAGGTTGAGACAAGGAACTGAACACTTTTTAGAAAGGGCACTCTTGACCGACGCCATTTTACTCTATTCGCCTAGTCAGGTTGCTCTAGCTGCTGTTTTACATGCCGCTTCTAAGCTTCAAGAGAACCTAGATTCTTATGTCACAGACACATTATTTGGCGAGGATGGCAGGGATAAGTTAACAGATTTAATTGAGGCTGTTAGAGGTTTGTTAGAAAATCGTGTACATCAGGTGTAGTGAATATAATTATTAATTTTTTTGCAGCAATTCGGTCAATGGTTAAAATGGCTGATTCAGCTCCCGACAGAAATCAACAAAAAATGTTGGATAAGAAGTTGGATAAATGCCGAAATCCCGAAAATAATCCCGATAGCGAAATGTAAGTAATGTAGTTAATTTTATAATCATATTTAATTTTTGCCACACTATTTTTTCTAACATCTCATTGAATATCCATTTAATAACAAGGATTACAAGGTTATTAAAGCGTGAAATCTAGACCAAGATTATATAAAATACAATCATGTTACGCTTGAACGCCTTTCCTTTTACGGCCAATAAAGTAGATCAAAGATAGTGTTAATTTATATAATGTAGTTTGCAGTTATTATATTCTCTAGTAGCCGTGATCGTCTAGTGGTTAGGACCCCACGTTGTGGCCGTGGTAACCCAGGTTCGAATCCTGGTCACGGCATCTAAGAGGATCTTTTTTGTTTTAATTTGTAAAGACTGATTCTAAAAAGCTCACTGCAATAATAACTGTCTTCTATGATATTGGTACTTCATAGACATAGAAAAAATAACGTTTAATTTTTTTGTTTACTGCAGATATAAAAAGCGAATGTTAGCAATGCTGGATGAAGATGATGATTTGTATAGAAAGGTGTCGTCTCAGAATTCCAGCATCGATAATTCTGCTCTCAGTATATCTATACAATCATCTCCTCAATAACACTAATTTATATAATAAATATTTTTTGTAATTTCTCCTACTCCAATTAACATTATAATTAATCTCATTACCTAATTGTATTTAATTTTCTAATAAAAATTATCTGTTTACATACCTATTTATTACTTATTAATATGTATTAAACTAATAGTATAATTTCGACACGTTAATAAAAATAATATAATAAATTATTATGTACCATTTTCAGTAAAATACTTTTGTTTATAATTCGTTTGCAAATCATTATTTTAAATTATGAATTTTCGAAATGTCTACCAAAGTTCTGCAATTGCAACATGGGTGGAACTTCCGGAGACGGCTCCTGCGAAGGGAAATTCATGTAATTTCTCACGTACGGCCTCTGTGAATGGGTTTGAAGCGGTACATTCGGTCCCGGAGGAATCGGAAGTAAATTCGGCGGCAAAACCGGGTGAGAATTTGAAAATCCCGGCTGTCCTGGGTTATTAAAGAACCTGTTAAATAACAATAATTTCAATTACATAAATGAAATGTAAAGCTTATTGTAAATTACCATAATCTGTCGCCTAAAAATATTGGCCTGGGTGTCATAATGCCCATCGAGTTGTAATATTGCTGCGCTAAAATCTCTATATCGTTTGTATACTTCCTCTTCCATTTTGTTCTTCTATTTTGAAACCATATTTTTATCTGAAATATAAATTGAATAAATCATTGCAATTATTAGTTAACAGATTGTTACCTGTGTTTCTGTTAATTTTAACGTTTTAGATAGTTGGCATCTTTTTGCCACTGACAAGTATTTATTCCTTTCAAATTCCGCCTCCAGCGACTTTATTTGAGAGGCTGTGAAAGCTGTTCTAGGTCTCTTTTTCCTTTCTTCGTCAGATTTTGAGTCTGAACTCGTACCATCTGAAATAATTTAATGGACATTTAATGGATGTTTCAAATGACAAAAATATTCTTAAAATAGTCCAAGGAACAACCCCTTGAATCTTTGCCCCATGTTTAATAAACACCATGTATAAGGTTTTGGGATAAGTATTCACAAAGGACGTTCAGGTCACCTAAGAATAAAAAAGTAAAATACTTGCAGTAGGTATAGATTTGTTAATTAATACAGCTTGAATATTTTTTTGGAGCACCATTTTATAGGGCAACATTTAAATCGTAGATCAAAATTTTTGGATACGAAATGAATTAGAATAGCGAACAATTATCGAGATTCGTCCCATCGATATTTCACGGCGCTAATTGGTGCTTTGGCACCGGATATAGTTAATAAGCCGAGACAAGTGAGATCTTTATAGGCAGCGCGGCAATACGGAGGCTTCGAATTTTACACCAAACAGTTGTTTTTAATTTGCCATGGCGAAATTTATGTGTTCGATGCGCAATGGGAAGTGCAGACATACTCAAAAGAAGACTAATTTGTGTTGGCACGACGAAATTAGATTTTAAACGGCTAACGATCTACAGAGCGTTGAAAAATGACGCAAAAAACGAGCGGCGCTCGCCGTCCCCGCTGACAGTCAGCCTTAAACTCGTCGTTATTTAGGACCTGTATCCCGTCAAACGATTAGAGGCGTATAAGCGACATTAATTTCTGTTATAAACGACATATAAGAATTCTTAAGCACTAAATTTAATCTAGTGCGACTCGCGTTTGGATTTATGGCCGCTCTTGTTGTATTTACAGCGGTTTAATTGGTTCGAAATGTTTCCAGTATTGTGGCCGGTAGATAAAAGGAACAATTTTCATATTGAAGGAAATATTGGCCGCAAACTAAATACGCAACAAAGTCTTTTCTATCTCTAAGTTCAAAGTAACTATTTAAGTACAATACTAAAACGTGTACAAAACAAATTTCCTCTGCAAAAATCTATACCTAGTAGAAAGAAAGTATACGCTAATCACCTAAACAACAATCTAAATAAGCCGAAAAAATTATTAATCACCAATTTCAATAATTAATCCAGCGCTTTAAAATTAACTTTTGGCGAACAAGCCCGAAAATCGGGCAAGAGAATCTCGCCGTGCTCATATATCAGCACCTAATTGACAGGAAGTCCTCGCAGGGACAAAGCATCGTTAAGTGTCTCTAATTACCGAATGCTTAACTCTTTCCTCGCTGCTGTTTAAAATCTATTTGCAATTGTTAACGACTTTTTTCTCCTTAAACGATTCAGCGATTGAGATATTTTGTTTTAATTTTCGGGAAGGCGTCCATCAACGGGCTGCTAACGAGCGGGCATTATGATTAATTGACGGCGAAAACCCATACAGGACAGGTGTTTTCCTTTTTTACTGTATATTTCAACGGAAGTCCCCAATTACGCATATTTATTAGCCAGGTAGATTATTGAAAACTTGTCCTACTTATCTCTTATCGAACTGGGCATATGAGCACTATCCCTAAGGTTATTGAAGATTTGGTTATTTTGGAATTTCGACCCACTCTCTACTCTTCATTCTACTCTCTACAATACTCTCTACATTCTACACTCAACTTTCTACTCTATTCTTTACTCCACTAAAATTAGTATTCCATATTACCCAAAAACAATACATTCACATGTAGGTAAATGAAAATGTGCGTAGTTCAGGAAAACTTTAAGGGGCTTTTAGAGATATGATATGATAGAAATGATGTGGGCAATTCGAATATTGGATTAGAGGATGAGTATTAGGGATAAAAAAAAGGAGTGGTATTAGGGGTAGAAAATTCCTATTAACCTTTTTAATGGATATACAAATGTATTATCCAAATTGTAGAGAAATTTTCTGCTGTAGTGAAACCAAAATAGAGAAATACTCCAATTCCAGAAAATGATTTATTAATTACCAGTGGCATTTTTTCGTGTTTTTCGGTATCTTAATTTCTCTGGTATAATACCTGCTCGTATTTCAACAAGCGTACGCGATCCGGCGGGATCGTAACGAGTCAAAATTAATGAACGGCCCAATATATTAATCTCTGTTTAGACAGAAGTGTCGTGTAGCGGCAATTAGTCGACGGGATGTACTGGCTGCGACAGAGGTTTCAGTTTCTGTACTATTTCGGCGATAGGATAGGGAAATGTAAAAATAAAATTTTAATGGTCCGTAACACAAAAAGCTCGACTCGATGACATGATAAAGTATTCCAGGTAATTTTAACGCAATTTTTAAATCGTGATGGTTTCTGCCTAAAAGATATTAAATACTTTTATTTGAGGGTTTTGCATAACTTGCATATGTGTATTTAAAGATAATTTTATCTAGATATACCTAAGGTTTTTTTAATCGGTAAAAATTAATAACACTTCAATTAAACTTCATCTAATCTTGATCGTTATAAATGCATTCCAACTTACATTTACGTAATAAGAATACTTGAATATTTTTGTATTTTTTTAATTTCTAGTTTTCATTCTACAATTAACTAACACAAAAGATTGAGATAATAGTATTAATCAAAAAAATTTAATGGAGGTTGCATATAATATTCCAAAATATCCTTTGTTTGTTTGTACGCCCTCGGGTTAGTTTTCATTTCTAACGTCGAATTAATATTTAAGTATCTCAAGCTTGTAGGTTCAGTTGATTGCCAAGTCACATTACCTAAAAGTGGATCAGGTTTCGGAGTTGGATTGAAATGCTTAACGAAATTTGTCCACATTTTAAGAATACGGTGCATCGTTAACTGATCAGCCTCCGGAAATTTGCTCAAGTCACCGTTTCTTCCTAATTGTTCCCACATATAAGGAAGATCTTCTGCATGCATAACTAGACCAGCTTTGTTGTAATGTGGAACATCAATTGATCCTCCTAATTTTCCTTTGTATGAAAATTCATACAAATAGTAAGGATTACTGCGACATCCAATTTCTGCAGTTTTGAATATTGAGTTTGTAAAAGACACGTCAGTTTGGTATACTAAAAAAGCTCCGAAATCATCCGCGAATTTTTTATTTGTGTAAACTTCTTTTAATTTTTTTCCTGCAATAGTTCTGTTGCTAGGCGACATGTTCATGCTTGTCTCAATTAGTGCACTTGAATCGTTATCATATTTTTCAATAAAACTTTTAGTATACATACTCATAAAAAATAATGATTCCTCCGAATTAAATCCAATTAATACCGGGACTTTTTTGTAATCCCCTTTCAATAACATCTCAAGTTTTCCTACTGGTCCGGGTTTGTCGAGGCTTAAATCATTAATAGGGTTATTTGCTATATCTTTAGCATCTACTTTTTGCAAGAATTTTAGCAAGTCAGTAGTATTTTTAGGCGAAAAGTTTGAATCAATTTTCTGTGCTAAATTTACCGCAATTTCTGTTAAATTTTTTGGCGACGTCCAACGAGCAAGAGGAGAACCGCTCTGCATAATTGCAGCATGAAACAGTTCTTCACCTTTCCAAGAACCTAGAAGATGCTCTCCAACGGATGCAGATCCTGCACTTTCTCCAGCTATTACGATATGATTACTGTCACCACCGAACTGTTCAATATTTTGTTTCACCCATTTCATAGCTAGCCTTTGGTCTTCTAATCCCACATTGGAAGGAATCACACCATCTTCTGTTCCCAAGAAACCAAAAGCCGCAAGGCGGTAATTGATTGTTACGATTACTATTCCGTAGTCAATCAGGTATTTTGGTCCGAATAAACCGAAGGCGCCACTTCCAGTTTTGTATGCTCCACCATGAATCGATAAAAGAACTGGCAATTTTTTATCACTACCTGGTTTTACCGGAGTATAAACGTTCAGGTCCAAACAATCCTCGTCCATTGGTAGAAAAGCTATTTGAGGTTTCGTTTGGTAACATATTTTTGTGTTATTCGTCGCTTCTAAAATCCCTTTCCATGATTCCCGTGGTTTTGGATGTTGAAACCGATTTTCCAGAGTCGGAGGTGCCGCGTACGGAATTTCCTGGAACGCCCAATAATCTTTTCCATTTTCACTTTGAGCGATGCGTCCTCTGATTAATCCATTCTGTATTTTCACTACAGTACCATCATCGTCGATTTTGTATAAAAACGAGCTTTTTACAACGAGAACTATTAATATTAGAAGCTTGAGTATTAGATTCATGGCGAACATGATTTTCTAATTGCTATTTCATTCTTTCTTTGCTCTTTATAAAGTACTCGTTGATTGTTTAATTTATCTAAAGTGATACCGATAAGAATTTTGTCCAATTTTGATGATTTAGTAGAATGTATAGACGTAGTTAAAATGTAGTGATAGTTATGTAAGTATTATAAAATATAGGATAGTAATTTAATAAAAAATAATAGATAAAATAGAAAATTAAATTTCACCCGCTTTTCCCTTACAATATAAAAGGTATAAAAATAATGGTTAAGAACAATTTTTGTAAGCTGTAAGTAATTTTATTAAAGGGTATTTTTAAAGTACGAGTAGCATATTATTCAACAATATTAGATATAATTGAATATTAATACACGCAAATAGTTGCAAAAACATATTTTTTATTATTAATTAAAAAAGTCGTATGGTTCTTCCATGTAAGTTTCCAAAATTTCCTTAATTTGTTTATATTGTCTCGGATTTTCTCGCATTTCTAAGGTCGAATTGATGTTCAAATATCTCAGAGTTTGTGGTTCGGATTTTAGCCATTGGACGTTTCCCAACAACGGGTCTTTCTCTGGAGTAGGGTTGAAGTATTTGGCGAAATTCGTCCACATTTTCACGTAACGATGCAACATTAATCTGTCTTCTTTAGGAAATTGGTTGAGATCGCTGTTTGTTCCCTTTTCTTCCCACATGTAATGAAGATCTTCAGCATGTCCTACTCTCCCTGTTTCGTTGTTGTATGGAATAGACATTTGTCCGCCTAATTTTCCTTTGTAAGAAAACTGATAGAGATAGTACGGAACATCCTTGGAACATATTTCCACGGTTTTGCAAGCTGGTGTTGTGAAAGCTTGATCGCTTGAATGCCGAACAAAAGCACCAGGATGATCCACAAAAGACCCATTATTCGTATAAACTGCTTTCATTTTATCTCCAGCTATTTTTCTTTTCTCATCAGACATGTACATGCCATCGGAAATTAGTGAAGCGGGATTGTCATCGGCTTGTTTTAGAACTTCCTTGGTTAATGATGCCAGTTGGAAAATAGTTTCTTCTGAATTGAATCCGATTATAACTGGCACTTTTTTATAGTTACCATCTAATAAATGCTGAAGATTTAATGGCTTACCAAAGCTTGACTCCCTTATGTCTTGCTTAATAATATCATTTGCGCCAGCTTTTTGTAAGAATTTCAATAAGTCCGTTGTATTTTTAGGTGTAAAAGATGGATCGATTTCCTTAGCCAACCTTTCAACAATAGTTGTAAAATTTTTAGGCAAGCCTGATCCCATGAGTGGAGCGCCACTTTGCATGATTGCAGCGTGGAAGAGTTGTTCCCCTTTCCAATGTCCTAATAAATGTTGGCCTACAGCTGCTGATCCTGCACTTTCACCCTGAATAGTTACGTGGTTTTTGTCGCCACCGAACTGTTGGATGTTCCTTTGAACCCATTTCATTGCGAAAATTTGATCTTCCATTCCAACACTAGGAGGAAAGACGCCGTCTTCAGTGGCCAAAAAACCGAAAGCTCCGAGCCGATAGTTAAACGAAACAACAACTACTCCATGATCCATTACGTACTTCGGGCCATAATATTCGTAAATACCGGATTCACTTACAAATCCTCCGCCATGAATCCACAGAATAACTGGTAGTGATTCGTTACTGCCAGGTTTCACTGGAGTATACACGTTTATGTACAAACAATCCTCGCTTATCTGAAGATACGAATACCTTGATATTTGCTGGTAACAAATTTTTGTGTTTTTTGTTGTGTTTAAAACACCACTCCATGGTTGTGGTGGTTGAGGAAGTTGAAACCTCTTTTCTCCAAGTGGAGGAGCTGCATATGGAATTTCCTGGAAGGCCCAATAATTCTTACCGGTTTCACTTTGCCGAATGTGGCCCCTAATTAGTCCTGCATCGATTTTCACTAAAGTTCCATCATCAGTAATGATAGATGATGAGTTTATAATAAAAACGGCGAATATTACGAAAATAATGACAAGCATTTTTTGTAACTAGGCGGATACTATCACTTAGTTTTAATATATTATTTTGTTGCATTTATATATGTATTTAAAGATTGTTTTATCTAGCAAATATTTTTTATTGGTAAAAATTAATAACACTTCAATTCAACTTCATCTAATCTTGATCGTTATAAATGCATTCCAACTTAAATTTACGTAATAAGAATACTTGAATATTTTTGTATTTTTTTAATTTCTAGTTTTCATTCTACAATTAACTAACACAAAAGATTGAGATAATAGTATTAATCAAAAAAATTGAATGGAGGTTGCATATAATATTCCAAAATATCCTTTGTTTGTTTGTACGCCCTCGGGTTAGTTTTCATTTCTAACGTCGAATTAATATTTAAGTATCTCAAACTAGCAGGTTCAGTTGATTGCCAAGTCACATTACCTAAAAGTGGATCAGGTTTCGGAGTTGGATTAAAATGCTTAACGAAATTTGTCCACATTTTAAGAATACGTTGCATCGTTAACTGATCAGCCTCCGGAAATTTGCTCAAGTCACTGTTTCTTCCTGCTTGTTCCCACATGTAAGGAAGATCTTCTGCATGCATAACTAGACCAGCTTTGTTGTAATGTGGAACATCAATTGATCCTCCTAATTTTCCTTTGTATGAAAGTTCATACAAATAGTAAGGATTACTGCGACATCCAATTTCTGCAGTTTTGAATATTGAGTTTGTAAACCAAACGTCCGTTTGGTATTCTAAAAACGCTCCGTAATCATCTGCGAATTTTTTATTTGTGTAAACTTCTTTTAATTTTTTTCCAGCAATAGTTCTGTTGCTAGGCGACATGTTCATGCTGGTAAAAATTAATGCACTTGAATCGTTATCAAATATTTCTATAAAACTTTTAGTATGCATACTCCTAAAGTATAAAGATTCCTCCGAATTAAATCCAATTAATACCGGGACTTTCTTATAATCTCCTTTCAGTAACATCTCAAGTTTTCCTACTGGTCCTGGTTTGTCGAGGCTTAAATCATTAATAGGGTTATTTGCTATATCTTGAGCATCTACTTTTTGCAAGAATTTTAGCAAGTCGGTAGTATTTTTAGGCGAAAAGTTTGAATCAATTTTCTGTGCTAAATTTACCGCAATTTCTGTTAAATTTTTTGGCGACGTCCAACGAGCAAGAGGAGAACCGCTCTGCATAATTGCAGCATGAAACAGTTCCTCACCTTTCCAAGAACCTAGAAGATGCTCTCCAACGGATGCAGATCCTGCACTTTCTCCAGCTATTACGATATGATTACTGTCACCACCGAACTGTTCAATATTTTGTTTCACCCATTTCATAGCTAGCCTTTGGTCTTCTAATCCCACATTGGAAGGTATCACACCATCTTCTGTTCCCAAGAAACCGAAAGCCGAAAGGCGGTAATTGATTGTTACGATTACTATTCCGTAGTCTATCATATATTTTGGACCGAAGTAACTGAAGGCACCACTTCCAGTTTTGTATGCTCCACCATGAATCGACAAAAGAACTGGCATTTTTTTATCACTATCTGGTTTTACCGGAGTATAAACGTTCAGGTTCAAGCAATCCTCGTCCATTGGAAGAAAAGCTATTTGAGATGTCGTTTGGTAACACATTTTTGTGTTATTAGTCGTTTCTAAAATCCCTTCCCATGATTCCCGTGGTTTTGGATGTTGAAACCGATTTTCCAGAGTCGGAGGCGCCGCGTACGGAATTTCTTGGAACGCCCAATAATCTTTTCCATTTTCACTTTGAGCGATGCGTCCTCTGATTAATCCATTTTGTATTTTCACTACAGTACCATCGTCGATTTTGTATAAAAACGAGCTTTTTACAACAAGAACTGTTAATATTAGAAGCTTGGGTAATAGATTCATGGCGAACATGATTTTGCAATAGCCATTTCATTATTTTTTGTTCTTTATAAAGTACTTATCGATTGTTTAATTTATCTAAAGTGATTGTGATAAGAACTTTGACGAATTTTGATTATTAGAATATATTACAGTTTAGTAAGTAATTACCTAAACATTTATATGTGTAAGTAGGTATAGTTTATATAGTATAATAAATGTAGGAAATAAAGAATTGTTTAAAGCTTGGAGGTAATACATTGTGTTTATAGCAGAATAAAAAATTGTATATAGGAATAAAAAAGATATTATTATACTTCAATTTCAGATGGAAGTCATGAGCAGCATTGATCATCTGCTAGATTCACAACCTACTATATATTTAACCAATCATGAGTTCTGATCATGGGCCATTTAAAATGAAGAAATTAAAACAACATACCTTCTAAATAATTCCTTTGATAAAATTCTCCTGTTGTCGACACTACATTTTCATTTTCTCTCTTAAATCTATTAAAGGCTAAACTATTACCACAAACACTAGACGCACTCTCTCCATCACCGACCTCATAATAACCCTTTTTGAAACCCCCTTCATTTTCGCAACACTCGTTATTCTCGATTTTCCTATTTCTGCATTCCTCTTTCGACAAGAGAGAGTCTATGGAAAATTTCGCGGAATTTTGACCAATTTTTTTAACATCGTTATCGTCTGTATTGTCATTGATGACGAACACCTCGTCCATAATTTTCTCGTTCAATTACTGAAAACCGGATGGTTTAAGATCCGAGATACTTTTTCAGCGATCTGGAAGATAAGTCGCTGAAAAATGAACCGAATGAACTGAAAGCTCGATCTCAGCCAATGGGATGCCTAGGGGAGTGGTTTGGAATGATTTGTGTGCCGGTCCAGATAATTGAGATGAATGTGGCTATAAGCGTTATGTTAAATATAAACATATTCTAAATTAGTTTAATATTTATATCCCGTTGATTGGCGGAGAATCGTTTCTGTGCAGATGTAAGTCGAATTTTGAAATTTACTGTAACATTATTTGAAATACGCCTGCCAGGCGGTTCGAATCGCCAATTAATTACTCCAAAAATCATACCTAATCACCCTAACAAACTACAAGGCTGCTCAATATTATTGACGCAAGTATTTTATAAATTGGAATAATAAAAAATGCCCTTAAATTTATTTATTGTATATTTATTAAGTGAGTATTTCTATTTCTGCATTTGTGGTACAATAAATAATTCATTACCTAAGGACTTACCTCATAACTCAAAAATAGTTTATAATTTTCTAAAATAATAGATATTATTATCTAATCATGAGTATATTAGGCGCCGGGATTTCTTCAAAATTCGCCAAGAACGTTAATTGAGAGAAATTCTGAAATTCCTCAGATTTCAAGAGAAATTTAGAAATTCTTTAGACAATTCGACTCCTGTAGAGGCTGATAGTTTATGATTTATTAGTGGACTAATTTATGGGGACATCTGGACATATTTTGGCTACTTCCCTGCATCATTATAACACTTTTTTATTAATAAGCAATTTGAGACGTGCCTGCCTCCAATTCTACATGGTGATTCTACGAAGAATAAGTATTAGGTATATTTTCTAAAATGTGTTCAATTCCTTTTTACAATGTTCTTATTACTTTTTGTACAAAACAATTCATTAACGTGAATGATTTAAAACATCAGGGTTTCTTGAATTGAAGGATTTCATTGTTACTAAATATTTTTTCAAAAATTTTGATCGACAAATCGCCTTGTATGTTTAATGTGGCGCCAAGTTGCCTGCTTAAACGAATTTTTAAAATTTTCTCACATCTGCAAGCTTTCAGAAGTTTCCCAAAGTTAATCGAGCGCATCCCCGACATGTGGCTAGTCAGACACAACAAACTGGACAAGTGCATAGCAACTTTTACTTTTCCACTTTCTAGTATTGAATGAATTATCTGTATGATAGATTTAATTATTTTCTGCTGCTTAGATGGTTAAAATAAGAAACTAAGGAGAGGTAACCAAAATGAAGCAAATTTAAAATATCGATTTATTTACTAATTTTGTATATACAATGTGATATGTTACGTCGTTTAAGAAGAATATTTAAAATACCGAATTGCTTCAGTTACAAAATCACATTTTGAAATAAAAATGTATTTGGTATACAAAAAGTATCTATAGGTAACAGATAAATCCTGTTTTGGACCATCTATCATTTATCACAAAATATACGTCACAATCAAAGCCTAAACAGCTAACAGCACTTTCCATTAACGGAATTTCCGTGCGCTATGCTTCCTATGCTAACATTAACAGTCTCTTCATTGGCGATGTCCGTAGCTTCCAGTTCACTGGAACTCGCCATTATGTCGTCCTCGTATATCTTAAGAGTCGAAGTGAGTCCTTGCAGTCGCATCATTCCCTGAGCCAGCTTTTCAAATATCAAGGCTACTCCCTACAACAAAAACACCAATCTAGCACCGATGTTACGTAATTAATTATGATTACATGAAAGAGTAATTGAATGAATTTTATTGCTATTGAGGCGGTAATTAATTACTTGCTCCTCAATTGTAATACATTTCCACTGCAATCTAGCTTATATGTATGGATTACTAATAAAGAATAAAGATAGCCTGTAGAGAAAAAGTAAATTAAAAATTGCGTTATACCATATAACATTTTTTTTTTGTTCTACATGTTTAAGTAGTTTCAAAGTTTAAGGTGATGCCAGAACTTCATCCTTACCTGATCCGTCATAGCTGAGCATTCCAAGTAGGTAGCGTCAATACTTTTGGAATAAGCCGAAGCTTCTTCTCGTGAAACCTGTGAAAAAAATTTTTTTTTTAAACAACAAAACAGAGAAATAAGTTAAGTCGACTGACTTCTCTTTGATCGATTAAATCCAATTTATTCCCGACTACGCACAGCATCATGGACTCTTCTACGTTGCCTTTCAGTTCCTGCACCCACATCTTTATGCTGTCGAAGGATATTTGCGATGTTATGTCGAATATCAGTAAAGCGGCGTTCGCGTTGCGGTAAAACATGGGCGCCATCGCTTTGAAGCGCTCCTGACCAGCCGTATCCCATATCTGAAGAAATTCATTGCTGTAAACTAACAAATCAGTGAAAAGATTTGATTCAATGTATGAAGTTTTCACAATCTTTTTCTATTAAAGAATTATTAATGTTTCATGGTTCAATAAAAATGGTATGAAAATAAAGCTCCATAACAATTGCAGATATATAATTTCTTCTGTTATTTTTCTTTGCAGTAGATCTGTATTAAATATTATAAACTTGTTAATCTTGCAAGAGCTTTTAAGACAGTTTTATCTACTCATTCAGATATTTAAGTTTGGTAAGTGGAATTTTGTATAAACATCAGCAGATACCTAATAACACTGTTAATAATCATGTTCGTAGTTCACGATCTTGATAAACCCTCATATCATCACAGCAATAACACAAATACAAAAGCCTTTATCATAGGAAAATTAAATCTATAAATGCCCTCATTGTTACCTGGAGTGTTACAACATGATCTTCTTGTATTACTTTACATGTGAAGAATGAAGCACCGACAGTCGGGGCATTTTGGGAATTAAAAGCCTTTTCAACGTAACGTGTTACTAGTGCAGTTTTACCAACACCTGTAAAGAATAAAATTATACTTGAATAGAATTTTTTTTGATATTAAAAAGCAGTAAATATATCTATTAATCTTTTAAACGTGATGTTTACGAGTTATAATAATAAAAATGGTAACTATACATGAAATTCGCATTCATAGAGTATTTTTAAAATAAATAATAATTTAAATATGTATCGTTAATCGTTATTTAAAAATCTGTACGTAGATATAGGTACACTTTTATATCAATAATATACATAGATATGATTGATATATGTATAAGTAATTACAAGTTTTCTTTTAAAACTTTAAAAAACGAGATAACGTTAAATACTATACTAAAATTAGATACTTGATGGTTTTAGATAATTTGTCTTACCTTGATAACCCAGCAAAACGACTTTTCCTACTATATGTTTCATTTTTCCAATAGCACAATACTACACAAACGCATCTACGATGATTTTCATTTAGTATAAGCGAAAAAAATCCCCTGAAACTGCACTATTTATTTATTTACTCATATGATCCTCAGATGAACAAGTAAACATAGATACGGTCCCGTCGATGTTTGTTTGTAACATTTTTAGACGAATTTTGACGTATTGGCCCCGGCACGTGATTGGCTCTTCTCGATTTTTTTGAATAAACGTTGCCAAATGTCTTCTGCACTTTATATGGATTATTTACTAAAACAGCTGAGGAAACAACTTAACTCTGTACATTTTTCAATTCAAGAGCATTATTTTAAACCTCTGGTTAAAAATTCATATTAAAATAATTAAATTATTAAGTTTTTTCGACTAAATTCATTTTATACCCCCCTCTTAGTCTAAAATATTTTGACGTATTGGCCCCGGCACGTGATTGGTTTATTTTTGACAAGACTAGAAAACTCGGCCAATCAGAATCAAGTTTTGTGAATGAGAATGAGACGGCATTAACTTTTATTGCTTTTATTAAATTTGAAATTGGGTGAATTTACGGATTGCTAATTTATAAGTTTTATTTGATTTTTTTAGTAGTTTTTTCGTAGTTTCTTGATTCTTTAAAAATGCCAGTTAGATGTACCGTCTGTTGTTCAAAATTTGTTGCGGGGACTTCATTTCATAGGTAAGTATATAAAGAACATATATCTAGTATTTAGCTTTTATTTGGAATCTTTTTAATGTTTATTTGTTACTTGTAAATGTTGTAAAAGTAAAAAAATATGATAGGTAACAAATTTGCTAACAGGTTTCAATTCTACGGATTTCATTTTATAATGCATACTTATTCGAGAAGATTTTATGTATGTAGATACTTTTAATATGCTTTTTTACATGTTTATATGTAGGTTTCCAGCATGCCCCAGTAAAAGAGATGCTTGGATGCGCAGCCTCAAACTGGATGAGAATACTATAAAAAAGCATAGTTGAATTTGCTCAAGACATTCATCTAGTCCTCAAGGTTTTATACATGGTCAAAACTCTTTAAGAGCAGATGCTGTGGTTTTATGTGGTGTATAATAATAAAATATGTAAAATCCTCTCTTTAATAGAGTTTAGTAATATGGGGAAAGTTAAATATATTTATTTAATAGTATAACATCTTTTATTTACCTTGTTTTGTTATCCTGTATCCGAGTTTCATCGGAGTTTCATCGTAAAACAATAATGAAACAAAAGTATAAGAACCACGTGCACAATGTAAGAAAATTAAAAAAATTAAATGAGCAGAGCAGATGACAGACGAGCAGCGGGCAGGGGTGAGTTTTGAAAGAAAAAGAAAAAGTCAGAAACAGAAACTGGTAAGGTAACTGCACAACATACACCAATATGTAAACCGGGTTGCCTAAAAATAGGTAGTCACAAATATTTAATGCATAAAATAATAATTTTTTCATCTGTAAGTAAGAAATTAAAAATAAAAGTATTTAATGAATGAAAAAAATGTTTATAATCATTTTCATTGTTGTAATTTTTTCCGATAAAACTTTACCTAATTGAAAAACTGGCAACAATGCTGTCAATTCATTTGTTATTTTAGAAGTCAAACAAACCTATAGGGAAGTATAGGGAATGCCGTATCTATGTTTAGTTATTAATCTGAGATATGATCAAGTATTGTTATGATTGTTTTGACAGTTCAACTGTCACTGTCAAATCAAAAGGTACCTTATCGTAAATTATTAGAAGGTAACGTTAAAATAGACACTTGTTTAAGTTTTTGAAACTACTTTGTATAAAGATAAAGACGTCAACTGATCTCTAATAATAATTGCTTGTATAGATATACATTCTAAATGACGACTTTAACCCATTCAAATGTTTACAAGTAAAATAACTGATAAAAAAAAAGAATTTTGATATGTGACAGTATGCGCCATCTGTGATCATGTTCTAATCATTTTTCTGCACTATTATATTGCCAGTAGAGAAGTTCTTCTAATAGATGGCTCTGTAAGGATGATTTCTTTTAATAGTGTGTTGAGTCCTTTAAGTGGGATTTAGAATCGGGGAATCACAAAACTTTACATACACTGGGGGGTATTTTAAGATGAATGGAAAGAAAAAAATAACGAAATAATGAATGATAAAAATTCAAGAATATATTCGACATTATTTAGATTAAATTGCATGGGTATTTCATGACTTGAATGTTTCAAATTTAACACATCATCAGAAAAGACTTAATTTTCTTAATAAAAAGATAGAATTTACATTACTTACAACACTACATTACTATATTCTTAAAGAAATTTGTCACTGACGGTACTCAGAGAGATTTTTTCACTTTACCTAATACCTTTCGAAGCGATCTTCCAGTTTCTATACATTCGTTTTCCGCTCTCTCGATCAGCAATCAATTCCAATTAATCAAGTAACCTTCGTTTCTACCCTATCAAAACAGATGAAAAAGCGGCTTTGCCCGACGACAGTGGCGCCATGGCGATAACGCTGATAAAATATTACACGGGGAAAAACAGAAACAAAAAACGCAGAGAATCGTTCGGAGCAGGATCTGGAGATTATCTTCTTCTACATTGGTGTTATTTATTTTATTAAAGTTATGAAAAATTTAATTCTCCCTATAATGGTCAAAATAAATTAAGATGTTAATACGATTTAATTAAAAATAGGTATTATTTAAATGCAATAACAACCAGTAACGATATAGATAGAAAATAAAAAATAATCAAAAAAACTGGTGGAAGAAAATGGGGAATAAATGATAATGTTGGAAGTTATACTAGGAAAATTGGCTAATGGTCAACATTCCAATGAATGCGTAAACAGAAGATTATGAAATTGGCTTGTTAATTTTTATTTTCGTAAACGCCTCTGGTCTCTGACACTGAAGCTGCCCAGGCGATATCGAATGATATCTGATCGAATCTTCATGGGAAGGGGTAATGTAGCCAACTGATTGGCCGAAAACTCTTAGATTACTTCCAATCTTTGTAATTTTGGTCGAAAAACTCACAATTTATGGCTGGCGTGGAGTTTCTAACAGGGTGTAGGTATACTCAGATTAAAAAGTATTAATTTTTTTAATGTTTTATTCGATAGATTTCAAAATACCGTTGTTATAGGCACATAAAAGGTTATACCTACAGGAAGTTGGACTAAAAATCTTTCTTTGCAAATATACTTTTCTTGTGGATAATTTTTTTATAAGTTTGTGTGATTCGACATTAAACATTGGAAAATAAATAGCCTATAAAACTATAGTAGCTAAAAAAAGTAAACTAGTAAAATTAAGTTATATACGGGTACCACAGTATAATACCTATAGTATTGAAATGAGATTAGTAAAATAAAAGATTTGATGCTATTAAAATAGTTAAGCATTTAATTAAAAAACAATAGGTATTACAAAAACGTGCCACCTTTCAACTTTATTATTGTCTATTATTTAAAGAGTATATGTACTAATATATTACACAGAAGCTGTTAACACTAACAAATAATAATTGTAATGTTTATACATATTGCGTTTTCTATTTGTTTGGTGTGAGATTCTTTTAATACCCTCCTATTATAATACCTATACTGTATGTATAGTTACATAAAAGGAGAACAAACATTCTCTTCGCGTATAAAATTCATCTTGCGATATCGCTGAAATAACAATCGCTTCTCACTTGACACAATTTTTCCGCTTTTCTTGTTCGTTTCTTCGAGCTTTTTCTCCGGACTGTCCCTCATGCATTTATACATGATATCGAATCAGTTGTTAAGTTAAGCGAGAATTCCACTTTAGACAAAACCTTTTAGCAAATTACATCAAGAACGATATGGACTCGTAATACATACAATTCATCCCCTGAAAATGTACAAATTCGCGTTTGCTACTCCGGATAAATGGCCGATTTTCTTCAAACGGATAAACTAACGATAAGTGTAATTCACGTTGATTCATTGTTAAGAATTCGATATATTTTTTATCAATATCTACTATGAGCTTTTATTTATAAATAGCTAAAACTTGAGCTTCAGAAGAAAAAATGTTGATAGTTAATAGTTTTCAGAATTCATTTTTTAATTATAAGAGAGCTTCTTTTTCAAACTTAAAATCATGAATTTCCTTTGGTTAAATAATGCTCATGTATTTCATTTTATGGAGTTTCTGCTAATTTAATTTTCACACTTAAATCTTCTGATATTTCATCTTCTTCTTCATTATGAACATTTATTATTGTATATTTACTGCTGTTTTCGCCTTAAAAACGACCGTCAAAAGCATCCAAAACTCCAGCAAATTTCCCTTTATTTTGTCAATTCTTCCATCGTCCGACATTAATATCATCATCCGAATCCAAGCAAAAGGATCGTCGGGCACATTTCCCTAATTTGATGAAACAAATTGCGAGAAAGGATCCGAAGAAAACTTCCAAACTCCGAAATAGCACGTCACACTCGCCATCCGCAGGCGGAATTGCCCCTTATACCAGCTATCAAGCGGGGCCCTTTCGGCCTGCGGCCTGGTGCCGGTTCGGTCGCTTTCAAGGGCCTAATGCGCGCGTCCCGTGGCGTAGGTTGATTGGTAATTGTTTCCCCGCGACTCCTGAGAGCCAATCAACGAGCGGGAGAAGCGGTGCAGAAAGCGGCACTCTCTATCCACTCCTTCGGAATAACAATGATAGAAAATTGCTATGATCGGGGTGTTGATGGCAACTTTCGAGAAGCGGATATATATTCCCTAATGCCTTCGGGATATAGCGGAATCGTTACCAGAAATTTAAAATTATTACTCAATAGTTAACATTTATTATACCTACATCATTTATTATTAGTACCTATACCTACATCTTTAAAGATCTGGTACTCGTATAGTACCTAATGATGAAATATACTGGTTGTATCTAACTTAAATTGTTTTTGTCTTACATAAAGAATATCGAGTTCTATTAGTAGGTAAAGAGGTATAGTTTGTAATTTTCAATTTGTTTTTGTCAATTTGCCTTGTTGTCATTAAACCAAACTTTTCTATATCTAAGCAATTTTATTTGAAGGTTTATGAGAATTCTATTATTTCTTAGGCTACTTCATCTCTAGGAATCTTTCTGGGCAATTTTAGAAAATTCCTAGATTATATGTAACACTGAATGTCTGTTACATTTGTGATGACGTAGTAAATTTATGGTGACGTACATGTAACTTTGTTTTGCACACACTATACTACTGCTTATGTGCCCCTCCAATTATTACAGTTTATAGTTTTGTAGATATTATTGCGATTGACCGAGAATCGGAGATTTCAAATTATATAAGCAAACGCGGATATTGGTTTTATCGTAATTGGTTAAATCTCTGATAATAAACTGATTATTTTGATCTTCACAAATCCATTGGGAAACAAATAAGCGTTATCAATTTCGTTAATCGGGATGTAGGGTAATCCTTTGAGAGTTCCATATTAGTAATATATAAAATATAATCACGGCGAATTAAAACGCTAAAGACTCATAAATTTTTTATTTATCTGTATTTCTTATCTTAACTCTAGAAACCTCTAATATTTACAATGACGAAACACGTAAAAAATAATGAGGTAGGAAAATGGAAACTTATACAAAAAAAGAGATCTAATGACTGTCAACCCTATATCGGTTGAAATCAAATAAATATCCTATTTACATATTTTTTACATATATTACCACAATTTCATAGGAATTAGTATTTTTGAATGGATGTTACCAAGAATAAGAAAAAGTGCTTTTAGGTTCAAGGAAAAAAAAGTCATAAAATTCATTAATTTCTCTTTAATCAAAAATTGTTGATTAATTCAGTTAATTAAATATTTACATGTCAATTATCCAGTTTAGACAAATTGTCACATCATATATCGAGAAATGTAAGTTTTTGTTCTTGGTAAATGCCAGTCTTATTAAATTACTATAGTACAATTTAAAAATGCTATATTTACAATTTAAAATTAAATGTAGCCTACTACATGAATTGTACTTACACTGAGCTTTTCGACATACTTTTATAATTTCAAAAATAACTTTATCGATATAGAATTGTTATCGAAACATTAAAATTCTTCTAAAACAAAGCTATATATATTTACAATTTAATTCAATTCTAAAGCCACATTTAAGAACATGTTGTATAGCATTGCTATATGGCAGTGATAATATAGCAAGTGTGGACGCAGTTAAAAATTCATAAAGCATCAAAAACAGAGTCCACACTTGCTCTATAAAATTGCAATATAGCAATGTTGGTATAACATCTTATTAAATGTGGACCCTCCATAAAGAAAAAACCAAACTAATTTTTTGAAGATATCTAAAAAATATAGTACGATAATAAAAATGCGACCAAAATAAAATAAGTAAAAACACTTTTAGTTCGTTGATTTTTGATTCTGTACATTATTTTTAGTTTTAGGTCTATATTTTACTTGTATGGATCAAAATATACCTAATCAACCTCATTGTAGCAAATATAAAGGAACTTTTTAACTGCAAAGTATTCAATTCTTTATTTAACCTAGCCCTCCCACAGGTGCTTTTATACCACATAAGGTCGATAAAGAGATTCATTATCCGGAATTTTCCTCGAGTCCTGCTGATTAGTATCCAGAGGAACGGCGCATTCCGAAGTTTCCGGACTGGATATGGAAGAACACGTCGACTTATAACTACTTTGCGAATTTAGAGGCGTCTGTAACTTAGTATCTGACTCTTTGGACGATTTGGCTTCTTGGTGGGCCTTCTTGCTGCGCTTCCATTTCATCCTTCGGTTTTGAAACCAAATTTTCACCTGAAACAATATTCACGTTCGATATTCTAGCTATAGCAGCTGCATGAAATTTAATTTAAAAGGATACAAATATTTTCATATGTATCTACTAGGCTAGGCAGTTTGCTCAATTGTACTAAAACAGTACAAAATTATTAATTAAGGTGTTAAATTCTCTAATTTGATGATCCCAGTAAAGATATTCCTGAATTAGACATTTGTATACCTACATATGAAGGTAAAATTAAAATATCTTTACAACTCTTCGCCTTTGAATTTCTTTACTTTATACGACTATTTAAATAAATTCAAACTTTTCGCTTAAATTCTGGTGATGATTTTGATTAAAATTTGAATCAACAAAGTGTAGGAATCAGGTATGATATCAAGAATGCATCAGCGAAGAGAAAATACGACGGGAAATTTGATAAACGGCCGTCATATTTGGAGCAGTTAGTCAGGCTAATCGTGAATTATAACTTCTGTCTGTTTGTTTGATGTTGTTCTTAAGTCTCGACATAACTCTTAGGAGAAAGAAAGCCATTTCGATTTAAAACTGGCCGCCGCCGTATATCGGATCGCAAACTTCACTATCGGAAAATAAATGTTGATTCGAGCTATTCATCAAAGTTTATGAAATTTTATTTAAGAACCATAAATTTGGGTTTCATAATTTGGTGAATGAATTTACCTGTGTTTCTGTTAACATTAAATTGGTAGCCACCTCGAATCGCTTCGGTCTGGATAAGTATTTATTTTGCCTAAATTGTTTCTCTAATTCCAAAAGTTGTTGTGAAGTAAACGCCGTCCTGGGTCGGCGAGTTTTACCTAGTAAAGCATGTCCTGGTCCACAACCTGCAACAATAATAACATTGTCGGTATATTATGATTTTATATGTATTCACATCAAAACTTTCACTTGCTATATATCGCACCCTATTCCCCATTGTTCGCCTTAACTCTCAATTTACTCCAAATTTAAAGCACTGTACGGTAAGCGTGCTGCGGAACTGAAATAATATTTTTCCAAGCAATTAGCCTTTATGCATTTTTTGAAGGAAGGGCATATTTGATGCAATTATCGAAATGAGGTGGACGTTTATGGGTGTAGCGGGGTCGTGACCCTGCGTTTCCTAACCGGATTATTTGGGGTGGGACGCGATTTGTTAAACAGAACCGGCAATTAAGGGTGTTTTTATAGCCGTGCACTTTTATGGCCGAGGAGTAGACCGTGCGGCGAATTCGTCCTGAAATCATCGATTGATTGATTGGCTTGTTTTTTTTTTATTTTTATATACGCGAAAGAATAATTCCGAATGACCCAAATCAAAAATCAATAGGTAAACATTAAGTATCGTTATTTTTTAAAAATATCTCAGTCTTTAATTCGAAATCCGTTCGATTTTCACTCGAATTCCAGCCGAAAATTCGCAAGCCATCATCCGCCATTTCCTCTCCTCACGGAGTTTTCCGGTTAGTTTAGCAGCGTAACAGAGCCGCCCGGACCTAATGTAGTGCTGATCATGTTAGAATGTGTTTACAAGCCCAATTTACAATCGTAGCCCTCGCCCGTATTCGTCGCTGCTCCACTCCGCACGTCACTCTGTTTGTCTTTCAGATGCCGATAAGGCGAGGCGCTTTCTGCCAGTCAGTCAGCGAGCATATCTATCGAAACTTGGAGGAGAACTTCCAGCAAACGGAAGGAAAACTGGATTCGAAGGTCGAAGAAAAAGATAAACGAATCGTTCAATATATAGATTCAGGAATCGTGTTAATTCGAATATCTTTTCAGAGATACCATCATAAATTTATTTTACAGGGTGTTCCTAAATCGTGGACAGGGGAAATTCTTTGGCATTTTTCATGACCTTACCGACCTACAGGGTGTTGAAATTTCAAGATTTTTCTTGTTTTTTCTTTAGAGCTCTTGCAGTTCGTGCAGCTAAAACTTGGAATATATATTATAGGGATATAGGGCATACATTATTGGATACCTATGTTAAAGTTGAATCTACAGGGTGACATTTTTTCAGGAGTCATGTTCCCTTTTCTCCCCCTGAACTTTGTTGTATTTGCGGATATCTACAGGGTGTCACAAAAAGGTTGGAACATCAAGGACAAAAACTCCTGAGATAAAAATAAGACGATTTAACCGAACTTACTTAGCTATATTCCAAATTGCTTATTGTTAGTAAAGAAGTTACAGGGTTTTGAAGTTAAGAATATAAAAAAGAGATTTTTTGATATAGTGCCAGAATGGCTTTAACACCTAATACCTACACGAGATTGTGAAATGTAAAGAGAGAACTGATATTTTACTACTCATCTTTTTAAGTTAGACTCTATAATACCTAATTACCTACTAAATATCACTAAGGTAATAAATATATTATAATGCTCATCATACAAAATATTATTTTACAAATCGTTTATCATCTTAATTTGGTCATTATTAATGCGGTCCATTAGCGATAATTATGGTATAATTGGAGCAATATCAGCAAAAATAAATAAATAAATGGCAATGATTGAAATACGAAACCGAAATGGAATATCAAATGGCGATCGAATACATCAAAGAATTTGATTCATTTGTTGGTACGAATCGAAAACAAATATTAATGGAGGATTTATCTGAAGCGGAAATATTGACAAAAGCTTTTCTAGTTTATATTGGGTAGCGGGCGATTGTTCGAAAAAAACGCCGAATTATTTATAACATATAGGTAAAGGTTACTCTCGTTGTTTTCGATAATTTACAGGATCAAAATGATGTTGATCAATTTATAAAAATATCAGCTTTTACAATCATCATTCTCTAAATAATCTGTTGGAATGATTTAATTTAAAAATGCAATCTTGCGGATGAATGTCATATGCACTTGTTTTTCGGTTTTTTCCTAAAACCCTCGATCATCATCACCGATTTTGGCATAATCATTCATAGAATACCGTATTTCGCCAGCATATTGCGCTTATAAAACCTGTGGCCAAAAAGGGGCCGAATGTTTAGAGTGTATTTATCACCGAGACCCCTGATTGCGCCTTTGTCATGATAATTTAATATCCTAATACATTTAACGACACCCTAATTTTACCCTCGGAGATACTAAACGACGCGCAGGGGTACAAACCCGACGAAAAAAATATTTCATGGTAGTTGAGCTATTATTCCAATTTCGCAATGAATCTCGATTTCTGCTTCTAATTCATTAGACTTATATTAAACTAATTGGTAGCTAGATGAATTGTTTTTTTATGAGAAACAAATTGACTGTGAATTTTTCGATTATTTGAGAAGTTGTAGGTAAGTTGTGCGAATTTTGAAGAGATGCAAAAATATTCCATCATTGCTGAACTGAATTTGAATATCAAATAGAAATTATCTATGTAGAAAGAGGTACATTGAAAGCTAAAAAACTGGATGCGTCCCTCCGAGGTCCGTAATGCGGGCAATTTATAGGCAGCAAGCGCCCCCCCATATCGCCATATATCAGAAAGCAATCGGCGAAGTCACCGGAGAGCTTTAAAACATTTCGATGATCGTTCCAGACCTGATTTACAGCCGGTGTTCCACGTTTCTGAACCATTATCTGAGGTATTATACCCGCTCATGCTTAATGTTCCGTTTTTCAGCAATGATTTAAGGAGCTTTTCGGATGCTCGGATTCTTCCTCGAGACTTTTGCATCCGGTATTAGAATTTCCTCGAACTCATCTGCTAGTTTCAAAACTACAAATCTAGTCAAAAAAATAAAAAACCATTATTTCACTAAGATTAGTAACGTGTATAGACATGGATTGACACAGTGGTAAAAGAAAATGTTGGCCACAGAGGGGTTGTAAAAAACTAAAAATTACTGAAATTTATTTCATAATTCATATTGACTAATGGAAGACTAATGGATGATGTCTTTGTTGCACCCATAGATTACAAATTAGCACTTGCTTGTATATTCTGCTAGCATTGTTTAGATTTTGGGAAAATCTGGATATGCCCTATGTATGACGAATCTTTAAAATTGTTATCGAAGGCATTAGTAAAATCGAATTTAAGTTGGGCACATCTTAAATATCAATAGCTGATTCATCTGCTGTCTAAACACATGTAAAACGCCGCGACACAAAGAACACTTAACAAGTCGTAACCCAATAGAAAAGAGTTATCAGAAGCTCAAACAGAGCTTCGCTAGAGGGCGAGGGGGCGAAAATTTCTAAAACAAACATCAGCACATAAGCCATCGTCGCCAAAGTGTGACATATCGCGACACATATGGCATTTAGGGCATAAATTAAGCGCAGAAAATCCGTAGTAAACCGCATGAAGGTGGTGGTGTACGACCCCTGCAATTTGCCTCTGTCGATGGATGATACCACTCTCGCTCTGCGATAAATAACTTTAATTGAAACCATTTAGTGGATAATGCGTTCTCGCAAATACATAGTTTGTTACGGTTCGTGAATTTTAATGTAATAGTTTAATCTATATGCTGGATTAATAATATTTTTTACCACCAAAAACAGTTACAAAAACCTACCAAAACATGCTAATGAAATTCGTGTTGTTCAATATTTTTGCGCAACGTTAATTTCACCTACAGATCCACAGAAATAGCTGAAACCGTGAAGGTCGAGTGAGCAGTAAAAAACTTTAATCTTTTTAACTTTTACACATACATTCAGCTTCAATTCTGTGATTAAACAAAATTAGAGCTAACAAAGAAACGACAAACAACAAACACAAAGTTCTCCAACGCCCAAATAAACACAATTATGAAAGAAAATCGTCTTGTGAACGAGCCTTATCGCGATTCAGCGACGCAGACGAGACGAAACGAGAGATGTCTCTCTAATTCAAGTGAATCGCTGGCGTTCATTGTTAGCGTAATCGAATTACACTTCATCAAGAGTGCGCTGTTTTCAGCAATGCCGCTTAGATGAGCTGCAATTTGCATTTAATTATCACATATAATGCGCATTAAAAGCGACGGGGAAATCCAGCGGATACAGTCGAGCGCCCTCTAGTTTCGGAATTATGGAGGCGCACACGGCGCAGTCGGTAGGATTTTTTTATCGTTTTGGGGCAAACAATTAAAACCAATTTATAGCTAATGCTTCAATATAAAACTGTTTGAGAATCAACAATGTTCCGTTGTATTATTTTAGTTTTCAGTACCAATTAATTGGCTTTTGAAAACGTATAAATAATCGTAGGGACATAATTTAAACGCATCGTCGACAGAGCAAATAGAGAAACTTCTGAATTTCCCTCCCTACCGATTCTATTATAATTCGATGGTTTGTTGATGTTAAGCTTGTTTAGAATCGCCCCGTATTTATATTAGTTTTATTAGCAGGTGACCATCTGTCGCTGCGACAATTCTCGCCGAGGGAGACCGATTCAATTAATTTGTCTATTATTGCGCCGATCGGGGTTAAATTGTTCTTTTCAACCGGGCAAGGGTGGAATTACCATGCGTGGCATGGTGTTAAGTCATCGTCAAATTACAGGCTCTAGGATCGCTCGATGAAATTTCAATGGAACTGGGCGATGATTATAAATGAACTAGGACTGCATAACATACCGAAAAATTGGCTGACTTGCTAAAATATTCTGAAAAATACTTGAAGAATCTTGAAAAACACATTAAATAATCAACAAATAAGTCACAAATAGAAATTTTGTGAGTGAGAGCTTTCCAGAAATTATAATCATGTTCCAACGAAGTTAAATTGAGTCTGCACAAAACATATATATTTAGAAGATATTTGGAACATGCTGCTAGAACAAACCTATAAATAATGACTCTTGGGTAATCTTGTCCTTGTAAAAAAAGTGTCTCAATCTATTCGAAATGGCATTTTCCGGAATATCATCGTTTTCATCTGGAAATTCGAACACCTTAGAAACCATCGCAAATAAAGCGAACAACCAGTTCGACCGCGTCTCCTCGCAGTCGAATTAAAGGCACATCCACAGGGCCATTCGCCCAAAACACCGGCCGGCCGTCTCTCTCGCTCCTCCTGCAGCTTCAACTGCGATCTCTCTCCCCGCAATTAGCTAACTTGATTTGGGAGATCCCTATCCAAGAGCGGATCGGATCCTCGCAACGTGTTGTCGAATGTTTTGTTCCAGTTGCCTCCGGCTCCCGGTTAACTCGATTTTGCGCCACGAAAATTTGTACTTTTGTTTTAAACGCAGCTCACGCGATTTGAATTACGAGATAGATAAAACTCGGGAGAACAGAAATGGTCGTTAGCGAAATCGATATATTTTTATTTCGGCGACTAAAAATCGCTGAATTTGGTGGATATTATAACGTATGTTGAGTGGAAACTAACGAGTAACTGATAAATTACATCAACTGGCATAGAGCTTTTAAAAATTATATGGCAATATGGCATCAAAAAAAAGTTACTTTTGAGTATTATAAAATGCATTCCTAAGCCCTACTTTTAAAACAAACTTTGAATATCTATTAAATCCTAACAAAATCTGTACACAAATTTATCAGAAAATCAAAATTAATATTCGAAACGCATCTGATATTAATTAACAAAATTAATATGTTTAACTAATCTAGTCCTCTTACCCCATGATCCGTAATAGAATTACAGATTGATATAAATATACGAACATTTTGATCCACTGCGGATAATAACACAATACCTAAATTATTATCTGAATCCTAGGCATATGGTCCGACTTAATTCAAAAATTTCAGGACGAAATTACAGCGTATCGTAATTATGATTACTATTGAATCAGTATTTAATTTTGTGAGCTGTAAATGTTGATTATGATAACGGCGCCTGTCGAATTAATTATTTCATTGAAGAGCAGAAAGAATGAATATATTAAAATAAAATAAAATGAATAATATCTACATATACAATACCTACATACTATAATGTTGATATAATTCGATCATTTTATATATTAGATGAAAAAGAGACAAAGTGATATAGTTAGTTTGAGAATCTGCATTAAGAGTTTATATCCAAATTTCCCAAACAACATGCATTAAGTTTAACAGATCAATATATTTTTTTATTTAATATTGAATATTGAAGTAATAGAATAGGTGTTATAGCGAAAGTATACTCACTGGTCACTGGTTTATAAACCAATGCTCATAGTCGTAACATTGTTATTTGTGAGAGGTAAATTGTAAATTAATTCGTACATTAACTGATTAATAATGAGATTTAATTTTATTCAACAAGTTGTATACTATCAGATATTCGATTGCTTTTGTGTAGAAATATTCAAATTTTTTATCAACCAATTCATCAGTCTATTTTTTTCAATGTATATCTATAGCAGGTGTACCTAGTATATATAATAAATTTCATATACAAACTGATATATTTTAGTACATAGCCTAAAACCTAATATGAAAATGTAATGTTATTTATACACTACACCACCTTAGATGTGTAAGTGAAACTCTGGAGCTGAACGCATTTTTTTGATCTCACGGTATAAAAATTATACAGGATACTCCCGATATATTATAAGATAAATACAGTATAAAATTACAAATTTAAATAACCATTCTCATTGAAAAAAAATATTTTTTTGAGATAACAGGCAGTTTGAAGCAAAATAGCGAACTTTCTCATGGTATAACTTGTATTTATCTCTTTTTAGAGTGAAATATTTCATTATTTATCGACAAAAACGTTGAAAATTCATTGTATAAAATCAAAAGGGATGCCACAAAAACCACTAAACCAAACTTGATTAAATTCTATAAATAAGCTTATTTTCTTACAAAATTATAACAGAATTTCAACCGTTTTTAGGGATATTAAAAACATCCAGATAATAAAGAGTAGCCGGTTTTGCTTGTTTGATTTTATTATGTATAAATGTTTTTGTTATTTTAACATAAAGAATTTCATTGAATATTTGAAATTACTTTTTATTTATAAAAAAATTAAGATTCTCTTTATTAGATACTTTATTAGATCATCTTCCATTCGAGTTGGCTGGACCATACGTGCACTTATGAGGGAACACCAATTGTTTAATTGAATTATTCCATTAAAAAGATAAAATAGAGACCTTTTCCTTATCATATTTAAGAAGTTTAGTAGAAACATTCTTTGTAAATCATTTTTGTAATCACTGATTTAACTAAAGATTACATTTTTGTTGTATATTTAAATAATGTGATTTGGAATGGCTTTTTTGGAATTAAATTTCAATAAAATAACATTGGATGCAAATAATCATTATTTGCAGCAAAAAAAACTGGTTTTACCCTTAAATAACTTCTCCGAACCCATCATTACCCACGCCTATGGTCACGCTTAGAATTTCAGCACTTTGTGGCTTAATATCTGATTCAAACAATAAACAGCGGCAATTTCAACACGCTCGAATACATTTTAATTTAATTAAACAGGTTCGCCTGTTTCAACGTAGATATCAAATATCTTTTCAAAAATTAGAAATAAAAAATGACGACCCCTGATTAATTCACGGCTTTTTGAAAGCACAATTCAATCTTTGGAATACATGAACTAATTTATCAAAGTATATCTTATTAGATTATTGCAGACCACCGATTTTTTTGTGAACATTTCCTCAGATAAGTAAGATGATGGTAAGTAGGTATGATTCCACTTACCGGCTAAATCGGGCAACCTGGGATAGAACATCCCCGTCCTGGCGAACCACTCCAGCTGCATCTGGTGCAGGTGGTTCTGATTGTGGTGGCCCACAGGAAGGTGCACCTTCTGAATCATGCCGCCGTCAAGCGAATGGAACGCTGAACTTTGGTTTTGCGTTTGATAGCCGTAAAACCCGCCGCCGTTAGGATAAATGTGATTGAGCAATCCGGGTCTCGGTACGAAGGAACTGTGCGGGATCTCTTCGCTGCCCGGAGAAATCGGAGGGCTTCGACTTCGCGTCGAAGTCGGAGAGATGCTCCTGGACGTCGCCGGAGATGCTGGCCTGTCCGTCGATCTGGTTAAAAGGGATTCCGATCTGGATAGAAGGGAGTCTATGCAGAAGGATGGTTTGTTTTCTTGCAGTTTGGTGTCCATGTTCAACGGCTTCGTTTGGTACTGCTGACTTAGGACTATGTGATGATCGGGTTCTAAGTACTGGGCCATGCTTATGATTTACCTGGAAATAACAACTTTTTACATTGTATTTATTCTACTTCTACTTAACTTTATTCTAAATGTGAGTAACGAGTAGGTATTAGGTATACTTGGTTTCTTAGCATCTCTTTCATGGGATTTTTATATCCATTAATTCTATACATGATAATGTAATATAGACATAAAAGACATAAAATGTAGTAGTACCCATATACTTTAGATTTTATTTAATTTTTTCATATGATTTAAAGTTATTTTAAAGAAAATTTTGTAATGTGAAGTAGGTGCATTGAATGCCTGAATATTTTTAAAAGTGACCATTAAAATACATACAAACGTTGTTTTGGACAATATTTTCTATAAAATAATTATTTTTTTAATATTCTATAATTTATTTTTATGTGAATCAATTCCTCCGCCATAAATTCGAATATTGGATGCACTTGTTTCAATTCAATATGATTTTCGTCTCCTTTTTGTCTTACAATAATATAGGTACTGTTTATAAATTACCTACATGTTACAGGTACCTATCGCGTAAATTTTATAAATAATTTTTCCACAAACTATGTCAATTCCAAAAATTCATATAGGTTATTCTTTTACAGATAAGACAAAGTTCGATAACACAATTTCACTGTAATTTTTAATAAATAAACAAAAATGGGAAGGAAATTGATTTATTTTGGTTAACCTCGCTGATTAATTCTTATTATGCCAATAAATAATGGTAAACATTATTGTCCATTTTTATCATTTATTTTGCAATACTGTATTCCAATCCTCGCGTTTTTTCAATCTTTAATGCCACCCTTACCTATATGGTTCAATTTTTGGACGGCTCAAAAATATATTTTGTTATACACTATCAAATTTCGTTAAGATTTTACTTCCTATTTTTGATATCTAATATATTTACTTCAGATAACTTCAAAAATAAAGGTACTTTTGTGTCTCTGGAAATATTTGGAAAAAACGAAAGATTATAAAAGTGTCACAAAACAATAAAAATAATAAATCAGTCAAAAGAATGGAATAAGTAGATACATATAATAGACATCACAATTAATCCTTCAATATTTATTAATTTTCTTCATCATTGGATTAAAATTTAATACCATATCAAATCAGATAAAATTGCGTGGAAAAAACAATATAATATTGCATTGAGCTATACAGAATATGTTTTTAATAAGATGTTATAAAGTACCTAAATCGATATGCACATTAAAATTTAAGTTGTTTTAGGTTTATTTAGGTAATGTTTATTGGTGAATCAAAATAACTTTTCATTGGTCTATTGAATTGCTCTATACATCATAATAATATGTATATAAATTTGTCAAAAATTATATCATTATAAATTCATTATTCATTATTATTCATATATATCTATTTCCTTGTTTCTTTTCGTTTCAATATACCTATAGTAATATATACCTAATCTATCGACTTACATCTATACCCTACCAAAGAAATCTCTAGGATATCTAATACTCTTTGTCAGTATTTAACTTTTGAAACTTTGAAATATCAACGAGAAGTGAAACAGGTATCGAAGTAAGATATAATGATAGCTTTTATACTAATCTACTACACCAAGAATATTTTATATCTACCCCTTATTAGTGTAAAAATCAATTTCGAATTTTATACCTAAAATTATTTTCTTTTTTTTCATACCTTAATAACAATATTTCACATACAGGTAATTTAAGCATGCATTTCCACTTCAAATTTGGTGCTACTTAAATTGTTGCGGAACGATACGAAATAAAATCAGTGAAGTCCTGGCAAGTGTCCTTACAACGTCACTAATCACAATTCACGAATCACACTGTGCATACACCAGCCTGTCAACGTACTAAACGATTTCAAATGTATTATCCTAATAATACCCAACATTACAGCAACATTAGAAGTGTACATATTACATTGCGAGTGCTGCGCGCCCGCATCACCTCCTGATTGGTCGACGGGCGAAAGCCGCGCCCCCTACCCCAGGGGTTGCTAGGAAACTAGCGTGCTCCTTTTGATAGGACTGTCGACTTTTTGATCGCCGAGTTCCGGCGTTGATTGCTACTAGAGGGTTTTTTAAGGTGCAAGGTAATTTGTTGGGATTGTGTTTTCGGAATGTAGGAATGGATGGTGGGGGTGGGTTGATTCGTCCGGGGTTTGCGGGACTCCCTAAAAAAATACGTACCTTTTTTTTCGGGTTTGAATAAAATAAACATTTTTTATATGCCTATAGATACTATTAGAATAGACTAGGTATAAGAATACCTTAACATTAAAGACTATTTAATTAAATTAGTAGGTAGCTATATTAAGGGGTTATAAAGTATCTTAGGCAAGATAATAGGAGATAAATGTATACATGTTCTTATATATATATATATCAAAAATCTTCATATGTTTCCCTTTTGAAAACATTTGGTAGTCTTATGTGGTGCCTTTCAATAAACGTTACTGGCGTTACCTATAGGTAATTATTTTCAAGCACGTTGATACCACTTTTTCATTTTATCAAGCATAAACTGTTGTTCTTTAGTAATGTATTGGTGTAGGTATAACGTACAGGGTACTAAGCATTATTGTGTCGAAGCTCGTTATTGAAAAAAATACTCAAATAATTTTTATGTTTTCTTTAAATAGGCAGCCTACTTATAGGTATTTTAAAATAACTTCTAATATGTATGATATACCTATACACAGTAAAATAGTTATTGTAGATAGAAATGGGAGTTAAAATCGACTCACGCTGGTCAAGATTTTAAAATGTAAAAATATGCAAGAGCTTCCTCTGAAACATTTTTATTATTTGCAACTAATTGTAAACTATTCAAAGATATTTTAAAGATTTTCATTATATTTTATATATAGTTTCTGCTGGTATCAGTTTCTCAGTACCTACTATCATCAGTGTTAGGAGTAAAAAAAACCATAATTATTTATTAATAATCTCATCATTAAATGAATAATCAGAATTACATTTTCAAATATTTCATCTCCATTAGAATTTAAAAAATGTGTATCAGTTATAGAAGAAAAGCAAATCTACTAATTTTTTTATGATATTCTTCTGAAATTTGAACAAACAAGTCCCTAAATTATATGGGAGAGGCAAAGGAATCGTATATGCACAACTTTCAACATATGGATACAATTATGTTCATGTAATGAGTTTGTAAATAATAGCATGTATACGTGCATTTGTAAATTTATGCAATCGTTTTATCAATGAGTATATTATCAGGAAAATGCTGCGTTGTGCTGTAGGACAAGATTTTACCATTTTTTGTCGGCTTACTTCAAACGAATGTATATCTAATGATTGATAAAGTATTAGCACGAACGTTTTAGATTAGTGTTTAGGGAAGATTGTAATTTTGTTTTAGAAAAATTCTGGATAAAGAAACATTTATTGAACAAAAATAATTATCAATGTTCGCTCTAATGCATCTGCATTTACATGATACTTTTATAAGTATAGGTTTGCCTTATTAAAATATATAGGTATGTAAATATTTGGTTGCTAACGATTTATCAAAATTATAAAAAAGAACTATTTTCCTCCGACCAACTAGTGTACTTATCCACTGGATTTCTATAATATACAGTTTATAACAGGAACTTACGCCAGTTTCTTCTCACATTAATGATTTATTTACATTTCATACGGTCGGCTAGAAACTTGATCAAATAACTACCTACAATGAGCAAACAATTATGTGCTTAATTGACTATATTAGTCTTACCGATTCCAATTATTTAAACGAATATTTTTCCCAATTATTTGCCTATTTGGATTCAAATGGCGTAGCCAGTGCACATTTTGAAATAGAATCATTTCTTACAGCTTGAGTCAATAAATGACGGAAATTTAATAATTTCATAAATTGTAAATTTTCAAAATTTTTATTATAGGCCTACATTATAAAAATCCATAATAATATAACTTCTATAAATATAACATATTGAAGCACACTTTACATTTGTATTATTCATTATTTAAACAGTCCTTATTTGATATTCTGATTTTATTTCTTATTTTCTTTGATTACTTTTGTAATGACATTATACCTAACTTATTAGTTTTGTTTATACCATCAGTTCTCTTTGTTTTTTTTTTAGTCTATTTATATAAATCTCATACTAATAAATCTTCTCTGTTCCAAACTCGTATACATAGCCGATTTAAAAAATCATCTAAGTTTTCCGAATCAATTGAAAATAAATTACAGAGAAAGGTATCGTTGATTTCGCCGCCGCCGCTGAACAAATCTTTTAAAAAATCCTAAAATTTACCCGTCTAATTATATGTCAATACTGGCGGAATGACGGAGTATATTTTGTTAGTCAAATACGTTTAAAATCGCATCGATTAACCGGTATATTTGCTTTCGACGAACAAGAAGAAGCTAATAGCTCATTCAGTGTTTTCTTTTGTTGGAAATCGTGCCTAAGTGGACGAAATCGTGACTGCTGCTTGTTTTCGTAGACACGTAATACAACCCAACAGGTATCTTGTTTGGGGCGTACAAAAACCGCTTCTATATCAATGCATATATCGTACGTGGGTGGGGAAATGTTTGTTAATATTGAACCCTTCGGTCGTCCTGACCAAGATAATGTTGCTACTTTAATATTAAAAATAATTCATAAGGAGGGTCCACATTTAATAACATATACCAATATAGCAATGTTATATAGCAAGTGAGGACGCTTCTTTTGATGCTATATGAATTTTTAATAGCGTCCAAATTGTATTGCACAAACCATATTATAGGTATATAATAAATATTTCTAATAATGCCTAAGTGAACGTACTTAGTCCATTCCCCACATACTCCATGCATAATCTTATCGCTCAAAAAATCAAAAATATGCCTACAGGTACTCCACAAACAGTATATTAAAACATAAGTGTTATTTAACAGCGCATATCAACCGCCTGTCCAAATAAAATAAGGTAGAAAAAGCAGGAATAGTGGCTGAAAATCAATTTGATCGACTGCATGTGTGTACAGTAGCATATGATGAATTGTTGACAGACAATTCCGTCCATCTGTCACATTAAAATTATTTTAATTGAGCAATTTACCGGTACTCGAAACAGTGATTTTCACAAAAATACTGTTTGCTTCGCTAATGGCCCCTTAGTTAACTGATTAATGCTAAACTGACATATGGAAACATTATTTAATCGAGCTGTTAAACAGATTTTAATTTTTCTATCCCAGTACCTATTTCATAGGGTGCGTAATTGTATTATTTACATTCACACTTAGATATTGATTAAAAGTTACCGTCATGGATAAATAAATGTAAATCTATCAAACAAATTCACAGATATTCAGATGCTTTTATTTCAAATCGAAACGAAAATTTAAGTATGCATAAATTATTTTTAGCGATAAAATTAATTGACAGTTCACAAGTGCCCTGAAGAAGGCCTAATAATGGATCGAAATTTTAGTAAATTTTATTTTAGAAATAGAATGTTTTTCCCAATGTAACAAGTTTTTTTAATTTTATTGTATTAACCAGAAACTTTATAGTAACTTTATATTATGATATATCGAGGTAAAAAACTGGTGTATTAATTGAAACTCTCATTATATATTTAATTTTCGTAATATTTTTCGCGGTTGCTACTATCTAAATAGATTTTAAAGCGGTTTTCTAACATTTAGATTAAAAAACAAAGAGATAAACCGATCATAATAAAAAATCTAATTGATCAAACTACAAATAACTCGACTGATGGTCCTTGTTCACGATATTCCCGTTCAAAAATGATCGTACGGCTCCTGCTGGAAACCGACCGAAACCGAGCATATTTCATACTGAAATAATGTACGAATTTACCCTAACTTTCATTTTCCTCAACAAAAAAAAGTCGAACACGACGATCCGAAGGGCAAAAAGCCCGACTCGAATTCCCGGCGAAATGGCGCTTTCGGGGGCAGGAACGGCCGCGGGAGGGAGACGGCGCGCTGGAAGGGACGTTATAATTAGCACCAGATTAAAGTAATGTCTGGGGACACATTAAACCATTTAGTTCTGTTAATTAAAAGAGCGGAGGAAAGTGGGGTACACGGATAAACGCTCGGGTTCTTTGTTTGACTCGCTGTGGGAGTGATCGGGGAAGAATACTTATAGTTCATCATTAATAAAATAATTATGATTAATTTGTGAGGTATTGAATAAAATATAAAATCAAATAAAATAATTTTTGTACTAAGGTAAATTCTAATAATGATGTAATCATCTGTTCTATAAATTAATCTATAAATAACTATACCTACGTATTTTTTGAAAATATATTACATTTTGAAATGCACGCGTTGAACAAGATTTCCAATATTTGTCAAGCCTTTTCAATAAAATTTATCATACAATTTAATCATACAATTCGAGTGTATTTCATGTAATTACCTACAATTACAAGATTTTAAAGTCAGATAAGCCGTATTTTTAACATCTTATCAGGAATTAAATTGTTATTAACGATTTGTGGATATTTGCTAAGCTTGATAGATTGATTTTCAGATATGTCATCAATTGGCACAGAAATTAAATGGTGCTTAAGATATAATTGATTATTAAAGTAATAAAGTTTATTAGAGACTAAAATTGATTACTATACGATCGTTATTATTAATTCATTATATACTTTATTGTGTCGAATTATCTATCAATAAAATAAATAAGATTGATTAATTTTAAAATTTCCTGTTTATATATTAGTATTTTAATATAATTACGTTCTAACATTTCTATAATAATTATCTGTTAAAAATATTTATTACAGCATTATAATTTAGTTTAATCATTACAAGTAGGTCTTTAGATCCAATTCTGATGACAATGCCAATCTAAAAAGGAACTTATTAGCAGTAAATCGAAAATATACGAACAAACCACAAATTTTTTCCTATAAAATTACTTCAAATCTGTGTGTAATCGATTGCTAATGGAAACGCAATTTCACATTAATATGTTTCGAAATATTTAATCCCTTTATCTAATAGATTGATGGTTATTTTGTAATATTTGTCACCATCAGAAAATTATCTATGAAATCTAGATTTTTTTCCTAATTTCACATTGAATTTAAAAAAGACATATAGATACTTAAAACGAAAAGCGTATGAAGCATGGCACATGATGCAGTATTCATGAAAAATATAGGTACATACCTATATATACATATCCAGCATCAAATGGAAACGAAATCTATAGGAGATGGGATAAAAAAATAAATATCTCCTAAACTTACTGTTATAGTTATCTATTTTAATTAACATCAGTTGCATGAAGTGATTTTCAGGCATACTACCTCTATTAGGTTCTTAGAAAGGGTCCAAATTTAGAAAATCTGTTTGATGGATTAATTTTGACTTGATTTACTTTAAAAATATACCTACTTATTTACACTGGGTAAATATAAAATCCACTCTTGAATTGATTGATTACAATATATTAAAATATTGAAGGTTATACGAGTATGTTTGAAATTTGTTTGTAATATTTGTAAAATAATTGTAAAATATTGATAAAATTGAAAAGAGCACCATCGATATCAAAAAAATACCTATATAGAGGATACATATAACATACCGGACTCCTGCTAATAAAACGTATATCGTGTAACCGCCATTTCAGCAAATGTATAGCAGAGAGACAGAGAAAGGACGCAGTTGGTCTTCCAACTCGATAACCAACGAGCGAGTGGGTGGTAATTAATTGCATTTTCGCCGGACGGGGAAAAGAGCGGGCGCTCTTAATGGCCCTTGGGGGAGTTCGCAGTTTTAATCTGGAGCTAATTTGCTTGGTAGTGCCGTTTAGATCGAGTTATGCGATTCTGATTGCTACTAATAACCAAATATATATAAATGGTTGGGTTTATTTAATTTTATATTTAAATGCTTCTTCTTTCATGTCATGAATCCTTTATTCTTATTAATAAATATTGAGTCAATATGTGTGAAAAAAGTCAAAGGTAAAGGTCAAAAATATTAATAAATTCAGATTCTTAACAAAAGACAATTTAAGACAAGTAAATATCAATCCTTACTTTTTTATAGTGATTATAGGTATAGGTAAGTGTATATAATATTTAATACGATAATATTCAATGTTCATATTGTAAAAAATATGAATTACCTTTGGCATCAACCTCTGTTCATAACTTTTTTCATAACTTTTAAGTTATGAATACACATTCTATATTTTGACAAGTCGCCTGGTCTCGTCGTCGTTGTCGATAAATTTCCCGGTATATTGCCCAAAGGTCCTTTCAGCGAGAATATCCAAACAAATTACTGCGTTAATCCGGAATAAAAATTACCCGAGCGGCAAAAAAACTGTACATCCAACTCATTAATCTGGAACTAACTCGAGCAAGATGGCGTCGTTAAAACTGCTGATTGTCCATTTAAGCTTAATTAGTAGGCAGTGAAATCATCTTTATGGCCTTTTCAGAGGGGTTTACGTTCCGAATTTTCCCTTTCTCTCTTTCGCTCCGGTTCGCTCGCGAAAATACGGTTCATCCCAGAAAAAGAAATTTAGCTAGCTGTAGATAATATTCTAAATTAGCGTTTTAAACGATTCTTCTCTCTATTCTTTTGAAAAGTTGTGCTTAATTGTACTTAACAATACTTTGGTACAGACCATTAGTAGGTACTAGAGTATCTTAATCACGGTTTCAAAGCTTCAAAAGTAAATCATATATGTACAAGTTGAAATCAATCATTTAATCATTGACGGGTGTTGATTATAGGTATACATGTTACTGATTTTCAATAATGAACGGGTACCTATATATTTTTACTTTTTTTCTATATTTTCCTTATATATTCTTACTCCTTTTATGTTCTAAATTTGACTCAAATATCTTCTAGCTGATGCAACCAGTTTCATTCATCCTAAAGAGAAATTATTCAAAATTAAAAGCATCAATACCTAACAAAAACTTAATTAACATTATTAAATTAAGTTTATGCAATAGGTACTATAGTTATAATTTTTATGATTCAGGCAGTAAATTATAATACCCGAGCGAAATTAGTACAATAACGTAAAAGGCGAATCGACGATTTAATTAGTAGTTTGAATTCAGATCGAGACGGGGGCTTTATGGGAGCAATTAACGTTGTGGCGAGCGGTAATCAGCTGAAACCGACCTTGTTCTATTCGTTTCGTACCCAAGGGACCACTGACGACTCCTGTTTCGTTAGAGCTGATAATAGATTACCACCAGACTGATTGATGGTACCAAAAGGTTTTCTAATAATTATAAAGGTACAATTTATGAGTACATGTATTTTCATTGCACCTACTCACATTTATCCTTGTAAATTGTGGTTTGTCAAGAATTTATAAAATACTGCTTCAGGCATTTTTTTTCGAAAAAATTCATTACTGTACCTATAGAATGTAACTACAACTTCTTTTTGTTGTTTAATACATTAGGAATACCAGTAAATGCAAATTTGTTTGCAGTATGGTCAATTCAATTAGTTGTTAATCCAGAAAGTTGCAATCTCACAATATCACTCTTTCTTTTTTCTTTATATGAGACTAATGGAAGATGTCTTTGTTGCACCCACAGACCATATTTCCTACAATTTTGAACTTATCTGTATGTTTAATTTGCCTTATGTAGTTATTGTGAATTTTGGTGAATGCACCAATGTTTCCACCTAAATATAGAGTTAGGATGAAATTAAGAGAAGCGTGAGGCATTCTTTTTTATATAAGAAAATACTTAATATAACATAATCTCAGTGAAACTTGGCGAAATCTATAATTACACTGAATGATTTTATCTCGTAATTGGATTGATTTTCTACGTATTGTTCAAAATATACGCCTTGTATATAAAATAACTAATAAACATTTGATAATCAAAATTTGAATGTGAAATCGTATTTTTTACACACAAGGACTTTATTTTTCATCTCAAATCGCAAGGCATGTTAGTTTAAAGAAGTCGTCGTAGTCGCATAAACTCCGGGAATCCGATTCGTCTCGAAGGACGAGAGAAAGAGAGAGACCGGGGCATATAATTTCCCTTAGCTTTCCGTAGAGTCGTTAGTTTTAACGATGTCGCTAATGAAACAATCCAAGATGCAATTATGAGAAATGACACATTTAGCTAAGTGACTCCCCGAGGGCAATTTTCGCGTGGCAAATGGGTCCGCCACATTCATTTCAAAGTTAATTTTCGCGGAGTTTCGTTTTGGAATTGTTTTGCACCGGTGCTATAGTGGGGCCGGAGAATATTATATGAAAAAATATTTACATCACCTCACTTTTATACTTATTATAGTTGAATCAAACCATAATTTTCCATTATGGCAACTTGTTAAATTTGTAGAATAAAAATAGCAGTAAATTCTAATAGATAGAAAAAGTATAGATATGTAATTTTGAAAAATGTTCCATACTTTTGGGACACTCGTACATGTTAAAATTCAGACAGTTAGAATGTATTTTTAAATATTTCTATACATTGAATTTAAACTATTCTTTTAATCTAAACTAAACTCTAATAATGCATCTTCGCCTTACGATTAAATAATTTCTTAAATGACCGAAACTTAAACGCGCCATCGATTAATTTGTTGAGGACACAACAAACTATTCCAGGGACAATCACACACGCATGTAACCTAGTAAAAATAAATATAGCGCCGGCTAAAATTAACCGTTTTATTTACCTACAAACGCTTTTTCGGCGAATATTTTTTTGATGCATGACATTACGGGTTGGTGACCAAGTCCGTCTAGACGGCATTTTCTTCAATATCTCACAATTGAAATTCCGCTTAATGCTAGAGTAAAGGCGTGATAATTCCAGCATTATTCATTTCCTCCGTACGAATATTCCATTACCGCAAAAATTAAATAAGCTAAGCATCAGTGTTGAACGAACTTCAAAGATGAAAACACTTGCACAGCGGGTTATTATCACTGTTGTGTTTGCGCTGTGCGCGAGTGTCTGCTTGACCGGTAAGATCCTACTTAAATATTTTATTAATTATGTAAATTGGCTTTACTTAACCCAAAAATGCAGTGGAAGTACTAGGAGTGAATTAGTTTATCTAAAATTTAGAGGAATAGGTTGTTATGTTGCCTTCACACTTTTTCGAGGTGTTAAATTAGTACCGAGAAAAATATGGATGAACCTAAGTGACCACATTCCTATTTATTTATTAGATACTATAATAATAAATAATATTAATAATATACATTATTATCAATAATATAGAGGACAGATGAAGTCTTTAGTAATTCCTGCATAGTTTATGTACCAAAAGGCAATTATGTACCTAACTAAAATAATTTCAAAATTAAAGCAATAGGTAATAAAAGTAAAAATATTTAAGTACATATGACTAGATATTTAAATAGTATCAGTACTACTTGTAAAAAAAGCGGAAGTTGTCCTTCCTATCGTTACGCCAATCTAATTAACTTAGCTATAAATCGTACGTATAAACAATTATTACGACCAGGAAGTACCTATAAAGTGATTCATAGAATAAATATTGCTTTTTATTCTGAATAACGTAACAAATTTTCGTTGTATGTATGTGCAGGTACAAATTTTTAAAATTACCACGTTTTTATGGTTTAATATAGCGTAGGTTACCGATTTAATGTTTATGTAAGAAGACAAAAAGGATCCCTATAATTATAGAAATATAAAAATGAGAAATAGAATAAAAAGATGAGTGGCATTTTATTTATTCAAAATATGACTTTTTATAAAACCATAATGATTATTTATGATTTATTATAGGTGCTACAACATGCCGGCCTAACTCCAAATTTCAAGTAGATTGTAACACTTGTGAATGCAGTGCGAATGGAGCAGAGTATTCTTGTACTCGATTTAAATGCCAACCAATAGTAAGCTTTATTTATTTCGTGATACTTCTATTACATCATATACATATCTGTTAAAATAAAATTTAGTCTGAATGCTTATTCAGAAACATCCAAATTTTAATTACTAACACATGTGCAAATGCCATATGAAATAGTAATGAATAAAAAATGCAATATGCTTTAAGGATTATAAAAGCAAGTACGATATAAAATATACCAAAGAGGGATATAAGCTGTTAGTTCCGAAAAATAACGACGAATTTAATTTCGACGATGATGATGAAGTATTAATAGGCTCGAGAAAACCTCGAGTTCCAGTTGGATATCCGTACATTAACGATGAATTAGCTGCCCCGGAACCATCCTTGAAAACCGAAGATAATAAGTAAGTTGCAATTTTCAACTGATTATTTATTACCCAATAAATTTTCCTAAAATGTTCCTCTTTTATCGATTATGTTCATATCATTAATCTACTCAAATAGTCTCGTCTTTATGATTGGAACTACCTACCTATATGTAATTAAATTCTATGATTTTAGGGTTGATTCATCGGATGATAAATTTATCGATATTGACGGAGACGTAGATGAAGTAGAAAGTATTGATGAAGATAATCATGGAAATACTATTGATGATGAAGATACTGTACAAACAAATGGAATTAACCATGACAGATGGGACCGCCTTATCATGCCTAATAAAGTTCCTGTTTTTCCTGAATAAATTTGTCACTTTTGCAAGTTGGTATGTATTTTTTTTTAATTTTTCTATAATAGGTAATTAAATTTTGTTACTAAATTTTATTTGAACCAACCGACTACGATTTTTTTAAATACTTGAACAAAATCAATCTATGCCATGTACAATACGTAATATGTAAAGCACTTTTCTATGATGTAAAGTAAAAAAAAGGCCAATGTTATACTTAATTTTCTGTAGAAAGAGTTATGATGTAAACATATTTTTATAAAACCGGCTTTACCATTATTATATATTATATAAATAGATATATTTTCTTAAAAATAAATTAAACATTTAGTGAAATTAATTGTTAATTTATCTAACCTGTTTGACCGTATCCTCTTGATAAGAATTTCCTGAAGATTAATTGTGTAGTTATAGATGTGGAATTAATGAAAGAATTATATAAAAACATATCAAAAATACATTATTTTATTTTACAACTGAACAATCAACTTATAAACAATCCATACTGAAGTTTTTATACTTATAGAAATGAACTAAAAATTTTATTCTAAATGTTATTATATAGATATGTTAAATGCAAGCCTGTAGGTACTACAAAACTAATTTTTTAAGTAATTAGTCTATATCACTAAGTGCCCACAGATCAATCGTCTATTGTAGCAAATAAATTTATCAACAGGCTATTTATGTAGTATATACAGTGTGTACTTACACATCCTGTATAAGTATAGTTTTGTCTATTTAATTTAATTCGCCTTTTAACACACCTATATAAAGTATCACAAAAAACGATTTATCGTATAAATTTTAAAATAGTAATATAGTTAAGAATATTTGTTACAAAACAATGCTAAAAAGCTAGTACAATGCGACTTGTGAAATTCGTTTTAAAACATACCATTCAGTTTCCAAATAGCCATTTAGTACATGGTATTTTAAAGGAAACTGAAATAAGATTTTTCAAAAACATACTCTTTAATGCCTGGTTGACTAGAATTTTACCTTAGCATCATAAACTACAAATTATTAGCAGTCTTTAATAGCAGTCTAAAAATTTTATTAACTATTTTTTGTTCTCGCGTCAATCTTTTAAATATGTTCAAATCGAGATTCACATCATATTATATTGAATATCATAATGAGCTTTACTGGAAGGAAGCTGTACATTTAGCATTGTTTTGAACATCTGTAAACTATTCTGAAAGTTACAAAATTAAAATTAAAGGTGCTATTTCATATAACATAAATTCAAAATTCTGTTATGTTTACGTTTCAATATTTGTACTTGACATTCTTTTTAACATAAAGAAATGATATTAACGAACGTATGTTATATGCGTCTTAACATTCATTTTGAATCAGTTAAAAAAGCATCGTTATCACTAATGTCATTCATGATTTCGTCAGATTCCTCTTGAATTATATTAGGTTTGCGACAAACGAAAAATACGCTGTCGTATTCATACTGCAACATTGACATTGGATTTTGACAGTATTTCGTTTTTACATGCGTTTGACATTTTTCCAATTCGAAACCAATCCGTTTGATAACCTAAAATGAACAAATATAAACACTTTAATACAAAATATGGCCTTGATAATTTACTGATTTGTAATAGCTTACCTGCAAAACGACTTGAAAGCTGGGTTCCACACTATTCTCTTTTCTAATATCAGAATAGTGGTACAGAAGTGGGCCCAAATTCACCCACAATCCACCGGGTTTGAGTATATTAAATATGCTCTCTATAAATTGGACGACATTCGGAGCGCAATCAATGAAGAAACATGTCGCAACGCAATTCCATTCATCTGCAGCTGTATAAACTTCTAAAAAATCACCTGCTGTCATGGAAAAACCACTGCCTGGAGTAGGAATAGGAATAACGTCAGGAAATCTAACATACAAAGATAATTAACAGTCGAATTCTAAATGATATTTTGGTTTTTACCTGACTCCAAGCATTTGGTCTTCTGCTTTTAAATTGTTTGTGTATTGATGAATCCAAGGATAAACCTCATATTCATCGATTTTTTTACACAGATTCAATACAAAATAGGAAACAATTAGCATGAAAACGTTAAATTCGTTCCCTTGGCAGGTGAAGCCTTTTGAAGCAATTTCAAATGCTAATCTACCAAGACCTGCTCCAGGTACTAAAACGCTAATCATACTTCTGTCGAACTTATCTTCTGGATAATTGGCAAATATTTCTTCGTAAATTGGCTCGTAGCATTGTTTGCGCTCTGGCGCTCCTAATGAGCTCCAATCGCGCATTAATTGTTTGAATACAGCTTGTACCTTAAAAAAAAGAATATTGAAATTAATACTGTGATATTTCCAATTATGCAAATACAAGAGTAAAATTAAAAACCAATAAAGATAAAAGAATAGCTTCATTTAAAACGGTCATTCACCAGTAGATTTATTTATACCACATTGATAACAACACTAGTGATTATTCAAAAAGTATATAATACTTACATGTTATAGTAATGCGTATTTATTTTATATTATGAATTTTTCCACATTTATTTTGATTAATTTGTGGCATTTTAAGGATAACTTACTTTGTCTAACCCTTCTGATCGGGTTTGAATTTGTTGTTCTGGGGGTACGACAGGTTCTTCCTTATAAAAATTACCGAAGATACAGTGAGCATAGCGTAACACTAATGGAATAAATTCGTGATTTTTCTCTATGCACTTCCTGATTTTTTCCAAATCGTCATTATATTTTTGTAACCATTGTTTGTGATGAGAGGGTAGGCTGTCAAGGCTTCTTTCTTTATGCTGAATTCTGAGTAAAGACTGCTCCCTGTAAAACAGCTTATTAATTTCAATAATTCCCTTTTTATATTTACATACCTGTAGCTCTTGAAAGTTGAAATAACCGACAATAAATACGCTTTTTCTGCATTTATGACAGATTCGCCGTTCATTTTTATTAAATTGTATTGTAAATATGCAATAGTGATAGTTTAGAGTTAACAATTACAATTCCATTAAAACCGAATTAACTTGTTTGTTTTAGTATTTTTAGGCCAATGCATTCAACTTACTTCAGATTAGATCAGACTATAAAGTTCAAAAATCTATTCTAATTTCTAATATAACCTCGTTTTTCTTAACCTTGAAGTGTAACTAAAAAGTAGAATTATTTAATTTAGTTATTTTACGACCAATAGATTATGGATTGTAAACAACATTAGATGGAGACCAGGATATGTCAATTTTCTACATTTAAAAGAAATGACATTTAAAAAATTGTCATTACTGTCATATGCCAATTGCCAATTCCTTTCTGAAAAGTCAAACAATCGTTGATGGTTGGGCGCCAATAGTTTACTGAATATTAAATTTCTTTGCTTATAGTAAAGGTAATTACAACTTTCATTCACTTACCTAACATTATACAAGTAATTGCACCTAAAATTTGCGACCCGAAAAGCTCTATTCGTAGTTTAGTCTTGCACGTGTTAAAAAAAAATGCCGGGTGAAAAATCGCATTTTGCATTGCAGAAGAACGCCTCGCCGTTAATGATGGAAACTATGGATGTTGGAGCAGCAGCGGCGGCAGCGGCTACCCCAGTAGTCAACAATCACGTCACGAAACCGGAAAAAATGGAAGACATTCCTGCCGATGAGATGACTTCCAGAGATTACTATTTCGATTCCTACGCTCACTTCGGCATCCACGAAGAAATGTTGAAAGACGAAGTTAGGACGCTTACCTACAGAAACTCCATGTATCACAATAAGCACCTATTCAATGGCAAAGTGGTACTCGATATTGGTTGCGGTACCGGTATACTCAGCATGTTCGCTGCAAAAGCTGGTGCCAAGAAAGTTTTAGCCGTCGAATGTTCTAATATAGTCGATTATGCGAAACAAATAATCGAAGCCAACAAGCTCGATCATATTATTACAATCGTAAAAGGCAAAGTCGAGGAAATAACTTTACCTGAAGGCATCGAAAAGGTCGATATTATCATTTCGGAATGGATGGGCTACTGCCTGTTCTACGAGAGCATGTTAGATACTGTTCTGTTTGCTCGCGACAAATGGCTAAAACCAAATGGTCTTTTATTCCCCGACCGTTGCTCGTTATTCGTCACAGCCATCGAAGATCGTCAATACAAAGACGAAAAGATTAATTGGTGGGATGATGTTTATGGTTTCGACATGAGTTCCATTCGCAAGGTAGCGATTAGTGAGCCTCTGGTAGATGTCGTTGATCCCAAACAAGTAGTAACAGGCCCTGCTTTAATCAAGGAAGTTGACCTGTACACTGTTAAGAAGGAAGATTTGGAGTTTAGTGCACCTTTTATCTTAACAGTTAGAAGAAATGATTACATACAAGCTTTAGTGACTTATTTTACAGTCGAATTCACGAAATGCCATAAGCGCATTGGTTTTACTACTGCTCCGGATGCTCCTTACACTCATTGGAAGCAAACTGTGTTTTACTTCGAGGATTACATGACGGTGAAGAAAAACGAAGAAATTCATGGTGTTTTCACTATGAAACCAAATCCGCGTAATAATCGAGATCTAGATTTCGTCATCGAGCTCAACTTCAAAGGGGAATTAGGAGAAGTGCACGAGGAGAATAGATATCGCATGCGTTAAATTGTTTCAATTGATTTTCTTGAGGTGTTTCAGTGAGATTGACTTAACCATGTAAATTTGCTAGTCTAACTTAAGAGTTTGACCAAATACAAAATGTTTACTTGTTTTATATTAGAATCTGCTGGAAGCATACTGGAAAATTCCAATTAGATTATTAAGTAACAATTTTTGACGATCTGTATTTATAAGTTTTTTATTTTTATTTAATAATTATTTCATCTCGAAAGTATTCAATAAAAATTTTTGTCATAACTACTCTGAACTTAGTTTCTATAAATCAAGGGAATTTGAATAAAATGCATAATAAACCATTTATTTTGTTTTATTCTTTAGATACAATATCAAAAATATAAATAATTAAACGAGCGTAAATAACTAAACTTTCAAAATAGTCTGCTTTTGAACTTTAAAATCACTTCGCAGTTGTATAAAACTATGGAGGATCGCTCTGTCTAACTTAACCTGTAAATCAAATAAATTTAAATACTACATTTTAATGGTAATCCAAAACTTACCAAAGAATCTTCAGAGCACACTTGTTGAAGGTTTTCTGGTTTAACCAGCAAAAGATTGCACAAAGCATGTAAAGTATCGAAAAGCTCCGCAACTAAAGGACCTAATTGTTTAGTACAAGATCTATATTCGTTTAAATCGCAAATTGCCACCATTGCACCTACAAGAAGAAAATTTTAGTTTAAAAACAATAGCTTAGAGCTAACCATGCTCAAAAAAATAAATAGGGATAACTCACCTGCAGTGTTATATTGATACTGCAGCAAGTGCTCGTAAACAACTCTATGCAGTCTAATCCCTAATTCCTGAAGGATAGCTGTTACATTATTGCCATCCAAATTAGTTTTAATTTCTTTGATAATACTATTAACATAATTAAGTACGTTCTTGCAAGCCTAAAATAAAAGTAAATTAGAGTACTTTCTGAACACTTATTTCCTGGAAAAACTTACTGGCGAGGCCACTGTATCAAAATCATCAGACTCTGGCTTGAAATCCGATTTCTTTTGTTCAGATTGTAAATACAACTTCACCCAATTTAATATCGCACTCAAACATCTATAAACAGAAATTAATAACGTAAGCCAGTAGTGGGATCCAGCCAGTAGCTCCTTTGTTATTAAAGATACCTAAGAATGCTTTAGAATAAATTCGTGGTATTTTGAACATTTAAAAGTGGGTTTGTTTTAAATTCAAGGTTGATTTTCCTCTAAGCATTATAGGTAAAGGAGATATTGTACTGTATCTCATCAATGAATGTACAAAATTGAATTACCTATCCAATCCCGTATTAATTTTTCTTTCTATATCCTCCAAAACAAATTTTTTCTTCTGTATGCAATCGCTATATTTTGAAGTATTTCTACAAGGGTTGTAAACAAATTTTATTATATTAAAATTCCATTTTTTAAACTAAAATACACTAGATTCTCAAAATACTCACTCTACTAATGGAACCACCAAATCCATAAACTGTTTCTCGACGAGATGGGTTATATTATTGCTTTGATGCACGATATTAAAAAAATACAAAACAGGGGGATTTCTAACGCCTTCGACAACGGGTACAGCGTGTAGACCCAACTCAACTGCATAGTCTACATGTTCTATCAGCAAACTATTAATAAGCCTGTCTAAAATTTGAGTGGCGTTGGAAGCTCTTTCACTACCTTTTGATAACTAAAAAATGGTTACAAATTAGAAATCAGAAATAATGTCAGTTTTTTGGTTTTCACCAATAAGCAACGTTGAAAAGCTTGTTTAGTATCTTGAAGAATCATGATTGCCAATTCCTCCGATAAGAAAGTCTCACCGCCATAATTTTCTATTTGTGCTATGTTAATGTTTGCCCTTGTGCCTATTACTGCTTGTAAATCTCTTCTAAGATCTTGAAAGCTGAAAGCCAGTTTTAAAAGAAATTGGCCACTAATGTGCTAACATTAAATCTTACCCCCCAGACTGAATCTGTTTCTTTTGATGATTTTTCGAATCATAATATTTTTGCAAGTTAGTTGAACATCTGTCTTTGAGACACTTGAGTTCCATACTAAAATTAACCTTTAATAATATGTTATTGTGCACATCTCTAGAATACTTACGAAATGTAATCGTTAATATACTTATTAAAAATATTTGTCGTTAGTTTAGTGAGATAGTTTTTGTCGTTTCCCATATGAAAAACGGTTAATTCGCTTGATAGATGATTAGTCCTATAAAAATTAAACATAAGTAAAATAAAAAAACGTTCTTTCCTTTAGATAAACTTACTTTGAATACAGTTCATATAATGTTTGTAAATAGCTGTATGTACCCAATTTAGAATTTAGTTTTTGATCTATATATTCCACTAATTTTAGCTGATATATATTTAAAACGAATTTCGCCATCACTTGCTCTGGATTCTTGAAAACTTTTCGAATTATTTCATCATTGTATTTACACAAATTCAAAAAGTTATAGAAGACATCTTTACTAGATAAACAACCCTAAAACAGTCACGAGTTCAATCATTTGAAATGAATTTTTTTTGTCTAATAAATTTAAATATTTGTTTACCACTTGGCTGTGATCTATATAGGAGTCAATGCACTGAGAGTAGCCTTTAAATTGAGACAGTACCAATGCTATCTCCTTCATTCTTGTTAAATTCTCATTATCCATGGCCCCAACAAACTCTTCTATTAGCGTTTTTTCAATATCCGAATACTTCCTTTCTATTTTTCTTTTTATCGATTCAAACCTACGCACATGATTGAAATCTTATTAGTCATGATTTTTATATAAGAATGTTAAAATGATGTACATATCGAAACTATTCGATTTCATACTTTGCGAATGTTAATAATGAAATTATTGTCTGCTTACTTGGGTGGCAAATCTTGCGATATTAAATACAACTTTTGAATCACATCAGCTGCTTCATCAATCTGTTACAAAAATAATTTTCATTAGTATTTAATTTTTTTACGTTCCAAATAGTACGATATATGAGTATTAAAAATGATTTAGTTCCTGCTCGGAATACTTAAATGTAGGTAAGTGTTACTATAAATGAGTTAAAATTCCTGTAATATTAGGTATTTCCTTACATATTCTTCATTGGTAAATATTGTGGATGAAACTGGCTCGTTCGATAAAAATTCTCTTAAATGAGTCATTAAGCTTAATGCATCGACAACTCTAGATCTGGGACCATTGACACTGTCTAATTGATCACCCAAGTGAAGAACTTTGGTTGCTACATGATTAATTTTGCCGTCCAGTTCTTGAAATGTATCCATAGCTTGCTGGAAATTCAATTAATTGTAACTACTAGAACAAACACGTAGGAACGAAATCTGTACCTTATTTTGTTCCAATAAATTGTAAACTTCTTGAAAAAACGTCGCTTCGTCTTCTCTAACGGCAACTTCTAATTTTTCGCATTTTTTCTGTTGCCTTTCGTGCAATAAATTAAGGTCCCTGCAAAATGAATCCGTTTAATACCTCTAATTTTAAAAAATATATTAGGTACTTTATGGCTTGAACAAACGACTCGTGAAGAAGTGCCGGATTAATTTCATTTTCCTCTCCCTCGCTTTTTGATTCAGCTAAAGTTCTCCAGGCTAAACGTTCTACAAATTCTTCGGCATCGAAAGGCTCCTGAAATGCAATAATGAGAAGAAACGATTCTTTGGCAGTCAATTACAATTACTTGTTCTAATTCTTTCATATATTGTTGCATCATTTTGAATAGCTTTTAATACAATCTGCATCTGCAATTAAATTATCAAATTTTAAAAGGGCGTAAAGATAAATAAAAATAAAAGTATCTTCTTTTTTAAGTTAATTTTTTTCTGCATAGATGATTGTTATACAGCAACATACTATGTTACCCTAAGTAACATAAGGATGAGGGCAAGGCAGGCAAGCCTTTATTTTGACAGTTGTTGTGAGTTGTCATCAAGTGTTGACAAATATTTGTTTAGTTTATATTTTATTTTTATTTTCATGTAATGATTCTTACGTATTTATTTCCAAAATTGCTGCATTAAGGTGGATTTTATATGAAGACATTGTATTTATGATAATAGATTATCATTAACAGAATTTTATCTGATAATTTTATAAAATCAGTCGTGTTGAATTATTTACTCTGTACACAATAATATGGATCAACTCTCTGCTGAAAAAAGATTGTCGCTTGCATATTTAGTATGCACAATTACTGGGGCAATTTCTAGCATTTGTACAGGTGTTGCTTGGAGTCACTGGTATAAAACACTGGATCAATGTATTGATAGAAATTGCAGTTGCATTATATACGGAACCCACACTATAAATGTTTTTCTTGGTGAGATTATATTTATCATTAATAATAGCATATATGTTGGTTCTTGAGAGTAACTGAAACTTTTTTAGGAGGTGGCCAAGCGCCTTGTATATGGGTTACATTTGGCCCATTGATTTACATACTTTTTGCAATATCCATGCTGTGTTTTCATGGATATAGAGTTTTGTTTACCACAAAATCACCAACTGGAAGATCTACCAGAACTATGTTGGCTAAATTAGAGTAAGTTCAAAAAATCGATTTAATCAGTTAGTGATATTTTTACGAGTTTTATCTATTTAATTTTAATCATCATTTCATCTTTTTTCAAGAGCCCTTCAGGTATTGCGGCAATTGTAAATGTAAACATTCTTATTTACCAAAACAACATTATTAATTATTACAACTTAATCAAATTGTAAATAATTTGTATTTTGCAGCACTGGAGAATCTGTACAAATTGAAGCCATCTCGCAGGAAGTCACCAGTCATTTGCCAACATGCTTTTGGGTGACAGTTTCAGTTTTATCCGTATTCTTCTCCATATATTCCTTAATCCATTTTTCAATTTACATGGATGGCTATAATCACACGTGTAATCAGTACCGCTCGACATTGGAAAAACTACTGTCTGTGCATGGCTCTGTATTGCCGGTAATTTATAATCGATTAAGTTGCCAAGGAATATACGATTTCATGGATTACATGCAACAAGATACTGGCAGAGCTTATCGTGACGGTATTATAAATACTGGCTTGTGTCTCATTTTTGCACTTTCCGGAGCTTGGTTTAATTGGGTTTCTTTTATATATGCGAGCTTCATTAATGTTAAATTGGCAATAGTAAATGACGCGGATGTGTAGTAAATTTTTCATCGCGATTACGTGGTAGCCATCATATCATTCCGGTAGTTTTTAATTCAAATGTTGTTTTATCACTGCATTTTTTTGCTTCTTTTATATGTTTAGCTAATATTTCATTCACGTTAATTATTATTCTTAATTCACTTTTAATCTATTGCCAATTTTCAAAGTACAAATATGTTCCAAAAGTATGAGTGAAAAGTATTTTTTGCAACACCTTTTGAAATATGACTGAAATGTTGTGTATTGTTAAGTGTAATTAATTTACCTTCTCTTTACGTATATATTTTGATATGTATTTTTTAAGATAAGTATTATTTTTCAAAACGGCATCTAATACCTAAATAAGTAGCTTTTTGTTAAGTTTTCGTAGTTATATTTTGCTCATGTGTTTATTGAACATTCCAATCGTGACGTAATTGCAATAGTATTTACAGCGTGAATGTATCCTTTTCGCGTTATTTTAATATTTTATTTATGCCAAGAGGTTGCTTATTTAATCGCTTTAATTGTTATATTTATATACAAAAGCAAAATGACTAGTGTGTAACATAGATGTTCACGGAAAGTGATACTGTAACCGTCCGAATGTGCCTAGAATTAAGTTATTAGTAGGTATTTTTATATACATTACATTTTTCATATGTGGACACAGCACTTCAGCTATAAATTTTTTATAATATACATTTTTATACTCTTGAATTTTTTAATTATTTATCAATTATTTCCGGAATAATATAGAAACTAAAATGTTCTTCTACGTATTGAGATTTATTTGAGTAATCGAAAGTATTTGGACATTGAGCGGGGAATTTTCTAAATTGCAAAGTACTAATAGTGACCAATTCCCACAATAATCGAGGCTGAAGTTAAAGAAGAATATTGACTTGACAGTATATATTGACAACTATGACATATTTTGATTAGATTGATTAGACAACTTGTTTTATTATTGAAAGGAAATTTTATTAATATGTTAATTAACTTTAATCATTTCAAATTATATACATAGCAACTTTATTGATTTATACAATAAACAATGTCAGAAGAACAGGACGTTACAGATTCTCCTATTAGAGGTAAGTTTTATAAATTAAATTACAACAATTATATTGTTTATTAGTGTAATTTACTAAGGAATACTTTTATTTTTAAGGACCTACACTCTCTACTTCAACATCTAGTTTTGAAGCATTAGATCCCCATGATCCTAATTTGAGTCAACTGGCTAATACATTATTTAGTAAAACCTCAGAGTACCTGTATGGAGAATTGACTTCAACATTAGACGACTATAGACTTTTAGAAAATATGAATAGATCTGTTATAACCAAATATTCTGACATGAAAAATCTTACTATTAATGTTAAAAAGAGTATGAGCGAACTCAATGAAAAATGTAAGTAAAAATTACGAACCAAGCCAAATACTGAAAAATAATTCTCTACTTTAGGATAAACATTTTCTCTTGTTTCAGATGCTAGTCTAATTCCATTATTGCAGCAAATAGATCAAATTGAAGCTAGTGTAATAAAATTAGAGCAAGCAGCATATAAATTGGATGCATATGGAAAGAGATTGGAGAGCAAATTCAAAAATTTAGAAAAAAGATGAAATATTGTAAATACTTTGTTAGTTTAATTAAATATACCTATTATAAAATTAAATTAATATTTTTAACAATTTTCAAACTAGAATTAAATGCAAGCTTATAGAATTAACTTCACGGAAGCAGCAATCTAGACAGAATCATTGTTCTACTTTTCTTCTCAAAGATTTTGACATTTTGGACATGTCTCATGTAGGAATTCAGACAGCTTTTATTTTTCATTGTATTCTTGTTTATTTACAATTTTTATCTACAATTACATACAGTTCTACAATTACATTTTTCTATGATTCATTATTACGTTCATTATCGTTTATTACTGTGCTATTTTACGTTTAGTTATCGGCGATTGCCAATAAATTAATGAATTCCAATAGTTATAACCAATTAAAGTTTATTCTGACGAATATTTAGTTCAACTTGCAGGTAATATTTAAGCAATCTAATTAATAATTTAAAATTCGTTTATTGGTTATGTTGAAAAAAAGTTAAAAGTGTATTTGTTGTGATATTTTCTTCATTGTCCCAGCTATAGAAATTCATTTCCTTTACAGAGCCACAACAATAATTTAATTAAAAATGTTAGCTCCAGCGGAAGGTTCAACAAACAACGAAACTCCATTGGTGGGAAATAGTTTTGTGAGGAAAATATCGGGCATTTTTAATAGAAACCAAGATAGTTCAACCGATGGTATGAATTATGTAGAATTTGGAACATTTACGGAAGAAATTAGCACTAGAACATTAGGCACCTTTGCTGGAGTGTTCTCGCCAGTAACCTTATCAATGTTTTCTGCTCTTGTATTTTTACGAATGGGTAAGAACAAAAATACACTTTTTATTTCACACTGTTAATTTTGCTTATTTTTCAGGATACATTGTAGGAAATGCTGGTTTATTAATAACACTAGTGCAGTTTGTTATTGCATATAGCATATTGGTTTTTACTGTGATGTCCGTTTGTGCTATTTCAACGAATGGAGCTGTGGAAGGTGGCGGAGCATATTGTACGTACTTATTTTAAAAAATTCCTCTGTCACTGAAAATCTTAAAATAAGAAAATAGGGGACACAATCCACATGTGCTCTAATTAAATTTATCTGAGAATATCGGCCTTAGTAGCTGTAATGATATCTTTACCTAGCATTTTTGGTTATTAATTTACATTCTACAAACTGTAATTTAACGTCTTAATTGGCTATTGTGCCCTATATGAACAATAGTGAAATTATCCGAAATAAATATGAAAAAAAAATTGGTCTTCGAGAGACTTATTCAATGTAGAAATATCCTTTGTATCAATTATTTTGTACTAGATTTCAATTTTTTAAACAAAAGAATTGTATTGAACGTTATAAAGGACTTATAAAGATTTTTTATTTTTACATTAATCTAAGTTTTGCTAAGGTGATTTTGATTCATATTTTTAAATTGATTTTACCTTTTAGTTATGATAAGCAGAACATTAGGACCTGAATTCGGAGGATCAATTGGTACATTATTTTTCCTTGCCAATATTGTTAGCAGCGCATTGTATATATCTGGATGTGTAGAAGGATTAGTAGAAAACTTCGGCCCATCAGGTAAGATAAATAATAAAATTTACGTTCATAAAATGAACTTTATTAAAAAAGATTCACTTATATAAATTTGAAACAATTTATCTCTAATTAGATAGCTTTAAAAATGTTATGTCTAATTAATGTTTGATAACTATTAGGATTAAAATTGAACTTAATTTATATAAAAAATGAAAAAAAAAATCACAGTAAAATATAAACACATCATATAGTAAATCTAGTAATAAGATAGTAAAATAGAATAATAATATAGAATAAAATCGTAAATTTATCTACCACCAACTTTAACATAGGTAAAAATTAGAGCACCTTAGTCTACTTGCTCATTTAAAATTGGATTTACTACAAGTATAGTCATTTGAAGTTCTGTCACAAATATACTTAAGAGTTATAACTTTACTTTAACGCATTTTTTGTTAAGAGTAATTTTTATTCGTTTATTTTTTGAATTTGAAGCCAAATATCTCCCTTTTTCCTCAATATTAACTGTTGTGATACAAATTGGAACCCTTTAGTGGTTTTGTCACTTAGCGATACTTTGTAGTCCTTGATCATAGTTATAAGCCCTAGCTTAGTTTGAAGTAAGCCGAATCGTTTTCCTGTGAAAATGTTTTTGTAAACACTGTTTATTATTTATGAATATAATTTTACGTACCGACACAAATTCTTGGTCCTTCTCCAAAGGGAAGGTTGGCAACGAAAGGTCTGCCCAGGCTGTTTTCATACGTCCAACGCTCGGGGTCAAATTTCAGTGGGTCTGGATAGTATTCCGGGTCTCTCTGGATTCCCATGTTAGTTACCATAACGAATGTGCCTTTTTCCAAAGTAAAATCAGTACCTGGTACTGGATAGTCTTGTTTGCACTCTCTCGCTACTATGGGGAAAATTGGATATATCCGCAGTGTTTCTGAAAAATCACAGTTTCATAAATTTATCGGAAAATTAATATATTATAATTTTAAAAAGTATTTTTTATTACTAAAGTTCTTAATAGAAAATTTACTCGCAAGTATTGAGATTTGCCTTATTTTTATCATCAACAATTAAAATCTCATTTGCCTAAATGTATAGTTAACTAACTGTTTTAAATTATCAACAAATACATTTTTCTGTGGCATCCACTTTAAATCGATAATATTAAAATATTATTACTACGCTATCCTTCACTTTGATGATTCCAAATTTGGCCTATTTAGATAAAAAAATTACATAACGTCGTAATTATTAATTTATCGCATTTATGTATATTATTAAACGCTACTATTAAATAGTATTTCGTATTAAATTATGTATATGCGTACTTACAGTAAGACTACAAATTACTTACCATCTACAACATGTTCTAAATACTTCATATCCATAACGGCTTCATACGTTAGATTATTGTCGTGTTTAGCCATCGTTTTCTGGATTTCTTGTCGCAATTTATCCTGACAGTCAGGATTTTTGCTCAGTTCGTATAAAGCGAACGATAATGTCGTAGATGAGGTTTCGAAACCGGCACAGAAAAACAGGTACATCTGCGCCGAAAACTCGTTCAAATCCATCGGCTCCATAGGTTTCTTACCGCTGTAGTCCTTTTCGTCCTCTCTTCGTTCAGTAAGTTTCATCAAAGTATCAGTCAGGTCGTTCCTGTTTATGTTATTATCCTTCCTGTAATGGTATATTTTCGTGAACATGTTAACGATGAAGTCCTCCGTGCTTTTCGGGAAGATTCTAAATTTTAGTTTCTTCAGGATTTCCCTCGGTACTGTGACCACCCAGGTGTTGTTGAAAAGTTTCCATTGGTAATCGAAAAATTGGCGACCGTGGTGGAGTAATTCCTCGTTTTCTTTCTGCAATGTTTTCGTTTCGATTCCGAAAGCACACGCAGAGATTATGTCGGTGGTAAAGCGGCTGAGGACGGATTTTATTTCAGCAGGCTCGCCTGTTTCTGCAAAATTGTCCAGCCACTAAAAATCGGATTTTATTTTAAATTATTAAAGTTATTTATTATGAGTTTATTATGTTATTTTGTTGAATTGCTGTTTATGTTTGTTATATCAGATAAAAAATATAGTTTATTAAATGTGGCATATAAACTAGATATATAGATAAATTTAAGGCCACTGCAGAATTCGGAATAAATAACACTTATAAATATCCAAAAAATGAATGTCTACAAACGTGATTGAAAATTATAAGATGACCTCTTTTTCGATTTATTTGTCTTAGAAAAAACTCTTAAGCCATCAAAATGTAATGGTTAGTTACCCTTATAATAGGTACTTACAACTTTGAAAGGATCCACCATGTTTTTCATAATAGTAAACATTTTCTTCATCTTGGAAGTGGTAAAGATGGATGGTGTTTTTACTCTGAGGTCCCTCCAACGTGCATCTTCCAAATTGAAAAGATGTCCGGATAAGATATCTTCTTTCGGATTTACGTACATGGCGTGATTAGGGAAATAGTGAGCATCGCTAATAACGATTTTTTTTATGATGTCTGGGTCTACGGGTATATAAACAGGGGTGTTTAGGTAAAAAATGCCTCCGTGCTTTTCACCTCTTCGTTTGAATTCCAGATAGGCATTGGCAAACACCTCCCCGAATGTAATTTTTCCCATATATAGATCGAGCGTGTTTCCGAAAGGTATAATTAGTGGTTTTAAATAAGGCACTCCTTGTTTTTTCCAATATTGGTAGAGGTTGTAAAAGTACCATAGCAGGAAAGTTGCCAATGTTACTACCAATCCGATTAATATCGTTGTAACGATCATGTTTTCTAAAAATTAATATATGCAATATTTTTTAACAGATACAAATTATATGTTCTATATAACTTTTAAAATAAATTTGTCCAAAAAGAAGTTTGAATTGCAAAAAAATATAACAGTAAAAAGTTTCCCTACCGTTTTTACGATCACTGCGAGTTGGTTTACTCTTTACTTCCAACAATAAAACGTTCTTAAATACAGTTCAACGGTATTTATACTGCTTCTTATCGACGGAAAATATGTCAATTAAACTTGAATAGATACTGGACTTATTTCTTTTAAATGGTAAAATGCACTGATGAGAAAGTTAGCCGGAACACACACTGGTAAACACTTTTATGGGATATACAGTTCTTGAAATTGTTTTGATCCTCGTGCCTCACTCTATACGTTTCCTCCATTATTTATTTTCCTAAATTATTTTGCAAATCAATGTAAACATGTCAATATGCATATAATTTTTTATATGCAATTTTTTTAGTAGTGGAATAATATTAACAAATCGTTCCATTGCCATTATAATTAACGGATAATTATTTTTTACTTATTTATTTAAATAATATTTATACAAAACTTTATTTTCAACAATAATTAATTTTTTGTTTATTTATTTATTCAAGTTCAGAGGTATGAGATCTAAAGGTAGTCTAACGTAGTAATGATGATCGTTAATACATTTTGTATCAACAGATTGATAATAATAATAGGTATTGGTTAAGATAAATTCATGTTATTGATACAAAGTTCAATATCCTAACTCTGTATATTGCAGTCTGTATATTCCTTATCTTCTTTACAAACCATAACAATTATAATAACAGCCTGATATTGGATTTAATTATGTATAAGGGCGCTAATTGCAAAATACAATTTGTTATCAAATTTGTACTACTTTTGATTTTAGAATAATTTGATACAAAAAATTTGTTTTATCGATTTTAATTTTATGTGCCACTTAATTGATTCTTTTTTATTTCCGCTATAGTATGCCAAATTAAATTTATCCATATGTTAACTACCTACATGTATTTTCTTCCTAATTTTAGGTTCCCTTGTGCAAGACTTGTTACCTGACAGTAGGTGGTACAGATTTTTGTACTGCAGTTCTCTGAATATCTTGAACCTTCTTATTTGCCTTATTGGGGCATCGATGTTCGCCAAAACGACAGTATTTATATTAATCCTCGTCTGCGGTTGTTTAGGAATTACGTTCTTCTCGTTCTTTTACGAAGGTTTCATCGAGGTTAGTGAGTTACCTTGGCTGTAAAACGAATTAATCTATAGCATAAGGATGCATTTTTAGGTAAAAATACCGGATTCTAACACCTTGATACAAAATGTTACCGATCAAGTAACAAGGAATTATACAGGTCTTGATAGTGCTACACTGCATAGCAATTTATTTTCCCACTATGGTCGGGACTACACTGCTAAAGGAGAACTCGTCACATTTGCAAGTGTATTTGGAGTTTTATTCTCGGGAGTTACAGGCATCATGGCTGGAGCTAATATGAGCGGTAAAAAATTATTTTAAAATTTAACGTTATCTTCATGTAACGAGCAATTTTAGGTGAGCTGAAAAATCCAGGCAAGTCGATACCAAGAGGAACATTATCTGCAATAGGCTTTACGTTCTTCATATACGTTTCGATATCAATCCTAACTGCAGCTACTTGCACGAAAGAGTTATTACAAAATGATTATATGTACATGTCAGGAATTAGCGCTTTCTCTCCCAGCGTTGCTGTGGGATTGATTACAGCTACTTGGTCTGCTGCGCTAAGCAATGTCATAGGCGCCTCACGTGTAATCGAAGCGCTTTCGAAGGATAAAGTATTCGGTAAGTTTTTGTAATATTATTCGTGCAAAGTTAGAATTTTCTAATTCCAGGTCGGCTGTTGAGTTTCATTCCGAAGGGCACGTGGAAGGGCAACCCAATAGCAGCGGTCTTTCTATCAGCCGTACTTGTGCAATTCGTCCTTTTGATCGGTTCCCTCAATCTAATCGCTCAACTGAACACAGTGCTATTTTTGCTGAGTTACATGGCGACTAATATGGCCTGCTTGGGCCTGGAATTGGCCGGCGCTCCGAATTTCCGTCCAACTTTCATGTACTTCACCTGGCACACCGCCTTGTTTGGTCTGTTAGGAACTGTAATAATGATGACGGTCACGAGCGTCATCTACGCCGCGTGCAGTGCTCTCCTGTGCCTTATTTTAATAGTCGGTTTGCATTTATTTTCGCCTTCAAAAGAAGCCCAATGGGGCAGCATTTCTCAAGCACTCATGTTTCATCAAGTAAGATTACAAATTAATCAGCATAAATGTTACTTACTTGGAAATTTAAGGTTCGAAAGTATCTTCTTCTGCTGGATTCGCGGAAGGATCACGTAAAATTCTGGCGACCTCAAGTCCTGCTGCTGGTCAATAGTCCGAGATCCGCCTGTCCGCTGATAGATTTCATCAACGATTTGAAAAAAGGCGGCCTGTACGTTTTGGGCCACGTGGATATAGAGAATGCTGCAGAGGACGCGGCTCAAGATCCCACGTTAACTCAAACGCCGCATTGGTTGAACCTGATAGATCATTTAAAAGTCAAAGCGTTCGTTGAGTTGACTGTCGCCAAAAGCGTAAGAGAAGGTTTAATGCACTTGATGAGATTGTCAGGAATGGGCGCAATGAAACCCAACACGGTGGTATTCGGGTTTTTGGACAAAGAGGAGCCCAAAGATTTCCTTCAAAGGTTGGAACGTTGCGAGTCGAATTTACACTTAAACTAATTCGGATTTTTTTAGCATCGACTCCGTGTATCAAAATCATGATTTCGAAAACGATGTATTTCCGTTATCATCACAAAGTGGTTTGGAACCGTTCGAATATGTTCAAATGATGAGAGAAGTATTGCGCATGAATAAAAACTTATGCTTATGTAGGAACTTCAATAAACTGAGAAAAGATGCCAGAAGGTACTTTTTTCATCACAATATTACAAGTAGACTTGTTCCAATCAAATGAGAGCCATAAATTACACAATTAATAATGCAATTAGCAAGATAATAGCAAACAATTCACATGATTATCCATTGCATCTGATCAGTTTTCTTTTAAATTACAATATTTCTCTTAATAATATTAGTAATAATTTTAGCGTAAGGAGCAAAACTTACATAGACGTATGGCCAGTTAACTTCCTCAATCCCGGTGAAAACGACTCGTTCGATACGACTTCGCTGTTTATGATGCAATTGGCCTGCATTGTGAACATGGTGCCGCTTTGGAAAAAGCTGAAGCTTAGAATTTGCGTGTGCGACGAAGCCCGTACGAGCTACTTCGCGTTTAATTCGTCGGTGCAAAGCCATTCGGAGAAGCTCGAGCAGCTGTTGAAGAAATTGCGAATCGAGGCGGAGCTTTTCCCCGTTGCCGGCTGGAAAAATGTCATAGAGTCACATGGGGATGAAAATGAAAGTTACGCTGAAAGGTGAGATTTGTTTAAAATGAATCCCCTTTAAAGTTGATGAAGAGAAATGTAGGAGATAAATAGACTTGATATTACACGGCGTTTATTAAACATGCGGCAAAAATTCAAGGGGTTGTTCCTTGGACTTTTCTAGTAATAGTCCAAGGAACAATTGAATTTTTATCGTGTGTTTAATAAACACTCTGTATATCAATGTATCTAAGCAATGACTAATTGAATAATAGCTGTGTATATTAAAATAACGAAGGTACTTTTGTTTTAGTGTGAATTCTTTAATTTTGCAACAAACAACAGAAACAGCCATTACTTTTATCTACCTACCAGCTCCCCCTTCTGACGATCAACAATTTGAAAATTTCTACAACAATCTAGAGTTGTTTTCCAAAAATTTGCCACCAACCATTTTTGTACACGGCGTAAAAGTTGTGACATCGACAACTTTGTAGAACATGGAATTGAAATAGATTTTTAACATATCAACATTAACAATATTTATTGCATTCGTCAGAATGCTAAAAAAGTATTTTATGTAATTTGATGTATTGAATTATTATTTTTTAGATCTTATATTTTCTATTCGTTGATAAAATATTACTAAATGCGATTCTGTGGCTCATGATTGTAAAGATTCTCATTAATTAATTAAATTTTACAAATTTATATCTTACAACATTACGAGCATAAGCCATTACAAAATTGCATTATAATATGTGTTTCGAACAACATAGATAGCCAACATTGACATTTCTTATAACAAAAAATTAAAAAAATTAAGGTAAATATGTAGATACATACTTTGTTTGAAACTAATATAATATTCTTTATTTTCATTTACTCTCTGACTATATATTAGATAATAGGTGCGTTATAGGAAATTTTAAATTTTGAGCTTCTTAATTTACCATTTTTAAAGATTATATTCGGAAATTGGAGAGAGCAATATAAGGAACTGATCGGAAAAAATAATAGACTTAGGAATAAATTTTTAAAATTGCCTGTAATATTTTGTTTTAATATGTTGTTCTTAAGTGAAACCAAATTAGCCACTAAGTTCAAATATTCAGATCATCCATTTTTCTAATCTTTTTTAATGTGGCCTTATTAATTAAGCGGAAAATAACGCCCGTATTAGTAAAACTATTTCTAAGTGAAACCCGCATAAATTTTATGGTACATTATCCATATGCGGTTTGGCACTTAAAAAATATTTTACTTACTAAGGGAATATGTTATAAATAGGACCTAGCCCAGATACGATTCATTTAGGCCAAATAGTCCAAATTCTTTCCATTTTCTTATATAATATATTTAAGATATTTATCCTGTGATGTATTGTACTCAATTTAATAACGCAAAATAAATAAAAGATATTTTTTGTATCGTATATGTATTTTTATTTCATCTGAATGAGTGTAAAGTAAAATACTTTTTTATTATCAGTATTTTTGTTGTATGAATTCTGGTTTTTTTGCGGAAATATAATTTTTTCGCTTCCTTTTCCGTTTAACATAGTATTTCGTTGGTCAATGATCTTCCGACTTGATAATACGAAAATATTAATAACACTCTCATATTTTATCAAAGTTTGAATGTATCTTTAATCCCGTAGTAAAAACCTATTTACATTGATGAATGAATTATTTTCAACATTAAAGGCAAAACTTCTATAAGAAATTCTTGGGTTTTGATTATTGAATTATTCGCTAATAACATGTAGATAAATCACATAACTTAAACAATAATTCAATAATTGTAATAAACAATTCCCAAATAGGCTTTTGGTATTTAAATTTGCCGCACTGACTAAAACACATGCGTACATTTTATCGAATCGAAATATTGAATATGCTAGAGAAGGGAAAGTAGAATAACCTGGAAAAGGAAAGGCAGTAAAAACCAGCTGTTGGTTTTGCGTGAGCGTGCTCGTATAAAATAGATTTTTTTTGGACTTCAATTCCCATTCATTAGTTAAGAGCAAGTAAAAAAGGGTATGTTTGCATATATACTTTTTAGAACCTTTAGGTATAGGAAAACAAAACGAATTTTAGGAAAATTGCAATTTGTATAAGTCATTACAAATTATACAAGATTAAATGAATGAAACTAGCGGCAAACAAAATGAATTAGTATATTCATTGCAGTTTGAAGTAATTCGCGATTTAATCCGTTCAGGCCCGTACTCGCCGGGCCTACAAAATAGCGGGCTTAAGCAGGCTTAAAAAATAATGAAATTAACCACAATATTTAATTGCTTTCTAACAAAAAATAATGACAATAAAACACTTCGAAATGGCAAAGTCGGTAAGTGTGAAAAGTAATTTAGCCTTCAATGAACCTTGACCATGACATTAATTGGTTGACACAAACTAAAATTTAAAATAAAATCACACTTCTGTTTGCTGATAAGATTCTTAGGGTAAGTCATTTGACAACCGGCATATTTAAAACATAAATACAAAGCAAATGTATTAACAATAATCTTAAACTTATAAATATTCGTGAATAATTGGACATATATTTAATAACAGAAGGTATGGGATTAAAATAGTTTAGTGAAGGTGGTTATTTTTAATATTGTTACACCTATTTCTTATGACAGTTTTCTTAATATTAAATGATCGTAAATTATGAAAAATCTCTATTGAGATAAAATATATCTGCTTTGCAGGACACAAGTCCATTTAAATTGAACTAAATAAAATCGTTGATTTCGTGAGCTTTTGGAAAAACATATAGTCACTATGGAAGAAAATCGGCGCCATATGAACAATTAAGAGAATTGATTGTTTTATTGATTATTCTTTTTTCTTGCTGTACCTATACATTATGAGGGTTTCTTGGCTTCCACATTTCTTCTAATCCTATAGTAGTAAACAGGTATACCTTTAAATATGGGATGGTCAAAGTTGGGTAAGTCATTTATTTCCCGTTGCTGCACTCCCAAATAGGTATAAAAGAGAATATGCGAATTCATCATCTAAACGCGATTCCAATATTGTATATTATTTATTTTAACACCGATTTTTACAATTAAGTACTTATATATACACTTATCGTAGATATAAATACAGGATAACAATCTAAAGTATATTTTATCTTATTCATGATATTTTCAGCGGCACAATTATTATTGAACACAGTTGTACAGTTGAAGTACTTTAAATGTTTTGCGTCTGTAGCAGGCTTTATGTTGGAATTTTAAATGTTTTTATGCTCTTTCTAGTAAACACCTATTCATAATTTTACTACTTCATTGTTTATAAAACAATCTTCTTATTTCCTTCATCATAAAATCTGCTGCTTGAACAATATCTAATCGGGATCTCCAAAGCAATTTCAAAGGCATTTTTTTTATTATTTTATACCGTTCCAAAATGTATAAAAACGAACACAGATACAAACAAATTAACTTTGTTTTCAGATAAAAACTTAATAAGAATAAAGCCGGCTCTGTCTAATATTCTACTTATATATCCACCATTCACTAATAAAATATCATATCAGTCTAATTATTACCAGCGTTCCTTACGCGAGGCCACTACTGAGATGTCGGATAAACATTTGGGAGAAGGTATTTTGGTGTAATTGCTATATATATTATGTAGGAATAATTTGTCTTACTTGTAGATTCCGTGGAGCCTCCGAGGGTCGAAGGTCTCCTGAGGATTTATTCCATGAAATACTGCCCGTACGTCCAACGAACTCGGCTTGTTTTAAAGGCAAAAAAATTACCGCATGATGTTGTTAACATTAACTTGATGCACAAGCCGGAATGGTACTTAAAAATAAATTCAGAAGGTAAGTTAGTTCATAAAATTTCGCGAAAATAAAATACAAATCTCAATGTACGTTCATCTAATAGGCAAAGTACCAACACTCCTGGACGGCTCGAAATTCGTTGTCGGCAGTCTGGAAATCTGCGAGTATCTGGAAGAAAAGTATCCCGAACCGCGGTTGTACCCTTCCGATCCCGCAGCCAAAGAGAACGATAGGAAGGTGATCAAAAGCACAGAAGAGGCTCAAAATGTTTTCGGAAAGTGCATCTATTCAATGGATAAAACGACACCTCAAGAGTGGAGCAAACAATTCATGGACGCATTACAACCGATTGAGAAGGAATTGGCCAGCCGAGGGACTCCATTTTTCGCCGGAGATTCTCCTGGAATGGTAAGTAAAAATATTATTTATTTATTGCTGGTAAATTCTAACGAGCGTGGTGAAGTGTTAAGTTTTGTTTTAGTTAATATCTTTAGTTTAATTTATATGTATATGAATTTAATTGTAGGTCGATTACATGATTTGGCCGTGGATGGAGCGTAGCGGAATTTTGAAATTAAAGTACGGGGAGAAAATCATCGTGGAGAGCGATATACCGAATGTGTGTAAATGGAAATTAAAGATGCTAAACGAGCCCGTTTGTAAAGATCTGTACGTTAGCGGAGAGATGTTTTGGAAGCATTTTCAGCCGAAATTGTCTGGTAAAGATCCGATTTTCGATCTAGTATAAAGTTATTTGAATTAAGTCTATCCAGCATATCCAAATACATCTATGTAAAATACCTGTAGCATATATGTATATTTATTTATCCATGGTGTTACCATGGTGTGTTAACAATCATCGTCTATATTACTGTTCATTATATGTATGTACTTAAAAATAGAAAATAAAATTCTTATAATTTTTCTAAAGATTTAAGATAAGTTGAAATATTTATAAGTTTTTAGAGAACAATTTAGGAAGCTAGCTCAAACCATTATAAATAAACAGGTTTTCTCGTTTAATTTTGTGTAAAACTGTTGTTTGAGAAAGTTTATAATTTGAATAATTCGTTTAGGTTTAGAGAATAGAATATTAGAGCCAAATGGTTTTGTAGAACAACATACAATAAATCCAATAACAAAATCAACATGTTCCTCTAGCTGTTATTTTTTTTGTAACAAAGAGACGAATAATAGAGGAGAATTGCGACTGCTTCATTAGCACGCGAACGGTCGTTTATTAGTATATTCATTTTGAAATTGGATTTACTGTATAGATGCGCAGTATATTAGATTTCTGTACTGTGGTTTAAATAAATCGTCTCTTCAATATATCAATATCTCCTCGATCTTTATGGGTCAATGCAATAACATATCTCAATAGACCTTAGGAATAAATATCTTTACATAATATAATAAATTATAAATTATATAGTTATATAAATAATTACATGTACCTGATGTCTGTCCTAATAAATGCTGGGTTTTTTAAAAAACAATGTTTTAAAAAAAACCGCTACATTTTTTAAATTGAAGCGATTCATCGAATATATTTACGGAAGTCGGGTTACTAACCACAGTAACCACAAGTACCACAACTTTAAATGAAAAAGAAGAGTAATTCTTATGTCATTATTGACAGCTGACAGTTGACATTGACAAATGAGTCGGAGTCGGAGTCCTTCGCTTGACCGTTGATTACTTTCGCGCTTTGTTTTTAACCGCGTTGTATTGTTTATAAGGTTTACTTGTAATTAGTGAACAAGATTAAAACAAGTTAATTGAATCTGTTTCCATTCAGTACTTGAAGGTATTTTAGGTGTTGAATGATGTCTGCCGACGACTCGACTGAAGGTGGAGCCGATACTTCTAATACAAGGGATGAGGGCGACAATTCGGTTAGTACAAACATGTAATTCTGTTTTAATATTACGAGAAACAAAGTTAGATATATGTAGATTATTGTTTAACAATTTAGTTTAACGAAAAATGTTTGCAACAATACATAACCTAAAAATTTTCTGTTACAAGTAACCGACTACTGTTTGGGTTATACCTTATACCGAGTCTGGTTATCTTTCTAGTATAGTTAAGATATGTAAGATCAAAGCATTAAATCGTTTACCACCTTAGTACAAGAGTTTATTCACAAATTCTGTGCCATAAAAATGAACTCTACTATACAAGTAAATTTAATGTGCTATTTAATTATGTTGAATTTACCTTTAATGCCTCGGCGTGGTTGACCGAATGGTGTTCTATTAATTCAATACCAGGGTAATACATGCCAGGGAGACTAATAGAAACAGTTACACTCTTTAGCTTGTTGGAATTTCTTTGGTTTAGTACAGATTATTGTTTGCGATATTTATTATTATGACATTTTAGGAACTGGGACAGAATGAATCTTCTTCTGACGCTACCTCAAAAGGAGAAGAATATGAAGTGAAAGTCGCTTCTGACAGATCAAAAAGATTCGATTTTCTGTTAAAACAGACAGAGATTTTTTCTCATTTCATGAATCAATCAAAAACTCCTACAAAACCCAAAAGTGGAAGGCCCAAGAAAGAAAAGCCGCCAGAAACTACAGTAGAGTGAGTAGTGTAATTTATGTACTTCAATTTTACATTCCATCAAATCGATGAATAAATCATTAATTTCATATTTTATTTAGCTTGCGACATAGAAAAACAGAACAAGAAGAGGATGAGGAACTTTTGGCAGAGACTAACACAAAAACAAAGCCCACAACGAGATTCGATCAATCACCATTTTACATAAAGAATGGAGAAATGAGAGATTATCAAGTTCGTGGTTTAAACTGGATGATATCTCTTTACGAAAATGGAATTAATGGGATTTTGGCCGATGAAATGGGTTTGGGTAAAACCTTGCAGACTATATCATTATTGGGTTTTATGAAGCATTACAAGAACGTTCCTGGGCCGCACATAGTCATTGTTCCAAAATCTACCCTGTCTAATTGGATGGCGGAATTCAAAAAATGGTGTCCAACCTTAAGAGCCGTTTGCTTGATAGGTGATCAGGAAGCTAGAGTAAGAATTAGTTTTTATCATTTAGCAATTTATTTGAGTAACTCTTGTTTCAGAACACTTTCATAAGGGATGTCTTGATGCCAGGCGAATGGGATGTTTGTGTAACCTCATATGAAATGTGCATTAAGGAAAAATCTGTTTTCAAGAAATTCAATTGGCGTTATATGGTCATTGATGAAGCTCATCGTATTAAAAATGAAAAATCCAAACTTTCTGAAATTCTCAGGGAATTTAAAACTACCAACAGACTTCTTTTAACTGGTAAAGCTTATGTATAGTTTCATCTCTAATCCATTCTAGAGATTAATAAGTAGAATGTTATTTCCTTATTATTTATTGATTGTACATAATTATTTTAGGTACACCTTTGCAAAATAATTTACACGAGCTTTGGGCTCTTTTGAATTTCCTCTTACCTGACGTATTCAATTCAGCGGACGACTTTGATGCTTGGTTCAATACGAATCAATGTCTTGGCGACAACGAACTCGTTGAACGTCTTCATGCGGTTTTGAAACCCTTCCTGCTTCGTAGGTTGAAATCTGAAGTCGAAAAGAGACTCAAACCGAAAAAAGAGATGAAAGTCTACGTCGGTTTGAGTAAAATGCAGAGAGAATGGTACACAAAAGTATTGATGAAAGATATTGATATTGTCAACGGCGCTGGAAAGGTACGTTTTATTCCAAATTAAAAAAAAACACTTTTATCAAGCTCTCATTTATTGTAGGTTGAGAAAATGCGATTACAAAATATTCTCATGCAATTAAGAAAGTGTACTAATCACCCATATTTATTCGACGGTGCTGAACCTGGTCCGCCCTATACAACAGACGAACACCTTGTATACAACTGCGGTAAAATGGTTCTATTGGACAAGCTTCTACCCAAGCTCAAGGAACAGGATTCTCGTGTACTTATTTTCTCTCAGATGACACGTATGTTAGACATTTTGGAAGACTACTGTCATTGGAGACAGTTTCAATATTGTCGTTTGGATGGTCAGACACCTCACGAAGACAGACAAAGGCAAATAAACGAATTTAACGAAGATGATAGTAAGAAATTTATCTTCATGTTATCAACAAGAGCTGGTGGTTTAGGTATTAACTTAGCGACGGCAGATGTTGTTATCATATACGATTCTGACTGGAATCCCCAAATGGACTTGCAGGCAATGGACAGAGCGCATAGAATTGGTCAGAAAAAACAAGTGAGAGTATTTAGGTAAATAATATTTTACTTACATGAATTGATACTTTATTTGAATTTTATTTTGTAGGTTCATTACAGAGAATACGGTAGAAGAAAAAATCGTAGAAAGAGCTGAAGTTAAATTAAGGCTGGACAAATTGGTTATTCAACAAGGTCGTTTGGCTGACTCTAAGGGACACACGTTGAACAAAGATGAAATGTTGAACATGATTCGTCACGGGGCCAATCACGTTTTCGCTTCAAGAGATTCAGAAATTACGGAAGAAGATATAGACACCATATTAGAAAAAGGCGAAGCTAAGGTGAGTTATAAAACAATTGCTTTGGTTATTTGCAATGCCATTAGACTTTTTAGGATGTTAAATTAGTTAATTTGGTTGTACTTTGATATTTTAGACAGCCCAACTTGCTGAGAAATTGGAAACACTTGGAGAATCATCTCTTCGTAACTTTACCGTTGATACACCCACTGAATCAGTTTACCAGTTTGAAGGAGAAGACTACCGTGAGAAACAAAAAACAATTGGTATCAGTAATTGGATTGAGCCACCTAAGCGAGAGCGAAAGGCCAATTATGCAGTGGATGCGTACTTTAGAGAGGCATTAAGAGTATCAGAACCTAAAGCGCCCAAAGCTCCTAGACCTCCTAAACAACCTATTGTACAAGATTTTCAATTTTTCCCTCCGAGATTGTTCGAACTGTTGGATCAAGAGATATACTATTACAGAAAATCGTTGGGCTATAAGGTATGTTTTTCAACGGATTTTAGTCCATTAATTTTTAATCTATTTTATATTTCAAAGGTGCCAAAAAATTTGGAGTTGGGCCCTGACGCTACGAAACAACAGAAAGAGGAACAACGGAAAATTGATGAATCTGAACCGTTAACTGAAGAAGAACAACAAGAAAAAGAAACGCTACTCACCCAAGGTTTCACTAATTGGAGTAAACGTGATTTTAATCAATTCATAAAGGCTAACGAGAAGTACGGAAGAGACGACATCGAAAATATTGCTAAAGATGTGGAAGGGAAAACTCCTGAAGAAGTTATGGAGTATTCTGCAGTTTTTTGGGAAAGGTGTCACGAATTGCAGGACATTGACAGAATAATGGCTCAAATTGAAAGAGGAGAAGCAAAAATTCAGCGACGAGCGAGTATTAAAAAAGCTTTAGATGCCAAAATGGCAAGGTACGATTCAATCCATTTAGAATTTTTTTAAAACTATTAAATCTGTTTTCTAACCATATTAGATATCGAGCACCATTCCATCAATTGAGAATCTCGTATGGAACTAACAAAGGAAAGAATTACATGGAAGAGGAAGATCGTTTTCTAGTGTGCATGCTCCATAAACTCGGTTTCGACCGGGAGAACGTTTATGAAGAACTCCGGGCAGCTGTTCGAGCTTCTCCGCAATTCCGATTCGACTGGTTCTTGAAATCCCGAACGGCGATGGAGTTACAAAGGAGATGCAATACATTAATCACTCTAATAGAACGCGAAAACGCCGAATTGGAGGAGAGGGAGAAAAACGAAAAGAAGAAGAAAAATCCAAAATCTTCCAACGTTGTTGGTACTCCCACGTTATTAGGCTCGAAATCGTCGCAGAAGAGGAAGAATGATAGCTCTGGCGGCAGTGTCGAAAAGAAAAAAAAGAAAAAATAACATACTTACGTTCCATTAATAATTAATTAACACTTTATAGTATGATTGTCCCGAGAGTTTATACTGCTTCATCGTAATTTAGTATAGGAACCGTAATTCATATTTATTACAAATTAGTTGGTATACTTGTATGGATGCTTGAAAGTTAAGATTTTAAATATGACCCGTAGGCAGCACTCGTTTTTGAAGTCTAGCGTTGAATAAAGCGATTATTTTCTTTGTGTAATTGCTCCGAATCTACTAAATCAGACTACTACTAGAGACTACTTCGGACTACTATTATACATTGTGTCCAAGTCGCGGAGGTACATCGAGTCGATGAAACAGTTAATTATTTTGCAATGTATCGAACAAAGAGAGCACATGATGACGCGCCGAAGCCAGGCCTGCTTTATGTTGTAGTATTCTTTTCTATTCCTCACTAGTTTACATTTTATTGAGAGTCTTTCTATAGAGTGTACCGGCAAAAATTTGCCACTGTATACTAATAGAGACTGAATGCGGGTCACAATGAAAACGTGATGCTCTTCATAATTTTGACCTAAAGCAAGTAGTAAATGCATGTATTTATCGTCTTCTTTTAAGCAATATTTTAAATTTTTTATCATATAGTTGTCTTTTTTGCTTTTGATTTTTTAAACCAGTTGTATTAAATTGAAGAATGTTTCATAACAAATTTATAGTGTTTTTGAAGCGATAAGAGCTGTTACGTGAATGACAATGGATTTTAGTGAATAAATCGAATGTTCATATTTCGTACTTAATATTCATACTTTAATTTTTCATACAAGATTTTTTTACTTAATACGATTAAAATTAAACATATGAAACAATTTTTTGGTTCTTCAATTACGTTTTGAGAATAAAATATGGCAAAGTAGATATGTCAGCATTGTAAGTGAATGTCGTGGGACCTTTGTATGTCTTATTACTATTATTACCATCGATCCATTCTCCTTTGGGAAGGTGCACTGATCTGGAAACTGCGCCTTGTTGTATTACCGGAGCCACCAAAATATCTTCTCCCAGAAGAAATTCTAAACACAAAACATTTCTATTATAATCTCCCAAAAAATGCAATTGACGAATATCCTATGAAAATCGCGATACTTAAAAGATGACATTAAAATTTCTTAATTACCATCATCACATGCCAAAGCTGTGGCATCTGTAGGATCAATCCACCAAATTGGTGGGTTAACAGGAGTTCCCTTGTCTATACTTTGCTTCATAGCATCAATAATCTTTTGCGAGTATTTCTCATGAAGATCGACAAATTTGTGGACTATATCCGATGCATTGAACTGAAACAAATAAAATTACTCCGAGGGCGTAGAAAAAATGTTTGATCAATGTTACTTTATCACTAGTTATCTCCCACGGTAGGTAACTGAATTGCATAGCTGGCATGAATGTGTTGGCCTGCGTCCAACGAACCAGAAGCTCGGCATCAGGTATTTTACCATCGTAACCATTTCCTCCAATCATATCGGGCAAAACCCTAAAATAGATTATATTAATAATTGTAATACTGCTGCTAATATTAATAAGTATAACATACATTGTATATCCGTTCATATTCAATTGAAGAAGAGTAGTTATCAAAGTGTAAAGTCCATTGTCGATGCCCCAACTGGAATCTTTGTCTAGCATTCTGAGAAATATTTGTAAGTCTTGTGTTCTGAAAGGAATTATCGATCAGCTGAAATGGTTTTCATACATTTTGTATTATTCTATATACAGTATATATATACCGTACGTTCGAATTCCAACGCTCATGCACTTTAGGTCGATCAAATCAAAGTTTTAATGCGAAGTGCAAATTCCGATTGCTGCTTTGGAAATGTGAGCGTTTTGAATTCGAATGTATGGCACAAAGATTCTAATCAAATCCTGCTGGTTATTACTTAAAAGCAGATCTGACTTCAACCAGATCTCCAAGTGTGGCGCAAGTCCTGATGTACCGTTCCGTTAGAACGTTAGGGTTTTCGTAAGAGTTTGTGAACACCAAGTGTGCTGGCTACAAAATTAAAATTGCAGTTGAAATATTTAAGAAGTGATCTCATCTCACCGACGGAGCCCAGTCAATTTCGCCAGCGTCACATTTGAAAGCATCTATTCCAGGATGCTTTTTAAGTTTCTCTAACCTGCTTTTCCACCATTCCGCTGCTTTTGAATCTGTAAAATCGATTTGATGTGAAGATGTGCCATCCCACCAATCAGAAGTAGAATTTCCTTTCATGTTGTAAACAAAATATTCTGCAATAAAAGTGTAATTTTTTATTAAGTACTTTTATTAAACATATATCTTCAACTTACTTTGTGATAATCCTACCGCTTCAACATCATTACAACCGGTATTAACGAAAGGATGAACCCATAAAGTGACTCTAAAATTCATGTTTTTTAATGTTCTGATGGTGTTACCTACATCTGGAAAAGTGTCTAAGGAAAACTCTTGAGCTCCGTAGCACCTCTATAAATCGAGAATTATTAGGCTATTTTTCCAACATATTCAAACAACAATGTAGTGTTACCTCCCAACTGTCGTCGATTTCTATTTGACCATTTTTATAACCCTGATTTCTTATGTCTTTAGCGAAGGCAATTACAGTCTTGTCACTTATGTCTCTTTTGTATTTTGCCCAAGTGGTCCAGATAGGCTCGCGAATCATTTTTTCGTTGGGATGGCCTTTACGTTTACACAAGAAATATAAAAATTAGTGTTTCTATTGTAGTATTTAATTGGCATAAATGGTATCGCCATTACCTTTTGGTTTTCCCAAATGATTGTTAACTGCATGAAGATGCGCTTCTTTAGGGTCCGATTTAAGAATGATGTAATACTCCAGAATATTCTGAAAAATATAAGTTAAGGCAACTTTTAAAAGGAGATCTATAATGTTAGTATTGAAATTGCGGATCCTACTTACATAGTTTCTCCAAATGTAGGGACCGCTAAGTGCAGATTTGAAACAAACTTGATTCTTATTAGCCACATTTTGATCCACATATAAAGGCACGTGAGAACTGAGGTAAATATACGTTCCTTTGGAATTCAACCAATATCTTTCGGCAACAGCGGAATTATCCAGTTTACTGGAAACGTAAGGCCTGTCACCTGATATGTTCATTTTTTGAATAGGCCAAGCCTGCACATTTTTCTCCGGGCCCCCATACCATTGAACATCACTCTCAAAATCGAAACAATCTTCGAATGTAAACGATTCATTTGATTGCCATCGAATGAAGAAACCGCTGTCCACACCATACATGCTTAAATTGAAGCCGTTAATCTCGCACAAAGTGTCTCCAATGCAAGTCACTTTAGAAAAATCTTTAGTAACTCCTAATTTTCCGGTTAAAGTAGCAATGTTTCCTGAATAAAAACAAAGACGAGTAAAATATGTATGTATGTGGACATGGGATCATCATACCTTTGGTTGCTTTTATGGTAATTCCGTTATTCGTGGGATTTAAGTCTAGATTAATATCATCATTTCTAATAGTTAATGAACTGGCAGCAGTTCCTGTAAATATTACCAGGAGACAAATCCTTGCTCCTGTAAATTTAAAGGTACCATTATGTCACAAAAATATGGATAATAAACCACTTTAACGTTTTGTATCTCTATTAGGTACTTAAGTTAAAAACGTTAGATAAGTTTATGTGTAAAATAAAAACACTATATTTGTTGGGGAACTCACCGTTTATTGAAGCCATTTTGATTTGTAACTATATGTACTTACGTTTTAATTCGAATATTTAAAGGTTTCTTTATCTAATCAATTCATTCAAAATCTTTAACAAGTTTATTTTTGTTTACTTAAAACGAATTTAATTGATCTATTTTTTTTTAAAGACTTTTGGCTTCAGCAGGCTCGTCTTAAAAATACTTCTATTTTTCTCAATATCCAATCACGTTTGTATTCGTTAATCTGTAAGATTAATTCTTGCCCACTACATCATTTATTTTTGTTGTGTTAATTTCGTTCAGGTGGCCTATAATGGCTCATCCATCATTTCTTGATAAAAACCTACCTGTTATTTCATAATCCGTGAAATATATCCCTTTGCTTGAGCAGCTATTTCTAGTATAACACGAAAAAGGGCATTCCGAAAATTTTGATTGAAAAATAAAGAACAAATAAACGTATACCTGTGCTTAAAAAATCTTTATTAAACTAGCTATTAGAAAAAAGTTCTTTGCCTAAATACACCTATGTTTTTGAACATTAGCAGGTAGGTATGCTGTGGCAAGTGACACGTTGTGTTAGAGTTTTATCTGAGAGCTCTTTGCACCCGTGTTTTGTTTTTTCATCGTGTGTCAAAACCACTTTGATTACGTTCGTTGTTCAACACTTTTGTAGAACGTTCGCCTCGTCTAAATACAAACTCGGTAGCTTTTCATTTTCAATTACAAGTACTGCTTTATACCAAAAAATCATTTTTGCTTAAAAACGTGATGCTACTCAATATTCCAGATTTGGAAATATTATTTTAAATGCAGTATAACACGTTATACTTTCCTTTATATGTACAATTTTGATATTAACTGAGATATTGGGCTTTTCCATTTTAATGGGTCACCCTGTATGTATAAATTGATATATTGCATGTACGGGTATGAATACCTACTAGTGAATACCTACATTGCACTTATCTATCTCTGAACTTAGTAGGTAACTCAAAGTAAAGTTTGATTCTATTTAGTTTGCAAGTATCGCTTTTCCTTGCGTTTCAGAACAAATTAAGCGTGCTAGTTTCTGAGTCTAGCCACCACAGGCAATTATATGGTTATTTATTCCACCTCAAATTCTAAACTGTGGTCAGAAAATGCTTATTTGCTTTTGTTGAAACTGGAAATTAGAGTATTACAAATACAATGAACATCAAACTTATTTCAATAGCATTAAATTTGTAGGGGCCATTCAATTTCTAATACTGAATTAGATACTATTTCAATAGAAATTTGTTTCAAAGGGTGATAAAATAATTTATCAGATAAATTACACGAACGAAAATTTGAGGATATTATCACAGGGCGAATTGGAATAATATATCTTTTCAGTTTCTAGGATTTTTGGATTGAAAAAAAAAATACTAGATATTAATATTGAAATTTTTGAAACTTCGAATTCTTTCAAATTAACTATTTAATTTAATAATTTCTACCACTACTTGTATTTGATTGAAAAAAAGACAAAGAAATTTCTACCATTTTTTATTCTATTTTCTATTCTAGACCATTGCTTTATTATGCCATGTAATTTAAAATTGATTAGTAATTTGGTCTGTAATTGTTAAAATTATTGCTACTTCCAGAATTTCCAGAATTAGGAAACGGCGCATTTGGATCTATTCTTCCATTATTGCTGCTCCAATTGCGAGTTCCCATAGAGTTACCATTCCAATTAGAATTGGGATTATTCCAGTTAGAATTAGCATTAGGATTGTTACTAGGATTAGTATTCCAATTTGGATTGTAGCTGGGATTTGAGTTCCAATTAGGATTAGCAGTGGGATTAGTATTCCAATTAGAATTGGGATTCCAGTTAGGATTAGTACTAGGATTTTTATAATTAGGATTAACGTTAGGATTGTTACTCCAGTTGGGGTAAGTGCTGGGATTGTTGTTCGAATGAGTACTCGGAAATCCACTGTTGCTGTTATTCCTGTTGTAATTATTATTCCAGTTAGAGTTGCCGGTGTGATTCATATTCCAATTAGTGTTTACGTTAGGACGATTATTCCAGTTCTGGTTTCCATTATTGATATTGTTAGGATATGTTGAATTAAGATTTGGGTAGAGGTGTTTTTGATTTCCGTTTATATAATTCGGGTTTGTTTGACCACCGAAGTTCTGATTGTTGGAGGGGTAATTACTTGATGGATACCTATTAGTAGTTGGATAAATATTGTTCATATTATGGCTGCTACCGTACCCATTGTTATAAACGTTACTTTGGCCGTTATTTAATGGTCTTCCATTATTATACCTAAAATATAGATACATCAAATTAGGGGGGTACTTTCACTTTCACTAGTATATTCAAATAGAAGTTACATTAAGTGTTCTAAAAACCAACACTAAAAAGTACTACCCCTAATTACTACTTCCTAAAATTAAATATAAGAAGGCGCAATTTTTTGATTTTAAGATAACATAAATATTTGATCCAAGTGATTTAGATCAAATCTTCACAATCTAAGCACTAGAAATGTATTAAATAATTACCTTATGCTTGCATATGTATTAGATATGTATAGAAATAATTACTTACCCCGGGTTTTTGATATTAGAGTTCGCATTTTGGCCTTGTGGACGATTTCTGTTATTTATCGCATCTAATCTAGCTTTAATGTCTTGTATATTATCAGCTGTGCTTAGTGAGCACGTGTAGAACAAACAAAATAAAAATATGAACAATTTTAAGCACGCCATTCTTTATGAAAGGTGGGACACTAACTTATTTGGATTCGAACTGCAGCGAATTTACAATTTTATTACAAATAACATTAAATTTCGTTTGGAAGGTCAAGAGTGTATCATCGTGTCACAGCAAGATATGTAAGTAATTGCGTAGTAAACAGAGTGGGTCATGTGGAAAAATTGTGCAGCAATTATTACTTCACAATTTATATAAACGAGCTGTAGTAAAAGTAGCTGGTTTAGAGCAGGAAAAAAACAAAAGTTTACAGAAGGCTAGAAAAATATTAACAGGCAAAAGGAGTTTGTTTGAAATATTTTGTACTCAGAACAACTATATTTTTATTCTTATCAAATTAATTCTGCTTTATAAAGTAGGGTAATAAGTCAATAGGAGCATCATAATTTTCTAAAAGTACCGGTCCCTCATACATCGTTCCATTATTACCATCTTTCCATGAACCACTAGGCAGATAAACGTCTCTTTTGTAGACGTCTGATAGTAACACTGGGGCAACTAACACGTCTTCACCGAGAAGGAATTCTAAAAAGGACAAGTAAGTAAAATAATACTTAAAGAGAACCTGAGCAAATATCTAATACCGTTGTCATATGTAAAAGCTTTTGCATCTGTTGGATCGACCCACCAAATTGGCGGATTTACAGGTGTGCCATTTTTAATACTTTCTTTCATCGCCTTAATTATTTTATCTGCGTATTCCGTATGTAGATTAGCGTATTTCCTAACAATTTCAACTACATCAAACTAGAATTAAGATAAGTGTATCAATCATAAGGGTTTCTATGAAGTCTTTAAAAACTTACGGTTTCACTTGGATAATCCCAAGGCAAATAACCAAATTGTAACGCTGGCATAAGTGCATTTGCTTGTGTCCACCTGACAAGCAATTCCGATGTGGGCTGTGCACGATATCCATTACCTCCGACCATATCTGGCAAAACCCTAAAAAATCAAGTTGTAATTTCCCAATACAAATCTATAGGTATTTTTCCTGCATAATTTTGCGATTAATGGAGAATCGGTGTTATTAATTCTAATATAATTAGGGGCAATATAATAGTTCATAACTCCACTTACATCGTGTAGCCATTCATATTCATCTGTATCAAAGTCGTTACCAATGATTGTAATCCATCATCGTAAGACCACACGCAATCTTTATCTAACATTCTGACAAACATTGGTAGATGTTGCGTTCTGAAATTTAACATCAATATTTAGTATGTGTAAATTGGAAGATGTCTTGGAGACAAAAAATACCTCCAACCAGCTCGAACTTCAATCAAATCTCCGAATTGGGAACACGTCTCCACGTATTTAGTCGTAAATATATTTGGAACCTGCTCTTGATCTGCGATGTAATCGAATTGGCTCGGCTGAAATTAATATTTTAATGTTGTGTAGTCATTGATCGATCTGTGGAATACACACTGGTATAGCGTAGTCAGTTTCGCCGGCATCGAACTTGAATCCGTCCATTCCGGGATCTTTAGCGAGCGCTCTTACTTTATCCGAAAACCATTCTGCTGCGTTTGGGTTGGTGAAGTCCACTTGATGGGCATCGTCGCTCTCCCACCAAATTGCTTTCGTATCTCCTTCAGGATTTTTCACGAAGTAACCTGTTCAAATTTTTTCTTAATATTGACCTAATTGGTTGCTATTACTTTATCATTTATCTGCTACGTTTGGATTGTTTATTTAGAATTTTAATTTGTAGTGGTATTATAATGAAGTACCTTTCTCGAGTCCTTCTTTGGAATAATTTTGACAGTCATTATTAACGAACGGGTTGATCCATAATGTTACTGCTGCGAAACCGAGAGATTTGATATAGTCGACAGTTGATTTAATGTTAGGAAACTTCGCCTTATTGAAAACGTGAGAGCCGAAGCAAACCTGGTAAAAAGTGGCCAAGGGAATTAATTATATATCTATGATTTATATAGATTATAGATGATTTTACTTACCTCCCAGTCTTCGTCAATTTCTAACTGACCGCTGAAATTGTGTGCGGCAATAGATTTAGCGAATTCTCTTACTTTATTGTCGTCGATGTATTTCTTATACTTTGGCCAAGTTGTCCAAATAGGATTTTTAATCATTTTTTCATTAGGATGACCTTAAATTTAAAATGTGCTCTGATATACATAATACCTAATGATACTACACATATTAACACTATGATAGAATTGAATCATATTACTGGACAAATTTTTGGTGAATTATTTAAAATGATTACAAATTTTCCTGCTACACTTATTAAATAATGAGGAAAATCTAGTTGAAAATTTAAATGAGTTATTAATAATGTGTAATTAATTAAAGGTGTTATTGATACGAGTTGTTGAGAGAAATATGTAAATTTGGTAAATACAAGGATTTAATTTGAAAAAAGTTAATTTTATTACATCGACCGTTTATTAATTGTTTTTATCACTACTTATATTTAATCTTTACACAAAATTCCTATTCAAATTGAAAGATTATTATCATAAATATATATCTCTCTATTTCAACCATTATTTATGAAAGGTGTTATAAGTGAACAATTCAAACGACCTTATCAAATTGAAGTTAATAAGATATTAATCTTGATTTGCAAATATTATTTTAAATTTTATATTTTTTCTGGTTTCTGGCATGAATTTAGTAATTTCCCGTTAATAAGCTTCATACATCATTGAAAATTTCTTGTAGCATACGCTATCTAATAAATAATGAAAATACTGATTGCAACCTTCCAAAGTAAATTAATAATAATTTATTCAACAACCTATTCGATTGGTTTCCTTTAATCATTGCTCATTTAGACCCAATTGCAGAGATCCATTCAAACGACAGCACTTAAGCCATTTAGAGTAATTGTTGCAGAGATATAATCAGAGAACAACTAAAGTTAATTAAGTATTCAGTAAATTTACCTTCAGGTTTTCCTAAATAATTGTTAACAGCAAAAAGATGCGCTTCCTTTGAATTACCTTTAGTAATTACATCGTACTCCAAAATCGTCTGAAAATTTAATAGGAAAACTTTGTAAGTAAATATTTGCTTCGTGTAACTTTTCAAGAAATGTGTGAGAGACTTACCCTATTTCTATTGATATAAGGATCTATAGATTTTGCAATAAAGCAAACTCGCGCTGAATTCTGTTCGACAAAGAGCGGAACTGCATCATGAACAAAAATGAAAGTACCCTTGCTATTCAACCAGTACCTTTCGGCTATGGCGAAATTGTCCGATTTTTTAATGACATACGGTGAATTGCCATCTAATATGAGCTCTTCGAGACGGTTTTGTAAATACCTTTCTGGACCTCCGAACCAATTGGTAGTTTCGGCATTCAAGTTGTAACAATCCTTAAACACACTGGTCGTGTTTGTGGATATCCATGTTACGCGAATGCCACTTCTATTAATTGGTTTAATAGTTAATGAAGTATTCTCATCTACGATGCAGTTCGTAAAGTTCATGCAACCGGGAGTTTTGACGAGGTCTAAAAAGTTTAGCCCATCGCCTATCATTCCCGTCAAAGTTGTTTGATTATCTAAAAATAATATACAAAATTTTTTATAGATTTTGAGGTATTTCTTGTAGCCTAAAAAAATTCTACCACTAAGTCAACTAGCGTTTAATGAGCATTTAAACATTTTTCATGCAATAAATCTTTATCAACTAAGTAACTCACTTTCGTTATAATTAAATACTTTCAATCCATGATCTGTTGCAAGGTAAAAATTCGTCACATCGCAATGAGTTAGAGGTATTACATTTACCAGAAAACTAAGAATTACTGTTTTAATCATTTTACCGAAGTTAATGTTAAGTACCTACATATTGTTTGCACATTTATATATACCTAAAAATTATAATCGTTATTAATAAAAATCATATCTAAAAATTTAAATACCTATTACCGAGATAATTTGAATTGGTTCGATAAAATACCAACATATATTATTAGAGGTAGATTTTATTATTTTACATTATAATAAATAGAACAGAAAGAAGATGACGAAATAAATGAGGCGTGCAAGTTGTTCTTTTAAAATAAAATACTTCTAAAATTCTAGTACATAATTTAAGAAAAAAAAAACAAATATTACATGACTATATAGTATATAATATATAATAATATAATAATATATAGGTATTATCGATGACAGAAGAATAAATATATTATTTTGGAAGTATGTACATGAATTACGGAATTAACGTTTCACCGTCATGATATAGGTACTTACGTTTGTTTTCTTAGAAGACAATTAAATATTACGTTAAAACACTTCGTCGAATTAAAATTAGAAGGTTATTGTGGATTAAAATTTATCAAAGTACAATTGAGACAATGATACTAAAAATAAAATCGCCCTGAGTGTTATTTACAAATGTATGTACTGACCAATGGTACTCTCAGCTCATTAATTAAGAATATATTTAAAATTGGCTTCACAACACATTTTAAATATATTAAATTAATTCTATAACCATATTAAATGAGTTTGAAGAGAAGCTGAAAAGAGCGATAAAATTATAAAACATTGCATGCTTGTTGTCGAATGCGAATTCTCACCCGATTCTTTTTATTAGGAGCCTTTTAGAAGTTAAGCGACTTTCCTTTTTTTCCTTTTTGTTCTGACATTACTTTGAACTTTTAAAATTTTCTTAAAGAAAGTTCATTAATCTTTGCTACTTATTATTATTTATTTACCTAAAGATATTTTTTGGGTCTTAAAAATACTATTTGATTGTATCACAAAGTGCTACCTTACTTCCTCGTTTTATTGCAGATATCAAGTTGAAAGTATGATAAAATTTTATTAGGTTTACAGTTACTTTTATAAATACCATATATATTTTATTGGCATTAATTTCATTTCATAAAAAGCATTAATTTCACATCCTTTAAGATTCATGTTTTGATAACGATTAAATAAAATAACAACAAACATAATAATTTCAATTACTGTTTGAGGTTTTTGTTTTGAACAGATATTCCCAGAAACGCGAGATTTATTTTACAGAGCCTACAGTCTGGATGAAAGAGAAATTAATTAGGCGTCGAACAATGTCGAACGAGTAATTGAAATAACGCTATCAGAAGAGTTGATTGTTCAAAAAAACCAAAGAGGAAATTCAATGCATGTCAAAGATCGTTTCATTTGATTGATTATTTAACGAAATATCTATACATACATAACGCTTTATGGCAAGAGCATTTTAATTGCATGCACTAACTGTAATACCCTGTATATCTCATTTGACGATAACTTTTAACCCAATGATTATATGTATACTATAAGTAGTATAAGTTGTTGTTCTTTACGGCCTACCCTGTACAGGCATCTCGAAACTGTAAGTACTTTTTAAAGATGAAGCGTAATATTTTTTATAATTGATATTAATTTTCATTAAATTTAGTATAATTATCGCTATAGAAAATAAATTAAATGTTTGTGAAAATATTCCAATGTAAATAAGATATTTAAAATAATACTATCTTCAAAATATCTTGTATGCTCGACAAACAATTGTAATTAGGTATTCACCTAACACAAAAGAATATATATCAGTGTAGACTTTGTGCGTGATTGAAACGGATGCCTAAATATATGGGTGAAGAAATAAGAGCCGTAGATGTGGAAGTCAACACAGACATACCCCGAAGGGGGTTTTTGGGACTTAATAAAAATTTAGTTTTATTAAAAGTAACCCTATTCTTCCTACATGGAGGTACGTATAAACGCATCATCAAACTCCCCATTTTTTATAAGAAAATTCTTGTTTCAGCCACGTCTTCTCTCGTTCCATACCTAACAATCCACATGCAGAGCATTGGTCTCACAATGGAGCAAATCGCTATAATATATCTTCTTCTTCCATTCACTACATTTATTGCTCCACCTATTACCGGAATTTTGGTAGACAAATTTGGCAGATACAAGCCAGTTGTTATTGGATGTTTCCTCTTAACTGCCATATTGCACCATTCTTTGCTTTTGATGCCCACCAGAGAGGCCCCTGGAATTGTACCAGACGGTTATATAATTCGGCATCCAAAGAAAATGTATGTAGAAGTAAGTGAAATTTACAACTTTATATTCGACATAATTTCAAATTTGTGATTAATTCTAAAATCGTCTAAGTGAGTCGAAATTAGCAAGTAGGATCAACTTGTATACAGTTAAATAAAGGCAGTTTTGGGATCTTTGCAGGTTTGGTGGAGTCCGTGCCCGAGTAGAGAATGTCCAGATAATGAGGAATTAGATATTGTTTTAGATCTATGCGAAGATCATTGTCTATTGGCGCAAGCTAAAATGGAAAAGATGCTAAAGAAAAACAAGGCAATTGATATGAATGATCCTGGAGACACTGACGATCTGAGTTTTCATATTAAGAAAAAGAAGAGGTATGTTAATAATATTATAAAAAGTTTAATTGTGGAATAACGTTAATTCTAGTTAGCTGAAAAAATCACAACTTGTTATACGTATGTATAATAAAAATGATATAGGCAGTAGGGTATAACAACATATCAATTTTATTATTATCCAAAAAATACGTACAGTGTAATAAATTCAATTGCACTCAAATTGAACGTTCAATAAAATCATAAACGAGAGCTACAAAACCGTTCAGTGTAATAATAACAATAATGAAAAATTCCAATTAAAAATTGAACTTTTTAATGAAACCATTAATATCGGCCTTTTCATCCTATTAGAGCGATGTTGCAGAGAATTATAAAATAATCTATCTCTCCAATTACCGTCTACCGGAAGCATTTTCACGAATAACATTTCGCAAAATCGCATTCAATAAAGCAATGCAGCAACTATTGTCGATGACTGTCGTAGCTATTCGACCGTTTAATGTGTTTGCAGATGGCGAATCGACTTTTTTCCCATTCGAAATGCATTGTTCGGTTAATTAATCAGTGATCAATGATATTACAGTCGTTACTAGCTGCAATTGTGCTATAACAAACTGCCCATAGGTTATAATTTAAAAAAAGCCCAATGTTCAGTCCGTTTTAATCGATAGGTGTAATTTACCACTTCCAATTCAATTGACAAAAAATTCAGTCACTACTGTTAACAGGGAAATAGATAATATTGCTTTGTATTAATTTAATTATTTCTTTAATTCGCAGTAACGATACTGCAACGGCGTTCACCTTGGACATGCACCCGAACCTCGGGGACCCCATCGAGCAATTTGGAATTGAATTAGAGTCGGCCGAAGACGACGACGATGTTACTGAATTTAAAAAGAGATTCCGCACCGGGATGCTGCGGCGCCACGGAGTTGACATGAAGGAATTAGAACACAAGGACTTGAGATGCGGAGGAATCGTATTAGAGGCCAATTCCAGCACGCAAACTCGCTTGTCTAATTACACTAACGATTGTATTCTCCAGAAGTGCCAATTTAGAACCGGTAGGTGATTTCAAATAATGCATTTATTCGCATTGTTTTTATTATTTTTTAAGGCGGACCGGAGGTTTGCCCGCCAGATTTTAAAGAATCGGATCCCGTGATATTTTGGGTGTACGGTATTTTGAGGTTCTTGGCTACAACACTCCAACTTGCGGCAGTATCAATAACGGATCCGGTGGCATTGTCGTTGATTGAAAAGTACGGCGGTGATTTCGGCAAAGAAAGATTGTTTTCCTGCTTAGGAATGGCTATATTTTCGCCGATAGTCGGCGCTCTGATCGATTGGAACAGCGAACGTTTAGGTTATACGGATTACTCAGCTGCATTCTACGCGTTCGACGTTCTTCTAATTGTCGCCTCCATTGCTATGTTCCTGATGGAAATCGACACGAAGTTACCTTCAGAGAGTTTATTCAGCGATTTAAAGAAAATATTGAAAATGCCCGCTTTGGTGGTATTTGTATTCTTTTTGTTTCTATTAGGAAACTTATGGGGCTTTATAGAGAGCTTCTTGTTCTTTTATTTAAAAGATCTCGGAGCTCCCACTTACCTTTTGGGTATAACTGTTACCGTGGGTACGTTAAGCAGCGTGCCTTTTCTCTACGGCGCTGATACAATAACCAGTAAAGTAGGACACGTAAGAGTTATAATTGCAGCTTTCTTTGCGCATTCCATCAGATTGACAGGATATTCTCTAACCGAGTAAGTACCACACTCCTTCTAATTTACCCTCATCAATAATTTCAAACTTTCTTAGTACTGCTTGGTTGTGTATCCCATTCGAAGCTCTAGAAGCCATCGCTGTGCATTTCATGTGGGTAGCTGCAGCCACATACTGCGCTGTTCTGGCGCCGAAAGGTTTGCTGGCCACCTTGCTGGGTGTGTGCATGGTGGCGCATTACAGCGTAGGACGAGGAAGTGGCAGTTTCTTAGGAGGCCACCTCATCGCCAAGTTTGGAATTACGCTGACCTTTAGAATAATGGGGGCGTTTGCTGCTTGCTCCGGCCTGACGTACGCTTTCCTGCACTTCGTTTGGCTCCAGAGAGCCGAGAGAAGGGCAGCCCAAGACGACTTGGAAGGTAAGGTGTCAATAATCGACAATGTATATGTTGTTATAAGAGATTATATGTCTGTAGAAGAGGAAGCGGAAAGTTTGAGGAAAGGAATTAAGTATAAAGATCAGGGAACGGCTATGAGTATGGAAAGATTGAGTGTTATGGCGGAGTTTAACCCTGCTGGATCGTTGTCGTCATTGGGAAGAAGCCACTTATCCAGAAGTGGTATTATCAGAAGGAGTAGTTTGAGACCGCACCAGAAGCACGAATTTATTAAATCTACCAACGAAATTAGAAGAAATAGTGAAAAGGTAATGATGGATAAACTTTTATTGCCCGTAGGAAAAATATTTTTTTTATTCACTATCAATTTATCTCTAGTTCGAAATAACGGTTATTGATTTCAAACAGATTCGATTGAACCATTTAATTTATTAGTTGTATGTGTAAAATATTTCCGCAATATTTTATTGAATCAACTATATTAGGGCACGGTACAAAATGGTTCGTTATTAAATACAAATAAAACTTGCAGAAATACAAATTGAACGATAATTTGGTTTGTAGCTAGATTTATACCGAAGTGTTTAATCAATTTTACATCCGCGGTTAATTTGATTTACCGAAACTTTGAATAAAATACTTTTTAATTTGGTCAGTTGGAAATCTACAAATTTAATATTTCACCATTTCGCAAAAGTTGATGTAAATTTCATAAATGGCAAGTAAACTATTTTAATATCTTTACAGGATATATCAACCCATGCTCTTTATCCGTCTTTATCTCAAGCAGAGAACGGCTTCATACCGAATGAAAAAGACGAAATCGTCTACGACGAGATAAAAAGGAAAAATCAAAGCGACGACAAAAACAAGAAGGAGAGCGAAAATGAAAATCCTCCAACATACAGTACCGAAATAGAATCTCAAAAGTGAAATTAAATATTTAAACGAGCATATTTAGGTGTTCTTTAGTCTCTTACGTGAAATAGAATCGTAAAAACGTTAAAGGCGGGTTTTATTTTATTCCTTTCCCAATTTATTGAAATACCATTTGCGGTAGTTTTTGAAGCTTCATAAAAAGCCGACTTTATTCCAATTCAAATAAATTTAATTTGAATAAATCCTTATGTTATTTTTTAAATCAAATATTAATGAAGTAGGTGTGTTAAAAATTAGTAAATGGTTTTCTAAATCTTAGGTAGGTTATTAATTAATAAAATGTACTTACGATTATGAAAATTATCGCAATGATACGTGGAAGAAATTATTAGCTGGCAGGTTCAAACAGAAAATAAATCCGGCAGTCTAATTCCGCTTCCGGATAAGCTCGATAACCTCTATACCCCGAGCTTTTCGAATCACTTTATCTTTATGGGTCTGCATTCGTCATGGATTTACCAGCTAGATATAACTCATAAATTTCCTTGGAAGACAATGTTTTTATATGTATGCAGAGCATGTACGAAGGCATAGTTTCCGCGGAATCGTGCGCTCCTAAAGTTATCGCATATGTCCGAAGGTATAATCCTATCGAATGAATTGCAGCGAAACGTTTCAAAACTTTGCGCTCATTCGCAGTTATAGACGTGAATCGTGATAAATCATGTTTATGTATAAACGGCTAGGGTTTAAAACGCCTAATTCAATTTAATAGCCGAACAAAAATATTACTATGCAGCGTAAAATATGCAAATATTGCAAATAATAAGTTCAGATTTTCTATTATATGCTTAGAGGAAGGTTGTCATTATAGATATCTATATTATATTAAACAAATTTTCTCTAATTAATATGACAGAATTGTATTTTAATAATTTTATCATAATAGTTTTTCATAACAGTTTTTCGATCATAATACAGGTATTCTTTAGTATAGTAAATAAATAAAGTTTAATAAACGCAAGAAAAGAAAAACTCACTAAATATTTAACAAGAGTTACTCACGTTCAAAAATACTTCAAATTTGCGTTTTATTAGGTTATTGCAATATTAATAATGGATGAACAACCCTTAAAAACTACTTATCAATTTTTCGCATTGATAGAACATAAAATTTTTGTATACTTAACGATATTGATATGTTCTTGTGTTATGAATACGGATAGGTATTTTATTTTACGAGTGCGATATTGCGGAACAAAGCAATAACGTTACACCCGGATAGAATGAATTACACCTGAGCATTTGGGTTGAAATCGTAAATTTCTTTTATCGAGGTGATAACAATCGTGGTTCATTGTCCTGGACAATTTGATTATTTTGCATTGTGCTATTATAAATGGTCCAAATCACTCCGAATAGTCTGAGTAGATCATTATTTGGGCCATTATATCATACGTAAGCTGAGTTGGGACCGAGCTATTAATGAACAGAAAAGTTACATTAAACCAAAAAAAAATCGTGGTTGATGTTTCTCGTGTTTTCAATAATTAACTCTTCATCTTATAATGATCTGTAATAAAATATAATTTCCGGTTGCCCCAGATAAAGACATAAATCATCGTCAGATTAAGATTTTTTGCGTTTTTGGATTGCTCTTCATTAATCGAAGTTATGTTGACCTTAGGGTTGATACACGGGAGGAATTTCCGCAACATCATTCATTTATTCGCCCCATTCTTGTCACGAACACAACTAGAGATACCCTTCAATTTAATTTCTATCCGGCAGTCTAAAGAGGGTAAAGTCGCTTTTTGATTTGATGTTTAAGGGTTCAATCTAACTTTTGTATAATTGATTCTGTTGTGCTTTGACGGGTCAAAATTAATGAATGAAGTTGACGTAAAGAGCTTCCCAACGATAGCATCTTGTGGCTATTTTATTTAATTTTACCTATACTGTGTGTTAAAATTTGAAGGGCTCCATTAAAAGGTTACCATTAAAATTTCAACGTATATTATACAATTCAAGCATTTTCGTAATAAAAAATTTAAAATAAAATATTTATATAGGAGAATGGGAAAACGTATTCTCAGAAACCAATGAAATTATTAAGGTATTCATAATTATTGATTTATTTTATCATCAAAACTGTTTCTCAAAGTTGTAAAAAATAATCCTGCTTTCAGTTGAGTGAAAAATATTCAAGAAGAATTTTTTTAAAATATTAATGACTCAAAATTGCCCCGAATAAATTCTTTGGCAATTTTCCGTAATTCCGTTCGTTCTAATGGCAACGAGCGAGCTTTAATCAACAGAATTTTACTTTTATACTTTAGCGGACAGGAGTTCATAGAAGATTCAGTAAAAATGTAATTGCTGTTAATTGCTAATTGGCGCCATTAACCCATTCATTTCGGTCAAAACGGTACATTGAATGTAATGGGCCTTATTTAAATGCCACTCCGGCCTTTTAGTTAGCAACCATAATAGTCTCTAGTAATTATTGTCATTTGCTACTACATGAATCGAGTTAGAACAGAGCATACATAAGTTAAGGTTGTTTAACAAATAGGATGTATTCAAACTGAATAGACAAACAACAGAATAATATAGTAAATGAATTTTAAATGAAAAAAAAAACTTTTCTTAATTTTGGTGTGGCAAATTTGATATGTAGTAACTTTAAATTTAGCTTTAGCTTTAATTTAGCAGCTTTTGTTGTGCATCTAAATTAGAAAGTACCTAAAGAATTTTTTTTGTTGTAGAATCCTAAGTATTTTATTTTTACTTCTACATATCTACATAAATTCTATCATACTAAGAAAAATCTCGTCAGAAGTAAAACAAACATTGCATTGAATTGATGTAAAGGGAACAGTAAAACTGGGTAAAACTGGTTCATCGATTTACTTTCGCAGGTTCATATTTGTTGATTATATACTGTCATAGTGGACCAAAATTCGGCATTAATTTAGGCGGAAACTCATTACAAGACCCTAAACTTGGTCTATGGTTATAATAGAATTTAATACAAGTTAGCTTGGAGAGCGCTCTTCTGTTACAGTTTCAAGATCATTGGATAAAGTTTAGGAAGTTATACTATAAGAGTTGATATGACGGATACCAATTAATTAATGTCCTCTGTACCGCATATCCGCTAGACAGGCTTCACTGTAATTACATTTAGTGGTTTATAAAATGAAAATAATCTCGGTAAGAAGATTATGGATTAGCGGAAGCGCAATGAGCCGATAAGAAAGTTTATAAAGTTCTCTCCGATGAATTCATTTCGGGTCGTGATTTGTCTTATCTAAAAAACTGGGAACTGTCTCCGTTGAAAAATTTTACGATTTTTTAAGCCGAAACTCCAAGAAATCATCAGAAATTTGTTTACATAAAAATAATTAATTAGCTTAAATAACGTTTGAAATAATTAGGCATTTAAATATTTTTTTCAATTCCAATTAGCCAGTGGTGCACGACAAAAAGAAGAGTAAAATGAATGAAAAAACGAGCACCAGGGGAGCAATTCTAAAACTAACATGCGATTTTTCAGTTTACCATACAAATTTTCATTAGGTTGAAATCAATACGCGTCGTGTTTGTCTATCCAATCTCGTATAAACCGACAGTATACGTTCAATGTGTGTAGCATTTATAGCCAAATCCCTTTATATTCGACGTTTTGTGATAGATAGATACACGTTTTTAAAAGAAAAATCGCTTAAAATTCATAAACTTTAGAAGAAAAGAAAATATAAAAGATATAGATATAATGTATACAGGGTAACTCCACACCAAACGCTAAATGCAAATTTAATTTGGGGTCAGATATATAATATAAAGATAAAAGATAAATTAAAAAAAATCATGTAGAAATTAGTAAATTATTGAATTAGGTATTTCACTCGAGTTCGCTAAGATAATATTTTTAATGTTATAATTAATAATGTTTCATTAAATATCATTAAATACCATTTCAATCATTAATTTTCGATCATATATTTACAATTTAAAAATGGCATACAATTTTGTTTCGCAAATATTATTAGCAACCATCTAATCTTACACGTTTCTACTTTTAAGAGAAACTAATACAATTTCTAAACTTAATTATCAATGTTAGATAATACCAATTTATTAAATCATTTACACACGCAGTAGATAATTATATTGTAGGTATAATAATGTACAAAGAATGACCATTCATTAGAGAAGAAAGATATTACCAAGTTTCTACCATAAATACCAAACTATTTTTCACAATTTTAACGAGATCGCGGATAAACGTATAAAACTCCAACTTACTATAGAAAGAAATTTCCTTATCGAAGGGATTGGGGTCCCCACTGTGAAAATCGTACACTTTGCACACTACCTGGGAGAGAATTTCAGTGTTATAACGTGACACTTTTATCAAGAAACTTTTGAAATCGTTTCATAATTACATCCCGGGGGAAATTGAAGCCATAAATTTTATGGAGTTCTCCAACTTTAATTTATGTCAGGTCGGGCAATAAAAATATGCTTTTCAAAAAATTTGATGTCCCTGTCCCTGGTTTTTTAAACTAACGTTGTTATAGCTTGATGTTAATATTTATTTATTTATGTACATAAACATAACCTAATTATTTCAAATTCACGATAAATTCCGCTTGTAGTGCATTTGTCTAGCGAAAATTTCATTCTTTTTATTACGAAACAAAGCAACTTTTAAAAAACTTATCCTAAAATATAATGATAGGCACTTAGTTTCAACATTTCCATAAAACACAAAAATTTAACGAGATTAACGCCGAGACACTTTAAGAGCTTAATTTAAAAAGACGCGCTAAAAAACTGTTTTACTTTCTCCTTTTTGTGTCCCATTTACTCTATTCCTTAGGTATTTTATTATAATCTCATCTTTTAATGCCACCATCTTGCATTAAGATTAACTCCGCGCTTTCATCACCCTAATAGCTACTTTTAAAAACGCCACTTTATTTGAACAGTGCGACACATTTCGAAAAGGGGGAATTTTAAAAATTACCAACGGCTATGTAAGTACCTAGTTAGAATGCATAATATTAGATTTGGAGATTTTTGCACTTCCACGTCGGGCGAAAATTTATGTCTTAATCGAATTAGGAAAGTAAATTCTGCACAAAAGAATTTGCAATTTAATTTTCTGCTATAACTGTGAAGTTAACTTAACCTTCTTCACTTTTTAACATTCAGATAATTCTACTTTAAAGATAGGTTCCCAGCGAATATTACAACGTTATCTTATTGTAAATATCTACTATTTTAATCATAAAGCAAGCCCTATTTGTTAGTAATATAATACCAGAAGAAAGAAGAAAAAATCCTCATGAATTTATCGAGGCAGTCCAAATTTTACACGCGGTTGCCGTGAAATGTAATAATAGTTGACTGTAATATATAGCGGTGGAACGGTTTCATAAAAAGAAAATAATTAAGAAAAATGATGTGAATAATTACGCAGAAGGGTCTTGTTTCAACACCATAATGCACCTGCATATTCTCTCTAGCACGCTGAGCGAATCGTTATAGCTCAAGTTTGAGCAGATCCATCGGGAGTTGAATTTATTTAGCGAAAATTTGCGCTTTGTTTGAAAAATTTAATGGTTTCAATCAAGCAAAAAAAGTATGTATAACATATTTTTTACACTTAATAAAAATGAAGGGGTGAGCTTCGAAATAATTAAAGTTTTTTTAATTTGCCAAATAAAATTGAATAAAGATCTTTAATTTGGCTAGGTTAGTAGGTAGTGGAAATATTTCTCTCCGATCAATAGCTATAGATATCTATAATTTATTATCATCAGTTGAAATCTCATGGGATCCATTTTTCACATACGTAGGTGAATAATTTGTAACTGACAAAGCGAAGAGAAACCGTATCAAAGGGAGGTTTTTTGTAAACTCGACTCAAAAAATACAGTCCTCTTACAACATTCTAGTTTTTTATTGGGATCTCTGTTCTGTATTCATTGTACAAAAGCGAATGCTAACAAAAACATCCAATCTGTCTCCATCTCACATACACAACTGAAGGCTACCTCAACCTCAGTCCTCAGCGTATACGCTATGATGCTCCCGAGCCGATTTGACCGTTAGAGTGCGCTCAACTTCGCGAAACTCCCTCGTCATTTCGAAGTTCAGTTTCGGGCTGAACATCGCGGTCTGCATTTCAAGAGATCCTCGTTGGAGGCAACTCCCACTCCGTCACATGTAATCGTGCTCTCCTGTTCCCGGCTCAAAGTTGCTCGTGCTGATTTCTAAAATTTACCTACATATCTCCTCATAGTGCTTCTGGATTCTTGGTATGATACATTCATTAAATTTTTAATAGATGTATTATTTTTATAGTTCCCTCTAATACTTTCAATGTGCCTAAATAAGGAGAGCAAATTTTTGCGAATTTTATCAATGTAATGGAATGAAATGAAATTGAAGAGCGTAATTAAAGGTTTCATTGAAGTTTTATTGAAGATTTCAAATTTTAATTGGTGTACCTTTGAGCAAAATATAATTTTCTTCTTGCAGGAGCTCTTATAGCGGCTTTTAACGAACGTTTCCATCTAATTGAGGTAAATTATTTGGGAAACGTTTTAAAAATTTCATTAGAGCTCTAAACGGACAGCAATTATGGCAAATTTGACGTCATGGAGTCATATTCCATTAAAGAAAAAATCAGTTTTTGAAAATTGAGCAATTAGTATCTACATGTGGAATTAAAATAAGGTAGATAATTAGAAAGGTTACAAGAACGGATACAATAAGTTGGAAAAGAAATAACCATTTGACAAATCAAATCAAAATTTTTAAAAATTAGAACAAATATCAAGGAATTGGATGTTTATTTATTACACCGATTATTAGTAGATATTAGTACAGCTAATCAAATATCGATTTTCTCATTCAACTTCGTCATACAAAACTTCTTTACAATTTTTCGAAGCATCCCGATTTTTATGAAATTCTTTGAAAGCTTTAGGTACCTACCCATAAAACTTCTGAATATATAAGTAGGGATAATTTTTGTCAAGTTCTTTATATCTTTTGAATAATTCAACGAGAGTATTAAGCAAAGTTATTTTTAATATATGGGTACATTACAGTTTCAGTAAAATATCACCGGCATATTTGTTAAACCTACTCGTATACCTACTCGTATTGAGTAACGTAAAATTGATCAAAGGATTTCGAATGTAGGATTGAACACTGCAATCGTACGAGAGTTGCATGAGTTTTTCCTGTGTTTTATATTTTCAACTTTTTGTTTGTACACGCGTAGATACAAGCAAAACAATAACGATTACAACTGACATATAATATTTTCTGTTAAAGTATATAGGAAGATATTTCATACGAAACTATTGGCAAACGATATAATTTAACTTTGCATTCAGCGGAGATTTACTCATCTGCCAAAGCGAACGATTTGAATATATAGAATAACTAACAGTAATTGGAACAATAATTAACCAACTAATAGTGAATAAACTTTCGAACAATTAGACTAATGAACTAGCAGAAGGTAAAACCACTTCCCTGACTAATGCGTTGTAAATCAACTTACATTGAAATTACATATTATCTGTAACAAATTTCTAACTACATATATGCTTATAATAAAATAATTTCATAAGTAAAGTATAAGAGGGATAGAGAATATTTTATTGCGAGCACTAATTTTGTAAACTTTGTGTATTTACTCATTAATGAGACATTCATGTTAAACATTGTCAAATAAATTCGATTGTTTAAATTTGAAGATCTTTGTAAACTACAATTATGTTGACTTTGTTGTAAGCATATTTATTTGCTATCCACATAAACGGATTATGGTGAAGCTTAATGGTTTGAGTTAATAAATGTATATTTGCATAAAATTTTGGTTGGCGATATTATTAGGATAAAATGATTTATTTTCTTAATATACAATGGTTAATCATCAACGAAAGATTTTATTTATGTAGCTTGAACCAAACATTATATTATAATGAATTATACTTTATGCATCATGTATTTTGAACAATAATTCCCCTTATAGCTTCTTGAGCTAACTGGAGACACATCGTGAAGTTGCATTCGTATAATCCTTCAGTGTTACTAATTGTTGTGGGTTTCGAGTGTTATAAAGTAACTATATTGTCTTGAGAGAACAGATTACATTGATAGAACACAAAATTGGGAATATAATTGAAAATCTACATATCAACATCTACATCTTAAACACATATATCTTAAAATTGAAACCTACACTATGAGCTACTTATAAATATAAAGGCTACTTAATTAAGAGTATCCTTTTAAAGGATATAGGTATCTACCTATCTAATAAGAATGATCATTTTAGGGAACGACATTCCCTTTGTATCTGGTTTCTAGGTGGTTAGTCTACTTGGAATTATCTCAAAATTTCACTGAACAAGATATCCCTAGGGATTACAAGGTATTTTGGTAACTAGATTACGGGTATTAAAGTTTATAATAGCATTCTAGACAACCGGGTTTGCTATATAAGGAAATGAGAATTCGGGACGTAAATCAAAGCGCATGATTTTAGTTGGCGTAGTCGTACGATATTAAAAGATTTTCAGATTACATTTATTTTACAGGATGTCCCAGAGCTATGTAGGTATTTGTACCTCCCTGCTTTTGTTTCTTAACATTTTGATTAAAAATTACAAGTACATATATTTAATTCATCACTCTTGCTAAGTAAGTACATAATTACCTACAATTCAATTCAATTATGGTTTAAACAAGTTTATTTTTGTTTACGGTTAGTCCTTTTTTACCTGTATATTAATGAAAGTAAAGAAGAATCGTTCTTTTAGTTCGCAAAATTTCGGATAATGCTACTTTGTTATACGTTAACGTACCTCTCGAAGTATTTACTGTGTTTTGTAGCAGTACATTTTAAGTTCTTCTTGTTTATGTACCACTCTTTGGCAAAAGCCCAAGATTTAATGCCATAAAATCATTTGATTTTAAATCACAGAATCGCTTGTAAAGGAATGTTTTATTGTTTACTCGAAAACGCTATACTATATTTTTAATGTTGTTTTCTGAGGAGTTACCGAATGTTTGTCTGAGTAAATAATTGAGAAAATGGAGCAAAGGAAGAGAAATTTGTAGTCACGCAGTTAGTCCAAAAGTACTAAAAATAATAACGAACAATAAGGATTTCCATAAAAGAAATCTTCTCTCAATTTTCGACAAGACTCGCTCCTTTCTTTATTTAGTTCGTTTCATACGTTAACTTTTTATGTGTTGTTGTGCTCGGTTAAGCCTAAACATCGGGTTAGTTAAAACTTTCTATCTACTTAGGTATATAGAAGTTCCAAAACCAATGTAATCAAAAAGTTAAGGTTGTATCCAACTTTTCTATTATTTTATTTCGACTAATGTGTTCTTAAGCACAGCTGTACTTGATACTACATTGATAGAAAAAATTGTTAAACATTTATTGTGGTTCAATACAATTAATAGATAGATATTAAATTTCAACCTAGAGTTTACTCTTTTAAACCAATTCAATACAATATAGTAGGTACTAGATTCTAAATATAATGTGTAGGTAATAAATTAAACGTACGTGGTGGTTTTGTAGGTTTTTGAACCTATTTAAATATAATTTTCATATAATTCATTTACTGGTTAAATAAAATAAAAAATAAAGCTGAAATTTTAGCACAACGTGCAATTAGTTAATGAAAATTTTCAATGCAGTTGCAATGAAATAGTTCACCTAATTTCGTAGTGTGCAAATTGATTTATTCACCATTAATTTTTAGTGTCCGAATTCGCAGTGTGCACTATGTGTATGAACTCATTTGACCTGAAACGTTGATTAGAATCCATCAACACTTTTTCTACCGAATATTGCCAAGAGGAGTGCAAATTCATTTGTTCAACGAACTATTAAAATTCCCTCGTCATTAAATTGTTATTTTTGAATTCTGAATTCGATGCGTTCAATTCAAACATTTTATCCGTTCTTTATACTACCGAATTTTACCGTTTCATTTCAAAATGCTGTGTCAAAAATAGAGCAATTTCTGAGAGAAAATTCAATATCTATATAATATAAAATAATATTCTTCGTTTTTTCGTCTATTCTCTTTACAAAACAAATCATGACCCTCTTTTACGTGAACGTTACTTCGCCGTAAAGATAAAGCGAGATTATTAAAATTTAAAGGCAATCTGGAGAGAAATATTGCATTTTGCATATAGAAGACGTCTCGAGTGACAAGGTCGAGTCAAATTGGATTTTGGATTGATGCTAATTTCGCTTAAATGGCTGGCGTAACTGAACAAAATTAACGATTAATTTGATATCCTAATATACATGAATATTCCAGTAACATTAATTTCGAATTAATGTTACCTATATCTACAAATTACAAACGATAAATCGTTTTATTATGCTACATGCACTGATTCGTCTATTTCGAATTTTTGGAGTAAGTAATCAAATTTCCACAGTACAAGGATTTTCTCAAATGTAGAAATTGCGTCGCATTTTATTTTATGAGTAAGGAGAACCGCCAAGTGAACAAGCTTCAAAGAACTATCAAGTAAATCCAATTCGACTACATTTTAATTTTCTAATGCTTCGTAATGTAATTTTGTTGGTAAGGAATTACGATGGATTTTCAAAGAGAAAATAAATACTAGATACTGTTTACAATACGTAAGAAGAAATAGATGCATTTTTCACTGAAAACTGTTCGTAAATTTTTGCATCATTGTACACACTAATCATTTCTGGTTGCTTGTGCTGGTCGTTTTTAATTAGCTTACTAATTTCGCGTTTGTTCGAACTGCGTCCAGAACGTTGCGGATCTCACGGATGAAATCACACCCTTGCGCGAATTCCGATTGTTGTCATAAATCAATTAGCATCAAACCGCAAATCAACATACATAATAGGTGAATCGCTTTGGATGATTTATTCGAAGCTTTGCGGTGACCAGCTTAAAAGTTCATTAATTAACATAGCCCGTAAAAAACTTTATCGGGGTTTAAATTTAACTTTTTGTTTGTGGAATGATAGGCGATGATTGATGGAAGCGAGCTTGAAGCTATGGGGCGAATTCAAAATAAGCTGCTTATAAAATAATCCAAGAAGATGAAAATACACTCATTCAAGATTTCAGCCTAAAAAGACCATCAAGGTCGAACATTACAGAATAATTTTAGAATTGTAATCGTGAAGAATTTTTCGAAAATTACGTTGGGTAAAACGGAAATTTCTACGAGTTTATAATGGATTGATAGCATTTGCCCCTCGAACATTCCGTATTGAACTTTAAAATTTTTATGCATTTTTAGAAAATTGCAGGGAGCGATTTAGAGAAGTTTCCAGAAAATTTTTCCTCAATAAGCACAGTCAAAAAGATCAAAAAATATACAAAAAAGGTCGCAAATCAGTATGAATTCTGCTTAAATTAAATGTTTTAGAGGAAAAAACTAAAAATACTATAACTATTGCTCAATTAAAATCAAACAAAATCCAAAGAATTAATGGAAAATTTAATTCGATTTTAAAACAATTCCTACATTATAATAGATGATGGTTTAAACAAAGCGCGTCACTATATATATATATATATATATATATATAAAACCGTAAGCGATATAGACCGATTGGCGACAGAAAATAAAGTTTGAAAAATTAAAATATCCCCGAAAAATAAATAATTTTGTTCTGGGGTGTTTATAAAGAAAGACTTACAATTATTTATTTTTCGGGGTGCGTTTATAAACCTTATTTGATTTAGAAGCGGACAAATTTGAATTTGGACACCATTTCAAAGTTTTATTAACAATTACGGCTAATAAACTTTTGAGCTTGGTGATTTGTGATAGTTATGGTGTATATAGTGGTAGTGATTGTCTGACTAAGTGACAGGACCATCAAAAGATTGCAACAATTGACGACCTGGCAACGGGTCAGAGTTCCAAGAAAGGTCGCGTTAGCGCCCTTTCCAACCTTTCTGCGAGTATAAATAATTAATTTCAAAAACAAATTGGCTTATAGACGATCTTTTCCGCGTTTGTTTTTATCTATATTTTAATTAACATTTCTCGTTCCAATTCCCTCGAATTATACGACCTTTATTGAATTTAATTCTTCAAAACACAAGTAAAGACAAAACTTTTAATTAACAAATAATTTCGTATTTTGTCCCAAAGCAAATTGAGAGTTTACTAATCAGTCTTTCAATAAAGTGTAATTATAATTTTGAAATTCAAGGGATTTGATTTTAAATGAGTTAATTCCTCGTTGATTCTCGTATTACAGGTAAGCTAATTTGAGATAAGTAAAGTGTATAATTTAAATTTATGATTAATAAAGTTGCCTAAAACGTTTTTATTGATTGTCCATCAATAATTTAAGTACCTATGTAGGAAATGTACATTGGAAATTATAACCCCTCACCTTAATTTATTTACCTAATTTCTAATTAGCCTCTACCCTAGCCCGTTGATGCTACTTCAGTATTCTTTAAATTTTCAATTTTTCACTTTTATAAACTACTACTTTTCTATTTGCAATCTTTTTTTTAATTTACCCTTTTTGCACCTGTCCTTCTTTACTTTATTCATCCTCTCTTATCCGAAAATAATCCTCACACTTCCGAACATTCTTTAATTATAAATAGTAGTTATAGATTCATAACAATTCTTTCACATGAACATATAGATACTTACCAAAAGGACACAAATTGACATTCTAGCTATCTGTTATTTTTTGCTCCTCCTCGTTAGGTTAGGCGTTATTTAACCGAAATGGTTAATTAAATACCATGTGACGTCAACTACGCGAGACCAATTAAATGTACTCCAGAAAAACAGGCATCTCGATTTTCTTTTTTCCAGAGAGTAGGATTTTTCAGGGTCGGTCAAGTTTATTTACCCACTTAGCGAATTAACGATTTCGCTCCGGGTCTCATAATTAGATAACCGGAAGAAGTATGGAAAGCCAACGAAATACGGCATTTAATTATAGCAGCATTGAATTAGGTAGTTCCAATTAATATCAATTTGGCGACGTTATAATGGTTTTATTTTATTAAATAATAAACAATTTTAGGTAGGGTTAAATTTTTTTATTAAAAATTGTGGGAACGTTTTGTTAGCGACATTTTTTATATAAAATTTCAGTGAAGAGTTTCTACCTTTTTCGTCACTCGCTACTATTTTTCTAGGGCTGAATAGACGCTGACAGCTCTCGGCAAGGGATCTGTCCTTCTATTAACGCCCAAACGACGTCCCAGCTCCGGCGTGAGCCGTAAAGACATCACTTTCCGTGCTAGTTATGCGAATAACTATTTTCGCCACAATTACCACAAACGAAATGAGAATTACGCGAGTTCTTCCACTGCGAATGAAACGGTAGAAGAAGGAAACGAGATAGATTTATCAATGTAGATGAATCCGAACGGCGGTCTTAGTATAGAGATCTTAAGATAAATGATCGAAAAATAGATGAAAACGACCTTCTCAAAGGTATCTTGAGGGTCTTTCTTAATTGCCGGTTTAGGATTTAATTTTCTTATTCTATTCGTAAATTTCGAATGCTCCGAACATCGTGATAAATAAACCCTAATTCAGATTTGTCGAATAAATGAACGAAGAACTCGGTAATTGAAATGTGTCCGAGGGATGAAAGAAGTCGAAAGTAGGCACTTTTTGACGAGGGGCGTCCAGAATAACTTGGAATAAAATAAAAAACAAGACTCTGGATAAAGGGCTTCTGTCCGGAAATTACGAAGTAGGGATCCTGAAAATAATAAATGGTATCTTGGTGAATGCGGCATAATCAGTTACATCAGGGCGTTCGGTTGAAGTCGGTTAAAAAAATTGCATTTTCTGTAAAATCGTTAATTCACATAGCATTTCATCTAGACTAATTGGTTTTTTAACAACTCGCCTTCATAAATTTCTTCGGCAAACCTTAAAAAATTTCGGCATCGCATTATTATAGAAAATTAAACAGTTAACGGTAAAACATAAACACATTAAAACGCCACGTTATAGGCAGTCAAAGAAATGCGAATACCCAATTAACAACGTATGAGTAATTAATTTAATATAAAGTTTAACAAAACCTTTTGAAGCTTTTGATTCCGGGGATAATTAGTAACATCGAGGAGATTATAACATGCTTTTAAAGATTAACTCGTTTAAAATAAATCGGAGTAGGCAATGTCATGTTTCCGAGTTTTTGAAATAATCGGTTGTAATCATAACAAAAATATTCGTAAAATTAGTTTATAAAATTTTAATACATATGTTAAATTTCAGTTTTATAAAAAAATTAGGTTAATTATACGAAATAGAAGAATATTACAAGGGTACGCTACTTTTTTATTTTCGAACCGTTTAAGAAGAAAATCGTTTATCAAAAAAAGCGAGTTCAAAGCAGAATTTTGTTCAGGTTTCACGAAATAATGAAGATATATTCCCTGTAGAATATTTTTATCGCATTGCAGGATAACACTGAACATTTGCGTAATAGCTCCATAAATTGAAAGGATTATTTCCGGTTTCGTCTGATATTACCTATTGTCTTGTCGTTTTCTACAACATAATTTCTTGATTCACTGCAATCTATCGATATCATTATACGGTTATTCAATACATGAAGAGATTGAAAAATATAGGTATTTTAAAAGTATCTATTAAGTACTTAGAAAAGTAGCATTTTGGGATTAGTTTGAATGGGAAAATCTAGTACATTCTGAGCTTTTGCGACCAAAAACGGTGTAACAGCTGCATTAGCCGAAGCAAGAACGAGCTCTACTTATTCTAACGGTAGTCCTGATGACAGGACGATCTCGGCTAAAAGGACATCGCAAGAAACCAGTTAATGAACTTGAACGGAAATTCTCCAGCGAGAACAAGCAAATCTTGAACAATCTCTTAGAATACAGAAGAGGGTGATTTATACTGTTTAACAATTAAAATTTGCCAAAATGTATCAATCAGCAAATAAAGAACACAATATTATCTTCCAAATTTTTAAAGTGAAAAGTTTTGCATTGGTGTAGTTGTTAAAAAGCAAAGCGACTTTTAATAGTTTCTCATTTGCAGCCGAAATCGCCTCCGCACAATAAATAACTTTCACAATATCTTTTGTTCCGTTTGCTTTGTTTTGCCGAACAAGCGTAAAACTTTCAACGGTCCAAATAAAAGAAAAATTCATTATATTTAGGTTTTATTTATGCTGTAAGGATTTGCAACAACTACACATTGCTGAGTTTCTCCTCTTTTATTTATCTCTCGAAACAGCGACTATTTTATTTCGTAACAGGTTTTTATGTTGAAGGAGAATGAAATATGCGACAATTCGGGACCTTTTTCGACTTAATGAAAAAGTATCCGGATACGTATTAGGTGTATTGTACGGAAAAGCGACCGGCAATAATTCACAGTTGATGTGATAATGAAGTTATTAAATTCAGGCGAGAATTTAAAAAAAATATATATTCACTCTAAAAAGTCAGGGGTTGAATAAAAATATCACTTTAGTCAACATTAATTCATTTCAAATTTAAATCCACCTATCCTTCCAATGAAATAATGCCTCCATTTCCGCAAAATTTTTTAGAGGATGAATTGAAAAATGAATTACAAATCCATTAAATTCATAAAAGAGGAAAGTTAGAGATACATATGTAGATGCTACTTTTAAATACTTTATATGAACGCATACAAACGAAATAATATCCTCTCAACTTTTAGTTATCATATGAGTATGGATGCTATTAGTTAATTACGTGCTTAAATCTTTTATTCAATTTGTTTTACTGAATGTCCTCCTAAATCCTTTCTATTTCTCCTTCCGTTGTAGCCCGCAAAAAATATTACCAGAATTTTTTAGCAAAAATTAATCACTGCAACAAAAACTTCTGGATGCAATTAGCAAGCCAGATGCGCAAGTAGTAATGTGAATTATAAATTTCAGTAAAGTTGAGCAAAAATTGTTATTTTTTTGTCTTTTTACATTAGTAATGTAACTTTCAAGTAGTGAATTTAATACCTCTAATCTTAATTTATGTAACCATACATATTAATTAGGGTATCACAACGCACCAGAAAATCATATGCAGATGGAATTTGCTTCAAACGGGATTTAATTAAATTAAGAAGGTACGTTGATGATATTTACAAATAGATATAGTTGAGGTTTCGGACGAATTAATATATTTGCAAATTTAAGTTGATGGGGTACAGAAAATGGCCAAATCTATTAGGCTAATCACTATTGCTAAATGTTTTTTGTTAACCGGAAGCATTTTGGGCATATTCGCTTTCAGAAATTTGAGTAATTTGCACGTTTTTGGGACCACACTGTGGCGTATATTCATTTATCAGAAACAACGAATTGTAGTTTCGCATATCGATTTTAATTTGACTGACCGAATTCAATTAGGCATAATGGAACATGTAATTTTCCCATTTAATTTATTGTACAAAGCGTCCCAAATTTCCGATGTTATACATTTCGAGACGATACCAGAACTATATTTACTTACTTAATATTGAAGTTGAATGCTATACCTAATACCTCTTAGTTCTCTACACAGTAAAACAAAATTTTGTGTATGTATAACAGGAGGTAAACTTAATTACATTGTCACTTAATCAGGAAATTAAGCAGCACTTTATTTTACAACTAACTTAAAAATGTTTACTATAAAACGTTTTTAACAAGATAATAAGCGTAATAAGTTCAAATGATAAATCTCAATTAAACATCAAGCACCATAAAAGGAAACATTTCCTCAAATCCTGGAATTGTAGATCTAATAGGTTAATCAATTCGGTGTTACCTCGACGTTACGTTAATTACTGCGAAAGTGTCGACTCTTTAATAGTTTGGTAAATTGAAGTCGTTTGTGTACCCTTACGCGAATCTAAAATCTACAATCGTTTGACATTTCCCGGAAATTATGGGACTACCTTTGTCGGTTCGAAATCGGCGATTATTTGCCTGGAATACGACTAATTTTACGAGTTTCAGATTTCAGAATTTAATTCGTAGATTACCCAGAAAGTAATAAGAGAGCACGAAGGTAAATTCGCCCATTAATTCTAAATTATTTTCTCTAACAGGATAATTGGAATCGAGACTTTGGATTATTTATTCTAATGTAGAACATCCTTAAATGTGATTAGGTGCGAACCTACATGTCTAATTAATGTAGATTCAAGAATTTGACATACGTGTACAGTTTAGTGCAAATTTGTCTGAAAATGGAACATTCTGATCAGTTGGACAGCGTATTCGACCTTTAAATGAAATTTTTCAAGCTACCTGATGGAATATTTCAATAATTCGGGAGTGTGTAAACGTGATTTTAAAACGATATTTATGCCTCGCATGATATAATTAGAAACGGTTACTCGAATACATAAATTTTAATTAGCGAGGAATAACTATTAATTAATAGATAATTTATTATAAACGCGATGGCAGTTTGTTATTCTATGCGCTATAATGGTATTATACATACATAAAGAGGTATGTATTAATTGCTATTATTTTTTGTATTGCTGGACCCATCATTTTTCCCATACAAAATTTGGGCTAATAAAACATTATTAGAAATCAAAAAAATTAGAAAAACTAAGTAGACATTTGTGTATGTTTTGTCTTATTTTACTTCGCACTTGTAAGTAAATTTAAAAATTCTTCTGGAAAGAAATTCGATGCAACTCGCGTAATTTAAAACGGAAAGAAAGATCCATTCGCTATTATCATTAAAATAGGACGACTGAATATAAAGTAATGAGGGACATTAAACTCTAAAAATGAGTCCCCAGCATTGTATTTATTATATAATGTCGCCAGAAAAACCGTGAAGCTTCGGTAATAACAGTAAGCATTAAAAGTAACGACAAACTTTACCATCTCGTATGCAATAAACTATGTAAAATTAAAATTTAGCATACCAAAGATTAGCTTATAAAATATTGTCTATCTGTTTGCATTTCCATTATAGTAAGCGTGCATTTAGATATTTATTTTCCCTTGTGGGAATTTTTTTGCCTCTTTCCCTATTTTGTGAGTTAATTTTAAATATTCCAATGAAAAATTCTTAAAGTTTCAACGTTTCCCAAAGGTGCCTCTCGGAAAATTCCCAATAAGGAGTTCGAACTGCAACTTTAACAGAAATAAAAAGAATACTCGATGAAGAAAAAAAAGGTTACTGAATTAATTGCTATTTACCCAACACTCAAGTAGAACTTTTCTAACATAAACTTCTAAAGGAAACAATTAAATTGTATCAGTATCGTCTACGGCACCTACTTAATTCACTTCGCGCATAAATTTCTTCATAATAACACGGTTTAACAAAGAAACGGAGGAAAATAAGGAAAAAACTCCAAAGCGAAATTGGTTAATTAAGAATCGGTTTAAGCGTTTACGTAGCCATGCTAAAAAGGTGAGTGTATACAGAATTTAATTAGAGTTGTCCTCTGAGTACATAAATTATGCATTATCACCACACGAGAGTTGTTATATAACGTTAATTTCGGGCGATAAATTTTACAAACAGCTTTGAAAGATTACGGGAAGTTGAAAATTAAAAATTTTTCTATGGAAATATAACTTCTTTGTGTTGTAACATTTGGTAAAGCTTTTAAAAATCAGTAGGTTATCAGTAATAAATAAACATATTCAAAGATAGTTTGACTTTGGAATCAAATCCAGTATTTATATCATAACGCATTGTCAATTCCATATACATATTGAAATTGAATTAAAATTCTCGAATCATTAAAATATTGGATACAGTGCGATAAAATATTTTTCGCAGTAAGTACAGTTTTTAAGGAGATTTAAAGAATTTATTAATATCTATTATAGAAAAGAAAAAATTAATTCCGTGTATCTATATTATTGCGTGTTGGTTACGAATGCTGTTATAAACATACGATAAAATAACCTGTAGAAGAATTTTAGTATAAAGGTTTTCATGAGAATTTAATGTTACGATTGAATTGCTCGGTACGTGAAATTTCTGAAGTGTTGTTACGATAAATATCTCTTACAAACTACATATTCGAATAAATTCGCCCTGAGCGAGTCTGCAAATAAATTAAATAAAGCGTATTTATTATCTACACACAACAGGTACGATATGATGATAACTTTTATTTTGATGTGCATTTATTTCATGATACTCCCTTGTTCTTGTTACATGCTAAGGCTTAACTGTGTTTAAATAAAGATCTAAAAATGTATAGAGCTCGGAGAAGGAACATTTATTTTTAAAATTTAAGCTCTGTATTATCCTGTTACGCTTTCGTTGGAATTTATTGCCTCAAATTATCATTAAGTAAAAACTGTTGCCGGAATACAACGCAGAATTTAGGCTACATACTGTAATTCTTATTATATTCGTTATGTGACTCAACAATTAGGATGCTCTTAACATAAATAATTTAAACCAATCTGAAATTTCCTTGCAAAAATTTTGAGATTCTTTATAGTAACACTTGAAATCATTTAATTGGTTACTTCAAAAGACTTCGATTAAAATTAATTATTTCTCCTTAGAAGTTTACTTTAACCGAAAGCCGGGTGAATAATTCAGCAATGTTTTATACTTTCCTGTCTTATTCCTTACTTGACAAATTTCGCAAATTTATTCTTTTTTCACTTTTCGTTAATTAAAACAAATTTTATAAAACTCAAGATTCTTTTACTTTAATTATTCAACTGGCAAGTTTGAACCATTTTTCATTTTGTGCATAATTTATCATGTTTTCGTTTGTATGTGATTTCATCACGATATCTTCCATATTTGGAATTGTTTAAATTAATGATTTTCATAATTTTTATTTGTTTCAGATAAACAACGATTGGTGAAATGGAAAAGGGGGAAGTAACATAGTTTTCGGGAAATATCTAAAAACGCAATGCAGTATGTGTTACAGAATCGCATTAGTTTTAATCCCATTGATCGCCCTCTCCAATTGTTGCCCGTTCCCTTGTATATGCAGATGGAAGAATGGCAAGCAAACCGCAGAATGCGTCAACAAAGATCTTCTCGTCATTCCCGAAGGACTTGATACAGAGATTCAAGTGCTGGAATTTTCCGGAAATAATCTGAGAGCATTACATAGAGAGAAATTTCTGAAATTAGATTTAATCAATTTACAGAGAATACACTTATCCAGATGTAGAATTAGCCATGTAAATGGTCAGACGTTCAAAGGGTTGACAAATTTAGTGGAATTAGATTTGTCTGAGAATTTATTAGAAGCCATTCCTTCTGAATCATTTAAAGACTGTACGTCTTTAATGAGGCTCTCGCTAAGCCGCAATCCTATAAAATCACTTGACCAAAACGCATTTAGATATTTGTCGACCTTAAGCACCTTAGAACTCAGTAATTGCGATATTTCAACCGTGCATAGGGAAGCATTTTTCGGATTGTACAGTTTGGAATGGTTGCATCTAGAATCCAATAAAATGAAATCGTTTCCAGCCTCTTCGCATGTGCCAGAAACTCTGAAAGGAATCCAACTTCAAGGAAACCCTTGGCATTGCGACTGCCATTTACTGGACTTCCAAGAATTTCTTTTCAAATACACTTATCCTCTCTCTAACGAACCTCTATGTAAAACTCCATCAACTTTGTCTGGCCGTAAGATAAAAAGTATTCCAAAAGTTGAGCTCGCTTGTCTTCCCGAAATCATTCCGACGACTTTCTTTTTGGAAATAGACGAAGGCAAGAATATATCCCTGGTGTGCCAAGTTCGCGCGATTCCAGAAGCTGCAGTTAACTGGTATTTTGAGGGGCAGTTACTGCAAAACGACACGTTTCTTGCACCAGAACTTCACTTATTATATTACGTCGAGCAAGGAACGGAGAATAAACGGAGTGAGTTGTTCATATACAATGCAAACTCTGAGGACAGCGGGACATTTATATGCAATGCCGAGAATTCTGCGGGCGTTTCGCATGCCAACTATACCATAAGAGTTTTATTAAAGCAGGAGCCGAAGGTAGAAGCAAATGAGATACCGTTCGAATTTATTTTGATCGTTATATCCGCGACCAGTGCTTTCGTTCTACTTTTATTAACTATTGGAATTTTGGCTTTGTTGAAATGCCGCCGAAGTTCCCATATGAAAAGAAAACGATACGATTCGAAATTGACCTTGGGGAATTCAACCGGTGAATCTGTGTCCCTGGAAAGTCCCGGTACGATGAATCAAAGCAAAAATAGTACGTTTAAATTAGTAAACTACGACGAACTTAAAGTTTCAAGTGTTCAAAGCGAGACGGACAGACTATCCTATGTGGCGCTAAATCAGCTTCCTAAGAACTACTCGGAACGTAATCCCGACATCATTAATGGTACTGAAATTATCGAAAATAGTGACAGTGACATAATTACCGCCAGACAACATTCTGTAATTGGAAATGTGAGATTTGCTCAATTGACGGATCCGTGCGTCAGTGAATGCAGTTTGTTTTTCGTGCATCGGGATACTACATTGCATCCTATTGTTGACTGTTATAGGACACTACCAAACAAACGAAGAGCAGCTGCTGCTACTCCTCTTGCAGGTAATCTTAATTTATAAAACAATATTGAGCTATAATCAACGAAAATAATATCAACGTTTTCCTTTAATTATTTATATTTGTTTAACAATATTGGTATGAAATAATGTCTCATATTTTCGGTCAAATAACTTGGATAACTAATTCGATATAACAATGCAACCTTTTGTTTCTCTTAGTATTTCTTCCAGCTAACATTTCCAACAAGGACTTTATCGTTGAGGAAAGTTCACAATAAAAGATATACTTCTTCGCTAAACCATATTTCCGCCTGACTGAATCAAAACCTTTCAAATATAAATCTACGTGATAAAAATATATTTTTGGAATAGGGGCTTGAGGAAAGAAATAAGCAATATTTCCTTTATCCAGTAATTTTTAATAGTACCTATCTATATGAAGTAAATAAATAAAACAACAAAGAACGAAATTCAATTATTTCGTTTATTAATATTGATTTATTTCATTCCTACTGTTTCCAACCATCATCATTGACCGATGCACTTTTTTACTCCATGCGCAAACTCCGTGCTAGTACGTATAATAATTTAAACTAACCTTACAAGATGAAATAAGAAATTCAATTATCTTTTTGATTAAAGATTATACCAGCACGTCAAGTTGTCGACGAGCCAGAGAATTATTTTTGTAACAGCAAGTGTCCCGAAAGTCGACAACTTGATAAAGCTGGGAAACTGGATTTGTGTGACAAGCTCTTTTACGTATTACTTCATCCGCATCGCTCGAAAGCACTTCCCTCTTAATGAGGTCCTCACTCAAGCGTTTTGGACAAAGAACACCGGACTAGAATAAAACATAGCTCAGCGACGGAACGGCGAGCAAATAGAATAAAGTCTTAAGGTTCATTTGCGCTAAATAACAAACCGTTAATATAAACAGGACGTGAATAGGTGTGGTTTTTTGTGTAGTAAAGGCGTAGGCGCAAAGTTTGTCTTATTAAATATAATCTTCTTCATAAAGTATGGATGCTCGATTATGTAGCAAAGCAAGAATAAAAAAGGGACTTCAATAAAGTATTGGCTCCCATCTTATATGTATAATAATATCTAATAAGGGGATTAAAGATTTGTATATCAAACATTCAGGGAAGGTTTAGTTAATGAAAGCTTTAGTTAATTTTGTCATTTAATATCAGAAATTAAATGAGAATCTACTAATTACCCAGGTAGCTTAAAATTAATGAAAGGTATATTTTCTGTTAATAAAGTTTGCACATTAATAAACGTTGTTAATAAAAAGGATATGTATCATATTTGAGTAAAACCGAAAGGGGGTAGAGAATCCAGTGTCTTCTGCGAGTCATCAGTCTTTTGTATGGCCCTTTCGAAAGCATAGTGGTAATCTCGTGTTATTAATTACAGACAGATGTTCCAGTATAGTTGCTGTAAATTGCTTTAGGTGTACGTAGGAACTGGGAATATTATAAATTCAACGTTAATAGCGCAAAGTTTACTATTTAAAACAGTCCTAAATGCAATCTTCACGTTACAAATTCCTGACCTTTCTTTGAAATAATACAATTTCGTTTCCTAATCTAATGATCTTTATTACTGTTCGGAAAGTTTTTATGTTTTCATTTCATCTTTCCGATGGATTTATCCATCCCACTCTCAGTTCCATGACCGCGGTCATGAGAAATTCATGAGCGCCGTACCTGACCTGGAAAGAAAACGGAATTTTGCGAGGATTTTTACAACCGTGTTGTCATATAAAAAGCGGGGTACCTATTTTGTATGCATTTTTTAGTAGGCTCTAACTGATTTTGGCGATTTCGAAGCGCAGAATATATTTATGCGAGACGTTCCCTTGGGATTTCTCTAAAACATAAGCTGTGTTCCGCTCGGTAAAACGTTTGATTGGGAACGCTGCGAGCATTGGAATACGATCTAGCAGGTAAAACTGCAAGGAATGTTGAATTAGTGCAGGTTTATTTCGTTTCCTGCTTAAGGTGAATGTTATAATAATTATCAATTTACCAGTCATTTCTCCAGATTTTAACCATATATGAGAAATAATTTTTGTGGTTTAATAACAAACATTTAATTTGTTCTAAATGATCAGGCAACCAATTTGAACGCTTGCGAAATTAGCCTGATGTTAACTAATTACATGCACTTGCCGAGTTTGCAAGTTTAATTGATGTATATTAAACTGTACAGAAAATTTCTCATGTACCTACCTATCTACTAATTTAACTGGCCTGTGCAAACTAATTTTAAAATTAAAGACACAGAAAATTGACCAAACAGACTCATTTGAATGGGCAAATAAAACAGTAGATAATGATACGTTATGGACATTTTGTATTATTGCTTTTTCTTTACTTTCAAAAAAGTTAGAATTTGGAATTTGTCGCATTTATAAACAGTTACTCGAAGAAATAATTATGATAGTTTCGTTATTTTTGATGCAACAGCTTGTATTTATTATATTTGTGCATTATGTAGCTAAATAGTTTATATCTGAGAAAATAATTTCTTAATAGAGCACAGGAAGTTTTGTGGATGAGAGTAATGATTGAAAACTTCAAAAGTCAATATTATTCTCTATATTATACCGTATTTTTCCGTTATGATGTATATGTTTACTAACTTCTAAATGTGGAATTACTATACCAATACTTTTCACGTTGGAGAAGAAAATAACTTGTTTTGATAAATTATCTGCAATCTCATCCAATTATCAAAAGTGTCACAAATATTATGCTTAATAATATCTTATTGCAGTCTCAAACTAGCATCGTTCGTTACGGTTTAAAATAAGACATTCACCGAGAAATTCATTAAATTATTGGGTAACTTCAAATTTGCTTCCGAGCATTTGCAATAAAAATATCCTATTCGCTTTCCTTGTCGAGTGCATCATCTTCGTATTGATTCAAATCAAATACTGATTGGACGGTTTATAGCTCAGTCCTGAGCAGTAAAGATAAATTACGTTAGGTATAGATAAGCTTAATATGATCATAAAAATCTAAGTACTCAAGTATAGTAATTATGACCGACCGTAAAAAATCTTAAACTGCTTCTGTAGTTAAACCTATAGAAGTAGCAACAAATTTAGGTATTCAAAATCCCTAACTAATGTGCTATTTACAACAAAAATAGTTAATGGAATTTTTCGTTGTGTATCATATGTGCATATCTCGATAATAATAACGTTGATAAAAGTGAAACATTTTATATTTTAGTTAAATAGGCAACGCTGAAAACGTAGATAGAAAATGAATCTGCACAAGAAAATCTTCCATAATGCCCTTCCCGTTCAACAAAACATCGACTGTAATCAAACTAATGGCGGCTGCTGTGGTGTCGGGAAAAAACAACAGAACAAAAGATGGGGAGCTGATGACTAAGTCATTGTTAGCGGAAGATAATTTAAGAAGTAAAAACTTCCAATTTGAGCGAGAGTCGTTTTTGTTCGATATTTTGCCGGTACAATGTCCAATATAGTAAATGCATTTCTTTAATTTTTGGGAAAGTTTGTTACGCGTCCGGGGTTGGAGATTTAATAAATTATGTCGGCTTCGTTTAGTGTGGATGCCGAAAGTTTTTTTAAAGGGCAACTAATTGAGAAATCGCAATTAACAATTCCAATTAAATTTCGAAAGGCCATTATTAACAAACAACAGAATGATTCTGTTTTGGATGAAAACAAAACGTTGAAAAGAGACTCTTTTTTTCGATTTCGCATAAAACAAACGGTTGAGGAGAATCTATTATTCGATCACTATTTTAATTCTTTTGTCTATTTTCTGTCATGTCATGTACATTCGGTCGATTGATCCATTGTGTTTTTATTGCAGGCGTACTCTCCAGAGAAGCGGAGTTTCTAAATCGAAATTCTGCCGCCCAGTCACCGTACGAGTATTTTGGAAGCGACGTACGTTATACAGCTGATGGATATCCAGTCAAAGCGACGGATAAATGTCAACAAGCGGTGATCATCCCATCACATCCAGATTCACATAAATCATCCAGTGAAACGTTAGCAGGAGAGCAAGGATAGGCGTAACTTTGTTAGCGCCCTCTCGCCGGCGGAACATGCATTTAACTAGTTCTGCTACCTAGGCCAGAAAGTCCTTGCGGTGATTTTTGTTTACCTACTAGGTTTTTGTTTAATTTCTTCATTTCTGTAGATAGGAACTAGAGGTAAGCTAATATTAACCAAACTACAGGGTGTTTAACATATAACATGATATTTTTTTAAGATGAATTAATAATTAATTTTCTACTTAAATTTATCTATTGAAACGCTCTCCTCCGTTGCACATTTATCTACTATTATTTCCGTATTGACTTATTATTTTACCTTTCTATTTTTTTCGTGATGATTTTACAAAGTACTTACATATAAATTTTCACTGAAATATTTTACAAATACAGGGTTTTTCACGGTAGCCGGTCATTTTAGAGCTTTTAGGAGTTCCTGAAGAGTTACGATACGAATTTAAAAATAGGGAATAGTCAATATTATGAGTTTTTAGATAATGAGATATTTTTAAATAATGCGCCTAGAAATTTGAAATTTGGTATCGACAATTATCCAAACATAGAACTAACTGAAACTAAAACGTGTTGTGATGGCTCGTTTAAAGCCTAAAAAACACCGAAAAAAATTAAATAACTTAAAAATGGTGCATTACAATATGGTTGAAAACATTTTAGAAAAACTCACAATAACGACTATACTTTATTATTAAATTTTCAGATTCGCAACTCATAAAAGGAACTCCTAAAAGTTCTAATGAACGGCTACCGTGAAAAACCCTGTATAAGGCTAAAATTTATTGCTGCCTTATTTATGATGAGTTTTTTCCCATTTTTGTTAATGCAATTTAGCTGATATCAGATTGTAAACAGTAAATACATAGGTACTTACCTAGTATCTGGGTACTATTCCAATCAATTTATCACTATCCAGATTATAAGCATACGTTTGTTCCTTATTGATTCGAATAAACTTTTTTAAAAAGAAAATAGTCCTCTTAAATTTATTAAGTATAACCATGCCTGGAATATGTTTTTTATGATTTAGTGGATACCTACAGTTTTGGATTAGCTTTATTATGTTCTAAAGTATCTGGTAATAATGTAATGAGCTGTTTTAAGATAATAATCAATGTAAATATCAAAAAGTATGTAATATCTAATAGTTAATCTAACTGTAAAATGAAACTACATACCAAAATAAGTAAAGTATTATAACTGTAAAATGAATAATTAAATTAATTGTTTTTTTCTGAAATTCAGGTTTGTTTTTATGTTGGTTCTCTCATTGCACAGTGATACTTTTGCGAAAAAGGAATTTTTCAAACGTGTTATTAATTGACTATGTTATAGAAGCCATAAACATAAGGTATTTATGATAGTACTATATTACTTATGTAGGTACGCGAATGTACCTATCTACTTATTAATAAAAATATCTTTAATGAAAACATACCTAAAGTAAATTGATAAACCTGAACTACTGCACATATGTATTTTCAAATCAAACGTAGCTAGTTGTAATTGATTTTTAGAACAATAGATTAGATTTACATTAGATTTTATTTGAGACAATTTCCAGAATTATGTTTTGTGAACTTTTTATATGTTATTGTAAAAAATAATCGTCTGTAGGGAACTAAATAAATGATAAATAATTAAAGCAGTTTTTTGTTCACCATTTGGGTAATATAATTATGAATTGTGGAATTATTTTATTTGAATGTTTTACATAACATTTGACATAACATAACATAACATTACAATCGATGCAATGTTTTGTTTCCATTTGATAATGCTCCTCTGGGGAATGTTACAAAAAGCGCTCATTTAGTTTTCATTCAGATTTTCATTTTCAGCGGCTTTTTTCACACTCTTAATATCATATCTGAATATGCCATAAATTGCATACCTATTGAAAATATTTCCTCCCAAATAACCAACGTGTAATCTGTTTCACGAACTTTTTAAAAAAAATAAATATTATCTATCAATATTCACTTTAGAATTTTGTAATTTAACAATTTAATATTATTGAAATTAAATTCACGGTGGAATTAATTGTATTGAAAAAATGTGTAGGTAAATACGAAATACTAAATTACTTTTTATATTAGCGGCATTGCAATAATAAAATTTAAAAAGACCTTCTTTCCACCAGCCTCTTTTTAAATAAATGAAAAACCTTCCTTCCAGGTCACAGAGGATGAACATAAGCCCTAATTTGCTTAATTTTCAAGATAAACAGAACGTGTTGAAAGCGACAAGACAGCAGATTTTTCAGAGTTAAAATTTACGACCTTTTGTATGCGACGAGAATAAATAATCAGATAATTGGATTCAATTCGAGAAAGAGAATTAAATTTTATTGAAAGTTTAAATTAATAATCGTTTTCGCTCTTTTCGGTACACAGAAAGGATATCGCTCAACCGTTGTAACGGTATGAAAAGGCTGAGGTAATGTATTTTTAATATCCCCGAGGAATTTGTGATTGTGTTCCTCAAAAGAATGGCGGAGAGTTCAAATTACAAGTCGACAATTAAAAAATTTTATTCTTTTTTCAAATTAAAAGATAATTCTCAATCTGAAAATTGAATAGGTACCTACTTGGTTATTCAATCCATGAACTTCATTAATAAAATTAAATGGGTAATTTCTCATTAAACTCATATATTCAAGAGGAACATGTAAATGCCTAAGTAACTATCGATAATAGAAAATAAGAGTAGAAAGATTGAACAAAAATACCATGCCAATTAGAGCAAACTGGAAGGAATTGGAAAGACGTTTCGCAATATCGATTTCTTCGAATGCTAGGCGGTGTTTCAAGTCTTTATTCATGATTGAGTTGCCGGTCAGGCGAAAAATTCGCAAGATCAATTTTAGGAATACGCTCAGTAATTTGTTGCAGGGGAACCAGTATCTACATTATTGGCATGGGGGATTATTAATTATTTTTTTTATGCTAAATCTGTACCTAATGCATTGTCAGTTTGCGAGTAAGTAATAATGCATATAGGAAAATATTGTGAAAACTTTTAAAACATTGAGTGATAAAGTTAAAGCAATTTTTTAATCTCTCAGCATACGTGTGAGCTGAATATGTTTATTTCTGAATATTAATTTAACATCGCCACGAAAAGCGTACACACCAGAATTACTCAGCATTTCCACTAAACTTTTATTTTCCAACGCTTTTGCTTATCGACTAAATATTTCGGCACAGCAAACTCCAGCAAACTATATTAACGAATTGCTAACAAATATTAGTCTATTCCGTTATGAGGTTGTAGTTACGTGCCTTTCACTTCAATTTAATATTCTGCCGACATTACTCAAGAAGTTATATGATGTTATTCAAGAAGCAAAAGTTTGTTGTGGACAAAAATATTAATTATTCTGGGGAACTGATGCCTATCGATTTATTAAATTGTAGATGGGATTTATTGTTTCATAAGAATAGCGATTGAGTATTTTTCTTTGCTATATGTATTTTTTAATAATTAAATGAGTTTTAGAATCCAAGCTAGTTGTTTGGCAATTGGCAAAATTGGAAATTTTGGTATTCTCCACTGCTTTATTTTAAATTTTGTAACATTCCTGTGGTAATATAATTTCTGGAATATTGATTCAGGTATATGCAACTGTTTCTGGCGGATGATGAAATTCTGGAGATAGAGGTAATTAATATTTCTGAAGGTCTACGGTTATAGAGTTGTCAAATGCATACATAGGTCATATGTATATAATATGAAAGCATCGCAGTAGAATTTAAATACATATAATGTTGAGAGTAATTTCCTCTTTCTAAAATAAATTAAAAAAAGCTTATAGGAAAATTCGGAACATCGAAAATTCATCAAAAAATAATATTTTTCCATTCTTACTTAATTGCGTACAACAATGCAAACGTAAGGGCGCCCATTCAGGGAAATTCTCCAAATAAAAAAAACTCATCGAGTAACGAGTAGCGTCGAGAAAATTTCCCGACTCGATAAACTTCTGCGGTTCAATGAATGGCGGAACAACAAGGAGTGATTGCTCTGGGTAACTTCTTCACAATTCACAATCATTGCCCTTTTATCTCGGAAAACTACAAATCCGAATTTATTCCCTTCTCCCGATCCGATACGAAAAAAAGTAATATATTATTTATTCAATACATTCGAAGCGAAGTGGGCTTAATCGATTTAAACGCCGTTCAACGTTATGCCTAACATTTATCAATGTCTATTATCAAGTTTAAGAAATACTAGATATAAATACGGATGGAGATTAATATCTAATATTTCATAGATTTTATCTGGGTTTTCTAAAATTATCGTCAGACTTTGAATACTACTTCATAAACTGACCAGTGGATTCCATAAACAAAACCAATCATTCGCGATCATGGGATATAATAGGGTTAATTGACCTATAAACAGACAATTGACCAAGGTTCGGGACTCTTCAATTTTAGCCCTCTACATTTCAAACGGCTCTATATTTGCAATGTAATTTCGTTGAATTTACTGAACCGATAACAAATAACTTGGTCCTCATTTTCGCACCTCCGTTTGCAATTTTGTATTAAAAATGCAGCACTTTCGATATTGATCATTTAGACACAACGTTCAGTAATTCGAATTGAAATAAAAATCGATACAAGATGAATCCAGAAGTGCAGAAGTAGCGATGTTGAAAAATAAATGTTTCCAGTTGTCTGCGCACTTTCTGTTTTACGTCTGAGTAGATAAAATAAACCAACCGCGCTGAAACAAAACAAGACTGATTCGTCCATCAAATTCGTGTTAGAGCTCAAAAGTTTTATGAGGCTATGATTGTTGGGACGAGTCCAATAAAAATTTGTACAATTGCGTGCTTTTTAAGTCTTTTCTCTTTTTGTTAATGTCTTCGAACTCGTTTGAGCCTCGTTGTTCAACAAATAGTATATGGATGTAGAGATTTCTCAATGTCTCTTATTCTCGAATACGTGTACATTCAAGTTTATTAGCTATTGTATAAGTATGTATACAATGAAAGAAATAAAAAATATTGAAAGGAGTTGATAATGGCATGTGACAATCAATTTTTCTTAAAGAAATTTAAGAATGAAACAATTTTTTCGCTACATCAGATGCAGCAAAAATCAAATACATAAGCGAGAAAGTGTCAAAATAAGAAATATTTTTTATCTGAGGTTCAAACGCTTTCAAACTGTCTAAAAGTTCCCTTCCACTCATCCTTGAAAAATATTTCCTATTTATAAATCACGTCTCGTTTTTGGAGTTCTAAGGGAGATAAGGAAATAGGTCAGAAAGGGAAATGTACAGGACGGCCAATAAGGAAAATTTATTTACGTATTGAATAAATATGGATTCTGTATTCAGTGATGTTATTCAGTTAAAAAATCGGAAATAATATCGGGACTTTAGTGACATTCACGATGCTCAATTTTGCTTTCTAAATGCTCGTATTTGTGCTATAATTTATAATGAAAGTATAACTTTTGCTACCAATATAGAAGATATTGTACAACTTATCTTCGTATTGATCTTAATTAAATTTAGTCCTCATCCAAATCTAGGTAAATGAAAATGATCTTAAAATTACTTACGTGTGTCCTACGTTCCTAATATGCCCTACTATATTTGAAATCACTATTATTACTATCTATTATTATGAAAAATTTTAATAGTTTTAGAATATATGTAACTTAAAAACGTATTATGACAAGCTTATTAATTTAACGGACACGTCCATAAATCCGCAGCAATTATTAGCCTAATTCTCATATAAATTCAATTTTAAATCCCTTCATCCACTATGATAGATTGCCAATTTCAGTATTTAAAATTTTATCGGAGAACCGAAACGACTTCCTGATGCACACTCAGCTGAAGCGATTATGAGAGGATGTGACTGGCAGAAACGCTTACAGGAATGGCAATTCGCGCGAGATTTAGAGCGTATCGGGAGATTATAGCCAGTCGAGGAATCGCGACTGCTGAAAAGTGAATTATATCTATCTTACTAGAACACAAAAAAGTCGTTACGTGGTTGTTGATATCGCGAAAATATTATTTTTCATAAATCATTGGTTGAAAAGTATAAATATGGATTCCTACTCAGAAAATCCTTGTAAATAAGGATGTTATGCGAAATCGTAAATTATCGTATAAAAAAATTATAGTTATGTCAAATTTTCGTGCCCATTTAACATATGGTAAGATAAGTACCTACCCTACAATTGAGAAATGGCAAACACTATGAAGAGAAAAAATACCCTACCTGATATAATATACAACAACGGTGCTGGAAAAAACGAGGCATAAATTTAACACAATACAGAGACAATGTTGAATGAGAGCGTTATCACAATGAAATAACATGAAGGGATGGTGAATGGATGAGTTTAAAACAACGGAAATATTCCAGCGCACTTCGAAAATAGGATTAGTAAACAAAGCGTTCCTCTATTTAATTAACGCTCGAGGAAAATGAAGAAAACAATTTTTAAAAATAAGTGTGATTAATTAACTAGAAGAAATAAAAAAGTTGATTAATACTATGCAAAAGAGGGCACATTTAAACATTTAAAACAAATAAAACTGTCCCTGTATGGTGAAATTCCGATCGTTCAGTAAAATCAATATTAGATAGGTACCTACTTATTAAAATTTGAAACAATTTGGCGTAATATAATAGGTAACATTATCTAGAATAAATCGCTTCAAGTTGATATTAATAGAAGATTTTAGAACGAGAATGGCAATTTTTCTAGATAATACATCGGAATAAATCCCTTATAAAATTGAACATTGTCGTAAATTTACGTTGCACAGAGCTGCCTTCATGAAGACACAAGAAAAGAGCAATAGCGTTATTATAGGATTTACACCTCAAGTAAATTTCCAATTTCCTGTTCCAACTGAGCGAACAGTCACGTTAATATTGCCATCACGAAATTTTCCAGAATTCGCGATCACTTTGTTCGCGACGATTTTTTAATATAAATTTTCTTTCCTCCTCTCCGTAAATATTCCGAAGTCTCTCATTAAAGGCTTCCCGAATATTCTACAATTTTTTTAGAGAACTCCGCAAAAACCGGATTATCCTCCTACGAAGAGAATAGAGTCTCGGAAAATAACTAAAAAAATGCATTCAATACATCTTTTCCTATGTTCTGTTGGGTCGTAAAGTCGTAATGCGTTTTTTTCTAGCATCAAAGTAGCAGAAAATCGAAATAACGATGGATTAGCGACCGAGCGAATTGAATACGCGGCTTCGTTTGCGAAAACGATCCGGCAAAAAAACAAACTAAATGGCCCACAGAAAATAAAGCTGCACAATGACTTGTCCGTTTTAGTTGAAATTCTGCAAATTACAAAGCGGAGCTGTTATAATGAAATAAAAAAGAACGATTTACAATTTCATTAGATTTTATGGATGTCAGATATTTATGAAGGAACTCTTGATTTATTTAATGAATTTCTAGTAGCTTGGAGATTAATGCTATATCTAGTTAATTGAATTTGCATTCAATGCTGTTTTAATAATTGAAATTTACTCACCAGGAATATTGCTTATAAAATACACCGGTTATAGGTGAGAAAATTCAACAGTTTTATCAAAGCGCCAAGAATTTTCCAGCATGGTAATTTCACTAACGAAAATTTTATTCTAAAGTTGCTCGTCGAAAACAAAGAAATATTATTGATCAATCAAAAGGTCCGTTCAACTAATCAAACAAAATAAACGAGTTCTTTTATTCTTCGTCGCACCGAGGGGGATTTAGGGGCTAAAAATAAACAAAAGTGTTCCAGAATTTTTCGAAGTAGAAAACTTGACAACAACGAATCATTCCTGTCTATTCAGAAGTTTTAATTCTCCGAATTAAATCAGTCGCCTTAGAAGTTGGTCGGAACCTCAACAATACGCCTTGTCGGATGAATAAAACATTCCGGCTAAGTATTCCGTATACCCCTAGAGGAATATCTTTCGAATAATATACTAGTGTGATTTTGTCCACATCGCTTAAGCTATTTTTCAGAGATGGTGTTTAGTGAGAATAAAAAAAAGTTCTTAATTTTAGTGAAATTGGTTTTTATTCTACCGCTAATAAACTGTTAGGTGTAGCTGAAAGTTTAATTGGAAGAATACACAAGCAGCAGGGCGAAAAGAAGGTTGACGTTTCAGTGGGAATCTCTATATTGCATATTAATAAATCTGCCTGGCACGTAATTGAATTTGTCAGTTAAAGGCTGACAAGTGTGTTTCCTGCCACCCAATCACATCTTCTATAAATCACTAGCAAAGGCGAATTCTCCTGCTCTTGATGAGCTTCCTGTGAGCTCTAAATCCTCTATGAATTACACCGTCGAGATTGAGTATAAAAGGATGTCGGAGTTGTTTCCCATCCCATTTTGCATACGGTATCGTCGATGGTTGCGTGAGAGTTTTCGGTAGTATTTACGGCTACACAAAGTCATTCTCGCAGAGGAGCCGCTGAAACAGAGATTCTATACGAAATTCTCGCCGGAAGGGAATTTTTATTCCGGCGGAAAGTCTCGAGAGGAAGCACATTATAGTAAAAATTTATTTTCGGATTTCGCCGTAATTTACCGTCATTCGAATATATTGAGAAAATTTATTATGGAATGACATTATATTAAATTTTGGTGACTTGATCTTTTTGAAGAATTTCAAAGAAAATACCTGTATTATATTTATGTTGACTAGAGAAATCGGTTTTCAAATTCTTTGATATTCTATCGAACTGACATTATCATCTCGGTTGGATAATGACTTGTGTCAAAAGAATCTTTATTTTTAGATAGTAGAATTTTTTCCCAATTGTATTTTATATCGGCCCAAAATTACATGCCATGTCAAAAGCGAACTTTAGATTCCTAATAATCAATACAGCTCCGGCGAAAGAAAGAAAGCAAAAGAAAAAGGGAAATTATAGAGGAAATGAAATAATATGGCGACTTCGATTTCGGCCGGAGAGTTAACAAGTGCCAGACCTTTCCTCGCTAATAGAAATAAATCATCATCCGGATTAAACATACGAGCGGAAAATTTTCACAAATGATCATGGAAAATGTTTCTTTATTCCTAATATATTAAATATTTAATATATTTAACTCACAATTATGTATAACGAATCAGCCACTCTTTGATATAAAATGTTTAGTGGTTAAATAACTCAATAAAATTTAAACCTCGTAATACCTTATGGAATATCGTAGGTAAAGTATTCAGATAGCTGATAGCTCATGTTTTATGTAGATTTAAAAGCAAAAATATTTATTATTCATAACATCTATTTTAGTTCCTTTAAAAAGTTTTTTAATATCGAATATTCTGCACATGCAGGATCAAAACAAAAATTCAAAAGAAAAATTTATTTACATAATATTTATAAAAACGGAGAGTTTGATAATGACTTTGTTCAGAGATGATGTGAAGTTCGGCGGCTTTGCGGATTTCCACCTCTATTTTAAATTGGATTCGGAGCTTTATGCTCATCACGGGTTCAAATTCAAAGAATCCAACAAATAGGCATCACATCTTTCAGTGGCTTTTATCGAATTCCGCCCTACACGCAGAACGATATAGCGCCCCGAACCGATGAAAAATTAAATCGTTTTATATCATGAATATCTGCCCTGGAAATGCCGTCACTATATCCCGAACGAGGACGATAATCCCCTGGACCGGCGTAATGACGCCTTCCATCCAGGCGCCGGGGGCGACTCTGAGAGCATTATTGCGTTAGGGACGCCGTTTTCTTCGCAAATATCGCTTAGTTTTTTTCCTGACACTCTAACCGTAGAAGTTTTTCTTTATATACACTTCGACGGTTAATTAGTTTCTTTGGGCAACGCGAATTTCTCGGTTTATTAAGAAACTCGTAATAAATATGCGGGACCCTTTCAATCGCATCACTTAAAAAGTTTATTAAAAATTATACTGAAAATTTGCGACGTTACGAGGGGGAGGTTTTTAATTTAGGAAATTTGGAGTTGACTGCCCGATCGATGTAGAATGTAAAAGGTATGAGGAATTTATAGAATATTTCCAAAGTGAATGTTGCATTAATAACATGAATAATTATTTTAGAATATGATGTAGAGGAATTTTGACATATTACTACTCCTCCATATACCTGCATACCCGAACCCATTAATCGTTCTCACTTTCGAATCGTACAAAAAAAGAAACTTTGGAAATGAACGTCAAAAAGTGGAATGCGATGGAGAATTCCCGCTACCTTTGTTACCTTCACATCCTTGCACTCGAATTCAATTTCGCGAGGGAGCGGGTTATGGCATAAAAGGAAATAAAATACATATAAAAATCATCAACCGCCATCGATGAGACCGTACTCAGGAATATTCTCCCGGGAGGAAATTATATGACTAAAATGTCTTTGTAAAAGCTCGGATGGTTTTATGGGTTTCAGTGCTTCATACCTAGTGGCTACCGTTCCCGATATTTTAGGGTCTTTGATCGAAGTTCAATCAAATGGAAAAGAGGCTTGGTAAACGAACGGCAGTATAAACAGATCGATAAAAAATTTCAAATATATTATGTTTTATATTTTGGAGTTTACAACTTCCAAAACTCATGATGCTGAAACTTTTACATTATTACATTATTATCCTTCCCAGGAAGGATCACAAGAAGGGTACAGCATCTTCTAGTGAAGATCATCATTATTCAACTTCTTATGAACAGTAGTGTATTCGAAATTACCTTACGATTTTATTATTTTCATTAAAACGTTACACAAATAAAATAATTTACTTCTTTATGACATTATGATAAACAATAAGAATATATGCATTTACTAATTTGTATGCATTTGCTGCCGAAGGGATCTAAAATGAACTCTTAATTAAAGTCAGTTCAGCACAAAAACTTGAGAAGTCATTTCTAGTGTTTCAAAGTTCAGATACAACTTAACACTTTATGTAATTTCCAAAAGTTTGATACTTTCAGAACTTCATGTGATTATTTCATCGGCGCTGATATAGCGAGTCAAGTTTTATGTAGCTGAGGCTCTATTAATATAGAAAACTTTATTACACGAGCGTAATTGGAAATAAAAAATTTAACTTTCGACAATTTCGGCGAAATGTAAGTGATGGGGATAATTAAAAAATAGGCACTCATGAGTATAATATAAGTGAAATAATTTCATTCAGTTAAAACTTCGCCATTGGAGCAAAACTGCTGTACACAACTCGTAACACAAAATATCGTTTAACTTTATTAATTAACCAAATTCTAACAGCTTGGACATGTACCTAATAGATTTTTAAACAACCACCAACCGTGTCAATTCATCAAACGTTCCGTACAAAATTTCTTCGTTTAATTAATTTCCCATCACGACGTTTAGTCGGAAAATTGGAAAACCTCATCTCGTAATAGTTATTCAGGAAACACGCAAAATTACTCCGCTCTCGTTGTTAAGCATACCTTATCGATTGGATAATCCAAACCCCGTGCACTATACGGTTAGATTAACGCGTATATGGAGGTGTAATTAGTTTACCTAGTTCCGAATATAGTTTAGCTAACTTTAAAACTAACACATGTATGTTAAATTGAAAAATAGATTTTTTGTCGCATTTTTTAACATCATGTAACTCCTTTACTAAACACTTTTTATACAGGTTGGGTAGGTCAGTGTATTAAGTCATCTTATTTTCGTCTCATAAGTCTGTAGTTAAGCCATGACCTTTTTCTGTGACACCCTGTATATAAAAATTTAATATTCCCGCATAAAACAATAAAATTCCCTTTGAGAAATTTTTATTGGCGTCGAATTACTGTAACACTGTGGTAACACTCACAGGATAACTTGAAAATGTCCATAAAACTGAAATTAGATTGAATGCGAGTTTTATTTTGCATCTGTGGTACAACAACTCCCCAAACCTTTAATATTCCAGTTTTATACGAGAGAAATCGCATCGATAAAGCCACCGTATTTTTATTGTTCAGATGATTTTTTTAACTCTTCGATCATAAATTTCTAACATTCATTCAATCTTATCTTTATACGTAGTTTAAAACCGTCTTGAGCAGGACATTTTAGATCTCGTAAAGATAAATTAACTCCCCTATTCATTGCAATGACTTTTCGTTGTTAACGGAAAAAAAACAATTTCGGATAACTTTCTCGACCGGCTTGAATAAATCCCATTTTCCAGGTATTTCTGAAATCATTTAAGTAAAAAGTTCCTGCTCGAGTTTCCTGCTGAATTATCGATTTCGCATTCCTATGTTGATTGGTTTAAACAAATCTACTTTTTGTCTTAAGAGCAGTAATTGAGGAAAATCTACTCGCGAAAATTGTAAATAGTTTGGCGTACGACCTTTTAAATCGACTTCGGAAGTTTTCTCATTTAAGTTCAATAATTAAGTAAGATTGTTATGTACACTTCGGTATAGGCGGCTGTAAAATTGAACCTCCGTAATTTTTTGTATAGGGGAAAAATTGAGCTAGCGTTTTTCGGAATTTTCACATTGAAAATTTAAATTGAAATTAAATACCTACCTCACATATGTATTATGTTGGTGGGTATTGTGTTTCATACACTCTTGAATATCAAAACATTTTTTTTTCAATTATTCGCAGGTTTAATATTTCATAAAAAAATGCCTACACACGTGCCGTTATTCGGTATTTTATTGTTTGTATTATTTAATATGTGGATATCAATTTTATGGCACAATTGATTTAACTATTAGACCTCAAAAGGTTCATTTCACAATTTTTTTAAAACTGTTGCTTAAATTTTCGAGTTTTATTTTTTCTTTGCACAAAAAAATGATGAGCTAAAGCAACCTTTTGTAGAAAAAACTGAGAATGATCACTATTCAAATTATCATGTGAATAGCGATATGAAAAATACAGTAAAATGCATTCGAAATTCATTAATTTCCGCTGATGTATGCCACTGTAGAATATCTCTAACAGGATCCGGATGATGGATAGCGAATCACGAAATTTATTTAGGATAAGGGAACGGGATAATGGAAAATTTCGGTGCTGTGTCCATTTTAATTTCACTATTATATTAAGCAAACACATTCTAACAATTTGTATTTGAAATACCTTTTGATGCTTTTAAATCTCCCTGCCGGTTGTATTTTTTGCAAATAATTATAAACAGAAATGAATACGAAAATTATTATAGATAATATGTAGGTATAAAAAACATGTAGCATTTGCTCTATTAATTATTTTTATATATTTTATAACGTACTTACTCGAATTAGTAATGAAATAACTAGAATTGTTAAAATTATCAAAAATGTATCAATTAGGTTAAATTTAATATTATCTAGATATAGTATAGGGATTTACATTTTCGGACCATTGTTTTGATTATAATTAATTTGTCCAATAATTTTGTCCATTAGGCAAATATTTTTAACCATCATAAAATAAACAAATTCAAAAGCGAAAAAATCGAATGTATATAGGTACCAACACGTCTTTGATTCGATAAATTGTTCCCAAACTTCCGAGCAATACACTCCCTAAGCGATAATGTTCGGTAAGTTCGCGTTTTGTAAATAATAAAAACACGCGAAGTCATCTTCGGTTAACTTCAGTGACCTGTATTATCTAAACTTCGTCTCCTGTGAAAGGAAAGTTACCGAAGTTTTAAAACTTTACGAGCGATATATCACAATGAGAACCAGGAAGCTTCATTTATTTATTCCCGCTGCTCCAGCAGATTTAAAAAATAAAGCTATATAAAGATATTATTATGTGGTTTGTAAATTTCGCGCTTTGTTAATTTACGAGAAATGATTTGCGTTTATTATCTACAATTAAATCTATGTTTAAAAATCAAGGTGAGGATGCGAACCTTATAAAAACATTCAAATATGTATACTCTTGCAGACTCTATTTAACTCTTTAGTTCCCAATCTCCTCATTTAAGAATTTATGTGGGGGCAATAATTAGATATCTAATTACTTTAAAACTTAAGCTAATTCATTCTCTGAACTTTAGGAACAACGGAACTATTTGGTTATGGGAATTAACAAAAGGATAGCTATAAATTAAGGAACAGCACGAAAATAGGTCCTCCTCGAAATAGAGGACGCTCGATTAGACCTCGTATAGAATGACCAATGGCCCGAAAGGCCAACATGGAATAAATTAATCCATTTTAAGTGTCAAGCAAACTGTTCAACGCCAAACACCAACGCGAACAATCATCCTGAACAATAGGTGGAATTATCCGGGGCGTTTCCTTTTATCAGTTGGTCTTGATTTATAGCAGCAAGTTGACTTTTCTAATGACTTGCACCTCTATCACAGCCAATAGTTTAATTCGATTGTTCAATATTTCGGCAACCACGATTTATTTAAACCTACTATTAATAAAAAACTATACAATATGAAGTATAATCATTCATTAAAAAAATCATACATCAATTGATTCTGAAAATGGTACCTATTAATATCAATTTTGCTGCCGAATAAGGACGATAATGGCATTTAACGAAGGCATGTCAAATCAAAATAGCGCTATTAAGAAATAATCTAAATAATAGCTCTTAATAATTATGCAATCGAATCAAAAAATTAACCACCCCCAGCGATAACGAACCGCAATTTGCCGTATCCGTTGGAAATATTTTTACGCTTTCGCTCTATTCCTCTTTTTACATTCACCGCTTACCCCAATAACACGGGAAAACAATCAAATTTTCATACGCAAATTCCAGTTGTTTACATTTTGTCACAGCTTCATTACGATTTATTGTTGCAATCATGGCTGTGTACTTTCGCCTCACGGCCGCGTCATTATCTTTGTGGTTTTTGGGGAAAATGTTCGCCTTATGAAATGAGCAGAACGGGAATTTCGACTGCTGTCATTTAAATGTAAATTTCTTTTTCGAATTAGAAGCGCAAAGAGAAACCGGCAATGTATGGTAACTGTTTGCGAACGAAATGTTCAGGCGTAATATCCACGATTTATTATTAAGAAAGTTGTTACTTAAATATACTTTGTATTTTGTTTAGAAATTTATAAATTAGTAAGAGCAATTTTCTGCTTTTCATTAAGTTTGCTTTTAGTTAAATAACTCTTCTATTTTTATAACCCACGAATGAACGTTTCCGATGATATTGCATGAAATTAAGGCTGTAATTAGAGAGCAGGGAGCTGTTATTGCTGCCCTCCGGCAAATGCGGATTGTGGTCTCTTGAAACAGCTCACACTCCAAAAAAGTTTATCCCGATTGCCGGAGCTCGGATGGCGGTTTTCGAAACTTCACTTTTACATTTAAAATTTCATCTCCATACGTGATTTAATCAAAAATAAATTCAGGTTTAGGGATTACGTTGAATGAATTTGCATGTTGGAATTAGTACAACTTCTGATGGTTAACGATTAACTGATATTGTTCGTCAATACTTTCTCTTTATTTCCTACGCACTTCACAAGCACACTTTTAGGGAAATGTTGGCAAAAATTCTTCTGTTTTATGCCAAAATCATGAATATTTATGAGTAAAATTCCTAATCGATTGCTTACTTTATTGGATTATCTATAGGTGGTATCTTCGTTACTCGAAGTAAACCTTTTTAGAGGATTTTAGGCATAGCGTTTGCATGATGTATAGGTATATTTATAATCTTACTAAATGTACTACACACTCTGTAGTTACTATATTAGTGTAGATACATGCGTATAAGTACTTAAATATTAGGCACTCCCGAAAAACTATACACTTCACACATGTTAAACTCTCCATGAGATTGAGAGATTGTTACAAAACCAAAGTAAATGATCACATTTTTTTGTTAACATACTTTATATTTCGCTCTCTGCGGAATGTAGTATTTACTATTAAAAACAACACAGAATCATTCAAAGGTAAAGAGAAATAAGGTCTCTCTATTTAATGGTCCTTGACACTCAACTAGATTAATAAATTAACTCGTTATGTTCCCTCTATGAGAGTTTACTTTGATAATAAATCATGACATTTTAAAAATAATTATTTATTTTAACTGGAATATTTAATAATATTATATTAATTCATGCCAATTTACTGGCTGAATTGCATATAAAAATGCATTTGATCGATTTAATTACAAAGCAAATTAACCAGCGATTTGAAATTAACTTCATAGGAAAAATTTATTCATTCATAAAGTGATTTATAGAAAAAATGAAATTGGATATTAAAATAATTAATTCATTAAATAATTCATTACGTACTTTCGCTCTGGCTAAAATTTTATGCCCACTTGTTGTTTTTTCATTTCTATATCTAAATCGTTCTAATTAGCATAGAAATTAAATGTAAGGATTGTATTCTATTAAATTATAGATACTTAATTCATTTGGTTGATTTGCTGGATTTACGCGGAATTTTCACAAGTTTTAATTGATAAGATTATTTACAGAATCAATTTATTTCGTAACTGGACGAAACAACAATGGAAATTCGACTGTCTAAATTGCTAACGAAAAGTTTCTCAAAATTTCGTTGCTTAATGGTTGTTTGAGTTCATTATAAATTAAGAAACTTCATTAAGATAAAGAAAATACAGGAAATTTTTATGTCACGAAATCAAAACCATCAGTTTCTTCATTAAGTTGAATTAAAGGCAGTAGAAAATGAATTGATTTATAAATAAGAAGTCGTTCATCGTATAAACTAATTTGTAAATAAATAAAACAGTAGGTACTCAAATTTAATTAATAAATAACTAGATGGGGGTTCATAATAAAGATAAATAACATAAATAAAGCAATTGTAATTGTTGTATGGATGGCATCTGGATTTAATAAATTCTTATTCAGTATTCGGTATCTAACAAATTAGTTACTCTATTCCTCTCTAATTCCGAAGTTTAAATCCTTTGATCACGTTTGTAACGAAAATGCTTAAATACGCGTTTCAAAGAGACACAGGTTTAGAGATAACTTTGTTCGTTTGTAAAGACAATTATACTTTCGTTTTCTAGAAAACGAGTTGAATTACCTGAAATAAATAAACACCAATTCGAAAGGGACTGGATGAGAGTGCAAATACGACGAATTTTCATCTAAATTATATGAGAAAAATAAATATTTAATTTATAAAGAGCAGTTCCTGGAAGAATGAAAGAATGAAAAAATAATATACTGTAAATAGAGGATCCAAAAACATACGAAATTCTACATTATTTTCAAGATTAGATTATAAAATTTTTATCAAGAATTAGCAACAATATATCAACTAAAAATAAACCGATATGAATTTATGTAATTAGAATTGAAATCTAAGTTGAGGTATCAATGAAACTTTACAGTTTATGACAGGTCAATTGTGCAAATGAACAACAAAGCTTTTGCGGTTATAATTTCAGCTGTGCTCCGAGAGGGACATTTTCCATTTTCAAATTAAACTTTTAATCGAAATTAATAGTTCATCTTAAAAACATAATCAAATATTTTGGGAGAATTTTTGACAGGATATTTAAATTAAAAATTAGACATTAGACAAATGTTAGGATTGTTTTTTTTTAATTAACTTTTTTTACCTAGCTGGTAGATATTCTACTAAGTTCACTAAAAACGCTCTCATTAAAAAGTTCACTCGATGTTACCGTAACGAATTTAGTACTTTATATTCAGCCTGGATATTTCTATACAAACAGCCGCCTTATTTCGAGATTCCTCGATAGGTAAGGGCTTGAAATTTAAATAAATATTGAAAGAGCCGAAAAGGAAGTAGACGGGGAATGTTCTTCTTCGACCTGAATATAAAACTACTCATATACCTATATTTTTCCCGACTTGACAAACAGTGTGCAGTATTATGTGATAAACGACAGGAGAAAATATTACATACTCGTTAGTACCTAAAGCTTCTACTCGCGATGTGTAATCCTATAAAATATCAATTAATGGGAAGATGAAATAAATAAAAACCATCCCGTAACATTGTTAATGATATTTCTCGTAGTATAAATAATAAAAGATATCAATTTCGCAAGTAACTTATACTTTCTGATTCTGAACTGTTAAAGCTCGTCGAGAAGCTTTCGGACAAGTGAGTGACGTTCCTAACGAATGCTCGAGATACCTTCCTGATTGATCGATGGTTTTTTCCCGACTGTTTATTTTTATGGATAGGGTTTTCTCATTTTTTAAAGCTCTAGTTTTGGCGTTGAAGCTTTGAAGCGGAATTATTCGCAACTCTTCATCAATATTACAATAGATAATTGCAAAAAAGTAGTAATAATTATTTAGATGAATAAAACACCATGCAACGGGCATATTTTTTTGCGAATATTAATGGGATGATGTGGATTAAATTTCTTAATTTGGTTTTATTATTTGTTCTTTGTTTCAGCTAACTTTTTGGTTCAATTTTTGTTTTTAATGCCTTTATTTACTTATTGGTGATTTTATTTGATATTTTCCATCAATGATGGTTCCATCAATATGTTAATTTTTCGTGTTTAGGTACTTCTAAATTTTATTTCCACGTTTAGATGCGAAAAATCAACTTTCAGTAGAACTTATTGTCAGTAAAAGAATCACATTACCGAGGAAATAAGATTCTGGTTGTGACTTCTAATGGGCATATCTTTGAATTGCACACGTAAATAGCATCAAAGTATACACGAATTACACGCTCTTGTCTAATGATGCCCGTGTAAATATGCAATAACGGCCATTTTGAGAATTCTTTCTCATCGTAATTACAGTGATATTATATACGTGCCTTGTATATTAAAATATTCCTTCATAACAGTCTGTACTAAATTGCTGTGTGCATTTTATGTGTGGTAATAAATGTAAGCGCCTCTCAAGGAAACGTGGTTGGTTAATTTCTAAGAGATACGAGTTTCATAAATTATTGTGCTTAATATATCTCACTTTTTAATAAGCAGCACTATACAGTTGAATGATTGTTTTAATATATTGGACAAGTAATGTAATTAAAATTTGTAATTTCGTACCTAATATTGGGAACTCTACATCCAATTTGACAATGATTTTTGTTTCCCATTCACGATGAATTATAGATATTTTTTTTAACCTCTTTATAATAGAATAAAAGAAAAAATATCAAAAGTTTGATTGACCACAAATCGCTCAATTTTATTTCACGACAGCGTATTAATCAAAATGAAGAGTAGAGAAATCAATACAGATTAGATAAAAAAGCGGCGTTGGCTAAACAAAGTAGGTATCAGAAAAATCTGAACAAATGACAAAACTTCCAGCTTACGGCAATCAATTACGGAAGAAAAATGGTTTTGCCTTAACAAATTTGAAAAGTTTTACCTCTGTAGCTCGTATAGTATATATCTGTATTGATTTTATTAGTACCTATGTAATAACCCAGCAAAAGCTGTAAGTGCCCATACACATCAATCTTTCAGTAACTCTATTTACTTTCTATGATCCCAGAGTTTCTCAAATCTTTCTTGTAATATTTTGTCGCCCTATAAAATAATAAAACTGAAGAGGTTAATAACAGTTTGGTGAAACAACATTGAACAGTAAATCACAAAATTCGCTAGAGACAAACTATTTTGTGAAGAGATGCAAACTAATCCTAACTCCCGTTTTTTTTTTATTTCGAGCAAGTGGCTCCAATTTTGTTGAGAGACTCTAGAGTATCGGCCGTTGACGAGGCGGCATCGAATATAAAATATGGCCAGAATTGGATCTGCAGAGAAAACGTAGAAGTCCACTTCGCACGTAACGTAGGGTTTAGATATTTATTTTCGTCCGGGGTTATTTCCAGCGGTAATTTATGGGTTTCAATTTAAAGCGCATATTTTTTACAAAATGTGATTTTTTTCATGTGTCCGGTTGAACGCATTTATCATTTTACGTAAAAGTAAAACATTTGGATATGAAATATTTATGTTTACGTTTTATTTACGTGTGGTTACAATACAAAAGAGTTGACATACATACGTTTACCGAAAAGCGCCTGCATTTTTTTTAAAATGTTTATGTTATGCATTTTTTTTTAGATGTTTGAAATCAACGGATGGCTACCACATGGTAATATTGTAAAATATTCTATTAACGTTCGTATACTCGATGATTTACTCATAAGAATATTGTGTCTTACTAATGGCTGTAATAAAAGACTGTTAGATATCTATTAGCTAATAAAAAAAAAGATTTTCTTTAAAACTTTGTTTTATATACATATTTTAACAGATTTTCAACTAACTAATTTAAATATAAAATAAACATATTGAGGTTAAGGGATATTTTTTTAAATATCAATGCATAAAAGTTTTAGTTTCTTAATAAAAATTTTAAAGTCTATAAAATACATTAAAACTTTTGATATAATATTTAATTCATTCAGTAGAGGTATTTTCTATCGATTTAGAAAAAGCACTATAATAAAAACGAAAAAGTAAATATTTTATGAATATTCCAAGAAGTAAACTAAGTTTGTAAATAACCATAATGGTTTCTGAATCAGCAGTTTTTATTTTAAATTCCGACATAATTTTCCACCTAGAAGAATACTGTTTTTATTTATCATTGAAATTTTGGGGAGACTATGTCAACGATTTTTACTTCGGAATAAAGCTTTTGAAATCCAGCCATTCTTATTCAAAATGACAATGGACAATCTCAAAACAAGCTTAAGTTTCCGTGACTGTTTTGTATTCCCACTTATCTTTATTTGTTTCAAGATTATGTCTGGCTAAAATCCGCATCTAGAAATTAAATCAAGGAAATGTTGAACCGACAATGGAACTAGAGAAATTTGATTCCCTCGAACCCCAAAGGTATTGGGCTAACTTCAAATTAATTTTATCAAATTATTAAATTAGGTTATTTTATAAGTCAATGTGAAGCATGAGTTTCGAACAGTATTAAATTCAATGCAAATATTAATTCAAGAATTTCAGAATTCAAAGTAAACTGAATGAGAAATTTGTAACCTTCGTACAACACGAAATAATTATGTTATAAATACGAATGTAATTATATTTTCATTGTGATTAAGTGGAATACAATAATAATATTTAGAATAAGTATTAGAAATCTAAAAGAATGTTGAGTGTTTAATAGAAATATATATCTAATAGGTACTGTACTTTTTCTATCTTCACGTTTTTACTTAATTAAATCGAAATTATGCTGACATTAAATAAATTAAACAGCACATAATCTTACGAATCAAATTAGATGCCTTAAAACGTGATGTTTCTTTTTTCCTTTCTCTTATAAAGGGAAAAATCAATTCTAAAATTAATTTACAAATAGACCTTTCCTTTAGTTAAATTCGTATAAAAGTGATTATATTCATGTAATCCCGCTGACTTAAATTTACACATCATCAGAAACTTCAAAGAGTTTCCACTTCAATGTTTCCCTTCCATCAATTTTAAGGTTTCACTTTGAAAAAAATTAATTAAAGTAATTATTCACCATCCGAACGATCGATATCCCCATCGGCCTCTTTACCTGTGAGCTTCTATAAAGATACTTGAAGAATAAATTAAATTTTCTTAATGAATGTACCTATATATCTTCATGGAGTTATTGGCAATATTTATTATAAATACTTTATGAGATGTTTTGATGAAAAAACTTTTGAATTTTTTATTGGAAAAACCAATTTCATTCATTTAGATTTAATATTTTCACGAAGGCATTAAATATTATTTTAGGAAAAAAAAATGAAAACTTGATCGGATGAACATCTTCCTCAGGACGCTTTTGTAAACACGAATTGAAAACAATATACATTTTCCCGTTCTCCCCATCACAAAAGTCAATATACCGAATAAATAGAAACGAATCCCGAATACCGTAATGATAAGCATGAATTGATTTGCTGACAACATATAGACGGTATTCATATCGGTAACTTTATTTCCTTTTTTAGTATCAGACTTTTCCATTTCTGTTCTTCTTACAACAGAATAATTCTGAATATGATTTCATGATAGTATCTGGCAACATAAAGTGAAGTAAATTTAGGAAATGGGCCTCTTGAAGCGTGCTACAAAGGAATAATTTCAGAATGCAAACTTCTACAAGAGGTTTATTTTATTTTCCATTTCATTGGAACTTTCGTTATGGAAGTATGGAGATTCTACTTGAACAATGTCATTTAATCAATTCATTTTCGAACAAGGAGGTGTCCTCTTTTGAATATAGAGTCATGAGCTTACTAAAAATAAAATATGAGTGAATTATTTTTCTTTGTATTATAAGCTAAGTTTATGAAGATTGGATTCAGAATTTATGGATTAATAAAATAAATATTATGGTCAACAGTGCCAAAGTTTCTGTTTATTTATGAATAGAGGAAATTTTTATATTTTCACAGTGAATAAACAGGCAAAGTGAAACAGAAATAAAAGAAAACTGAGCTTTCCGAAGCATCCCTGAAAGTGTCCTTTTTCTTTTTCATAAAGGATACAACTTTTTTAAATAAATAGTCGTTGGTTGTTCGGAACATTTTCCTTTCAACTTGATTCTCTGACCCACATATACATAAAAGAAATTGGAGTGTTTTATTTTTTATTGAATGTCTTGCAAATTTATACAGTTTAAATGCCTAAGCCTGTATTTAGCATATTTTAACCATGTTTTTGCTTGATTTTCATTCGTAAACTAGTAACTAAAATCAATAAATTTTAATTCTTGTATATATATTAATTTAAATATTAAATATATTCCACTTCTTACCGAAAAATACAAGGACTAAAAATATTTCAATAAAGTTTCTCTCAAGAAAATCTTGTGTATTACTTTTTTAATTACCTACCATTTATTCCTCAACCGCGTCTAGAAATTTTAATAAGGTATGCTGTTATTAAAAGGAATAAATTTGAAGTGCAGAGATAATAGTGAACCGAATTTTAATATTTATGAACGCCTTAACCGAAACCAATGAAAATGCATTTTAAGCAAGGGTTTGAAAATAAAATTACATACAATTATAAAGAAATTGCACTTCAGCGAAATAACGCGGATGTAATATATTTCCATAATTACTATATAGAATATAAATTTCGATTAAATCTTTTGGCATTAATCAAATAATAATTTATTACTTAAACAGGATTTAGTAGATAGAAGCATAAAATGTGAATGAAACTTAGAAAAAATAGATACGTCTTTAATTAACACAAAATTAAATCCGGTCTGTTAATAAATTGAAATTCCCATTCAAATAAAGATGACGAAACTAATTATTTTTAAATAAAAATAATTTCCTTCAATGAGGAAACGAGAAATGGTCGGAAACTTAATAATCCTGCGATGTTTCAAAGTTGTCCAACTGAACATTAATTCGAAATTGTGATAAATTATTTTAATTAAGCTTATTAGTTTCCAACGAGTTGAAAGTTCATTAGTGGACTACACGGATCTTTTCACTCGTGAAAGGTATGGGAATAAATTAAACGGGGTTTTCTTTATCGTCGAATTCCAAGCATAGTCTAATCGAAGTGATTCGAATAGTTCATTAATAAATCTCATCTCATTTTGGGTAATATGATAGATCCCTTCGGTGGACGAAATTCATATAATCCAAAATTCCTATCTACAGTTACAATTAATTTTCAGCTTCCAATTATATGTCATTCGATAAGATTCCAACGATATAATATATGTACAGTGTGATTTATTGGTGGTGTAAAAATATCCAATATCCTCTATGTCTTCTTACAGGCACTGTTTGAAATATTAAATAACCCTGTATTTTTTAATATAGGAGGATTATAATTTAATCTTTTTAATTTGCAACAAGCCATAATTTATATTATGTAAATTTTAAGTAAATACATTCAAAATAATTGAAACAATTTAACGAAGAAAAATGTTTACTAGGCAAATCCGACTTTTTTCGAATGTTATTTATTAGCTTTTAATTCGAACAAAAAAGGCTCGAATTAAGTAAAATTTATGTAGCTTCCCATTTATAATTACAATTCGTTTTCTTGCACTGGCGGCGGCGTTTCCCTTCATTCCGTTCGCTTTTTGTGTTCCTCGGATATTAAACAGGTATTACGTCGCTTTCCAAGCCGAGTATCTAGACGACTTAATTGTGTGCTGCCGTTACAGAGAGATTTCAAACACGTCTTTGTATTCCAATATTCAGACAATGAATGTTACGGTTAAGTTTAGTTGCATGAATTTGTCGTCATGATGAAGTACTGTGTCAAAGACGCGAGCATTTTGAAGTCTGGCTGAAGTGCTTCTGACAGATGAGACCGAGCCGCTGTTTCCGCGTAATTATTCATGTACTCAGACATGAAAAGAATTTTCATCCGTTTTCATCCGGCTGAATAGAAGAGGAAACCACACTTAATGCTATCTAGAATTGGTTGCAAGAAACCAGAACTTGTAGGTAAATGTTAGAACAAGAGTCGTATTTCCAAATTTAGTTTAGTCTTCATGATGTTTAGCCATGCTAGTCTTATCCTCAGTTCAGAACTCCCATTCTCCCATTCTTTCCATTGAGCTATTAACCATTCTATCAACTATTCATCGTGTACGTGAATTTACTTGGAATAATATCGAATATATTATTGAGTTTAATTAAATAATGTGTGTACTATTACAACCGAAGGCTTGCAACAATTTTTAATATTTGCAGTTGCATTAGAATCCAAAATTGCTACATATTTATGTATATACCTAAATTTAATGCAGTCGATTTTTATTTTTTAAAGTAATTATTAACAAAAGTGTCAGGGAAAATAAAGCACCTTGTAATATCTCGACAGGGCACCGACTATTGCGAAATTTTCTACGGGTCTTGGGGAATTTTTCAGCACGCGCATGAGATAATGAAAGACTGACTACATCGTTGAGGTATGCTCATCAAGGCAGATATTATCTACCGTGCCGAACGGTTCTGTGTGTATAGTAGATAATTACAGGGGAAAAATGCAGCTTTAGCATTCCCATTTACTGATACGTCGACCTGAATACTAAATAACCTGGGTAAACGAATTCATCGCCAGTGGAAACTGAGGAATTATGATTAGACGCAAAGTTCGCAGGAAATATGCCGCGAATACATCGAGGAGTATTTTGTAAGAAAGCAAGTTTAGAGGTAACGGTGCCTGCGATGGTTGGAATAATGAAGTTCGCTTGAGAAGATTTCCAGAAGATCGTATTTCCAGGGAATATTACCTAATACAAAATGGGCCTTTTCTTTATCGTTTTTTTTAAGATATCTGCGTGAATAATGAACACATTACTGTAATAATCTATAAATTATTCTAATTTGAATTTCTAAATACAACGTGGAGTTTACCTTTCTACCTATAGTAAATTAATGTACAATTTATAGAAAAATTAACTAACATGTATATGAAATTCAATTACATACGACTTAATCGAAATATTAAAAATTTTTCTCTAGAATATTAATTGAACGACCGTACGCATAAAAGACATTTAGTTTTCCGTTCGACTGAAGTTTACAGCATTTTTATTTTAAAAACTTTGCTTTTATGCTGAAGAAATTTTTAAGCAAAGTCTTCAGCAATTGGTAACTGCCGAGGGAAGTTTGGAAAAGTTTTTCTGCTTCTGAATAGGGTAGAATGTACTTCGGTTAGTAAGGGTTATGCGAAGTTGGATTTACATAAAGCCGCAAAGTTGACATGGAGCGGGTACTTTCATTATCGATTCTGTTTTGGAATTTTAAAATATAGGGACATTGTGTATTCGAGAATACCTAAACAAAGTGCCTACATAAATTCCATGCGAAATATGTTTGATAGAAAACATAAGCATAAATATAAAATTTTTACTACTGTATAGGTTTACAAAAAAAATATGTTACATTCTATACAATATAGATTTTTCGTATTGCTTTACAAATTAGTATTCTAAACTAGTATGAAGTGGACATGTGTTTTTTTATTATGAAAAATTGCCCTTTATACTTTTTATGTACCATTACCACGTCGTTAGAGCACATAAATATCACCTTGTGACTATTTTCGCTCCAGCTAATAGATTAATATGCATGCATCGTGCTATTGGTGTATATTCTAAAGTGCATTTAAATGCATATGTATTCCAAGCACAAGGAGATGACATAATTCATGGTATACGTATTTGATTACAAGAGAAAATAAATTTGAATATCAAATAACAGTGGAATTTTTTAATTATTGTATATTAAATTCTAGATTGAAAAAAGGTGAAAGGTATTCTAATTCTACCATTTCATTAATTTGAATTGCATTGTGCAACGAAAATAAACAACGCGTAACAAACTTCAAATTTTAGAATTTACTTGAAAATTATCATTTTGCATATCGCATAAAGAATAGCGTTCCAACCCTTTTTGTCACGTCGTTAGCGAATATAAATGCAACAATGTGACTCTCACTTCAGTTAATAGGTTAATATGCTTGCATCCGAGTGAACGTTATGTCTTCCAAAGTTCATTTTAACGTGTTTGTGCACTTCTCGCTTAATAATTGAAGTGTCACGGGCATATTTTCTCCTCTTGTTGTTTCAGTGCATCACCAAGAAGATTGATTTATTCACTGAATATGGAACGAATGGTGTTTTTGTTTCAAAATGAAGAATTTTAATTGAACATTTGTGCGAATGCGAGTATAAATATTGACTTTAACATAGTATAAATTACGATGGTCAATTGGGAACCGTTACTGTGGCCGTTAATAAATAATCTCAGATCATTTATTGAGGGGGACATAAATTCAAAACGGACCGTTGTTTTTTCCTCCGTCCTAATTGGCTCAACGAACCACGAAAAGGCAATTATCTTCAACAGTAAATGGCTTCAAAACAACAAGTCCGAGAATGCGAAATCAATACGGCAAGACACAGCTGCCTATTGCAGGTCCACGTAAAATGCCACTATTTCAGCTCGTTTCAGCTTAAAAGCTCCTTCCAATACAAATGACCCGAGAGGTCAAACTCACAATGGAAAGCTTAGCCCTGCGTCTTTTACATTACTTACGAGGCCGCGTATAAAAAAGCAATTTGTACTTGTATTTCAACACCGAAAAGTTCTGTTTTATCGTGCGTGACTATGTACGTGAAACATTTCTATAATATTTCAAGATCTAATGAGCTGGATGATTATATTCGCCGACGAGACTGGAAAATAACATTTTTCTCTTTCCTATTTGATATTGCAGCCAAATCAAATGGACTGAACATTTCTAAAAAAAATCTTAGGCAGGTACATTATTGAAAAATTACACGTTATAAATCGATAAATCATAGCCGAAACATCCTATATAAGATGAAAATTCGAGATTCAATGATTTAAAGATATAATGGAAATGTTGCCAGTATTCATATGACTTTGACATGGTTACAACTATTTTAATCAAACTGTAAAATACTAGATAAGTAATACCTAAATAACTCTATTAAAATGCACTCATTCTAATTAAAAATGTTTTCAACAGTAGATTCTACGATTAATTAAATGAAGTATTTCGTTGGATGGTTTGCTTCTTATGCATGCATATAAATTTCTTTGTTTAGAATCCGTATCTCTAAAACGACAGGTCCGTTGAATTGCCTAACAAAAAATGACTATTGAGGAGTGTGGGAGATTTAGCGGTTAGTGTAATTTATTGGAGATTTGGGCTTATCAGGTGCTCAACGAAGTCCGCAGAATTGGGACATAAAGGCATGGATCATGTGCGTGATTTATTACGCGTACCGGTTCGAAAGCGGTCGAACTTCGAAAACGGGCGAATGATAAAATTGATGAAATACCTGCTCACTTTTAGCAGGAGGCGGTTTTTATCTGTATGGAAGGTTTGTATGATAATTGAAAAATGTTTGTGTAAATATTTATTTCGATAACATTTTTAATCGAGATGTATCGCATACTCCTCCCAATGAATTTCATACATATTTACAACGAATATTTTGTGTTATCGATTCAAATCAAATAAAAGGCATTGAAATAGGATTTTTCAAAACACTTTCTATAATTTAACAAATTAATAGATAGATATCTAATAATTATTAGTCTTGTAGGTATAATGAATTGCAATTAATTCCCCGAAAGTGTTATAAATCATGGCAAAAAAAATCGGATAAAGTATAAAATATGGCTGCGTTCATTATTCCCAAACGGCAAAATAATTTAAATTCAACAGTTGCTAAAAGCTGAAAGTAAACATGTACTATATCAGGAAATCCACATAATATTGATTTTTATGAAAGCTCAGGACCTACTCCGAATATAATTGTATTTATGCGCTTAAAAATTCGCCTCTCGCGAATTTATTTCACTGTTCGGAATATAAATCAGAGCTTTCTAAATACTAATCCCAATGCTATCTCATCTAATTGTGAACATTGTGTATAAAGAGATATCCATACACAAGCATACATTGGATTACCAATCTTGAATTTCTGATATACGGCCCGCTGTTCGCATTCTAATGAGAAACCGTCATCAGCGATTCTATTCCTCATCAATTTTAACATGTCTACATCCTTGATCAAATAGGAATAAATGCGTGAGAAGGAAGCAAATAAGTTTTTTTTTGATTTGGATAATAAACCTCCAAATGGAAATGAATAGATGAAATCGCCAAGTTCATATATGTGCAAAGGCAAAAATTGTCACAGCCATGCACAAAGCGCGCTCATAACGAATTGAAAAAATGTACGGTATTTTTTTTTGATGCATACAAAAAAACACATTTGAATATTGGTTAAAAATTTATATTTTAATATGAATTAATCTGCAGAAACAGCAAACATAGGAAGCTATAAAAACGACATTTACCACATCACGCATATACATAATAGAAGAACATATATTTAAAATAAATTATGCAGTTTCCAATTAATTTTTTTAAGCTTTTTAGATTGGCGGGCACTGAAGCGCCTACGCCAATTATTCAAATATTCCGAAGAGTACTTTCAAACTAAATTATAGATAAGCATATCAATTCAACAATAATGATCCGCAATCCACATTTTACTTTAAATGTTTGGTAGGTAAACAAAAAATATTCCATTTGCAACTCCTTTTATACACACGCAACTGCCTGGATCGCAGTTTGTTTGACTTAGTGTTTCTGTTGTTGATGCCGCAGAGACTGATTTATGAGATACTGCCAGTGATGGGATGATCACTGCTTGTTAACTTTCATCCGTTGTTGAGTACAGATGCCCATCGGCATTGTTATGTAAGTTTCATTCTAATTTCTAACCGTAGAACAAATATGTCTTCTATCCTTTAGGGGCGCACTCGACGATGAGTTTAGTGGTATAATTAAGGGTACTCTTTAAACACAACGATAAAATTAAACGTATCCTATCCTACTGTTAGTAAAAGCAGAATTATTCAAACAAATATTACGAAATAAACTATCTAGGATGAAAAAATTAAATATTAAAAAAATAATTACTCTATATCATTAAATAAACGTATACGTTCAAGATTGCTTGAACGGGGTGAATATACTTCACGAGATTAAATCTTTTGTACAACTTGATCGCATTTACATCAACCAAAGCTGTTTAAGTGGTATTTGAGTGGTGCTTGAACCTAATCCAATAAAAGGTTCATAGGAACAGTATTCGTGTTTATGTCCGTCTTGAATATTCTGCAAACTCAATTATGGTTAAATAAAACTGCATTTGGAAGGAATCGGTTTGGTTTGTTCAGTATTCGTAAAATAAATTTCAATGTTTTACGTTCATGTTTTAGAGGTTGTTTGAGTACGCTGTTTTCGTTTCAGAGACGGTCCATTGATATAAAACATAATAAATTGCAATAGATACTTATATGTTTTAGGTATATAAATATCCACTTAATTCTAAATAAAATTTTATGATGTCCACATAACTTATTGTATATAAGTACAGACTCGTATAAAATGCAATACGTAAGGTTTATTAAGATATATATACACCGATTTAATCTGATAATATCAACTGTTTCCTTATCTGATTATCCTTCAACCTACGTCGATGTTTATTAAATTAAGATCTGTAACTAGTTTTGAGAATACAGATGTTACGAACTTGTCTTGATACACCCGATTCCTAGGGATTTATCAACCTCCTGAATATTTCTCGGACGTGCGAGTCTCTAATGCGACATCTGGATGGATATAAACTCTGTAAATTAATTAACTCTCGCAGTCGAAATGTCTCGAGTCGTTCCTACAGAACAGCGGTGGCAGCATGTAAAATCTGATATTTCTGGATCCTGCAGTGAGCCGCCGTAATTACAGAACGATCCTGAGAACTTAAGAACTGAATTTTATTTTCTTTTATTTAACTTGGAGGCGAACTCGCCGGAATGGGAGTCAAGAACAGATAATTTTTCGTTTGGTTAATCGCCGGGTCGAGATTAAGTTGCTCGGATTTTTAGGTAAGCACGACCACAAAGGAAGAATATCATCTGAATTTATGAATTCAGTTTTATGCTGCTTTAAAAACTGCATAGGTTTTATTATTTTTTACATTACTCCAATTGTGTTGTCTAAGATTAAACAGATAGTACCTATCTTTTACAAAAATAAGAATGGAAGATTGAGTATTAACAGGTATTATTATGTATATATTATCAACTTTACGTATGTATAACTTATAGACATTAGGTAGAATAATCAAAACCAGGCTAACTTCTTTACCCTTTCCAAAAGTTTCGTCAAATTTTCAAAATTATAAGTACCTTCTAAATCTACGTAAGTGCATGCAAAAAGACTCACCAGAGTTCCAGAGGAGCCATTAATATCTGGTATACAAACTCATATAAAAGCGCACTTCTATTACATATGCACTACACGAAAAAGCGAAGCAGTACAGACGCGACACGAACTGACACAAAATGCATTTTCTTCCTTTTTTTTCACAACCTTAGTTAAAATGTTATCTTATGATTATTTTATATCACACCACTCCAGAGATTGATTTTAACATATTGGCGTTGTTCTCGAATTTCTGTAAAACAAAAAAAAATATTCATGAATCAGGATCATGTGATTATTTTTAATGCATTCGTTTTCAATGAAGAAATTCAAGAGGAAGTAGACATATAAAACGACTAAATATTGAGACGAGAATAGTGTAAACTTTAGATCAGAAAAATAAGTCTCTATTAAGTGAAAAAACTGGACGTATCTATAATTGAGATTCTCATATTTCTGGAATAAAATAGAGGCTCCAGGCGGTAGTGAAAATGAGATATAATGTTACTAATGGAATCATTAAATTTCAATACAAAGATGAAATTTTGGTTAATTGCATTATTTGAACGGATACAATTCAACATTAGGGCGATATAAATAGATGTATGAAGTAAATTAATATGCAATGCTTGTATTGTAGGTTGTATATAGGTGTTGTATTAGTATAGGGCATGCACCAAAAAAACAGGGAATAAGTATAAGTACCTATTTAATTAAAACATAAAATTAAGTTAGTATTTTAGAAACCATCAAATAGTGTAAAATATTTACATACAATAAAAATTTGAAGCAAAACATTTTTACAGCCAATTTCAATTGAAAGGTCGATTTTCTTCCTGTTACAATCTCAAATATTTCGAGCAAAAAGTCAATTAAGAATAGAAAGAAAAATCCAAAACCGTTCTCCCCGAATAAACAAATTTAATTGCGTACCAGCATTGCAGAGCGGTCCTTACAAAACGAAAACCCTTGTTAAAACCGAAAAATCTGAACTCAAAAATAACAAACAAGTCCTTAGCCCTGCATGCGATGGTTTCCACCACCATTTTATATTCCTCTCCTTCCGAATCGAGTGAAAACTCGCAGCTGTACGGGCGGCAGAAAACGAAAAGCGCTGGTCAGCTATTTTCTTTAGAAACATATTTGTAAATTACTTTATAACAATTTTGCGTTTTGTAAATTTCCACCAGAGGTTCGTAAAAAATTTTATTCCAAAAACAATAACCCGACTTTCAATTAGACCTTTATTTCGAGGAAATGGAAATATCATTGGATGTCTGCAAATCGCGTTTCATCCTATACATAATTAAATGCACGTTGTTTCGAATATTCAGAATACGCTCGGTTTGATATATACGGAACTGCGTCTATCTGATGAGGCGAATTAGTCTTCTGACTTGGTACAAAAACCTTAATCCTACTCGTAACCAGTTATAATTCAGTGTGCGCACACTGAACTGTAGAATACGCGATCGATACCATTAAAACGTGTATGACATGTACGCTGCATTCCACATCCGGGAATATTAATAAAGCCTTTGAGACGTCTTGAGTTGCATAATAGCCTCACAATTAGACATCTTTAGTTTACCAAATTTGCGGGAGATCGCATAGTTTAGTTAGTGTTCAGAGCACAATCGCGAAATTCGATCAATATAACTTTAGTTCAATTAAGAACTGGAATTAGATGAATCAATTGTAATGTAAATAAATGAGAACATACATCGTAACATCTACATAAGTAATTTTGGTTACAATAACACAGAGGAATAAGTTCATACATGCGTATAAAATTTAATGTAAACAGGATGAGGTCGAAATTGTGGAAATGTGAATAACTGATTCATTCAAATGATATTTACTTCGAAATAAAATGAAATTAATTTAGTTAAATAGCATAAATAATGTTTAAAAAATAATTTAAAAATATTTTAGTTCAATAACTACCTACAGTATCTACAGATAATTTATATGCATGTATTAATAAATATATCAAACTTAAGTGTAAATAAGCTTACCAGTGCAATCAATATTGGAATATTAAGGACAGCTAGACAGTTATCCGCAAACTGAAATAAATCTGGATCTATTAAAGCAAATAAATATTTCACATAAAATTTCTACCTAACCCAACCTTACCAATTCGTGCACGCATTAATATATTTTTTTATTGATAAATGTAATAAATATAGCATAACGCTATTTCCGAATACTCTATTTATAAAAGAAAATTCTTTTTGAAGAATATGAGTTTACTTAATCGCAGTCTCTTTGTTCAAGCCTCAGTAAATGTTTAAATGATTTACATTTTTTGAAAGTAACGAAATTATCTTCTCGACTTAGGCCGTCGAGAAATAATAACGCTTAAGAGCCGAACAGAATAGAAAAACTCCGGCGTTTCGCGGCTCGTATATTTTAATTTAAATTCACTACGCCTGCTGAAAACTACTTTGTCATTTGAATGTGTCCTTCTACGCCATTTTGTTAACAAACTCGGGACAAACTTTTAGATTACTTAAATTTCTGCAGGCAAACGTTGGAAAATTTCTTGTAATCAAATTAAATTGCGGAATAATTTCATGAAACACCATCAAGCTGATTTTCGTCAAATTATAGCTGGGTATGTTTTTATTAAAAAGCCTGTTCTACTTATAGTAAATACCGTAATATCAAATCATATTTTAAACATGCTTTTGAAGGATTAAAATATACTATATAAAAGAATGTGAAAGAAATATATGTAAAGTAGAATATAATTTCTGAAAGGAGGTGATTAATGTGAAACTGAATTACAGGAAATTCATAATTTAAATACCTATTCATTTTATTTGGTTGTAAAGAAGGGGTTCGCGTTGCTAACGTGTTCACTGCGTTGACATACACAAAATACACGAAAAAGGGCGATGACTGTTATGTACGTTTTCACAATTTATGAATGGCAGTTTTCCAACTATTCAACTGAAGAGAAGTAAAAAAACATTCTCTACGTAAGTTTAAACAACTTTATAAAAAACAAGCACGGTTAGCGAAAATTAATGTTTGGTTTTCAGCTGCAGTTTTCTGACTAATTTCAACGTTTTCTTTGTGGCGAAAATTCATATTTCATTCAGTATTTTCCCGGACTCCAAAAACTTGCACACGCTTCATTTTAAAGGATTCAAATGAATTATATCTATTTGAATAGATGCAATCAAGCATGAATTATTTCAACAGTCCCAAAATTGATTAACGTATCTCGTAATTAAACCTACAAGAATTTAACTTCAAATTTACAGTACGTGCCAAAATACATAAGTGCATTTACATGAAATTGAAAAATGAGAAGTTAATTATCGTAAAAATTAACAAAATTTCGCAGACAACTGTACAAATTTTTGAATTAAATGTAATTGCGAAAACTATAATTGCCAACTGTGAATGTTGGTAGTAATAGTTGTTTATTTTTAATCATCAAAGTTAGTTAAAAATTGTAATTAAAAAAGCACTCGTATTAGCATATTTGAACTAGCGAAATTTTTTAGTGCTGATGCCGCTAACAACATGACGACGAAATATTCATTAACGAACTATCGTGTGTAGTGAGGAGTTTCTAATTTCTGCTGCGACCGCAGGAATGTCAGGAACCGAGATTAGACGTATTCTCCTATTCCCACATCCCACGGGAAGAATTTGGCAGGAAACTGCACCTTGAAGTCTATAAAGCGGTATTTGTGACGTCGTTTCCTTCCGGCCACAAATTTATGGTTATATAATAAAATTTGATACATTCGAAGAGAACAGAACGACAGAAATATACGGACCTTTTTATTATTAAAAAAGAAGTAGGTGTAGATATTTGATGAATTTATAGTAGAATGGATTTATTAAAATTATTATTTTGTAGGAATATTGTCTTTGCTATTTTGTAGCTTAGTGAGAGACAGGTACATTAATTCAGGGAACAAATCATGCTGTTGAAGCGCACTTTGTTGTTGTTAGGACCGAGTTTTACATAAACAGAATGAGCTGAATATTAACGCTGCAATTTAAATTAGTTTTAGCTTGTTCGCGAACAAAATGTTGTTAAATAACAATATTTGATATTTTTAACAAAAAACTTCTACCAATTTTTTGCATAATTCTGGAAGTAAATAAATAAAACTTTAAATATCAAATATGGAATTGGTGGAAATTAATGAAGGTAGAAAACTGTTGACCTTTTTATTTTATTAATAACTATAAGAAAAAAAATAAGGTTTCTCCCTGAAAACTCTAATATAGGATGTTTACTTGGTTTATAGCTGTAATAAAATGGTGGCTTAAAAACTCAATTTTCTTGTTTCGGCAATAAAATCGTACTTAACCTTAAGGAACCTCAATCGCAATGCAGTTATTTTTTGTAGCGAAGCTAAATTAGACGAATAAAATAGTTCCTGGAAACATGGAAAATGCGAAAAGAGCACGAAATTTATTTTACCAAAATATAAAAGGAACTGCAGGCGGATAATATCTCGTTCATCTAAATTAATGGTCCGGTCAGAAGTGAAGGAATAAGGTATATATCGAAAACGTATCCTTTAACAGCCCGACATCAAAGTGAAATATTAGGGGATGCGGTCCTTGTTTTCATCGACAATTTTGTCTATCTGATACTGCCATTCGTCTTATTCGCATACTGAACTTTAAATGGACCTTCGCCAGAAAACTATAAATATCTGTAACTGTCGAAAATTTCATATGTTCGTACGAGTTAAACAAGCAACATATTTTTACTCCTGTACGGTGCACGATTATCAAAACTTTATGGTAGGTATTCTGCAAAAATGATACCTATAATAGAGTTGATTTAAAAATTTATTTACACGAATACGTAATGGCAAAAGTGTAGGTTTGCAAAGCTTATGGTTAGATTCTTCGAATTGCCACCAGTAAGTAACAAAACATAAAACATTCTTTAACGTACACTTATCCGTTGATTAGAAATACCTAGAAATTTAAAATTTCGCAAGCGTAGCCCTGCGAGTGTTGTTTCAAATATACGTTAACCCTCCTGAATTTTATTTTTCTAATAAAAATAAAATTAAACCTTCGCCGGTTCAGCTTTAATAGCAGTTATATTGCCGCGCTGACAGCTGGCAACTCATTTGGCTCCGACACTCTCGCCATCAGTTCGGGAATATCAGTATTTGATCTGAAAATAATTCAGGTTGTTACTCGAAATGGTAGCGAAATTGGATAAGACCCTCATTTCTTAGTTTCGAAGCAAGGTTTCCGACCGTCGCCTTGGAAATTATTACTTCAATAAATTCTGCGTCGGACCAATTTACGTTAGTGCCGAGGCAAAGCAACAAAGCGACACTTGGAAATATTCGTATTCTCTGCTACCTAGCAAGGGATTGTTGTGTTTTTTTACTGCTTTGTGTTCCTGTAAGAAAACTACCATTATTTACTGCTTTGTTTGTCCTTGATTTTTTTTAATTTGTATTACATTAGTAATCTAACAGAAGTCTGTAATTGTTATTGTGGTAGATTAGATAAGTCGAAATAAAGTGTTGTATTTTATCTGCTCACATAATTCCGATATAAATAGTCTGAGTTCCATAAATATCGAACTAAAAACCATTTATCAGAAGGGCTTTTAGGACTTTGGGGTGTCAGATTCTGGGAGTTTACTGCAAAGTTAATGTCATACTCACTACCACATTCCCTGATAAAAACGTTATTACGAAAACGTGCTCGAACGATTGCCCTCTTTTCACGTACGCCTAAGGAGGTTTATAAGATCTAAAAACTTTTTGGTGTAGACGCCCAATTTTAAAATTTCGCATTCTTTAAATAATTATCCTACCGAACGAATTGTTTTCACTAAATAAACGCCGTTTAATCTTCTTAATGTTAGTTTTCTAGTATAGTTTTTCGAATGTTTACAAGACTGTTTATTATATCTAATTGAAGCCCTTCATACATATTCAGATTGTACATATTTCGTATCAAACCTTACATCAATATCCACTAGCTCATGACTGTCAATGGGACGAACATTCATTAATTCATTCCATAGCACAGCAGTAATTGGAAAGTATTGATTTTGTAATTCCTTGCAACATTAGTTCATTCAAATGTGCATATGCAGCTTATAGTTAACAATAGATGCAATCATGCCTGTTTTTTTTCCTGTAAAAATGTGATTAATTTGGAAGTAATCAGTCTGATTTAAAATGCGTGATCGAATTAAAAGTTGAATATGGAAAAAGTTCGGTCTAATTAATTTTTACATTTTGAATGTTTTAGAGGAGATAAACGCCGAAAACGATGAAAAATCATCGCTTTTAATGAACCGACCGCTTTATCTTTTTAATTAAGACTTTCGTTATCTCAACGAATTTATTTACCAATACCATCAATTATGGTTATTATGTTTTTAAGGAGTATTTGCTATGGTTTAATTAAATTTGGAGGCCACATTCGCAAGAGCAAATAAATCGTTATCGATATTATGCAAATTTCTGCGAATACAAGAAAACTTGAGGAGATAAACTATAAGTTTTCATTCACGTAACTCAAGCGAACTTCTCATTGTAGTTACCTATAGTATAGTGAAAGGTACTTCAAAGTTGAGACCATCCCATTGTGACCCGGTTCAGTGCATGATTGGCAATTACAAGTTTGTAACGATGTACCTTCGCTCGCAAGATTGCTCTTTCGTAGAGGACTTACATTATCGACCCATTTATATGTATGTAAAGGAAATAACGTGTCCATATTAGTGTTGATCCAATTTTACCGTATGCCCAAACAATTCCGTATTGTTATCGATAAAAACCAATTTCGAGTTTTATTTTTAACCCTTCAACACAAAGGTTGAATAAGTAGGTAACACAAAAGAATCGAGTCAGAATATTGCACAATTATTACCTACATCAGAATAGTCTTTTAGAAATCCTCGAGTCGGTACAAAGTTTGTACAAAATAATGGATATTTTTTGTTAGGTGAAGTTCGTTTTGTTTTTATAAAAAAGAACTCATAAAAGCGGTTAAAATCAAGAAAATTTACATATTAGAATCATTATCAAATTTCGCAAGAAAATAAATTCGTTAAGTTGACAAAATTCCCAATTGTCTTTCGCAACTTCGACGTAAATTCATGCTTCTCGCAATTCACTTGAAAAATACGTTCGGAAAGTTAAACTGAGATGCAAACTCGACCATAAACTTGGAATATAATAAAGTTTTAACTTCATAATAATGAAAGATTTATGTATTATTGGGAAAGCATCTGAGAACAATAAATCATGCTCCAGTTGATATTGGAGTGAAATGTTTCAAAAATATCTTTTAAAAGACTTCGACGGTATGGCCGCTTTATGGAAACTTCGTAATTTTCCCATTGATAGTATGTACCTACTTTCTAGAGACAATAGGATTTTTTACCAAAAAAAATATCGGCGCATTTTCTACTTTTTAAAAGACCTATTATAATTCATTCCCTTTTAGCGACACAGCTCAAAACTTAAGTTTTCAAAGTTTTCAAAAAGTCTTGAGTTAAAAATGACGAATATAAGAAATCTAAACGATTCAAGTATTTAATATTAGATATAAATTATATCTATTTTTAAAAGAAATTTTGCTTTTAACCAAAGTAGTTTTAGAATCTGTATAATAGATGAATATAGGAGATCATAATTATAGTAATAATAAAATTCAGATACCGAGATAACACCTGAAGTAATGTATAAGATAATAGAAAATATCTTAATAAAGACGACTTGTTATTTTGATTACCATTTGTGTAAAACATTTCCTAATTCCTACTGAATACTGAAATACTAATTCAAAATGAATCCTACAAAATTATTCTCATCATGCCAGGATATTTGTCTTTCAAATATTTGCAAAATAATTTTACAATTCTATATGAATGAAATATCTCAGGTAGGTATAATAAGGTTTTGTATTTAGAACAATTTTGTTTTAATTTGTATGAAATGTACCAACCGACAATTGCTGCATGAATAACGTAAGGTTAGGATAATACAGGATAAGGATAAATTAATTATGATGTTAAAAGATGGTTGATATTATCCACTAAAAATAAGAAACATCTTAAAATTGAACAGATTGTGTTAAATAATATGTAGGTACGCATGTAAGAAAATAATAATAAAGTCGTTGTTGAATTGCCGTGGTAAGTATTTCGTCTACCTACCTTGCGAAAATAATTCGTAAACATTGCTCTTTTGAAATTCCCCTTGAAGTTATCAAATTACGCTAGCATTTAAAGAAAAAAATCTTTTCGACGAAATTGTATTATCCATTATTTTTTATTGCCCTCGTTTCATCCACCAAAGGAAATTTGAAGAGTTCACGATATTCTGGTTATTGCGGTACAAAAATGTTGAGAAGTTGGAAAATATATTTTTCAGTAGGTATGTAGGTAGATAAATGCTGAATTGCTGAATAATATGTGTTCAAATAATGGGTAATATTGGGATAAAGCATCCTGTAATTTTATGTAATTAGGTGTGAATAATTAAACTATTTTGTGTTTATTCTCCATACAAATGGTAACACTAGCACAAAAACATAGAAAGCGCGGCATTTAAAATGCATTATGGTTATCAGCAAGCTTATATAGCCCAGCTTTATCAAATAGGATCAATGTCAGTCTATTTGAATTGGATATTGATAGAAAGGTTATCGCAAACCATCTCTCAACTTTCAAATATCAAAGGGCACGTTATCTTTTACTTCAAACTCTACTTTAAACCGTCCATTTATTAAGTAAACGTTTTCAAGTTGTTAAATTCATCAATGTTTCACATTAAATCCTCAGTAATGACAGTAATACGTATTGCTCGTGCACTTACTGTTAGTAGCTTGTCATTTACCTTGCACCATGAATTATTTATGAGTAGTTTAGACACGACTCCTGCCCTGCTACTGCATATCATCTCGGTTGCGGGAATTATATTCTAACTAAATATGATAGCATAAATTGAATTGTTACAGCTATAATATAAAATTATTGTTATTCCATATATTATTAGAAATTGGGAAAGCTTCTGCTAATATTTTAAAATGTTTTCTTGCATGTTTCGCTGATAATTGAATTATTATTTTTGAATTCTTAAAATCATAATCCGGTCGTTAGGGAAGCGTATTAAAATTGGGTCACGTCTTATTCTCCAGATTTCGAGAGGAGTTACATCTTTTGTCATTCGGCTTCGTGACTGTAGTTAACCCTAGAGAGTATAAGTGACACAATATAAGCTCTTCAAATATCACACTTGACATAGAAAGGACATTTCACCGAAGTTTAAAATTTAATTCCCAGAAAATTAGATTTTTAACCAAAGGGAATTTTTAGGTCTTTATTTGCATTGTTTATTTATTTAGTAGTTATATTCACACAATCACAGTCAAAGGGTAAGCTTCGATAAATAAATATTGCAAAATATACAAACACTGAAATCATCGACTATTTACCGTGCGTCCAAGTATTTATATTTCTGTTCGATCACATCGAGAGATATACATCATTGTTAATGTTAGTTAAAACGCATTGTAATCATTCGATTGCACGGAGTTTAAATGCATCAATTACAGGTTTCCGTTCGGATAAATTCTTTAAATGAATGTACTGTTAATTGGTTAATAAAATAATGAACATTCGATAAAATGGTCATTACTTTTTTGTAATGATATTACCGTATACTTTTGAATATCGTTAAAATTAACAATAACATTAAACTGTTTGAAAATATTTAAATCCGATTTAAATCAGTCCGTGATTCGTATATTAGCGTTGGCTTAATTTAATTTTCCAATTGACCTGTTTACCTTTGAAGATCCATTCAGGTCTATTAAAGCTTTCTTAATTGGGTGAAAATCGGCATGTCAGACTTAACTATTAAATGTTAATACACTACTAGATACTATAATATCTATAAATACATCATTTTAATTAAGACGTTTCTCATTAGGTATAATTTTGTGATATACCTAGAGTTCGTGCATTTTCATTCCATGGAATCCTACGTAGAATTAGAGCAGTTTTTGCTGCGAAGCATTTTCTTTTCTCTTTGGACAAATACCTGCTCTACAACGATTGTTCATTTAAGCTTAACTCATTATCGTTTTGTTCGGCTTCAAGTGAAAATTTCTTGAAACTGCTACGTGACTGGCAAGGAAATTAGCAATACGCTCCATTTTCCGCTGAATTGGTTCTAATAACATGGAAATTGACTGCCATCATACGGTATTGGATGTGCGGTAGGAAACTTACTGTAAGTAATAAGTGTAATGCTGATATGCATCAGACGCTTAATTAACGGTCGCATAAACTTGCTCGTATTTGTAAAATTTCTGTACCACAACATTATCCGATTTACGATTATTGGTTTGGGAATTCAATTTTACCTTAACACGTAGAGAACTTATTTTATTTTACTTTTAATGTACAAATATATTATGGTACCTACTTTTAGGTATTTAATTATAATTTTATATTTCATTTAATTTGACTCGCCAAAAGCAGTAAAACGAACAAGGGGACGGTGGCTTTTTCATATGAAATTCCACATTAAGAGTGTCATAAATATGACAAAGTTGAAATTTCCTAGTGCACTTAGCACGACAAACATTTAGCCGGTTAGTAACATACTCTTTCTCATTCCATTCAGTTTGCGGACGTTACTCTAAAATCATCCGTACGGCAGATAGGATAACCACGGAAATTGCACCGTGTAGGATAACTTTCCAGCTTACTTTCGACTAAGTACTAACAAAATTAACCAACTTTAAATTATAGCCACGCAAAATGATGATTTTCGATTATCAAAATCACGTATTAAAAAAGTTATTAAAAAACAAACTAAGATAGGATATGTAATTAGCAGGCAGATTGATAACTGAAATTCAATGATTGTATGTAGAGGTATTTAGATGAAAAATAACATCTTATCGTAAATACAGGAAAAGACGAAAGTCGTATTTCAGATTTTCTTGCAATCGCTTTTAGAGAGCTTCGATTTGGTGTGGAAATAGATTTGAAGGAGTGTACACTGTACCCGGTTTGAATACGCTATATGGGAAACGCCTAGAGGAACGCTTTACTTTTTCTGTAATGACGTAATCTTGTCGTTTATAAGCGAAATCGATTTAATCCCCCCCGCTGAGAACGTTTCCACGATTAGGAAATTTATACTTGGAAGTATTGAAGTATGAGGCTTATTTGTTGCTCGTTACTATTGAGATCACACTGCGTTCTTTGTCGAAAAGGAAATTTCGAGAAAATTATTACATTTGCGTCCGTTCGGTTTCACCAACTCGGCTCCCTATTATTTCTCCTGAAATATGAAAACGGTCCAGAAATATTTCAAATGCAATTGTACGAAACTTCTCTTTGGCGGCTTTTGGACCTGACATAAGCTTCGGTTGAAATGAAAGATACGCCACAACTTCAGCGAATTATTACGACTGGATACAATTCAATTTATTCCACTGTAAATTTTAATACTTACATATTATTTATAGATTGTAATAAAAACGAATGATGGCATGAAATGTAGGTATACATTATTATTGAAATTCCTAGATATAATAAACTAACGAAACAAAGAAAATAAGTATATAACGAAGGAAAATCAATATGTAAGTGCTTAAAGCTTCGAACCTCCTATATCATAACACAACGGATCAGGTAACAATGCAACATATAATGGAGTATAGATTCATTCTGATTTGAAATCCGAAGTAATAGGAAACATGCGGGATTCGCATTGATTCGTAGTTATACGGTGGATTTAGAACAAGCGGGAAAGAAAATGTAATTTAGTCTTCATATATATCTATGGATGTGGATTTCTCTCCGGAGGCCGGCTATCGGCCGGTCATGCTGATCCTGGGACATAAATGGCAGGTTTCATGGTGCCAGATTGGCCTTCGTCGCACCTAAGGGAGTTGAATCCGCACCTTCGGGCTACCGATGCAACTTTCAGTTTATGGTGTTTTGTTTGCTTCGGATTCGATAATATCTTGAATTAAATATTTTTATTTCGGGTCAGAACTACCAGAATTCCATTTATTTGATCCTTTTTTTATGTAGGTACAACTTGTAAATCCTACTTTATCATTTACCTTCAACCAAGCGCAAACGTTCTTGTAATAGCTATTTTAATTCGACATCACATTATTTACTTTCACTGCGATGCGGCTGTCAGCACCTCAGATGTTTGCTGTGTTTGCTATGCTGCAAATTCAACGTGAAGCGATTAATTTTCCTCAATATCGGCTTATCGAAATGTACACCGAACAAGCATTTGCGGCTAGAATTGCCGTGTTACGTATACAGCATATGCTCCAAAGTCCAGGAAGAATTATCATATTAGTTGACGGCGGGCCATATCAAACGGATTAGTCTAAATTGCAATTGTAATTACAACAAAAAATTTCATACCATTGTATAATAACCATTACAATCCTAAAGTTTTTCCTTCAATTATTACCTACATTGTGTTTATAAAAGTTATTACATAAATAATAGCACCTATTTGCCTGCATACATAACTACAGGCAACTTTTTATTATTTCACTTAAATGCACGGCAAAGTTTATGAATTTCCATTGAAACAGTTAATTGGTTTCAGCGAGCAGGTTTTTGAATGTATGTATTCGGATGGTGAAAATTAGAAGTAAAAACTTAATGGCCGTAGTTCAGTAGAGTGTGCCAACAATTTCCGGACGAAGTAGGAACTAATATTGTGGGAATTTGCTTCCGTATCATTGGCGATATTGATGCTCTTTTCGATTCATCGCGCTGACACGACCGACCGTTCATTACGCCTTAAAAATGGAGCAACGACTACATCAAATGATAGTGAACTATCATTAGTTCGAAGATCGATCGCTTCAATATTAATTCCTCTTTGATAAACTAAGCACTGAGTAATTATTGCGTAAAGTTAACAATTACTTCAATTCACATTTCACGTAAGTTAAATATCAGGAAATCCTTTTAATCTGGACAGTTTGAATGTATGTAATAAACTTTTAAATTTCCCAAAGACATTCTGACATTTTCGATTAATTCTTTTTACAGCAATTGACCTACTTCTATTTCCTTTGAGCTCAAAGCGAAAACCAGTTAACTCCATTTACTAATCTGGGAAAATGAAATTTTAGTAAAAGACAGAATAACTGTAATCTAACCGGCGATTTAAAAACTGAGATTCCGTTAATTCTTTCCATGCATTTGAATAGCAGTAGAATGAAGATAATAACAATGGATACTGAATGGTATGGAGCAAAGATTACAAGGAACATATTATTAAGATTGGATCGTAACGGTGTAGTCGTGAAAGTCTCAGGAGCAGATGGTGTTCAAAAGTCAAGTGGCTTTAAAAAGGACATGTCAATTAAATGTTATATTTAGTTCTCTATTAGATTGATTAGATTTTTAGTTTTATTTTTGCAATAAAATGATTTCTGCATTATTAGGTAATATGAGCCTATACTAATCCGAGTGTTATCATAGGTAGACGAAATTGGTTATAAAAATTGGAATACACAATATTAAATGAAAAAAAAGTAGATGCTGGAACTAATACGTGACAAATCCGATTATATGATTTATTATTCCCGTAACGCCTAACCAGTTATTTTTGTTCCAGGCTAAAAATGTCTATACAGGCTTCATATGCAGGCTGATATAAACCAATTAAGAAAAGAAGTATTTCAAATAAGCCTTGTAAATTTGTGTTTAAATCAATATTTTCAATAAGAATAATATTTTTGGTCAATTTAACGTGTTATCGAATGTGTGCGAATGTCTGCAAATCAAACATTACCATAACCGAGTTCATACGGTTATTCCATCACGCTAATCTTCCAATATTTTGATAGGACTTGTCCGAGATTATCCCGCAGACGAGAAGAAATCTGTCCTGTCCGCTCGTCGCCGAAAATTCGGATACCAAGAGATGTTGGAAAGAATTCCCCATCGTAACTGGGCCGGCGCCGCGACGTTCAGGGGGCGTCGGTTGAAATCGAAGTTAGTCTAACGGTAGCGTTCGAAACCTCGCCGTCTCGTCTCATGTTCGCATTCACATTGAAATATTTGTCCCAATTTTGTGTTTTGTGATGCGCTCTTTTGCTGATGCCGTTTATCCGCGAGATAAATGGAATTTTTTTTGGAAGGGTCTTAGGCTGACTGTTGGATTTTCTATTTTCGTAGTTAAGGTAGTGTTTTATGAGAGAATTTAGGAATTTTGATTTATAGCGTTTCCCAGGAAACGCGAGATTACGCCTCTTAAAGCATCCGCTTGATTTATTTATGTAGTTAATATGTTGCGAAGAGCCATGATAACCGTCAAGTTTTTTCAGACACTTTTATGGGATTTAACGGGATCCATCTTAATTGAATCCCTCTTTTTGCCGTATTTCACTATAGTCAACTTTTTTATTGCTCACTAAAATATTTTGTCCACTCTGTGTCTCCTTTAATAGGTTATTAATTTCCCAAATCAAATTTCTTTATATTGGTTCCTACTTACAATTCATAATGTAGCTGGAATAGATGTACCTAATATAATTAAGTAGTTATTTGAGTAGTATCTTGTTCATATTAACATGCATAGAATCTAAATTAAAAATTCCTTCCATTTTTGAAGGGAAGCATTACAGTAAATACAATGTTTTATGATACAAAATTTCGCATAAAAATTTTTCAACAGACAATTTTACAGGAATTCGATGTCTCGGTAACTCGCGAGGGTTGCGCTATTAAATTTTCGATTATGAACTTTCGTGGAATATTTAATTAGAGCATTAAAGTGTCGTTAAAGTTATCTTAGGTCGCGGGGATACAAGTGTACGATTTATCTAGAAATAATGGCTGAATACACAATGTTGTTTTAATGAAATGATAATTATGCACTTTTAATGAACATAAAACGTTTTATTTACTCATATAGTTGTAAAATTGAAATGCTACAGTTTGTTAATTAAAATAATGTCTTGTTGAAAATTCTCACAAAAGATTCTACTCTAAAATAGTCTCGGAGAAGAAAAATAATTAATTGCTGTCGGTTTTAGTTGCTTGTGACTTTAGCTATGCTTCTATTGATTACAACGACAACTTGGATCTTAACTGAAAGGTTTTTCTGCTTTGTACGATTTTTCACTTAATAGTTGCGAAGTTATGCCGTTTTAGAATATACTTATCACAGTAGAAATCTTAACAAGAAGTTTCCAAAGTAAATTTTATCACCGGTAATTAAATATGCTCTTTCACTTAGTAGGTATAGTAGTAAAACATTACATTACTATTCCGGTAAATTCTACACTTAATTAATATATTTCCAACTCCATATTCAACATACCATTTATGCCAATATCTTACTTTTGTTGAATTACCTTTTATGTAGTTTGTAACTAAAAAGTAAATAATAAAATATTAAGAAAACGATATATCATCAGAATCTACTGAATAAAATTAATACTAAATGGTACTAAAGAATCTTTAAATGCCATTCATAGTACTTATTACTTAATCTATTTAGATTTTTTTCCTAATTCCAAAAAAAGTCATTCAAAATTTTGTATTAATTATTTCCATAATAAAAAAAACAAATAGGCAAATGTAATTATTCAGAATAATATTCCCATTATTCAAAAAATAAGCACAAAGAAATGAAATTTAAAATTAAATTAAATATGAATATGTAAATAATTCGATTTAATTACATCAGATTTCAACATCACGTACAATACTGCTAAACTGACAAAACACCCAAATTAAATTGCCGGTAATTCTAAGGTGTACGCTTAATTCTTTCGGAAGCCGACTTCATCGACTCTCGATTTAATTTGTTCACGTAAATGTTTCATTAAATAGGCGACCGACTTGCTTAAATTCTGTTCGCAACAACCTCTTTCGCGCGATTGTCGTCATTAACCAGGAAGTAATTTCGAACCGATGCCCTATTATTTGAAAGGGATTTTGTATGCCTCCGGGGAAGGTCGAATTCGAACAGTTCCCTTCGTTTTTCAAATGATCCGCGGTCGGAATGAAAAATGAACAATTTCGCAAACGAATAAGTAATTGAATAAATGATAATAGTTTAGTATAGTTGAACATAATATTGAGGTTCAAAATGGATTACCAATTCAATACTTTTCGGTTCTTCTACATCAATAGTTTGTATTTCAATAGTTGCATTGATTTTTGCAGTTGCTACTACATCTTTTCCCCCTAACGTTCTCTTCAATTGAATTCGGTCTACTGAATATAATCAATTCATTTATTCACTCTAAATATATGTTCATACCACCACAGTCTGTACACTTTACTTTTAAAATCATAGATAGAACTATTAACATTCTGCTAGTTAAAGTTAGTTAGTTAGTTAGTTCGTGGTTAGTTAATAACATGTTTCGCAAATTAGAAAATCAAAATAACATCGAGTCAAAGAAGATGACATTATTTGAAATCTATTTTTTACTTAGGTATTTACCTAAATCTCAGGCGTGCTATTCTTAAGCCCGCTTTTATTTCAGTGTTTTATAATTAGATGTAGGTCGTAGACGTTTTCTAAAAATTTGATCCTGATTTTAGATTAATTTTTCTATTTTTATCCACTTTTTTAATTATTTATAATCAGCTTTCCTAAAATAATCGTCGGATCTTGAGGCCATAGGTAGATATCATCCAAATTGTATTCTTAAGTAGATAATTGGAATATTTTAAATTTTATATCTACAAAAGCATTATTTTTTATGATAGAAATTCCGTTTACTAATTTCAATGCTCGAGCAAGCGTTAGTTTTCGTTATACAAAATTCGTCATAATCACAAATTCGTGTAAAGTTATATCCGTTTTCCACAAATTCCGAATGCGTTATAATTCGCAAAGTTATAATTGATGAGATTATTTGGTGGATTAATTTATTTTAAATCTGAATAAATTGAAGCTCCTAAGTACTCGGCAGAGCTTAACAGTTTAGAATAGGGGCTAAAGTTTCAAAAGGTTTAATTACTAGAATAATATACAACAAAGGAGCTGAAGTCGAGTAACTTTCCATCTCAATAGTTTCCCAATAAAGTAGCGTAATGTATTTATAACAAAGTTTTTGAGTCGTTTCAATTTTTCGGCTTGCTTTATAGCGTTTTCTCGAGTTTTATTAAGGTATTACATCATCATTAATAGTAGTTAATAGAATAAAGTTGAAAAATACTTACAGTAGGTAATAAGTTGAATAAATGGTCATGGAGTAGCAACACAAAATTGTCCAAAACTAGTAAGAATAGCTCTACCTGATGGTGTAACATTTATGAAAATTTTCGCAATATATTTTATGAAAATATTTGAATTCTATCTTTCTTACTAAATTGTTTTAAATATTTTAATAATCCTCCGTAAACATTATATAATAATGTCGTGAGTAATATCTGCATTATTTGGTAGGGAGAACATTTCTAAAATGGTATTTCTAAGTCCCGGGGCCGTGTATTCGAAGCGTCTGTTATGTACACATCAGAATTGGATAAGCAATATACGAACGATTGGCAGATTCTTTCGAAATCCTGTTTATTTGGGACTAGAGATTTCTTCCTATATGAGCGAAATGTGGTATATTTACTAACATTGACGTTTCTTCAATATTCTGTTTAAGGATTTCTCTAAATCAAATGCCTAACTCTTAGAAAGCTTGCAAATATAGGGACTACAGCACATGAATTTTATATAGTGAAAATAAGGAATAAAATATAGATTAATTTTAAAATTTAACGTTCACAGCTTCAATGAAACTTAAAATATTATCTATTTGTAATTGAATTCACTCAAAATTAAAGTCAAAAAGATTTGGGAATCGCCCTCAACAAATATCTATTCCACCACAATTATTCCACCACAATAAGTATGTAAACTTACTTGAAATAAATACAGTAAAAGATAAAAACGCCATTTGTCCTCGTTTTGCCATTTTGCGTAACTGATTAACTGATGAACTTAACATTTTTAAATCTCCGGACGATTTATTAATCCTACTCGACATCAATTTCCGGTGTAAATTGATCTCTCACAAAATTTATATTTGATATCGATTTGTCTTATTGGATGACGGATGGTTATTAAATATTTAATTAATCGAACAATTCAAATTCCAATATTTTCCCGAAAAGAATGTACATTGAATTTTTGCAATTTTAATTAAAGTTTTCCTAAGCAAAGTTTTTGTGAAAAACGCGAGGTTGTTTTCCAACAAAAATAAGAATTTTCTGAATGAAAAAGTAGATCAAGTAAACAATTTTCGAAGAGCTGAACAAAAGAGCTGAAAACAAAAGTTTGAAAATAGGTACTGATATAAACTTCTGACAAAAACTTTTCAATATTCATTAGATATTTATTGTTCATGTGAACATGTGTTGAATATTTACCTGGATTAACTGGTAGTTTCATGAACTGGTGCAACACTTTTTTATTTAATGCAAACTTTTCTAAACTCGCAATATTATTTTTGTGTAGGTTTACCATTACTTGTTATAGGTATATACTAAAAGCAGATATTTTTGCTTTAAGAGTTATTACTGAACACACATACTTTTGCTCACATGCCCAATGCCGAATATCCTTCCTAATTCACATCACGAAATAGCAGTATCAAGTTTTTCTTTGTGAGGAATTTATCGTTTTCTCCTTCGCGTTTCCTCCGAACTTCCGACAAAGAATCGTTGAGAGCATTGTCGTAACTTTTCATTTAAAAATCTCAAGCAGCAGCTCGAGATAATTTAGTACAGACCCGGAAAACTCCTGATGTGGGTGTTAAAAACCCCACTTCATATTTTTTAAACCTTACCTTTTGCCAGAGAAATTACCCTCTACGTTGGTGGCCTATTAAAATTTTTCGAGCAAATTGGGAACGATAAAATATCCGCGTTCGTGGAGTGAAAATGAACATCTAACGTATAATCTATCTATCGCTGATTTACTGTAGAATGTTTTGGAAATATTAAAACCTTTTAATGGAGAAACGTATCTGAAAGCAGCATTTTTCAACTCTGCCAGAAGATTCTTTTAAAAAAGAGAGTAAACGTTTATCATCTACTCGGTTAACATGATGACAATATGTTTCCCGGAAACGGAAAGCGGAACAAATAAACACTGGTTTTGTTTTGTATGGTCAAAAATATATCTATGTACATGAACAAATGCTCATTTTAAGATATAAAAAAAATCTTCATTTTTCTCATCCATACTGATTGATCAAACATATTTTATTTCCCTATTCAATCCGATGAAAAATACATTTTTATTGTTTTTTTAGGTTATCAGAGATGGAAGACTGTAAATTAAAATTTTTGATAAATTCAATATAGACAGCATGACAAAATTGTGGCGATTATACTTGATGTTGTTGTTGCAACTTATAAAGGAGACAACTGGCTGTTCGCCGTATTGTGCTTGTCTATGGAAAAATGGAAAACAAACAGTAGAATGCCGGAAGAAAAACCTCTCTGAAATTCCGGACGGTCTGGAACCGGCTACGCAAGTTTTAGACTTTCCCGGCAATAAATTGGAAATTCTGCATAAAGATGCATTCGTCAAGAAGCAGCTTGTGAACTTGCAGCGTTTGTATCTATCACACTCGATGATAAAATCAATTCACTCGGATGCTTTTCAAGGATTAACGAATTTAGTCGAACTGGATTTGTCGAATAATTTATTAGAAGCAGTACCTAGCGAAACGTTAATTCGCTGCCCGTCTCTAATGAAGTTAACGTTAAATTCGAATCCCATTTCATCCCTTAAAAAGTCGGCGTTTGAACACTTAACGCAACTCAATACCCTCGAGCTTAGCGACTGTAGTATATCGGATATCGAAGAAGGTGCTTTTCAAGGACTTCACAGTCTGGAGTGGTTACACTTAGACGGTAATCGCCTGAAAACAATACCGGGCGGGCGAACGCTGCCCGAATACGTAAAGGGCATAGAACTCGAGAAAAATTCATGGGAGTGCGACTGTCACATTCAGGAGCTGGCTGTGTGGTTGAAAAATTTTAAGCGACTCCTGTCGGTGGAGCCCGTTTGCCAAGGTCCTCCTCGCCTCGCTTCCAAGACCATCAGATCAATACCGCTGCCTGAGTTAGCCTGCCTTCCTAGCATATCGCCCACTTCGTTCTACTTAGAAATTGGCGAAGGTAAAAACCTTTCTCTAGTATGCCACGTGCAGGCTGTACCAGAAGCCACCGTGTCCTGGTGGTTCCAAGGACAAATATTAAGGAACGATACAATGATAGCGCCTGGTGTGCATCTGTTGTATTTCGTTGAAGAAGGAACGGAGAATAAAAAAAGCGAATTATTTATATACAACGCTAATGCAGATGATAATGGTACGTTCGTTTGTAATGCCGAAAATATTGCAGGAGTGTCTCAATCGAATTTCACAATAAAGATCATTTTGAAAGAGAATCCGATCGTCATTATTGTTTCGTTTCCATTCGAATACGTCCTGATAGGCATTATTGGTATATCAATATTAGGAATGTCTGTTTTAATTGCACTAGTAGCATTGGTTGTTAAATGTAGAATGAGAAGTAGAAGGAAAAAAAATCCACCTCACAACGACGAATACCAAATTAACCAAATTTCGCATAATGGAAGTGTAGCAGGAGAAGGAGTGAAAAATTTAACCGATTCCTTTAAGGTAAATATTAATTACTTCTAATTTTTTATGAACTCATATTCTCATTTTGCATACATTCTTCTAGTTTCTATTCCACATAATCTATCATCCTTATTATTAGCCCTTTAATAAATTAAATAGTTATTTTATTTTAATTTCAACAGACGAACGCTCAAGAACGAATAGAAAATCTAACGGCATACGAAATTTCTACGTGTCAGTTGCCGAATAGCAATTTATCGCCCAGCAGAAACGAAATTCAAATTAGGAACTTGGAAACTGTGAAAGAGATTCAACTCAAACAAAATCCTGATATAATTAACGGTGAGTATCTTACCTAATCATTTTTGACTTTAATACTAATTTAACGGATCGCAATATGAAAATCATCGTTTAATTAGGCTGAATTCCCTTGCAAATTAAATTAGATTTTTTAATATCGAATCTCCTGTTCAGTGCTTCTAAATTTAAAACCAGTGGATGAGTATATCCCCTTATTAAATAGTCATTATTTTAACTAACTTTGCTCACAAAAATGCGAGATATTTTTTAATATAGCTAAATAACTTTACTATGTGCTCCATCTTTCATTTCGATGCATATTTTAACAACTTTACCATAGTTTATAAGTTAAACTTGCTTGATCCAATGTTTCATAAGTTTGGGTGTGTTTTTTACCGAAACAACCTGTAGAAGGAATAGATTTAATAATTTAAACACCAAATTTACAAAGTTTGCATTACTGTAATAAGTTCATTAAAAAGAAAAAGGAAAATCGTTAGATGGTTCAGTTGGAAACTTGTAAAGCAACTAATTTGTTTGCTTTATTATTGCAGGGGAAGTGCAAAAGATTAATACGGCTCCGAAGTAAATGAAATGTAAGCCTTTAAGGAAATGCATAGCTCGGTAGTAAATTGGGATAGGAAATGAGGTTTCTTGAAGGAAAACACTGAATAAAAGGATTTCTTTATGAACATAATAAAATGTTTGAAAGTGCTTTAATAGTCTCAATAACTCACATACCTAATAAAAATATTTCAGAGAAAGTATTGATTTATAATAGATAGAGTTTGTTTGATAGAAAATTTTTAGAATTGCAATCGTTCATTCAATGTCGCATCTGTTATCATTTAGATGCACTAACATCAGCCTTCACAGTTATAGAACAGCCCAATAACTCACCAGCCATTTTTCTCCAGGTCACAAGTTAAGGTTGACACAAAAATTAATGGTTATTTGTACCACAACTTTATTTCATACCGTAAACGAAAGAGCAGAACATTAATAACAGGGTATTTTAAAAAGGTAAAATATTATTTCCCACAAAAAATCAAATCAAATTATTCTTGGTTTTAACTGCGATTGCGTTGCAAGAATTTAATATTGCCTTTGTCCTAAATTTTTTTACCAATTAGAGCTTTCATGTCCTTCCTATATTTGTTAATTTTTCGGTAATAAATCGTATTCTTTGAAACTTTTTTTGTTCGGCCTCTTCAAGTCGATAAGGCGGTTGAGTTGAGTTATCACACACCCATTTTCTCCAATAGTTTTTCTTTCACTTCTTTATTTATCCCCGATATTCCCAAAGAAATTTATAGATATATCAAGTTGGGGGTTGGTTGTAAAATAAATGGAGACTAACCGTTCCATATGAAGCTCTACTCAAATGAAAATTTAGGTCTATGTAGTCGATTATCTAATGTTGTAGGAGAAATTTAGGATTGTAAAAAATATATAGTGACGAGTTTTAGAGGTAATTATGAAAACAAGATTTTTTTTTCAGGCTGTCGAAGAGAAGGTGATGGGCAAGATCATCAAAATATAGAAAACGAGTTTATTCAACCTTTACAATTGCCTATAGCTAGATTGAGGGAAAGCACCGAATTTTTAGATGGCAACCTGTAAGTTATTTTCTTTATTTCATACCCCAAAATCACTAGTTTCCGAAAGCATCATATTTTTCTTTAGAAATATCTCTTTATTCTGTATCCTGTAGTAAAATACCTAAAATAAATCATCCGTACCTTCGCCAACAAGCTGAAAACTCATGCTGGTAAATAGTTTTTTCAGGCTTAGAAAAGCTGATTAGCATTAATTTATTCGCCCTCCGGAAATTCTGACTGAAAGTAACTTCTTCATTAAAATTCTGTTATTTTATCAACTGGTGTTACAAGTAGGGCAAAATTAATCTCATTCAGAAGGGAATAGATAATGACATCACCATAATTGTCTAACCGCCTAACACAATTAGCGTACGTTGTGGATTGTAATATAAAATATGTAGGTGTAATATCAGCAAGAAAAAGTTTAGAGCAAAGAAAAAATACATCATTGTTGCCTCATTCATTTCCTTATTTTTGCTGGCCCGTTTTTATTTTATTTATTTACACTTATCTCCATTAGTCCGTTCCAGTTAAAATCCCTAATGACCGAAACAAAATTTTCAATTCTATTTCCAGACGTTTTGTCGATCCCGAAGGATACCCGCTCGACTATGGTTTGCCCAAATTGCCTTGCCGAACGCAGAAACAATTTTCCGACGGATATTACAGAACGCTGCCGTCGAACAGGTTGAAGAGACACTCAGCCGCCAATCCGTTCAGGCGAATCTCCAGGGAGGCGGAATTTCTCTCAAGAAGTGTTGATTCGCAGTACGACAATTCCGTTGACGTTAGATACACCGCGGACGGGTAAGCGCGTTTATTTGGTTATTAAAATTTTTTCACATGTCGAAGGCGTTAAAATATTCAGTACGTATCGCTTGGAAAGCGACGAAAGGAGCCTTCATGTACAAAGGCGAGACTTGCTTCTGGTATTCACACGTCAAATTTACCATATTATGTACCTTTGTAGAGCACTATATGGGCTTTTTCATTCATCGCATTCTTACTGTTTACTCCAATATTACAGACATGCAACTACACAACTGACAATTTCAATTGTTGAACGATTCATTTGGGTTCATTCCTATTCCTTATAATACTCTCATTTAAACAGAATCACAATTTTCTCGATTAAATAAATTGCAACTCTATAATTAATCATAGAAATTTTATGCAACTTTGTAAATAGAATTATTGCCGACACGAGAAATAAATATATTAATGACATAGACATTAAATTTACCGAACCTATTAGAGTGTGAATAATAATTCAATTGCATTGGGTAAAAGCGGCGTTCGAGTTAATAATATAAACTGCCGTCGGCAACAGGAATCGAGAAACAGCTATTTGCTTTGGAGGAAATTCGCGGAACTTGTACGTGGAGAGAGAAACTGCTTCGACGGTGCTTCCGGATAAAAAGAAATAGTTGTAAACATTGATAATTCGATTATATTTCCCTATATAAGTTTTCCTCAATTCTACGTAATTCTTGTTAGTAAATTTTCCAACAAATATTGAAGGCTTGTTGTCTACGAATGGTAGAGGAAATTCTTACTTAATTAACTGATTCGTGCCTTAGTTAATATGGGGCTAATATCCAATTCTATTTTGAATTATGCAACATAATCCTATCTACTATAATGCATTCCAATCTCGCATTAATGGAAAGCTAATCTCTATTATACAATATACATATGTCTTCTTTGATTCCTGTTATTTTTAATACCTGATGCGTATCTACTGTATGTATCTTAATTCCGCAAATCTGCGAATTGATACTACATATTATATTATTATTATTATTGCCGCATTAGGCGTTGTGTACATCGCGTATATTTCCATTTTAATTCTATTGCAGATATCCAGCGAGGCCGTCTTTTCCAACGGACACCATCAGAGAATCGACGCCTCCTTCGTCGTTACCCTATTGTGCAGTTCAGTGGCCGAGTTGTGTCCCCGCGAATGTTCACGTTCTCGATCCTAATTTGAGCCTCTCCCTAAACTCTAACGTTACTTACCACCAGCAACCCCATAATTTATCTAAACGGAGTGCTAGTGCTCAGACTGATAATAACAGTGACGAATGCCCGGATAATAAAGGTCAACAATTTTTGAGTGCGTCCAGGTCGAATGTTAATGACAGTGAATCCGGTGAAATTGCTCAAAATGACTCCTTAAGTGAAGTGCTGACAGAGAGCCCAGACGAAGGATATGAAGGAGAACCATCAGTTGTTTAATGTAGCCTTTAAGAAGGGTTCTGTGTGAACACTTTTGTACATTTTTCACAGCCGTGTAGAAAAATTAGCAGAGTATAATTAATTGATTTCAGTGAAAAATTGTTTAATATATACGGGGAGGGTATATTTATTTCTTTACCAATTATTATTTAGTATTATCATCAGTATTATTTGATGTTTTGCATTATACCGACAGAAAAATAAATAATTGGATGGAATGTAGTGGATGACAGTACTAGCCTCTTTAATTGTTTCTTCAATGTGTTCATTTTTTAACACTACTAAAATAGCAGTTTAGATTTTAAACACTAGAGAAAACTAAATAAACCTATATTTGTATTAGTTAAAAAATATACTAAATAAAAACAATGGTAAATTGCAATTATACACAGGGTAACAAACATGTTTTGTATCATTCAACAATCTATTCTGCAAAATGCAATAACAGCGACAATCACATCTAAGCTAAGCCGAGATTAACAAAAATCTGAACATTAAAGAAACATTTTAGTGGTTTTTGCACTTTGGTAGCGGCGCTGTGCTGTCTCTTGCAATCTCTCCATCTCGAAGACCAACTTCTTGTCTGCAACATGAAGCTTAACTGACGGTATCAATTATTTTGTGTCTCGTGCTTGTTATTCTTGGGGCTATTTTTTACCCTTGACGGTGTGTCATTGAGCGCATGATAAATGAGCGGTTAGATGAATTGTTGTACGCTCATTATTAAGATCGTCCTATTTACGGTTTAATTGGATACGCGAACTTGGAATTTACAAAAGATAAAATATTGCATGAGCAAGAAAAATATTTTTCAAAATCGGCTGGAAACAATGGAATTATTGTCAACAACGAAGAGGAACTTTTAAAACGACGATTAAAAACCGGGCCTGCATTTATTTATATTTATTTTAAGCAAGTAAATAAATATAATTTTCGTAGCGGTGTTTGCTCGTTAAACACCGACAGAGGAAATTTATGTACAAAGAATTACAGAAGGAATATTTAACCAACGATTTAATTTATTTAATGCTATTTAACTTATCACGCCTCAATTAGTTCTCTGGTTCGTTCCGAATGCAAACAAATTAAATCGCCTTGAAGGAAATTCAAACAGAAATCTTATTCTTCAACTTCTGTAAAAGTTTTGTTTCTGGTTAAGTCTTTTATACTTCTAAATGCCTCAGCAAAGTAACAAACTATTTGTATTGTTTAAAAACATACAAATATTATACTCTATTCATAAAAGGCAAGGAATAATCCGCCGTCGTGATCCTTGCACAACCAATACAGGATGAATGATCCAAGTATTATTAAAAGATTATCGTAAATGTTATTTTTTTTGGCCAATTAATTCATTTATTACTCCGCGCCTTTTATGAATAGACTTTAGAAAGTATAATCTGGAAGAAATGATTTCAACTTTTCAACTATTTATTGAAACTACAGTCGTAGAGAGTATTAAGATAAAATACATCTAATAATTGTATGAAAATCGCCGTATTTATGCATGCTTTCAAAGGCCCACTGTTGACTCTTTCCTACTAGCAATAACATTTAATTCCCTTATTATTCTCCCTTTAACAGGTTAGGATTCCGACGAACGCAATAAGAATTAAAACACAAAACACAACGAAAAGAGGGAAAATAGGTAAGTACGAAGTCGGTCGAAATAAATTATGTGGTAAAAGCGCGGTGTACCGAAATCGCGGTCTTTGTATTTTCATTTTGTTAAATGTTACCCGGGTTGATTCGAGGAACGCCGCGATTTTTTTAATTCACGATTTCCCAGCCTTTGTTCGAATTTTTATTAAAAGTGTTGCAGATGGACATACAGTTTAAATGGAAATTGCACGATTTTTGAAATTAAATTTCTCGACTTTCGTGCGCGAATATAAATTCTGTTTAAATTTAATTAGATTCAAATAAATATGATTTTTTATCAGGGATTTTTTTATTAACTGCCATAAAATTTTCAACTTTAAAACAGTTTGTATTAAATAGGTCTGCTACAATAAAGATTCATAAATTTGTTATTCGCAATAAAAACGAAGTAATGTAGTAATATAATTGAATTCAAGTTTGAATTGGGAGTTTTTTTAAACCTGACAAGTTTATGAGTCTCCCTTAGAGCCTACCTTTTAGGTATTTACATACATAACTATAGGTGCGTATTCAATATTGTATAATAGTCTTCCATTTTTTAAAGTTTTTTATACACTTAAAACACCTTCTTCGTATATTGTTTAACAGGGTCTTTTGATGTAAATAAACTTAATTATTTTAATTAATGGTTCAATTTGTAGAATTATTTCAATAAACTTGTACTAAGTCAAATTTGTATGTATAAATCTTTAGAGGAATAAATCACTGTACCTACCTATGACTGAGAGTGTATTGTAGTATTTAATAATTATTATTAAATAATGGCGTAGTTTAAGTAGAAATCTACTGTGTTTATAAATATATTTATAGCATTTAATAAGTTGAATAAAGTTATAGAGATTATTAGAAAAAATGTAAAATTGATGTTTTAGATTTTATAATTAAAGAAAAAAAAATAATTTTGTTTTTATTTTACTCATTATGTTAATAACCACGTTAATTTGAGAGCATTTCCGGCAACGACCATTCCGAGTTTTCTTTTGAAAAACATCTAATTGACGTTAAAATATTTTCGCACTGACCCGAAAAGTAACTAAAATATGCAGGTAATTATATTTTTGTACTCGTTACGAAACACATTAACTCAGATTTCAGATTTGCAATTTTAATGAATTTTCTCAAAGGTTCCATCATACCTGCATATTTGCATATTTCGAATTTGCCTTGCGATAATGGGGCAAAAAAAAGACTAGTATATTAAAGAACCTATCGTTTCAGAAAATATTAAAATTAGGAAAATGTTCAAACGCTTAAATATTTGGAAAAAATTTTGTAGGATGGCTACTAGGACGGTAAAAGGAAAATCATTTTATTACATACAGGGTGTGTATATATTTTTTTAATGGAACTTCTCATTTTTTTCGGTTTTATTGAAATCAGGGGTAGGGTTCATGTTTACTTCACTACACCTAAACCTAATAGATATTAAGGGAAATACCCTGTATAATTATTACTAAGGAATAATTACAACTTTTCAATTTCTACTCTTCTGTAGGCTCTTAGTAGAATTAATGTAATAAAAAAAGATCTTAAAAGAGATAATTTATTACTGCACGTAGGTAATAAAGGTAAAAGGGAATTAATGAATTTGGCAAGTAAAAATATTTTCCGCATTTTCAACTAATAGTACAATCGAATTAGTAAATACAAAAATCATGCAAAATCTTTTACATTGCAAAGAGAATTTTTGAGCAAATAAATCCAATTTAGGGCCATTTTGTCCTGAGTGTGTACTCGCTTAGTTTGCAACCGCAAACAGCCATAACATAATGTCGAGACAAATAGTTTATTACATAAATTTAAAGCAAGTTTGTCGTTATCTTACTTGTTTTGAAACAGGAAACCCTCGAAGGAAACCTCAAGATTTACCAGCCCGCTTCGTTGGCAACCTCACAAAAGCACGAATCGGTCTCATCAATAATGTTCTATATCGTACTAGCTGAGATATAAAGGAACCCACGACCCTCACATGTACCTATACCTACCATAACATTTCTCATTTCACTATATTTTACTTTCTGGAATGCCGTTTTAGGTACACCCCTAAATTATTAGGTGCATCTATTTTAAAATTTTCATTAGATTCCAAAATAGGAGTAAATTATGAAAAAAATATTTAAGAATGGGTGCTGGCAAATAGGAATGCTACAGAAAGAGGGTATTGAAACAATAAAATATGCTGAATATGTTAAAAATAATCTTAATGTAATAGGAAAGAATAAAGTTAAACTGATGAACGACCAAGATTTAGATGGGAATATCGAAGAAAACAAACAACAAAAAAAGTGTTGAAATCAGAAATAAATTTAAAAAGTTAAAACTTTTCTATGATCTATTTTTGTGTTAAATTTTTATATAAAATTTAAACTAAATTTTACGTTTTTGTAGATTATATATTTTAATATTATATTTTTAGCGGTGGTTGTATATCCGCGTTGAAGGTACATAGTCGAAAAGTGCAAGATTTAAGTGCTTCCTCTTTCAAATTCTCGCCGGCAATATTTACAGTTTACATAAAGCAAGTAACAGAAGTATAGTAAACCTAATGGAGATTTATTTTGCATTCAGATATGAAGAGAAACATTTACCGCTGAGCTCAGAATTTCTCCTGGCAATCTGAAAATTTATATCCCTTTTTTTATGGAGAGCGTTACCCATCCATGATTCAGGTAATATATTATTCAGAGATTCTTTCACATTCCGCTTAGCTGAACTTTTATTGAATAACAGCTTAGAGCATTGTTCGGAAAACGATGTCGGATACATTTAGGTTTCAGATATTTAGTGTGAATTTATATTTTCGCCCTATCTAATGCATTAACAACGACCGTTTTTCAAAGTAAGAAGATTCGCAAAAAAGCCCAGCTCCACAATATTCTATGCAAATTTTGATATTTTCTCACAACAGCAACATTCTCTAATTTATTTATTTATTTTGACAATAAATGCGCCATCTATTTGTGCAATATTACAGCTTAATGCGAATATTGCACTGCATGCAGGAAACATGCCCATCAATGTAATTAGTAAAGTGCCGAAATAATTTTTAGAGATGGGTAAAAATTGGTTTGGTTTCAACTGAGGGGCATTTTAAGTAAGTAATCTAAGTCGAAGAAATTCACCCCTTTAAACCTTTACTGTTAATAATTCACTTGTTTTGTAGATGTTAGGTCGAGCTGAAAGGAAACAAAAGTTAATTTATTCTCAACCGTCCGCGTTTCCACTCGGGATAAACTGAAAGGCAATCGAAAATTGTTATCGGAGTTCAGACCCGATACCTTTTGTTTTGATCTCAAAGAGCAGACGGGTCATTGGGAAAAAAACTACCCGGACCGTCGATGAGAATTCCGATTCGATGTGCAGCTGTACTCGACCGACATCAAAGGAATTTTTCCAACGAAAATCGTTACAACAATGGAATACGAAAAGAAATTTCGCTTGGTATATTGCAGATTGCTACACTTGGATCGAACGTTTGCCGTGTTGGACAAACGTTTGCATATGGGCGCAAGAAAAACCACCGAAGAGCTAGAAAACGGAGAAATTGAACGAAATAAATATGTTAAAACTTTTTTGCGTGATAAATCATATAGAGATGGCATATTGAAAAATTGTTATATTGATTTGTAGAATCCAACATTTATGCATTTAAATGAGAACTTACACTTACCTACTGTTAATTACATTGTTCTAAATTTGGATCTTAATTAACAGTGGCTGGTGGAGGGTGAAAAAAAATTATCTGCATTAATATTAATTATGCAACAATGCGAGCGTAATTTGACTGAATATACTTTTACTCGAAACAAGAACCGACCCTTGCCCATCCAGAAAATTAATTTCACATGAACCCCAGCAGGCTTTTTTATTAGAATAATAAGCATACCAGCTCATTTTTAGAGCAGATTTACAAATAAAACTACTAGTATTTTGATGTATGAGAAATTAGCACACCTTCTTTTGGCTCCATTTCAGATGAAATTAAATTTAAAGGGTCCGTTAAACGATTGAAATTTTAAAAGTCCATTGCCAGCAACAATCTCGAAGCAGTTCGTTTTAAAATGAGAACGGAATTTCCTCCTTTTCCCCGTGAATCATTCGACCAAACGATAAATCTGCATTAACTCGCTCAAACAAATGCTCCCAGGATACGATAAAAACCAGACAAAATATATTGAATATCCGAAGCAAGAGAAATTTTCATTTTATTTAATAGTGTACTGTAGTACAACAAGAGCCCGAACAAGAAGAATGATGGCGTTGGCCGGTCTTTTTTATCTTGCACATTCGTTTGGGTTTAGTCGCTTGCCCGGCCTCTTTTTAAATTTATTCCCTTCTTGTTTAAACTTTCTTTGCGGAGAAATACGCTGTAACGAGTAACAAATTTCGCGAGGACTTTCCAAAATAAAATAAAGAAGCTTGGTGAACCGCACTAAATCAGTCAATGAGGTTTTTGAAATTTTAGAGTACCTAGGTAACTCTTGTTTCAAAATTATGTACAAATTTTAAACAGTTTACTGATTAATTGGTGATTATTTTATGGGGGTTAAAACGTATTTCGAGGGAAACGAATCAAATTTAGCTAGCTCTTCTCTGAGGAACTGATAAATTGCATATATTTATCATTCCTAAACTTGAAGATTTTTTGAGATACATCTGGCCAATCTATCTAGGCTTGAACAGTTTTTGAATTATTGGGAAAAAACTTTCGAATTGGTTATTACTGTTCGAAATTTAATCATGCAAGTAAAAAAATAGATTTAGGTGTTGGATAAATAAAATTTAATAAGACAATTTAAATGAATGTATGTGTTTTTTATTCTATTCGCAGCTCCTCTAATGCTTCCTCTTTCGTCCCGTAATTAGGTTGTAGCGACCTTTTTTCTAGAACAGTAATAGCAAATAGCTTACCCTGGCGCAAACCCTAATGAAAATGTCGGTTTTCAACGCCTCGAGAATACAAACAATTCTTAAATACTTCTTGCAGGTTTAAGAAAATGCGCTTTTTTAAGAGGTTTTCTTTAACACAACGATAACTTGAAAATTGAACGCTTCGTTTGAAACTTTCCTAAGAACCGTTTTAATTTAAATTAAAAAAATCGATCAATAGCTCAGGAATAGTATCTAAATAAAAAAGAAAATTTTATTATAACGAAAAAATGAAATTTGCCTATGTTTCTCATATAAAGAAATCTCTCAAAATCTATGAGCATTGTACCTTTCAACATTGCCTATTCATTTAAAACTAAATTATTGCTTAAATATTGAAGACGTTGATTTCCCTTGAAAGGAGGTCCTCCTTTTCATTTACATTGACAGGCTTCCCTGGGGCAAATAGCAGATAGGCTTCAGGTTGACGTAGGATTGCGAAACGTATTGGCTCGAATTTCCATTTATGATTAGAGGAACGCTGCGTGGAATAGGGAAAAAGGTATGAACGGTAGAAATTGAGTAAAGGTGATAATATAAAACGTTTCGAGGAAAAACGAGTGTAAAATGAATCGGGAAATATAATTTGTATCGGCGGAAATTTTCTGTATCGAAGAATTTTATTTTCGTATTTTTATACTTCAGAAAATATATATCGGTTTCATATAGGTATAGCCGTAGGATACTTTTTAATAATACCTTTCGCGAATTTATAGGTGTTGATATAAAAAAATATCTATTTCTAAAAAATATTTGGTATGAAATATTTGCGAAAAGTAATGTTAGAAAAACATTTTTACAATTCTATAAAATTGCGTTTGATATGTGGTTTACTTTTTTATGATTTATGAAACCCATGTAATATTACGAACGATCCGTAGAAATCCGAACCACTCCTCACTAAAGCAGAACAAATAACTGGACTCAGCATTACTCTGCTAAATCGAAGGAAACGTTTTCTCTGTAAACTTTATTCGGGTTTCGATCACGTCTTGTCGAAAACCGAATCTTTAGGGGTTGCACTATGTAAAACCGGAAAATTTGTATTCCTCAAATTTTACTCTTTTTCTTTATTGTCGAGTTAAAAGAGAAAATCTACTGCGGCAACGTTCTTGCAGATGAAGCGAAAATCGTTTGTTTGCGGATTTTTTTTTTCGTTTCATCACTTTCATATTCAACAGCTAAAGAGCGAGTCCTCGGTTTTCGAATTTAAGAAATTCACCATAAAAAAAGAACGTGAGCACACCTAACGAGGGTGTTGTGCATATATTAATTTGAGTTTAATGATGATTGCAATTGCATGTGTACACTTTAAGTGTGATATAATCCAATCATCTTCAAAGCGGATCAATGGAGTGTATAACAATCGTAATTAGATCGAGTCCCATAATTGCTTCCATTGTTACGTATAAATGTTAAGTTGACATTTCTTGATGAATTTATATGTATGTAAAAACTGTAGTTAGATTAAAGATGGCAGTGATTAACGGATGAAAAGCTCAATGTTGCTAAAACCCATCATTAAAATTTTAAATTCAGTATCGATTTTATTCGTTGGAAGAAAATCCTTGGTGCAGTCCAGAATCATATGCGTCTGACCTATTTATCACCAAACCCTTTCGGACATAACCTTTATCCCAAGATTGATGGGGATGTGCTGCGTCTGAATAATTAATTGCTCCTGTCGAATAGGTAGACGGAAAATTGAATTGGAAACGAAAATTCCCGAAAGCCCCATGAAAGAAAGATCGAGGTCGAAATAACAGGATTGTTAACCGTTTTCGAGATTCCGGCTGAGGGTTTTCATCCATACTAAATTAGATTTCCTACAATTTGATATTGGCATATATTTGCTTCATTTATTCGTTAATTCGATTTAATTAGCAGTTGTTCAGAAATATTTAGGGGTCCAAATGTACGAATAAATCAAGTTTGCCTATTTTTTTTTATTGTTTTGGTTGTGTTGCTATTTCCAAATGCATTCCATGCAAAATTCGTGTTTTTTGAAATCTATCATATTGAAATAAGAATTTCATTTTGCCTTCACCAATAGCCGGAAAATGTTAGTTTATGATATAGAAAGCAGATCGTTTTTAAGTCTTTCCCAGCACGATTCAAACTGGAAACTTTTCGAACACCGACGGAATTTTAAATATCCAAGAACTTATCACAAACGATCAACAAAAGCAGAAATAGAAAATATAAAAGCGGAAACTGGAAAGATATCTCGAAAAGTTGCATTTGTGTATGGCCGAGGACGAACGCCTTTCTCTTGGCCTAATGAAATTTTCGTATTTTTCTCCTTCATGCAAATGACCGTAGTAAGCACAAAACTTACCCTAACAATATTACGTTTTCTCCGAAGACCCGTAATCAGATATGAATATTGCGAGCTTTCCTTTTACGAATCTTCCAGTTATGCCGGAGTGGATTCATATCTTTTGTTTTAGTACAGTCTGATGTATAAGTTTTGCATCAACGAGAAGGGATTTTCATGTACTTGAGAGAATTTTTACGGAAGCGCGGCTTGAATAATGAGAAGTTATTTTCTTTTTTTCATTTCACGGATTAATCAACCAATTTTTTCAGAGATTTTTATAGGTAAAGTCAAATTATCTTAAAGAACCATAAAATTTAGAACATTTCCAAAGAAACATATTCATGTATTAATAAAGCATACAAACACCAGGTTTATAGTGTATCTGCAATTTTGTTGTCATCTTCATTCGAATGAGTTTCTCATAAATTTCGAAACGGCAAAGAGTGAACATCTGTTACAGTGACTGAACTAATTTCTCATTTCAACTCCTACCCGGAACGGTGGAAATATATTTTCGGATTTAATAAATTTCGGGTATGTACTGCACCCTATTATAAAAGATGTGGAAAATCAACGACCTTCTGGTTTCTAATAAATGGCTGTAGTTCCAGGTACGATAAATTTCGCTAATACGGAATTGTAAGTACAAAGCTAGAAAGCCAGAAGAAATTTGCGATTTATTTATTTTCAAAGTAACGCTTTTGAAACACGAACTTAATAAAATCTATACTCAAAATATATTAAGAACTTGTAAATGTAATAAATAATAAATATTTTTACATGCATCTCTGCTTGTACCGATTATTCCCAATGAATTCTCTATTTCACCTTTTTATAATATTTATATTAATAATTGTTATAATACAAGCCACAAATAGAAAAGTCGTATGGTGGCCAGAGTGTATTGGGTTGATCCGAACCCAAATTCCAATTCCAAGTTCGTTGTTGCTTTAGAAAATTGAATTAATTATTTATAGCTGAGAGAAATAACCGAAATCCAATTTGATACATATTATATTTTGCACACATTCGCTGGGGAGACATGAATAAATTTGCGCGTTCAAAATTCCAGCAGAGGTAGCAGCAACTTTCCGACACGCAATGGTTAAAAATAATTATAGTGAAAATCGACGGGCAGTCGGAGCGGACGGTTTTAGCAGATGAAAATTTATGGCGAGCAGGAAAATTTACCGGCTGTTCTGCTAAAAGTCGATCCATTAAAGAACGGTGAGAAATGTTTGAGGGTGCTTTTTTTAACAGGAAACCGATACCGTACATGCGAAACATAAGCTTAATTATATGTAGGTAACATATAAAACATAAAACTTACTTTATCGAAAATTCTTTCATAATTTAATTTGGCTTAAATTACCTTTCCATGCTCGTACGGATAATGTTTTTACATCACTACTCGCTGCAAAATGCACACTCAGAATTAAAGGCTTTTTTACTATTAAAGGGCTTTTTTATTAAATATTATTAAAGGGTTTTTTATGGATACCGCAATGAAGACCGCAATGAAGACCGCAATAGTTTTTTGAGAATATTTCTTAGTGATTAGAATATATGCAATAGAATGATTTAGCATTTTGATGACTTAGCAAATTTGACGCCCTTTTCGATGTTCTTCTTCAACACCTTTATAGCATTCTCCATCAGTTTTTTCTCCAACTTGCTCAGCTTTCCTACACCCAAATTTTTTTCTATCCCGTTTTTTCCGAGCAACAGAGGGGTAGAAAAATAACTAACACCGCAAACGGCATCAGACTTCACATAAGCTGGTTCTATGACATTCTTTTCTCCTTTAAGGCCTCTGATGAGAGAATTGGTAAATCGAGCAGCAGCGTACGCTATGGAAAGCGTCGAAGAACTGCCTTTGGCTTTTACAACCTTCAAACCGAATCATAATATTATGATCACAGTATCTAGAGATTGTGATTAACAAGGCTTACCTCTGTACCAGCATTCTGTACTCTTTTGGTCATCTTTTCCACAACGTCTCCGCATAAATCAACCTTCGGTGTGGTTTGAGAGAAAAGGGGTATCATCGTCTCGGCAGAGTGGCCACCGATGACAGGCACATTTATATCTAATGGTGATTTTTTGGAATGTTCAGCAACAAACGAATTGGCTCGAACTGTATCCAGAGTAGTAATGCCGAAAACTCGTTTGGGATCTCCGCAACTCTTGTAAAAAAATACATTATTAGATACATCCAGTGGGAATTAAGTTCATAAGAGAATATGTTAGTTATGTACCTGTTTTAAAACCTCGCAAGCTATTGGAACAAGGGAATTCACTGGATTAGTAATTATTCCAATTAAAGCCTTTGGACAACATTTTGCGCAATTTTCAACGAGGTCTTTTATAATATCTGCATTTTTTTTAAACAAATCATCCCGAGTCATTCCTACAAAATGTTTTTATTACATAAAATTCGAATTTGTTCCAATACTCATTAAATACCTGGTTTCCTGCCAAGACCAGCAGCTATCATAACAACATGAGCGCCTTTTAACGCTTTTGTAAGGTCTTTCTTATCATACCTATGAAAATTATGAAAATTAACATTCTAAATTCACAGGGAATTGAGTCAAAATTTGATAAAAATTCGCAGGATTCTTTATATTATATAGACAAGCACCAGTTAAAATCGTCACAAACGACATAACAAGAAATTAATTTAATTGTCAAAAGTATAATCATATTTGAAATGATAAAGTATCCATAAAATGCTTATGAGCCGAAGTAAACGGCAAATATTAAATTCTACAAACAATATGACACTTAAAGCTCCAGCATTTTTAGTCTTTCTCGTAAAGCTGCCATCTGAACATTCTTTACACGACAAAAATATCCTAAGAAAGACAAACGAGCATTTTTGTTGCTTACCCTTTACATTTCGCTGGAGTTTCAATGTGGGAACAATCGACTGCCACGCCAGGACCTTTAACGATGTCGTACAAATCTAATTGTTTAATTAAACGGTTGATTTTAAGCAGCAATGCTAAAGGTTGGCCCAATCCTCCGGAGGATCCCAATATTGTCACCTTGTAACCACCACCATCACTCTAAGAGATATTTCCAATATAATATACGTCCACACGAAAAAATTTGATTTTTTATGGTTATTCATGCGCTTTCGAATTAACTATAAATTTTGTACGACTTACTTTCTGCTGCGAGCAGGCACTAAAATTTCGACGAAACAAACATAAAAATCTTAAGGGGTTCATATTAAAAATACTTCCTCTGAAATTATATCATTTGACTGTATGATTGACAAATAAATATGACATTCAAAAAAAATGAACGTTTCTGTGGATTCCTTTATATTAAATTTAAAAATTGCATGGACTTTAGGGACATTTACTATTGTAGTATACTTTACAGTATACTATTGGCCAATAAACAAAGACTAAAAAATCAAAAAATCTAAGTTCATTAATTGATTTTTAAAATCCAAATAAATATATATTTTATATTAAAATATATTATATTATTTATTTTTTGTATATATTCATTTGGTTGCCTGAGATAACTTCGACGAGTTGACCTTCATCCTTAGAACATGTTTTCAATGTAACAACTTTACTGCTGATATACATATGTACATATGTTTGTATATGTTCAGTCGATGCAGAGTTAAAATTGGTCATGTCGTTGATAACCCTAATATTGTGTCTCCTAGTGTTGGGTTACCTAATTTATCTAATTGTTTATTTTAAATTTGGATACGTTGAATCCGACAATTACGTTTGTTTGGTGGGTAAAACCGCATTAGTTACAGGAGGTAGTTCAGGTAAGAGCTTCCCGTATTCAGAATTAAACTATTTAATAAATAAATAAATAAAATCGTTTAAATTGTAGGTCTAGGTTATGAAATAGTTCTTTCACTTGCATCAAGGGGATGCAAAGTTATTATAGCAGACAAAATATGTGAAGAATCCGTAAAAGATGGCATTATCAGTGAAACTGACAATAATAACATTATTCTCGAACAAATCGATTTCTCTTCATTTAAATCCATAAGGAAGTTCTGCGAAAAATTAAAAAGATCCGAAAGTAAATTGGACATACTAATAAATAATGTTGGCATTGGTAAAGCTCCCGAAACTCCAAGTGAAGACGGCTTGAACCAAACTTTCCAAATTAATTACTATGGACCGTTTCTGTTAACCCATCTGTTGATAGGTAAGTAATAATTTCTCTCGACAGTTTGGGTAAGATTTGTGTGGTTTTCAAATTTAAAATTAAATTATTTAAAAATTGAAAAATTTCGAAGTGGAAAATAATAATTTCTTATTAACCAAGCAACATATTAATTTATAATTATCTAATAATAATAATTTAGATTTTTTAATTTTAGTTAATAAGTTAAAGAATGAAAAGAGTGAACTATAAAAAATATAATTTCATAATTCCGAAATACAAAAAATTTATGGTGTAAATTCGAAGTTATATTGTTATGGTTTTTTGTGTGTGAAAATTGTTGTTTAACTATATAATTATGATATTTTTATGACAATATGACTACAGTAAGAATATGATTATTTTATTTAATATTTATTGTGGAATACCTATTCCACAATAAGTGAGCTATTAAAAAAAAATCAATAATTGAAACATTTTTTAATGAAATATTTTAATATTAAATACGGAGTAAATGTTAATTTCCGTAATGAAATAATTATTGTTTATTTATTATAATTATTATCCATATTATATTTTTTTACATATTTATAATTTATAAATTACAGCTATTTATAGACTTTAAACATATTACTAGTTACATATATTTATTCGAAACTGTTGTAAACAACAACTGATATTGAAATATCAGTTCAAATTACTTGATCTTTATGATAAGGGAGGGTATTGCCCCTTTTTTAAATAAGACTTTTTTTCTAACGTCCTGTAGAATAGTTCAAATCCACTGTATTAAAAAATAACCCATTTAATTACATTGCTTTCGTTTTTATTTTGAAGATTTATTGAAGAAATCTGATGACGCCCGGATAATTTTCACCTCCTCGGTGGCATCTTTCATGCACCACATGACTCCAGCATCCGTAAACTCTGACGACATATATTTACCGAAACATAGAATGGTCGATTATGCTAACGCAAAATTTTTAACTGTCGTTAGTTCTGATATATTCGCGGAAAAATTGAAAAAGTTCAACATAACTTGCAACACGTATCATCCGGGTGTTGCGAAAACCACGTTCTTCAAGAATACAAGAAAAAATTTGAATTATAAAAGCTTCACGGATTTATTTGTGTTTACAAGCACTTCAATTCTCGGAATATTCGTAGGAATAGTGAGTATTCTTATTTTTGTATTAACTATTATTCTATTAAGCGCCATTTACTTAATCACGGAGTTTGTAATGAATAATTATTAATTTCTAGCCAGCCCATAAGGCTATTCAAGCGTGCATCAATTTAGCAACGTCAAAAAAATTCAAACATACGACCGGTATATTCTTTGGGAAGTATTTCCCCGATTTGAAGCCGAAACTGTCAGGTGACAAGAGTTTCTGTAGAAATGTTTGGTCGGCGAGTGAAAAAATCGTTAAATTGGAACACCATGAGATGATATAATTTATGAAGCTACAGTCATGATCATATTGGCATCAAAAATAAAGTTGTTGGTAATCAGTTGATTATAGATATTTTTTATTCTCATACAATTATTGTTAAATGAAATAATTATTCCTAACATTTTCAATAAATATAATTAACAAGCAATTAGCAATGATAAGGCTAATGGAAATACGAAGTAATTCACGTAATTATTGTAATATAGTGTGTAGGTAGGATAATTTCTAACTTAAAATAATCATATCGTTCAAATTAAGAGGTATGAAAAATTTGTATATTATAGGTGCGTTACGTAGAACAAATGTGGCTCTTTACTCCATATTTCCACTAGATAAGAATAACGAAATAATAACATAATTATTAATAATAATATTAACAACAAACTTATACCTTGAATGTAAAGATTGTACCTAATTGTGCAATGATTCAAAACAATCAACTAATTACAAATTAATTATAAAGTATTTATTCATGTAATAAATCCTTACTAAATAATACTTTTAAACTATTGAACAATTTAATAACTTTTATTATTAAGTGTATGGCTGGACAAAAGTCACTTCCAAACAATTAGAAATTAAATTTTTAGATACAGAATTAAAAAGTAGGATTGTATTGTATAGTTCTTAATGAACGAATTTTTCATCAGATTTATTTGATATTTTCTGTCTTTGGTAATATTGGGAATCACAGGAAGGCACCTAAAATGAGCTAAATTTAAAGCATGTCCTACTTTTTGATTCCATATCGGCAAATAATTTAAAAATACTACATTATAATAGAATCTACGACATATGCCTTCGCAATTCAAATGTGCATGCACTGTATGTACCTGTTAAGGTAATATTAGCATACAAGCAAGCCTGAATTTGTACCAAATGGAACAAGAAAAGGAAGACGAACCATTCGAACAAACGCGTTCCTATTATATATATTTTTCTAAAAAATCTCGTAAAAATCCTTCAATACAATTATCAAAAGCTGTGTAAAATTGGCAAGGTATAAAATTGTGATCCCATCAGTAAAGTTAAAGACGATATGGCGTACGAAAAATATTCAATATCGTTAATAAAAAATTGTTTTGACACAATTACGTATACATAAGGTAAATAATTTTGCGAGGAATAAATAATTTTTATCCATTTTAGGTATATTCAGATAAGATTTATGCCAATACCTAGCTACTAATTAGAATGGATATTGGTTGAATTGAGTTAAATGTTTCGTAAGCATCACAACGACTGCAAGGAAGCTAGAATTTGTAGAAGCTACTACACTTACTACAATTAGTATCAAAAATGTATTTAGGGATTTGGGTAAAAAAATTTCTGTTAATTTTTTTAGTCAAAAATTTCTGCAAAAAAGTAAGAAACAAAGAGTTATATTATAAACGTTCCTTTATCTTTTTTTATTTGATTTTTTTGAAGATGTACCAAAAATTGTTGCGGAACATGTTATAGACATTAGTAGTTCTACCATATTTCTGCCAATTGAATTATTATTCAAATATTTCATTATAAATGCGTTTCTTTCGCTTCATTTTCATATTTACAAGTGAACGGATTCAAAAACCAGGAACAAAACGATTTGTTGTGATTGTGTTTGCATTTTCTGCGAGTATGCGAAATCGAAATATCACCAGATTCAGATTTGGAATACAAAACATCCCGACCTTTTGTACTAACTTCAGTTGCACGTTCGACATGTTTAAACGAGGTCGAAGGGCTAGAGTTGCAGCCTTTCGTGGCCAAACTATCATCTTCCGATTTGTGTAAATGCTTGTGTTTTAGTTTAATAGCCTCGATTCCAGTCGCGAAATTCGTCTCGTCCTGACGGCTCCTATACAAGCGTTCTACCAACGACTCAGCTTTGCTGAAATCGGATATAGCATCGCCAGAACAAGCCCCATTTCCTGGAAGCCTTTCGTTTTCTTCTTCTAAATGGGGATTGGAAGCACCGTCAGGCTGGCGCAGCTCAGATAATTCTCTCTGCATGTGATTCAATCTGCAAAAGCATTTCAAACATTACTGATACTCATACACTATTTTCAATGAATTATATTAATGGTATTCAGAAGATTTGGTTCGTTAACATTTTAACGAATTTATAACATTATACATTTATTAAGTACATGCATGGTGTACTTATATATAAAATGTTGAATAAACATGTTGTTGATAGTTAAATATAAACCAACATAGTTTAATTCTTTTGAAAAGGGTTTTTTATTATTTCATAATTGAGAAAATATGTAGAAGTCTCCAGACATTCTAAAAATAACTACTCTTATTAAAAAATACCACAGATGTAGTATTTATATCTGAATAGGAAATTTTTTTAATGTAATTTTTCACAGTCTTATGTTTGGAAAAAATAACCTACCTCTGAAATCTTTCGTCATTTTCTAATACACTTCCATCGTACGCGTTGTAATTGACGCTGAAAAACGGCCTGTACTCATTCAACAGAGCGTTCGATCTTGACATGTTCGCTTTGCAGTTCTCACAAAACCTTTCTTTAAGATAAATGGGTTCGCTGTAGATGCTGCTGTCGTCGTGGCGCTGCTTCTGCTGATCGCATAGAATGTCTGTTAGCGTCATCGATTTGTAACTTTTGATTAAATAATTGTCTTTCAGCGATTCCAAGTCGGCGTATTCGGATTTCCCGGCGCCCGTGCAGAAGAGTTTGTGCTTAATCGGATCTTTGATTTTCTGGATGTCTCCGAAGAGTTGGGCGTCGAAATTGTTGTCTATATCCTCGTAATCGTTAAAGAAGCTATTTAAATCGAGGCAACGGGGTAAAATTCTCTCCAAATCGTTGAAAATTGACACGGAATCAGTGAAAGAAGACATTCCGCTTAGATTTTCTTCACTGAGACAGCTTAAAGAATTTCCCAATAAGGATTGCTGATCAACTTCCGGTAAAGGATTTTCCGTGTGTCCCATGCACATGTTAATTTCTTCCTCGGTCACTTGTAAACACTGGTCTTGCATAGGTACAGGTTCTGAAGGTTCTTCTACTTCAATTAATTCCATAATGTCATTCTCTGCATAATTATTAGAGCATTGGTCGTTAAATTCGTATTCAGTAGAAGAAAGCATCCTTTCTCTTAGAATTTGATCTAAGCTTTCAATAGACACTTCTCTGCTGCTCAAAGGTTGTATAAGTGGCAAAGCTGGTGGTAATTCAGGCTCTTCTTCATCTTCATTGTCTTCATCAGTTAGGGTGCTTTTCGTTTTTCCATATTTATCAGAATATCTTTTCTTACACAAATTCTAAAATATAAGATATATTACATAAACATACAAAATTAGTGGTAGATTCACTTACATCAGAAATGAAGGTTTCATCTTTCTGTTTGACAAAATTATTTTCTCTAACATAGTCCTTCTGTGAAACTACCTTCGCAACTTTAGGAACTACTTGCTTGGCCTTTTGATATTGGACCGATTGATGTTCTACCCATTTTTTGATCATGTGCTTCTTATGATTATCCATGTAGCCGTAAGCCGTGTTCAATTCTTCCTTCATGGGCCCGTCGATCCAGGTCTCGCATTTGCGAACCCGATATTTTTCCTTCATCAACTGAAACGCCTCGGCGATCTTCGATTTCGAAATGCGAGGCCCGTCGATCCACTGCTCATCGCTGCGATCGTTGGAAAAATACTTCGTTGCGTCCGCTTTGTATTTGGACGATTCTTTCCTGATCGGGGATCTCGAGGAACTGCTACCGTGGGTGGATGACCTGTGCGTGGATTTTGGAGAGCGGATTGTTTTGTCCACCGGCTTAGCTAGCCTAGACGTTTGTGTAACTTTGTGCTCGGTCACGGAACCTGTGAAATCGATTTAAGTGTTCTTGAATGTGAAACCGTTATTAAATAATGGTTACCTTTTAAAATTTTGCTCATAGAACACCTGTTGTCTCCGGAATTGAGGCTAGGTATGTATACAGGAGGATGTTCACCATCTGTGGCTTCTTCAGCTCTTCCTACATATATCACAGTGTCAGCAGACAAATCGCTGCTGGAAGGATCTGGTTCGCTGCCAGTGCCGTTTCTGGATGCGTCTTCTCCGGAACTTCCTGCAGTACAATTTATAAATTCTCAGCTTTTACTAGAATATTTCGTTCCTTACCTCCCGAACTATTACTAATACCAGTCGAAAACACTTTCAATCTCCTTCGTCTCATTCGATGTATTCGAGAAGCTATTTGTACTGTGGTAAGGGTATCTAAATAATATTGGTCGTAAGGCGAAACGTGGGCGATCATTGTGGTATGGCATGTAACAGACCCAAGACATTCTTTCAGTAATTGCGTCAGCTTGTTGTCTTTGTAAGGCAAATGTTTCTGCCCGTTAAGAATGGAGAGGATTATGTTTCCTACACCAGAAAGGGGTATTCCCCCACTGGTTCTGCTTCGATCTGCGTTTCCTAGGTCGATTAAATGAAGACGACTCCTACCTCCTGCAACTAAATTTTGTATCGATGTAGAAAAGAAGGCTTTATATTATATATTATGCATACCTCCTCCTTTTCCCGCCATGCTATACTGATAGATGTGGAGCGTATATAAAAAATGCGAATCCCGCATTTCCTCTTTGGAATAGTTTCTGCAATCTAAGGCCGCATCTAAATAGTAAGCGGCCTTTTCGGCGTTCGGTACTCGAAGTTCACAATGCGGAGGGGATTGGTTGGCAAATAGGTGGTCGTCTTGTAAGTAGACGCCGGGGGATTGTTCGGATTCTGAAAAGTTTTCGTATTATTCACTAAGGTAATACGAGTCTCGTGCGAATTCTGAAACCGAGCCGGCTCAAACTTTTTAGTCTTTAATTGTTCTTGCGAAAGTTCGTGGTAACACCCGGTAAGATTCGCGTCTAGTTTAAATAGTTTTATTGTTTCGGGTGTGTAGGATCTTTGAATTAAGTTAGTAATTAATGCGAATAAAATTAGTTTTTTACCGCTGGAATATCCCACTAATAGATCTTTGAATTGGTTCGTGGGACCTCCGATTTCTATGGCTGACACTCGCACTGAAAACCTCGCGCCAGTTTTCTGTTTTTGTTCACAAATTCCCTTAAAGAGCCACGAGATTGCGCATGGTATAATTCCAATAGTGCCAGTACTCTCCGGATTGCCTAGCATTGTATATGATTTACCTAGAAAAACAATTAAATTTTTATTGTTAGTAATTCAAGGATCGAACCATTTACCTAAACCAACTTGGCCAAATGAAAACAGACAACCGTCGGTACCATTAATAACTGCATGGATAACTTCTGTAAGAACACCGGCGCATATTTCGGTCTGAAATAGATTATTATGAAATTTTGGAAAAAAAGTAAGGTAAAAAATGTATACTGATGGTCTTGATATTATTGTGGCTGTATCAAAATTGAATGCATATTTATAATAAGCAACCTATGGTTATAATTGTTCCTTTCAATATACTATAGAGTGTTTAAGTGGGAAATATCCTGTGTCACACCAGGCGATAAGCCTTTGTAGCGACAATTACAAACAATTTATTTTTTGTACATACATGTTATTTACTTGTATATTGTTATCTTACAAGTAGAGAAACGCAGGAGTGTATCCACATGGTATTTCGTCTCATTAATCAAATCACTATAATAACTTATTTTATTAAGATATCATAGATTTGTCTTAAAATACTTGACTCTGGAGAACCATAGAAAGGAAATGGTATAAATTTTGTATAAGTGTATACATTTGTATAATTGTATAAATTAATTATGAGATAAGTTTAAGATTTTTAATGTAGTCTAAACAAAATCTGCACACTTAATTGTTTATAAAAAATTATATCTCGAAATTCAACAAATGGGAGCCAATAATTTCACAAGGAACCCCTTAAAAAAAAGTTAGGTACACCTATAAATAATTTTTATTTTTTATGGGTGCTGTGTATGTATCTAGTACACCATTCCAAAGTATTTACCACTTCTCGGGAGAACTTGTAGCATCCTGTTTTTACCACATTGGAGTATTATGTCTTTTAAAAGAAATTTATGTATACAACACCTGTGAATCGTCTTGCGAGAAAATAGCATCGAAGGCAAACATTTTGGGAGCAGCCACGCCTACACGCCTGTCTTCTGGAGTTAGTCCGTTACAAACGGCAGGATCTATTAATGTTACTTGCTTCTTTCGTTTGTCCAAGGCTAAAAAATTGTTGTGTCTCTCGGCGTCTGGAGGCGATGCATCGAATGCTGGGTTGGAAATTCGTAATATCACCTTCACCTAAAGAGTTTTATGAAACATAAGACATTGTATCATCAATTAAATTAGTTTTTTTGTACGAATTATTTTGATGCTATTCTGAGGGTAAATCTTGGGAGTTTTTCACTTCCTAAAGTGGCTGCTGGAATTCACTCTGCGTAAAAACCTGCGATTTTTATTATCAAGAGCCACTCTCAAAATGAAAAACTCCCAGACTCTGAATCTATAAAATCCATCAAATTATCTTATCGAGGTTTAAAATCAACAATTTCCTTAAGATTTTTATTTTAAATAATTATATGAGTCCTAACCTGTTTATGACCTTATAAAAGGTTTAAAAATTTAGTACATCTTTCAGCAGTTAGACAAAAATGTTCAAACTTTTAGGATTGATTGTGTTAGTTTTAGCGTACATATGTTATAAACTTAATAATGCCTTTTCTCCTCCTCCATTACCACCGCAGTTAGATGAAAAATGGTGGGGCGTGGGAAAGCCTGGATCAGTGAAAAGCGAAATAAAACCGTTTATTATTAATGTGTCGGAATCCGTAAGTTTCTATAATATTTATAAGAGGAATTTGATTGATTTGTGCTAACGTTGAAATATTTCAGACACACTATTTGTTTGGAAAGCTAGACAAAAAGTCTTATAAATTTCACTTATTCACTTTCTTCAAACAGACAGCCAAAAATTAACATTTCTAAACTCATGTTTTATTATGTTAGTGTTAATTTATTACTGTCTTTATAGGTTATTTTACAAAATGTTAATCGAATGTCTGAATTAATTTCAATTAAATTGAAGTACATTTAATTGAAAAATTAAAATCCTATGATATCGAATTTTTAAATAATGTGTTTGGACGCATTGATTACAATAATTACAATAAATGGATGAAAGTTCAATGGTCCACATAAGTAGGTACTCGCGATTTTTTAATTCAACCTAATTGAATTACGTACGCTACAGTACGTACATAATTACCTAGGTATGTAATTGTATCTCTTAATATGATAAAATTTCTACAATCATATATACAAGTGCAAAGTACAACTTAACGACCAAATTAACAACTGTAAAGTATGTCGCATAAATTTATGTATATTAACAAACTTCCAGAGGTTTATTTCACGAAAAATATAATTATACCACAAAAAGCAAAAAAAATAAAGAGTAGCTGACTTGGTCATTAATTTATAATTTGTGAAAACAATATCTATCTAATAAATCAATAAATACTAGATAATAATTTTTTCAGGCGCTTTCAGATCTGAAATACAGACTAGAACATCACAGACCGTTTACGCCTCCACTTGAAGGCATTCAACAGCAGTATGGAATGAACACCAATTTATTAAAAGAAATAGTAGATTATTGGAAAATGAAATACAATTGGCGAAGTCGAGAAAAATATTTGAACCAATTGCCACAATTTATGATAAATATTCAAGGACTAGACATACATTATATTCACGTTAAGCCAAAAGTACCTTCAAACATTAAAATATTGCCTCTTTTATTACTGCATGGATGGCCTGGATCGCTCAGAGAATTCTATAAGATTATACCAATATTAACAACACCACAGGATGGATTCGATTTTACATTTGAAGTTATTGCTCCACATTTACCAGGTAAATTAAAACCGTTTTCAGTTAGAGATACTATACCTACTCGATAAACTTTCATCAAACCTTTAGGTTATGGATTTTCTGCGCCAGCTGTGAGACCAGGAATGAGTCCTGACCATATTGCCCTAATTTTCAAAAATTTGATGAACCGTTTAGGGTTCGAGAAGTTTTATATCCAAGGTGGAGATTTTGGAGCAATTATTTTAAATAACTTAGCAGTTCTATATCCCGAATCAGTTTTGGGATATCATTCAAATATGTGCGTTGTAAGTTCGCCTATGGCCTATTTAAAACTAATTCTGGCAAGTTTTTGTCCATCTGTACCTTTCTGGTATGTTCGCCCCGATCATTACAATAGGGCATTTCCAGAGGAAGGATTGTTAAATGTAGCTTTTCGCGAAAGCGCCTACCTTCACATGCAAGCCACGAAACCTGATACTTTAGGTAATAACATCGTAATTTTTAACACAAAAATCATAAAACATAGACATCCATCATTTAAAATAAAATTGGTCTCACCAATTTATCATTTAGGATATGAAATATGTTTTCAGGTATGGGAATGAATGAATCCCCAATCGGCTTGGCAGCATACATTTTGGAAAAATTCGTAACCGGAACGAATATGACGTGGCAATTTAGTGATGACGTAGGTTTACTGGAATACTTCACTTACGATGATCTACTTGATAATATTATGTTTTACTGGATTACCAAATCGGCCACTACCTCTTTCCGATTATATTCTGAAACGTTTAATAAGGATTACATGGGCAAAGGAATCTTAAGGTATTTAATCAAGTAGATTAAACACCTCTTTAAGTGTGACCAATTTTATCAAAACACTGTTATTTTTTTCTATTAGGCAACCAATCAAAGTACCAACGGCTTGTGCACGGTTTAAGTATGATTTCTACACAGCTGATGGAATGATACAAGAAATATTTGAGAACTTAATACAGCTTACGGACTACGACGGTGGGCATTTTGCTGCTATGCAGTTACCGGAGGTTTTGGCTAGCGATATTTATGCAGCTGTGAAATTAATTGAAAGCAAACACCAGACATAATGCCTATATTACATCATATTTACCTACTTCAATAGTTATTCGTGATACAAATAAAAATGGAAATGGGATGTACTATATAGATATAGTTTATTTATTTTGTTGATGTTTTTTAAGTTAACCGTAGATAATGATTTATCTATTCGTTGTTTTTGGAATAAGATAAGAATTGTTCAAATGTGCTTGCACATATTAGGAAATTCATTTTGGAATTTATTATAAATAACTATAAAAATCAATTAGAATTTCCAAATAACCAATGTTTTGGTCTCTATTTATTCTGGAATAAATAACTTTCATTCAAACTACAAACTACACAACTGGAACGCATCGTTATTTGGACGAATTGGCAAAAAATGTAAATTCTAACTGGACAATTCGGCTAATATTATTTACTTATGCAGGATTTGTATAGGGTATTTCTTACGAAAAAATAAAAGCGAACGAATGTCTTGAAGGAATAAGGCGAGCGTAGATAACGACACTTATTTCGGTAATTATTATCTATTATTATATTTGCAGAAATAAATAATGTTATTATCCTTTTTTAATAGGAGTATTTTTAAAAATTTTATAGTAATTGAGTTTTAACAGAGATGTAACGGAAAAAATTAAAGATTATTCAACATGATTTTCACTTATAATGTACCTACTGCTATGTTGTACAGAAATCAATTAATAGATTACTTTCGTTTCGATTTTCCCACATTTAAACCAGTAGGGAAACATTCGAATACAAAAATCATCCAACATTAAAATAAATTCGAACCTGTATAGTAAACAATTGTAGGTAATCTAAAAAATCCTTGAGATACGCTGATTCATATCAATTTTAAATTTTGTTATTAGGCGAGCTCGTATCGCGTAGAACAAGCCGGCAATTTTGATTGAATATGGGTACAATTACGCGGGGGCTTCTATTAATATTTTTAGCATATGTAGGTTATAAAGTTAATGATGTAGTATTTTCTCCATCTCCTTTACCACCGATGTTAGAAGAAAAGTGGTGGGGACCCGGAAAACCTGGATCAGTGAAAAGTGAAATTAAACCGTTTACTATTAGTGTGCCAGAAACTGTAAGTATATAAGATTCGTATTAAGGGAACTATAAAATTTAGAACAATATTTCAGGTACTTTCAGATCTGAAATACAGACTAGAACATCACAGACCGTTTACGCCTCCACTTGAAGGCATTCAACAGCAGTATGGAATGAACACCAATTTATTAAAAGAAATAGTAGATTATTGGAAAACGAAATACAATTGGCGAAGTCGAGAAAAATATTTGAACAAATTGCCACAATTTATGGTAAACATTCAAGGACTAGACATACATTACATTCACGTTAAGCCTAAGGTACCACCAACCATCAAGGTATTGCCTCTTTTATTACTGCATGGATGGCCTGGATCGCTCAGAGAATTCTATGAAATTATACCCATATTAACAACACCGCAGGATGGATTCGATTTTACATTTGAAGTTATTGCTCCACATATACCAGGTAAATTAAAACCGTTTTCAGTTAGAGATACTGTACTCGATAAATTTTCATCAAATCTTTAGGTTATGGTTTTTCTGCGCCGGCTGTGAGACCAGGACTTAGTCCTGACCATATTGCTCTAATTTTCAAAAATTTGATGAACCGTTTAGGGTTCGAGAAGTTTTATACCCAAGGCGGAGATTTTGGAGCAATTATTTTAAATAACTTAGCAGTTCTATATCCCGAATCGGTACTGGGATATCATTCAAATATGTGCGTTGTAAGTTCGCCTATGGCCTATTTAAAACTAATTCTGGCAAGTTTTTGTCCGTCTGTACCTTTCTGGTATGTTCGCCCGGAACATTATGATAGAGTTTTTCCGGGGAGAGAACACTTCTACATTAGATTAAGAGAAACAGGATATCTCCATGAACAAGCCACAAAACCGGATACTTTAGGTAAGTTATTTACTAGTTGTATTAGGTATTTTGTTTCGTTTTTATTAATATAGTTATACAATTTCTTATATTTCAGGTGTTGGTATAAATGATTCTCCTGTGGGCCTAGCAGCATACATTTTAGAAAAATTTGTAACTGGTACGAATAAAGCCTGGCAGTTAAGAGAAGATGGAGGTTTACTGGAATACTTCACTTATGATGATCTACTTGATAATATTATGCTTTACTGGGTCACTAAATCGGCAACTACCTCTTTCCGATTATATTCTGAAACGTTTAATAGAGATTACATGGGCAAAGGAATCCTGAGGTAATTAAATAAATTTTTATTAAAATATTTTTTTCTAAATGTGGGCAACCTAGATATTTCATTGAGTGATTACTTGCTGTTCGAATAGAATTTACATATTTACCCAATTTTGATAACGACGTTCATAAAAACGGTAGATATATGAAAATGAGCGGAGGAAGGTAAATTTGAAATATTGATATTTGAACTTGATTACTACAGGTTTTAGTTTCACAACTTATTCCATTTTTTATGAGAATTGTGAGATCATCTTACGTAAACTTATTGTATTTGATACCTATAATTTTAGGTACATATTAAATTTAAATTCGAAACTTTTAAAAACAATCGTTTCCTTTGGTTCTTTTCTTTTGCAGTTTTTAATTTGTTTAACTTATTATAAATATAATCAAGTTAAATTTATTTATTTTTTATATTATTTTAAAGTTTTTATTTTAAATAATACATAATAATAAATTTCTTTTTGTTTAGGCAACCAATAAGGGTTCCGACTGCGTGCGCTCGCTTCGAACATGATTTCTACACTCCAGACGGGATGCTCAAAGAAGTTTACGCGAATTTAATTCAACTTAACGATTACGAAGGCGGTCACTTTGCTGCCATGCAGCTCCCAAAGGTTTTGGCCCAAGATGTTTATTTGGCTGCGCATCAATTTCAAAAGAAACAAGCGTAATTTGTTTGCGTAATTAAACTGTTTATTCTTAATTTTCTTTATTTGCTAATTACCTACTTAATTATTTGATTCTGTTGCTTAAATGAGGTTTACAAAACTTTTTTATTTGGAAGCAAAAGCTCAAATCGACCATGTAAAGCCACTAGATTTTGTAAAGAGTACTAGCCTGAATTGAAAAAATACTCTCAAATGTAACGGGCACGAGGCTTTTACGATCCAATATAAACTGAACAAGAACAGACGGAATACTCGTAAAACGTTATGGTAGGGAAAATTCATGGAGGAAAATTAATGACTGAAAGTTCTCTGCGTGTTTATAACAATGCTATAAAATTAATAATGTAAAATATTTGACTAATGGAATATCCATCGCCACCAAACTAATTAAACAATGAAAACTTTTAATGATTTCCCGCTGTAAAAAATTCTCTATTCAAGAAAACCGTTGAGCGCTCGTCACTCACAAGACAATGGAATAAAAGAGGGTCAAGAATCTGCGATTCATCGATCCATTGTACTCCCCCTTTCTATTTCAAGCAGGAGCTCCTTCAGCAGATTTTTGAGAGAGTTATGAACACTTTATTCTACCAATAATTTCCACTAAAGTGAAGATACTTGGTTTTCTTATCAAACACGAAAGAAATCCTCATAAACCATGCTTTTCTTTCAACCACTCATTCATTTACATACTCATTACGTAATAATAATAAGAAAGGAATTTTTACACGCGTACATATTTTCATTAATAACGAATATCAGAAAACAAGAATCTCTCGCAGAAGAATGACCGTTTACATAGTTATAAAACATGCCATTATAATGAGCTGCATCAATCATTTTCCAGGCTTTCAGTCAGGATCTCGCTCATTTACAGTGCCATTGCATGTTTTATTAGGCACACAAAAGCGTAAAAAAGTTTTATTGCATTTAAAAACAGTCCCTACGCATATCTGCCCTCGGAATCGCGGAATTTTTTCGAGGAATTTTGAATGAATTCGAATGGTATTTCATTTCGAAGATAAATGGAGAGATATTAAACTCTGTTCACGCATACGAACCGTATGTAAATAATAAATTTGGGCTCGCAATAAGAACGACATGTATACTTTTTAATCAAAAATTAATTCAGCAATTTGGTTGAGATAAATGGAATTAATAAATCAACATGTCCCAGGTATAACGGAACGTCAGTCGTCCCAAAATGGACAACTGAAATGCGTAATCAAATCAATGGGATTTGGAAGCGTTAAGTGGAATATGCTGTTGGACGTTGGAAGGTAATTTTTCATTTATCCAGCCATGGCATCCCTTGCATATTAATAAGTTTGGACTTGACACTGGTGTAAATATTAATTCTAGCTCCAACTTTGTTAAAATAAAGTGATGAAATTATTTATAAAAGTGAATTATATCTATCAACAGAATAGTAAAACCACTATACGGTATCCTTAAGCTTCCTACAAGTACCTATGAAGTACCTACAGAAACAAAATGTTTTATAGCGTTTTTTTTCACTGTAATAAATAAAGCATTTCCTTTTACTGCCTTCCGTGATCCCATAATTCCCAAACGTCTTAAAGTTTAACTACCCTGTTATCTACGTTCTAAAATAATAGCAGTAAAATGAAGCCCGGCGTAATCCGGAATGTAAATTTGGTCTTAGTAAATTCTCCTGGGAAAATATAACCTTTCAGCTATAAAATAAGGTAAAGTAATAAGGCAAATTGCCAACCTTTCCTACTCCATTTTCTTTACAATCCATTTTTCGCAGGAATGCAGGAGGAAGAGGCGGTGGACATTTCTGAAGAATGCCACTAAACCCTGTTCCCTCGACTTCATTATAGTTGTGTCGTTTTGCATGATGAGGAGATGATTGTTTCTGTACCGTTCTAAAACAAAGCAAATTGCTGAATAAATTAAAAGATTCCTCGCTCTATCTAGTAATTTCTAACACATTTAAGTTATTAAAGTTGATTGAGTATAACAATTATTTGATACGTATTTATTAATTTATATATTATCAATAATTTTAGAGTAGTAGATACTGATTAATGCACCTATAAAATATTAGTTACCAACTAATAATTCTCTATTACTATCTAGTATTTTTACTGGGTATAAAAGGTCAAGCGTGATTCTGATGCAACTATTTAGGTAAAATGATTTGCTATTAGAAAATAATTAACGAGTTCAATATTTAATAATGAGAATTTAGGTATAATCTTATTATCTATATAGATGCTTTAAATTGTAAATTATCAAACCCAATAACAAATATATAATCCAGCTTCATGGATAGAGCATAGAGCAACAGGATCTTAAATGACAAGAAGAAGCATTGGTGTATGTATAAGAAGTTTAAACGAAACCATTAACAAAGTGTAAATATGTGTAAAGGCATTCAATCAAAGTAATAGTTTTCTTATTAAATTAGCATTAAAAATTACCTTCCATCTTCAGCTCCACTGACCGTAGTCATTTTGATACATTAAAAACAACTAAATAGAAAGAGCACCACCGCTGTTACGTAAAATTGAAAGGATTCGCGGTATCCATGTTGTATTTACCATTCATAAGTAATGAAAGAATTTGTGTATTATATTTACTATTGCTTGAACACCCTACGGCGTTAAAACCATTTAAAAATGGGGAAACGTCATTACAACACCGGCGTTAGCCGACGCGCTACTGAGGGCTGGAAAGACAGCGAGATTTATGCAATAGAGAACTGCGCATTCCAATTTTGTTTGGGGTGCCTCTGAGGGCTTTAGGGGAGAATTCGTGACGTTAAAGTTGATTCGTTGATCCTTTATTCCGATATTTGCCTCCCCGTTATCTACGTATACGATAAACAACTAAATTTTAATACAAAATAATACTGATTCGCAACAAAAAATCCGGGAAAAACTTTTCGAATTAAAATTACTTTTAAGAAAAAAATACGTATGTACCTTACATGTGTATCTTAATGTTTTGTGTAATCTAATCTTCACAAGGATAGGATGCAAACTTGACAATACACCAACCAAAAATGGCTTCAGAATTCACAATTTAAGCCGGTCATGTAGTTATATTTTTATTAGCAAATGATCAAATACATAACATTACAATTTCGGTCTACATTGGTGAAGTTTAGCTATCTAGTATAGAAGATTGATTGAAATTGGAAATTCTTTTAAAACTTCTCCTATTCATTTTAATCTTGTAGAACCCATCAATACTTTTCTATTGAAAATACTTTAGAAAAAGTTAGGATACCAGCTTTGAAACTATACCAAAACGGAATCTGATCTATCCAGATAAAAAAGCATGTTTATAAAAACGCTTCATGAAGATAATGAAAAATTAATAAATTATTTGAATAACTGAACGTACAATTCAAAAAGTATAGCCCATACTGTCTACCCATAGAATTCTTCAATCTTTAGTCCTGATGTCCAATCTCTATACCTTTGTGTCCAAGTTGCCAAGGTACATCGAGTCGATGAAACAGCTAATTATTTTGCAATATATCAAACCAAGAGAGCTTATGATACTATGACGCGTTGAAGCCACGCCTGCTTTATGTTGTATTATCGAAAGTATTTTTTATTCCTCACTATCTTACATTTTGATAGTCACTCTCATTCTATAGGGTGTACCGGCAAAAATTTGCTATTCTATATACTACTATTATAATAGATTGTAAACACAATCGTACAAACACATTCTTTCCTTGCATTAGATACAGTAAAGAACTAATATAGCTGGGGAAACAAAGACACAGTTTATTGCAAAACAAACGGTTTATTACTTAAGTACATTTATTATGGAATATTTATTAATTAATCTTTGGTATGGTATAAATACAAACGCTAATTATGTAGTAATACTTCAAAGAGTTGAGCAAAAAAATTTGTGCTTATTGATAATTTAAATTAAACAGTCATTGTGGGGCCACTATTTTTATTAACAACATAAAATTTATGTTTCTTCCCTAAAATACCCCAAACTACAGCGATATTTTCTATAATAACGTTAAAAGGTATGACGAGAACGGCTCCAATAACGCAGAGCATAAATCGTGCCAATCCGAATCTATATACAGTGAAAGATTTAATTACGCCAAAAACGAACATATAAATATTCACAGCTCCTATGAATGCACACAAAAAATCAATAAATGGCGGGCACGGTATCGGAAATTTCGATGCCAAAACAAGATTAGATACTGACAAAGGTAAAGTTAACCAAGAATAGCATGCGCAAGCTAAAAGAATCTTATTTTTAAATGGTATGGCCTTTGAATGAACAACCAAAAGGATTCCTTGTAACCAACGTTTTCGTTGCTGTACAAAATCCCAAAGGGTAAATGGTGATTTCTCCCACATCTCTCCTTCTATGAAGTTGAAAGAATATCCTTTGCTGAAGGCTCGCATTGCGAAAAAACAATCTTCTGCTATGGAGCCATCTAAACCGTTGTCGAAAGAGACATCTTTTTCAGCACCCAACTAAAACAAAAAAAATACAAATTATAGCAAAAAAACTACAATATAAAAAGCATACAAAAAACAGCAAAATAAAATGTAGCAATATCCCGTAATTTTTACTGCCAATGTATTATATAAAAATATCAGAAGTGCAATGCCACTAATCCAAGCATTATTCTTAGTTTAAATTAAAATTTTCAGAACTGCTTCTTAATATTATAAAACAATCAAGTTAAACAAAATGATTTACAATGCTTGTGAATAACATTTCAAGTTTAAAAAATATACTATGTTTCAATGGAACAATGCAATGCTCTGCAAACAGATTGAAATAACATTCAATAGAACATTTCTACACTATTTGCTTTAGGAGATTTTTTAACAGTCACATTAAAATAGACTTGGCTCCCTTCATGAAATTAACGAAAACTTAATTAAAAACATTTCAATTTTAATTTTTGTTATTGATGAGATTTATACAAAATGATTCATATTATTACTTTAAACATTACTAATACTTTCACAGCACAAATATAAAGATATGATTAAAACCTATTAGGAAATTTACTGATAATGATATTAGCTAATTATGATCCATAAATAAGTAGAATAACCTTAAGCATATAAAAGTAATTAACTAGTGTATATATCACCTAAAATTATATTTACTAAGCAGGAAATGGAATTTTTCATTCAAGGGTATATTTTTCTACAAAATAACAATATGTATATGAAAATACATTGTTACAATTGAACAATTTTGAAAGTCATGAAAATCTATATAAAACATACACTATGTTCAAGTCTTCATGGTAAATGGAGTTGAAACAATTAATTATCTTGCAATGTATCGAACAAAGAGAGCATATGATACTATGACGCGCTGAAGCCACGCCTGCTTTATGTAGTAGTATCGAAAGTATTTTCTTTTCCGCACTTACATTTGCCACTCTGTATATGTACTTATAAAACAGAACAAACCTTAGTTACAACGAAGGATCCTTTCCAGCTAAATAACGGTTTGTGAAACATCTGAAACTGCAATCTTAATTTACCCATATCATCAGTGACTCGGAAACTATCTGCCAAAGTGGTTATCCAGTTAACTACTTCTTCGTTTGCGTAAGTAATCAGGCCTTGTCCAAATTGATGGGAACCGTCCATAACGAAGTTCAAAATACCTTTTATGGAATTCTCAGTCAACAGAGTTTCCTCATCTAAATGTACTACCCAATCGTTGTCGCTGAGAATGTTTACTTTTTCTTCTAAGCAGTACTGTAAGGCTCGAGCTTTAAATAACGTCCCACTTTTGGTTCGGTATTCTGCAGGTACAACTATCTCTCGGATTCTTCTGTGCTGCTGTAAACCAATGGCTTTATCGGTGACGACTTCAATTAAAAAATTCTCTAATCCTGCATCTAAGCACTTGTTCATGTTTCTATCGACATTGTTTTTCACCAGTTGTGGAAAGTCGCCTCGTGTTACTATTCGAATGGATATAAATGGAGCCAAAAGTGGAGAACCTTTCAAAACGACTTTCTCTGGAAAGGCATTGTAAATTGTTAATCCAATAAAATTGAAAACCACTTGAGGCAGAGGTAAAAATGTAAGAAACCTTAAGAAGTACAATATTAAAGCTCCAATTACGGTGTAATGTGTCCATGGATCCAATTCTTCTGCAGGAACAAATACACCTCCATTTACGATTTTGATTCCTCCAGCGAATATTTCGAAAAATAATATAACAGTAAAGAATAGCAGGCAATGTAATAAGTGCTTGGTTTTACTCGACAGCATCGCTTTGAGTTTGCAAAATTACAGATAAGTGAGAGAATTGAAGTATCACAATTAAAGCAGATCAAACTCTAATCGTATTAGAGATAATCATTCAAATCTTCTTAATACTTGACATCCATGAATCGATTACATTGTGTATCACCATTATCACATTATCACTTAATTCCGAAAACTAAATTTTTAAAAAGATAACTTGGGTCGATCGACCACTGTTATGAATTGGTGTTTTGTGGTTAGTTATCTTATCGTTATCAATGACACGGACAGTGACATCTTTCAAATTGACAATGTCACTAAACAGGTTTACCAACCAACTCGAATTAAAAATATTAAACTAAACCAACACCCACCTAAAATCTAAAATAAATTTAAATTACTAGATGAGTTATTGGCTATAAACGATGATGTGTTTACAACATTAAAATAAATGATTTACATTCGTCTATTAATATCTCTGACTAATTGTTTACGTTTTTTCTTTCATTTGTAAATTTTAGGATTCGAAAACTTGTTTCTTCATTGGAATTCAATATTCCGAAATTTAGTTGGTCATACTGGTTTACTGTTGGCAAATGATTACGGCCTAAAAGTGGATGTTTATTTAATCCTATTTTACAAAAATTAGGACTTTTTAAAAGTGTTTGTTTTGATTTATTTTAAGGTGATTATCCCAACATTTCTAGGCAATTTAGTTATTTTTTTAAAAGAAACCATATCGAAGAGGGTAATGTAACTTGCATCTAATTCAATTTAAGTAGATATTGTAATAAGTTTAGATTCATCATTTCTTGAATTTTTCATATAATAGTCTTTGGCAGACTGAAAAGTCAATGTTTTTACGGTACATTTAAAAGGAAAACAAGAATTTTCTTGGTATCTTTATAACTAGTTTAAATTGTGTCAGTAGCCTGCTTTGAATACATACTCTTTATTTTGTAATATGCTAGTATATTACAGTAAGAAATGTTATCTAGTTAATCTTTAAACAGAAGTAAAGGTATTTAGATAATAATTTATCATTGAATAGTACGCTAGTTGTACAAACCAGTGAATGAACATTTTGAAATTATTAAGTAAACTGACACTCCTTCACCCATATAAAAATTGATTGAGTAAATTAAGTTAGTGTACCTGATTTATTGGTTAGTATCCACTTGAGTTTTGTAAAACCATTTTAATTAATCATCATTCTTAATTTACTTAATATTTTGTTACAGCTTAACTTCTCATGAGGATTTTTTGCATTTCGAATGCTTCTTCTCTACGATTTCCCTAATATCATGCGTTTAATTTCGGTTTGAAGCATCCTCGTTGTTTCCCCTGAAACCTTTGATAGTGTAAGCAAGTGTGAGATTTTCTGCATGATATTACTAACTCCCATTTTATCCTTAGATAGGCTACTTACCCCTTGCTGGTTTGTTCAGAATGGACAACAATCAACCTCAACTAAACTCTACGTATAGAGACATATCATAGACCGTTATTCAATGTGATTAGTTTGATATTTCTGTTCATATTGCAGTTATATTGTCGATGCAAAATTGCTCTCTACTATCTAAATTGCATTCCTCCGATGTGAATCAGTAAAAAGTTCAAATTCAAAAATAATTATATTATTTTTACACCTACTACTTAAATTCAAACTCAATAATTGTGTTAAAATAATATCAAATTTCCCAAATTCTTGATCCTTCTTAAAATAAATGCTCTTAAGAATATACTACATACCGTTCGATTATTAGGTGCTATATTTATTCAGTTCATATTCAAAGCGAATGAATTATCACATGATACCAAATATTATTATTTATATTTGGATATAATTTATAGCCGATTAGTATTACATCATTAATGTTTGGAGTGCTTTTTAGGTGTGCCAATTAACAACTGCAAAATGTCCCATCACAGTGATGACAACATGCTCATAGCGACTAGTGATTCATTTTGGGAACCAGGCAACTACAAAAAAACAACAAAACGCATTGAAGATGGCTACAAACTGTGCCAAGAACTAATATCACTAGTTAATGAACGAGCGGAGATTGAGCGTAGTTACGCAAAATCATTGAAGGCGTGGTCTAAAAAGTGGAACGAGTCCATCGAAAAGGGGCCTGAATATGGTACTACGGAGGCAGCTTGGAAAGGAGTGCTTATTGAAGCAGACAGAAGATGTGATCTTCATTCTAAAATCAGGGATAATCTAGCCAACGATATTGTCAATAAAGTCAAGCATTGGCAGAAAATGAATTATCATAAAGTACGTTGTGCATTTATTTTTGCTTTAATTTAAGCATTTTTGTACTTTTAGTCTGTGATGAACATTAAAGAAAAGAAAGATATGGACGATGCATTTAAAAAAGCTCAAAAGCCTTGGACAAAATTATTGCAGAAAGTGGAAAAATGCAAAATGGACTATCATACAGCTTGTAAAACAGAAAAATCTGCAGCTAATCAAGAGCGAAATGCTTCCGGAGATACGTCATTTTCGGCTGATCAGGTTTGTATGTCTATTGCTATATTACCAAGTAATTTGATTTCAAAACTATTATTAAATTACTAGCCTAACGCCTGTTTTTCAATAACTTAATTCTTTAGGTTAGAAAAATGCAAGATAGAGTTCAAAAATCTAAAGAAGAAGTACAGAAATGTCGAGAAAAGTACGAACTAGCCTTAAAGGAAATAAATCAATACAATCCTAAATACATGGAGGATATGACAGTCGTGTTTGACAAGTGTCAAGAATTAGAGGCTCAAAGGCTCAATTTTATCAAGTCTACTCTATTCGGAATGCATAAATATCTTAACTTGTCTCAAGATATAACGTAAGTTTATTGTCACCTGAATTTAAGAGTTATGGTTTTTCAGTAATGATTGTTAAATTTTAATGTGTGATAGTAATCTTAACATTTTTAATTATAGATTAACTCAAATATATGAAGAATTTTATCATATAATAAATAATGCAGATTATGAAAAGGATCTAAAATGGTGGTCAAACAATCACGGAGTTAATATGGCTATGAATTGGCCGCAATTTGAGGTATATGCTTAATAGCAAAGGGGTTAATGCATGATTAGTTTATTTCGTTGTTTTTGTTTTATTTTATTTAGGAATATGCTGAAGAATTTCGGGACATACACAAAGGGAAATCCAAAGATACTTCCCCTTCAGGAATTACATTGATCCACCAACGTCAAGTTGGAGAAGATTTGCATGTACGTTTTTTTTATTAACTAACTTAATAACTTTATTTTCATGTTAGAAAGCTATATTCTAATCCAGGGAAAGTGTCAATATTTTGATGAAGTTTCATAAAAATGCATACAATTAAATTCTCTTAAGTTCTTTAACAAAATACTGGCACCTCATTAAAAAACGCTTTTTTTGTTTTATTAGTAACATTAGGATATTAGAAAGCAGAGAGGAATGACTGTAAAATAGAAACATTGCAGGTAACTCTTACAGCTAACAAGTAAGGTCGAATCCTGTCTTTATTTTCACAATACATTGGAACCTATTTCACATTTTTAGGTATTATCAAATTTTTAAAAACTTAAGTACAATGTTTATTTTAGGATTATTCGACCACTCAGCAATCAATTAAGAAGCAATCGTCTACTAAACAACAAAACCCTGTGCCCCCGCCTCAAGAAAAGCCAGCTAAGTTAAATACAGAAGAAAATAACAGCCCCTCAAATAGGATGTCTACTGTAACGTATGTAATTTTTACACCAATTAAATACCAAAATTTAAAATCCAATTTATTTAGGAATGGATCATCTAATAAAATCAATGAATCTAATCCATTTGAAGAGGAGGATTGGGAAGAGAGTGATGCATTAGTAGACACAGGAGAACCTGGCGTACCTGTGAAGGCTCTTTATGATTATGATGGCGCTGAAAGCGATGAGCTTACTTTTAAAACAGGTTAGATTTTATTGCTTAGCTCAATCTTTATATAATCAATAACATGCATATGCATGATCGATAAATTACTATTTATAACCACGAAAATAAATTTTTAGGTGATGTTTTTGAAAAATTGGAAGATGAGGATGAACAGGGTTGGTGTAAAGGAAGGAAAGACGGCTGTGTAGGCCTCTATCCCGCTAACTACGTTGAAACAATATCTCAATAAAAAAATTAATCATAAGTATTACTAATGTTGAAGAAATGTTATAAATTATTGTTATTTTTCTAGGATTAGGTTAATATACTCATATACGTATTTAACGTAATACAAATGTGTATTATTAATTTGGTAATACCCCTATGTGACTATCATTATGTATATAAATTTATAGACATGATTTGGATCCAACATGTTCAGTTAAAAAGGAAACCTACTATTTTATTAAAAATATTTTTGAATTGAAACAGGTATCAGTTCTAAATTATATTTGTATGAATAGTAACCTGTACTTTGAGTCTGTAATAAAAACTGTAGAAACAACTTATTAAATCGATTTCCTTCAATTGGAACCTTCACAACGGACACAAAATAATCCACTTTACACCCAAAATAATCAAATCGTAAAAATAAAATTTCAATAAATTTTCAATAAAAAATTTATTACACATAAGATACAAATCATAGAAAAACAACTAATAACTGAAAATATTCTTAATTTGGACCATCCATAATATCATATTTTAGGAACGATGCATGAAATGCATTAAACGTAACAGGTAACAAATATTAACAATACTTGTTACTATACTGTCATTGCATATGAAAAAAAATAAGTTTAGTTTATTTTAGCAAGTGTTATTATTACACTTTTATAAACGATCAATTTTCAAGGATAGGTTTAAAATTACAAGCTACATAAAATTGGATTTGTAGGTAAAAAAGACGCTTTAATAAGCGAAAATAACCTTCAATATAGAAGGATCAATCAAACATAAAATAACAATAAATTAGTTATTTGTAAACGGTGGATACCATACCAAATGGTAGTTTTAAATTTCGTAATTTTTAAAATATGGGAGTATAAAAAATATTGCCATTATTAAAGTACATTATAATAGGTAAGGTAACATTCAGCGAGTTAAAATTTATTCGTGACACTAACAGTAAATAGTAGCTACAAAAATAAACTACAAATGTCCTTTTGTTATTTATACCAAGCGTGTGGTACTGTCGGAATCTTTAAGATATTTTCCGTTTTTGGAGGTAAAAGTGCCCATTATAAATACTGTTAAAACTACAATCATAACAACAAAAAAGAATACATTCATTAGAAAATTGATGGATACCCCTATTGACATCTTTCTTTTTTCAGTCAATTTCTTATCACCTTCAATATTTTCCTGGAAAGTGCTTATCGATATAGCTGGAAGTGATTTTTTGAAAATTTCTTTCTTTATATGAACTACTTTTTGCCCGTGCGATACTTTTCCGCACAATTGAGTTCGAACGTCTTCGGATTTGAAAATTTGAACAGCTTTATTTTGAAAATGGCATTCATATCTCCCAGAAGAATCGATGTAGTTTTGCTTCGACAAATAATCGAAACTTTCAAAAGTTTGGCAATCGCATTTCCATGTAGTATAGGGTAATTTAAGCATGAACCAATTAGGAATCGATTTGAACGAATCGATAAAATGTAAATTATTTTGCTCCAATGACAAAAATTTTAAATTGGGAAGATGCGTTAACGATTTTTTTTCAATTCTCGTTATCTGGCAGTCAAGCAAAGTTAATACTTCTAAGCTTTGCGATTTTAAAACTGGCATATTACCTAGAATAATAAATACAATAATTATTATTAGATAAGAAATGATTGAACTAAGAGATGTGTGATGTGACATTACCTTGAAAGTAGTTGCCCGATAAATCCAATAAAATCATATTGGTCAAATACTGTATAAAATCGGAAGGCACGGAATTCAACAAATTATACCCTAAATATAATTCCTGAAGATTTATCAATTTGGTCAAAGATCGGGCACCGATGTCGATAAGATATGTATTGTTAAGATACAGCTCTTTCACGTTCGAACTCTTGTTAAAATCGAAATTTTCGGCTTCTATTATGCTAATCCTGTTACCGGAGAGATCAATCGTTACAGGTTCCATCAGGAGCGAATCGAAATCGGGAATTGCATCTAAATTTCCATTAACGCAACTCACTGAAATTGGTGTACAATTGCAAACTGATGGACAATTGGACTCGACAGATGAAAGCAAGTGTATCGACAAAAGTATTAATGGAAACACTTTTCTTCTGTCTAACATTTTTCTTTTTTTACTGAAAAAAGATTTTATCCATTGAAATTGAAACGTGAACGGTTGTAGAGAAAAACTTAATCACTCTAAATAACCTTTATTAATTGACTTATACAAATCGAAAGTACCTACAATTTATAAATTGACTGTATTGTTTGACATTAAGCATGGTAATTAAAAATTGTTATAAGAAACGCATTAAATTTGTTTGATAAATTTATCGTAGGAAAACGTTAAATGGTTTTCTATAATCAGTAAGTACTTTTTTTAATATAAATCAATCTATACAATAAATAATTCTTAATAATGAAAAAGTATTAAAGTTATTGGTTTAATTGTACTGAAAATTTTGATAAAATCAAACGAATACAAATGCATTCGAAATTATTTTATCAGCTTAGCAAAATGAGACTTACCTCTTGATTTGATCAACAAAGTTTACAGTGTTAGATAATGTCTGAACGACTGAACAATATTGTCAGGTCGTTATACGTCTATCAATATTGTAAAATATCTCTTATCGATCATTCAATACAGATACACAAATTATGAATAGATAATAATATATCTTAAAAAATAAAGTTGTTGACTATCAAGTTAAAAATAAAAAATATGAAACATTAACATATTCCTCTATTTCTAAATTTATTTTATTTACGTTAAAAAAGTATCACTAATTTATCAGTTTTAATTACTTATTGCTTTCTCGTGCTGTGAAATAAGAGAAAACGGAAAGATCATCATTATTAAATTTATTTTTATACCCTTTACTATTCAGACCAATGAACTATATACACATTGAAATTCGATTATTTAACACTGAGAGGCAAGTACTAATAAAAAAACATAATAGTAATAGTTAAACGTAATAGTTAACTAAGTACTAATAATAAAAAAGATATTTGTGACGTTCTGTTATGCATAACTTCAACTAGTTGTGATACTAACCAATTTTCCAATTAAATTATGATAAATGCCTAAAACCTGATCACGATGTAATGTTATTGTATTTTTTAAAGATGATCATAACTTTTTTCGATTAAAACAAAAAATAGAAAATGAGTCAAGCAATATTGATACACTTAATACTATTACCATGTGAACAAATAAAAATGTTGAAAGGCTTGAGTTAACTTTTGAAGATCTAATGTGGATCAAAAATTTAATTTTTAATCTATAAAAAAGGACCAATGATTTAAAATTCAGTTGATATTGTTCAATATGCTTTATTAAATAAGTAAATACATCTGTTCTAAACGTGTAAAATGTATAAAAATAATTCATGGCTAAAATAGCTAGAATTGGAGTTATAGCACCATTTAAGATGGAAACAGTATTTATTTAAAATTCAACCTGCATTCGTTTCAGTCATCAATTACATTAAAGAGTTCAAAGTTAACAAGGATATTAACAACAAACAGGATATTAGTTTATGAAATATGTCTGCAATCCAAAACTTTGAAACTCTGAAAGTCGGGTATATTGTTCTATAATTCAAATGAAGAGAATTTGAAATAATTACTGTTGTAAACTTGTGTATGTTTTAATTCAGGCATATTCTTTGGTGATTTTTAAAATATCTTAATAATTTCTATATATAATTATTTAATTAAAAGCATTCATTATTAGTTATACTATATCAATAAGTACAAAAGATGTTTTCTAGAAATGTAACATAAACCAACATTTTTTGAATTCATTACTTGTTAGTAAATAGGAACAACTTATAAAGTTGAAAATTCCTAAAGCCTTTTCTATGTAGTTTTAAAAAACCTTATCCTAAAACGTACCATAATAACGTGTGATTATCCAACAGAATAATATTAACCTATATACACAGAAAAACTTATATATAATGCAAAAATAAATAAATAAAGAAAAATCTCCTATAGGTTTACAACAGTGTACATCTTATTGACACCAATCTGGCTCCTATAATATAAAACAAAATAAAAATTAATACAAATTGAATTAATTTTAATATTTTAGTATTCTAACAGTAAAATTTCTCATTAGAAGTCATAGTATATCCTTGCTACTATAATAGTACCAAAATATTTTTAATTTTCAAGAAGAATTATTTTGAAATGAATATCACCAATTTAAAGGTGAAACATTAATAAAATATTTGTTTGTAAGCACCATTTCTGAGATGTAAAATTCGCGTTTGTCACACTGTAATTCACCTACTGATTTATTGGGTTCAATTTTATATGTATTTAAAATAAAAGCAACTATTAAATTATATTCTCCCAATTGTACAGGTATGCATTAAAAACAATGAACCATTGATTATCCTATCCTAGTCAAATGTTATGAATGTATTAATGTGTCATCAATATGGATGAGTTTCCTAAAAGGGTGCATTAAATTATTGAATAACTTGAATATAATTTTTGTTATAAATGTTTTCGTTTAAATTACAATTGAAAATACATTTAAAGCTGGATATGCCACGAATTCAGCTGTACTTGGATTAATTACATCGAATTTCCTTTTAATTCAAAGTAAAAGTTATTCCCGATTTGTAAAACTTGTCCTTAATCAGAACGCAATAATTACCTTATAAGGCGTTTCGTAACCACCTTTACTTCTCATTTGATTCTGTAAGGCAGCTAACTGATGTCCGGGCAGTTCAACGTCTCTGCTTCCTACATGGCCTGTATGTTGAAAGTTTGTCGGATGTCCTATCATAGACCTGAAATGGAAGTTCGTATTGCAAGCCTGTTTTTGTGGAGATAAAACGTTTTACCTATCGATATGGTGTCGTCTTTTGGGCGGTTGAGGTATGCAGCAACTGAAAAGTGTTTCCCTTAATTCGCTAATAGCAGCCATCCTCAGAACTAGAATAAAATAAAATAAAAAGATGGTTGTATTGCAATCAAATTTCTGAATCTTAGAAGGATAAGATAAGATTGATTTGATGAAATTTTAAACTGCTTTGAATGCAGTTAGTAGATTTAAAGGCGATGGGAATTAGTATTGTGAAGGAACTGATAACATATAAACAATTCTTTGGACTTACCTGTGTGTTGTCCTTTAATACTGTCGTCAAGAAACACAAAATTGAACACAACCAAAATAATACAAAATTAAAAAAAGCTTTGTACTAAAAATACATCTTTTGTTCATGCAAATAAACGCTGATCGGCCTTTTTCAGTATTATTAAAAATAAAAAGCACTAAGAATAAAAATCATCGCTCCTACTGTCAGAGGTTGTCATTAAGAATGTGTCATCTGTCAAGAGTGTCAAGTCACAGGTATGTCAATGTCGTTTACACAAATGCGTTCATTTCATTCGTTCAGGTGTGGCACTAAGTTTGCACATATTTAAACGAAGACAGCGACTAATGATAGTAAATGAGATAAAAATTCTGAGGTTTTGTAGATAATGAGTGTCTTTGATATGAAATTATCACCTAAAACACAAATAATTTGTAATTACCTTCATTAATCTATATTCAAAAAAACTAGAACTTGCCTGGCTTACAAATTTGTTTAGAATAGTAATAAGGGGATAAAATACTTTAAAAATATACAGATAAGTTCAAATTTGTTTGCAAAATGGTCAATTTAACGAAGATTATAATCCCACAATGTCACTCTTTCTCTCTCCTTTATATGAGACTAATGGAAGTTGTCTTTTTTGCACCCATAGGCTATATTGCATACAAATTTGCTTACTCTGTATATAAGCCCTAAAGAAACTCCCAATCACTAATTGACCTTCTTTTTGTAACTTTCTTTTCATTCAGGATACCTACTTCTCAAGGATATTGAAATTGACTTATCCTTCGAAAGGATCTTCCACAGCTTGTCAGGCCATTTTATTTCACGCCGAGTGAAATTTAATAGGACCCCATCCTGTTGCTTTGGACCCATGACACATTATCATTCAAGTGTTTCAAGTATCATTTCAATGATCTAACATATAAAATCCAGTAGGTCTTAGTATAGTTTTACAATGAGCAGATTATTATTTAATGAATATTTTGTACTATCAGGATCTTTGAATATTGATAGTAGTAAACGAATCCTAAGGAATTTGCATAAATGCATTCATTTTTGTATTCTATTAACGTGTAATTAGTATAGGACTAATGAACATATTAGAGAAACGAACAAAAATAAGACTGCATCATTAAAATTATAATGAGATGGATATAAGGGTATCGAAAGCATTTGTTTCAGTTAGAATATATGCACGATATTTATATTTCCTTTAGCATGGATTGGTGTAAGGATAAAATACCCCTGTATAAATATTTCAGTAGTATTCTATTTATCTTCGATTAACTTTATATACGATACATCTCTAAAAAGCGTGGAAGTTTCAATTTATCTAACGAAGAATGCTTTGCCTGAACTTCAACAATTGAACGAACAACAAATGTTTTCAATTTGATCCGTTGAAAACGGACACAAGTTTTGCTAGAGTGGAAAACTAAAAGAAAACATGACTTTCGGTCTGTTGGGAAATGGACAATCGCGATCCTTGCGATCCTTCAGGAATTTATTAGCATAAAAGTTTCTACAACTTTCTCAGAAGTGATGAGAGTTTCGTCGATTCCGATTATTTGCTTTCGAGGGAACAGATTTATGCGTTAGAGAAAATCGCATTGCTAATGAAGCGTTCGCAAGCCCTTAGGTTGTTACCACAATAAAAAATGTGTCTGTTACTTAGTTTAAGTTTAAGTTTATGCGGAACTAACCCATATAACAAGAGAATTACCCTATTGATGCACACATAATATAACATGTTGTGTTTCATAATAAGCTTATTTAAAGCTATATAGGTAGGTAGCGCTTATATTTTTAATTGAGAGATAAGTAAAATTATCGTGTGTAGCTAATTATAATACATATTTAACGAAGCCACGCACGTAAATTCCATTCGCTTGAAAGGTAGTCTATTCTATTCTAAGGTAATCAACTGTCATCAGAAATTTAAATGGTCTTAACAATGCGTACCCCTTAACATCTCGGTGTTGAACAACTGCACTCAAGTTTTAAATAGCGATATCTAAAGTACACTTAAACCTTATTTAAGAATATATTTTTCCCTCCTAATTTAATACACTTCTCCGCTTAATAAGCTTACTATATTTATGTAAGTACAATTAAACCTTGGGTTTGTCAAAGTTTCAACAAGAAACTTAACTCTGGGCAATTTAACACTGCTATACCTAGTGCAATTTTCTCATTTCACAATAACAGCCCCGTTCCATTCTCTAAATTCTCTATTCTCTGTTCTGAACGTATTATGACGTAACGTTTTAAAGCTACTTAGATAGGTACTTGTTTTCGAGTGCGTGAATGTAATCAAGAAATAAATTATACAAGAGATCCGTGCACTACATTATGCGGTCCTATCTTGAAGCAAATTTCCTTCCTCAATTTGTTAAACTCGAAGGTCCCTCGCAAAAACTTGACCCACGTATAGAGAATTAAGTGAACTAGCTCAACAACGTCATCAAAGAAGAGACGCCTAGCGTAATAATTAATCAGGTAAAATGATCCTGTCGGATTACTATTTGTATGTAGATTACCATTATTTGCATAGTTACGAGAACTTGTAAGGGGTGCAGAGCAATGTGGAACATTGACAATATGTATAGTAGACCACCTATTAAGTAGTTCTGATATTATATAGTATATATCAAATTAAACCTTAATTGTTTAAATAATTAAAAACATCTGTAGATAGAGCATAGATTTTAAATATATCAAATATACGAAGAGTTGTGAAATATATGTATATCATTCTTGTATCTTATTACATGATATTGCGAATGCTAACAGCTCCAAGTTGTTATGTTTGAAGTGTACAACATCATTAGAGCAAAATGTGAAGTTTTTGTACTATTCTGAACCTGAAGCGGGAGCAATCCGGAGCAAAAAGCTCTTATATCCGTGTCCCGAGAATCTAATAACAGCCTCGCCAAAAACGCCAAATACAGCCGCAATGGCATCCCAACCTGTGCCCAATCGACTTCATTGAATTAATTAGTCGTCTGCCTAAATACCAGACAACCTCAATTAGTAGGCCGTGTATTCATAGTCGAGGCGAAACGTAATGTTATCAGGTGTTACTTGATTGTCAGCTATTTACCCAAGATAATCAAGTGAATCCCCGCTTTCCGCATTGTCAAAATCATGCTATGCTATGAGATTGTGCAACCTTGTCATGTAGAAGCCGAATGTGTTTGTACCTATACGAGATATGATAATGCTCTTGCTGTCGATAGTTCTGTTAGCAGCGAATACACACGCATTAAAAGTTTTCGACATCTTCATCTAAAATCTTATCTAAGTGTAAAATAGTGTTGGACATCTCTGCATGATAGTCAAAACGTGAACTTTTGGCGTCTTCCATCTCGTTACGAATTCGTCACCAAAATGAAATAACTCGATAATATTCATTATTCTTTGACAATTTGAAAAGTTTGTCCTTAAAGGTGCAAATTACATGTTCGCAATAAACATCATCTAAGATGGAGAGCTTGGTTACCTAATACCTAAACTTTAATCACTAAGTATTACAGAAAAGCTCTTTCACGAAACCTTGGACATTCGAAGTTTAATAATAGATTAGAGAAACTAGCTGGGAAGTGGAAGTTAAACGCTTTATCTAATGCTCTAAACATATGACAAAATGGTGCACGTATCATATGCAGCTGCAATATAATAGCCTCATCTAATCGCTAGTACGATCGCCATTCAGTTTCATACAACCTTTATATGATACAAATTATTATAATAAAGTTACAAATTTCGAATTACTTATATCTATGATTTTTATTAGAATCATATCAAACACATATGTAATATACGTAGATATAGTTGCTAATTTTAAATTATCTAAATTTTTATTGAAACGAACATGAAATTGCACGGACAAAATATATACTTTGTTAGATTTTAGATAAAGTAATAATTTGATTTAATGTAAAGGCTAATTATGTTTGCATAAATTGAGAGAAAATAAGTATAAAATGAAAAATCTTTGAGACAAAGTGTCTGCTATTCTTCACTCAACATTAATTTTTAAAGTCCTATTACAGAACTTTAAAAATATTTATATTTTGATTCGTATAGTTACTTAATTATGTAGTTACTTTTAATGGATGTAGCGACCGCCATTAAATCCTTGGATGTATTTTCATTTTACTTTACTTGTTCCCGAAAAAGTCTCAAAGGAAAAAAGGAAATATTAATCGTCCTACCTATTTCAAAAGCCTTTGATCTCCGATCGAAATAAAAAGAAAAACGAAAAAATACGTTATTATGAGTTAAAAACAATGTCAAGAAATTATCCCTGGAGAATTCGACAGTCTCCACTTGAATAGAAAGAGCCGAGATAGAATTTCATTTTTGATTAATGACAAGCTTTTCTTTGATAAATTGAAATTGAAAGTAGAAGAATTCTTGGCTTAATTAGTATTATAAAGATAAATTGATTTTCTATGCGTTTTTATTCTTTTTCTTCTCCTTTTAATTAATTTGAAGCTATCAGAAGGGTGGTTATTTAATGATATCCTTTTCGAAGGTGAAAGAAGACAGTGTTTTTTCTGTGGACCAATTTGTAACTTTCATTAATTTTATGTCACGAAGTATTTAATAATTAAGTACGTTTTCAATAAAACATCAGTAAAATTTGTATGGACAAATTAATTCACTAGGTAATAAAATACGATGCATAATATACCACTACATTCGTATGTATGTAATAATTGAAACATATCAAAATAATTAGAGTGAATAATCACTTGGTATACAGTTTGCAAATTTCAAAGCAAATTTCGCAACCACCGCTTCGAATAGGTCGGTATTCTACTTTTCGAGTTTACTGAAAATTTTACGAGCTCTATTCGGCTAATAAAAAGTCATTACAGTCGCGTTACGAACAAGAATCGTTGCATTAAAAATAAGTTATCGGTTCTCGAGCTCGACGGGCAGAAATCGCCTTCAAAGATATTTTAAAGTGTCGCTCGAAAGGAACATAATAGAGTTATCGCGAGAGATTTATCGCGAAACTTTTAAAATAATAATGGGAACAATAAGAAAATTTCGAATATAAGTCGAGATATTTCATTGGAGTTTTATGATGGATAAGTCTCCGAAGAGGAGTTGACGGAGTTTTCGGTCAGATCGAATGGCTTTAGTGACGGGTAGAAAACAAAAAGGGACGTAGTCAGCTAAATGAATTTAGTTAGGAGTTAATTTATAATATCAAAACTGGCATGGTATGGTAAATAAAACTTCTATAGTTACCTACCTAGGAAAGAATTTATAATTTTTGTAATTTTGTCAAAAAATTCAAATATCAAAGATAGGAAAACGATATTGCATATTGGCAATTTCAGGTCGATAACAAGAAAATAAGTTCGCATAAACATAAAGTACAATTTTTAAATTGAAGATTACAGACGTTGTTTGATCGTGCACTTATCTACTTTACGTATAGGTAGGTTTAATTTAGTCATAAATTTGTATTACTGGTAGTTTTACATCCATCTGGATATTATCATATACCTTCGGTTAGTTTCCAAAATAAGAGGAAGCAAATACTCTATTATTTATTATAGGTACTTGTGAAAAGAATATTTAGCTCTACATAGATTATTTAAACAATCGATTGTTAATATATCTATAAATATATGTTTGCAACCCAAAATAACTATACAGATAATAATTTCTAGTATAAATTGATTAAAAGTATCTGCCTAATTTAGATAATTATTAAGTTACTATAAAATTTAATTCAAAATATGTACATATTAATTATTAATAGATATTGCGTTTTTCCACGTATTTACCTCCGCATTCGACATTTTACAAAACTAAATTATCGTAATGTGCAATCCAATTTATTTGGACTGTCATTTTCACGGGGTAATGCAAAATATTACAGAATAATTATCATTATCGCGTAATTCATACAGGGAAACTAACGCGTTTACATCAAAGCAAAATATTAGCGTTCCATCAATTTCGCCGAACAATGGCGTACAGAACAGACTTATGAAATTTCCTCCGACGTTTTTGAAAACACGCTGCCTGAAATTCCTGAAATTGAAAAAGTGTTATCGTTGCAGAGCGGTCAAATCGTCCATATACAAAAGAGCTCCAGCTTTTGCCTCGTCCTCATCGTATTACCTATCCGGAGTGAAACTAAGGATGATTGATAGTGTCTGTTGTAGCGTCAAAAACAATGCATTTCTATTGTTTACTGTACTGTTTATGCTGCTTGTGTATATTCGTGACCAAATAAATATAAGTCCGTTAGTAGGAAAGATTGAAAAAAAAATTCCAGCTAATAATAAAAGAGGAATTCGGAGCAAAGAATTCATCAAATAAATACCAACGCGAGCATTAAGAATTGGTAAAACTATGTGTATGTACCTAGAGCTCCATCCGGTGTAGGTAATTACCTTTAGCATAATAAAATAGAAGAGAAAAGTCGAATATAAAATGTAAACTCCGGGGAATTAGAAGAATGTTAAAGGTATTTTGCCGGGTAATTTGTCGGTCTCAATAAAATGAGCCCTAATCAAATTTTATTTCGTTTTATTCGCCGCCGCGTTTCGTTTTATAATTCTCGGAAATAGGTTTGCTGGATTGCTTATGCCGGCACGAACGCCGACCAACATAGGAGAAAACGGCTTCCAGCCGCATAAAATCCGCTCCGTAACTAAATTCAATGGTCGGTATTCAGCGCCCCATTTTAACGTTAAACCCATTTTAAGCGATCGACTTTAACGTAAACAATGCCCTTAGTTACTCCATAACAACAATGTAGAACTGTCATGTTTAAGGCGCTCGGTAAACATGACTTTAACTTAAAGATGGAGCGCTGAATACGGGGCAATTTCTTTAAAATTATCCCTAGATGTCGGACATCGATTTTATCGCTCTAGATAAGGCAAAAAGTGATATATTTGCTGCGAAGAAATTCGCGTCGTTTGCTGTAAAAACAAGTTGTTGATTCTGCTGCAACATATGCTACAATGGATTGTCCTTTTATTTAATAATCTTTTTTTCAAACTATTAACTCTTTAAGGCTCGTTGTCATGTGACAATAATTTCGCAATTTCAATAAAACCAAAACTCGTATTTGTATAGGTTACATCGCAATGAGCTTTATATTGGAAAAAAATATTTTAACCGATTGGATAATTCTTAAAAAAAAATTATAAAATGAATTTGTCCAGAGTGTGGAATCGTATAAGAACAAACTATTCCAATATCAGTTCGAATCAATCCATATTCGTTAGAAAATCCAGCTAGCATCACGAACTTTTCCACTTCAGCATCGCTTTCAGAGGAATTATTTTCTTTTTAACTAACGGATTTACCCGGAAAACTTTAAAACGGCTAATATGCGTTCGATATCTCTTCCACTAAATATGCTTCCCGCAGAAATAAATCTTCGGCGGTGCCGTCTTGCTAAACGGGTAAATCAATTTCTCATTACTAACGGACTCCCAAAAAAGAGGTTGTTTCTCCTCCAATTTCAACTTTTGTTTTGCGAACCAGCCGAACACGCGATCAGAACTGTAATTATTGCACGCTAAAAAATGGGGAGTTGTTTTGATACCAGCTAAAATATCAGTTACTCTTTATTAGTCTGAAATACTAACTAAAGAATTCCATATAAATGCAAGTTATTCGATGAGAGCCGGTTAATCTCTAAACTTTAAAACTCTCTATACTTAGAGTTAAAACTGTTGTAAAAGAGAGAAATGAGAATCATTAGGATTTCCCCATAATTTAACTGTTGATTCCAATAAAACAGCGGAATAATCCAATTATTCTTGAACCTTTATAATAACATGAGCCACATCGTTAAAATAGCTATAATCGTTGAATGTATCATTAAAATCTCGAAAGATTTCCTTACACTTAATACCATTTTAACAAACGTATTAATTTTCCAGAAATACTTCATTTCGTGTTTATTTGGTAATGAACAGGTTCGAAACAAGTTTTAACTACACCGTTTCGTTTGGTAAGATTAATTTGGCAAAAACGTTCAAATGCTGTATAAGCCTCGACATTTTGCTGTTCCAACTGGGTTGAAGGTAGAAGTTTATAAACACTCGACTGAAAATGCGGTTATACAATCTAGAATAATATCTGCTCTAATTGTTTAAATTGAGTAAAATGAAATTATGTCCTTTGTCTCTCTAAGGAACTTTATGTGAATGGACCGACAACGAATTACAAGGTGGAAATAATTAAACAAGTTCAAACGCCGAGTATGTGGATTTTACTTGCACTGACACTATTTAACATTACTCTAGGTATTTGAATTTATTTATTGAAATGTATTACCATTAAAAATTGAGGACGTAATCGTGAATATTTAGCATTTATTGATCATGCAATGGGACATTTACAAACGACCCCAATTTATAATACCAATTTCAAAGCTTTTGGAAGCATTGGAAACAAACAAAATATTATCCGATTGTGAAATAACATCGACTATCGTTTTTTTAGAGTAACAATTGAAGTGAAACGGGCGTGTCCATTATAAAATTCCTGAATATTTTATGAAAGGCATTTTATTTTTCGAAATATATATTCATTTAAAAGCCCTTTAACGATTGGGAATTTTAAAAACGGCATTTTTGTTTCCATTTAAAAAACAGTTTCGGAATAATCACAATGTTGTTATCTTCTAAATCATTTTCTTTTAACTCGGAAACTTCGCTTAAGTTTCTTAAATTTCAATTGTAGATGTATTGTTTTCAAAGTACTTTGAAATTTCTGAGTTTTCATTAACTTTGTGCTTTTTAAATATCCTAAATTTACCTTCTAATTTTTTTTTGTTATTCCATTATTTACATTTTTCATAATGTAAATTATATAAAAACTCTCTATTAAGTTGTAGTAACTCGTTAACTCAAAAAATAAATTAAATGTAGGTAATAACATAAATTTTAATATAACCCTTGTAAAACTCAAACCACAATTTTTCAAACGTTTTCCTGATTTATGAATGTATTAAAATCTGAGAATAAGCCGCAAATAGAAAAATAAGCCAATATTTCCGTACTTACCCGATAGAGAAAAACCGGCGCAGGCTCCGTTCCATTTAATTTCCGCCGTATTTTACCTGCTTCGAATCATGTGGCACGGAAATTCAAAGTCTCCAAGCTCTCGGTGGAAATACTGGAAATCGCAGTGCGCGCTCTAACTCTCTCACAGGAGGTTGTTCAAAGCTCTTGGGAAGCGACACGCGGTTTCGCGACGGCAACGTTTAGAACTGTATTTAACAATTTTCCAACGATACCGGAAAATGTGACTATTTTACTTTGAGTAATTGAATAGCTAAATAGTTGTACTTTTCCTTGACTGATACAGTGAAAAATTGTTTAATTGGATTTCCTTACTTAAACTGTATGTAACTTTTCTTACTTTACATAATAAGCCTTGCATCTTTTCTGCTTTTTTAAGTTCTAATGATTTTTAGTTGTTGTATGTAGGTAGTTACGTTATAACAAGAAATTCAATCTTAAATGTAATAGATCATATTATAATTTTATCATTATAAAAATTTTTATTTCTTTTAAAATACGTGGCAAACATCTAAAATAGTTTTTTCTTGAAATATCTTAATAGAGAGATGGCTGCTTGGAATCCTGTTAAAATTTGGGCTTATCAAGTGTAGTTTGATTAAAACAATTTTCTAAGCCAAATTGAAACTTTAAAGTCCAATTAACGTAATGTATTCAGCGAAAACAAAGTTTAAAGATGACAAAATTCGACCGAACTCATCACCTCTTCCCTTATGAAATGTTAATGGGTTAAAGTGCGTTAATAAAATTATTATTAACTGTGTTTTAAGCAGTTGAGAATTAGACTTGGGTAAAGTTTGGTTATTTAATATTTCATTTTTATATTGATAGTAAGCCACTGGACAGATTGTTAAAATTTGGAAGAAAATATTTAACTGAAGAGAGAAGTTTCATTGAATTTTAATATGATGCATCGAATGAAGAAAGCGAAGCTTTTCATTCAACGCAATCTCGGCAAATAATCTGAAATATATTTTTTCCAGTTTAATTTATTTTAATGTAAATTTGTATTTATTATAATCGGTATTGTCCTTTTTCTAAAAAAATTCAAATTTACGCTATAACAGTCCATACAAAAGCAGACTTATGGTCCTTGCTTTCAAGATAAAATAAGTAAAATTATATTACGTTTTGAGATCTGTACTTAATAGAAAATCAGAACTAATTTGTAAGTCCTCTTATACTAAAAGTGCTTTAGATGTTGAGAGTTTTGATGCTCTTTTCGTAGGACAGATATTAGTAAAGTTATATGATTACTTTGGAGAGTTTGACGACAAATTACCGGCGACTGTAAATATCACATCCAAGTTTCTGGACAAGCGAACTTCCATCTTACATAACTCTAGCGTCCAGTATATCGTTATGTATGCCCCAACTAATTTCCTAATAAATAACCTTCAAGCTTTCGGCTACATTATCTATTATTAAATTAAAATAAGCTTTACGTTACAAACTTCTTGTACCTAGTCGAATGTATGTATATTTAAATTCAAATATACCTTATTATCAGCGCTCCGTCAAGCTCATATGTACGTGTATTGTAAGAACTGACATTTAAATAGCCCATCAGCGAATGTTCTGTCTTGATAATCACTTCAATTTCAAACAGTATCAAGTATTTTCCATTTGAAATTTTAATCCGGCGAATGTTAGTTGGGAATAAAAAATCAGTGAATACATCATTTTGGTTAACAACCACGTGACATTCATATCGCATGTTTCACGAACAAACAATTTTATTTGTACATACATACTACATTGTGGTATATTTGCTGTGTAATTTCCGTTTATTTACATATTGGCATGGTCGAATGGGCTTTTAATTAGTTATTAGTAAAAATAATCATTTTCATGGCACTCGCCATTTCCCAACTAAGTGATGTCTAAAAAATGTTTCAAAAATATAGATAATAATAGGTGTATAATACCCATATTATATGAAAAATATCTAAAATACCTACAAGTATTGACAAGTTCTACATGGGTTCAGAACCTAAGTTTTGAATAAGGTATTCAAGAAGTTCTTTCAGAAATTCCAGTCTGATGGATAAGGCTTTTGAACTAAATGGGAATATTTAATTTACCAACTCAAAATGCTACTGTTTAATATTTATCCAGGCAAAAGGGTCACGGTCTGTGAGAATATTCGGTTAATCCTTGCGCGGATGGGAAAATCTACATTGGGGTATGATTGCGGTATCCTCGATAATTATTTTACGAACGATGAAAACTTATAATTGTTACAAATTTAAAATATTCATATTACAAGCCGTTCTCACTAAAACTGTGTATACCTACACAGAAAATAAAAGAAATTTAAATACATACTACAAATTGTTACAAAGGCATTATCTTTGAAACTGGAACTCAAATTCGGTATTCAAAAACGGTCTAAATTAAGTTTTAGTTACTCATGTCCTTACACATTGTTTGAATACAAATTCTTCACATCCTATACGATCGAAAAGAATATTCAGAAAAGTTGGAAAAATATGCTGATGCATTCGTTTAACTTATTACCTGTGCAAAAATATTATCTAATAAATACAGCTAACATCTGCACCTACATTCACTTGCATTAATTTCGGATGTATATTGATTTGAACATAAATTCGATTATGGAATTAAATATTAAATTGGCAGGAAAAAATGAGATTTACAGTTGTACTCGTTATGGCCTTTGCTGTGATGACAAACATCAGCTTTTCATTTTGATATTGCAAATGACGTTCATGTTTAACCATAAAATCGGATAGTGTATGCCTTTAATTATGTTTTCGCAGGGCATTATTTTACATGATGTTGGTTTATTTTTCAAGTTCGTAATTCTATTGTGACCAGGAAAAAGTAGCGAAAGGAAAAGTTTATTGTCCCCTTATCTAAGTAGAAAATTAAATAAAGGTTAATTAAAGAAGAAAATTTCTTATAATACCAGCTTTTATTATTATTATTTTTACATTTCAAAAGAAAATAAATTTAATTTAATGTGAATTCTTATTATTTTGAATTTCATAAGAAGCTGAATATGCGTTGCCTATACAATAAGTAATAAATTCTTTTGTGAGGATATTTCTTTAATAAAATCAAGAGAAGTAGTTAACAAGTCAATCAATAAAGTCGACTTTTAGCAAAGATCAAATAAATTGCATTAGACTTTAAATTAAAAGTAAATAGCTATAATTTTGAAGCAATTTACCAGTTCCTAAATTGACAATAAAAATTTAGACATCTAAAAAACGAGGAGCATAGAATGCCATCAGGTGTGCGCCTGCCATCCGAATAACGGAATATTCTGATGAGAGAAAAAGTCCAATTTTCTTTTTAGAGAAGAAATTAGATACAAAGAAAACATAATGCGTAGGTAGTTTAATTTTATTATCCCGAAATGTATTTTACTTACGCCTAAAAATGTTAAATGCCGCACAGCAGGATCGGAATTGTTTTGTTCTGGAAGAATAATTTTTTTTGAGTGAGATTACAAAGATTCCACAAAAACTGTTTTATGTCCGTAAAAAATTTTATACTATATTATTATATGTGCAACATATGAAAAAAAAAAAGATTTGAACATTTTAAAGCAAAAAGGATATAAATGTATATAATTACCACTAATTTAACTTCGAAATGGAAACCATTAGGATAAGGTTACCATTATTCACAAAACTTTTATCATTAGTAGGTGTAGATATAAAAGTGGCATAAAATCCTACCACACTTAAATTTAAATTGAAATTAGTAGGTAATTAAGCAACTCAATTTTCTAGAGTATGATATTAAAACGTTCAGTTCATCAGATTAAATGATTATAATATGAATGAAACCTAATCCTAATTTTCGCAAGAATTTCAACTGTCTAGAACCTACCCTGTAACACCAGAGTCTTTTCCTTTATATTTCCCGCAAAATTTTAATCAAGAGCTCCCACTGAGCAGCATCCGGAGTCTTCCAGTAAGCTCTAAAGAAAAGTATAAAGCTCCAAAATGGAAAATAACAAATTTCTAATTTTTCCTAATTTCGTTCGACATATTTCATTGAGAAGGGGGAATTATCCAATTCCTTCAGATAAAAATAGCAGATATATTCACGAAAATTGATATAAATGTTCTCTCTAATTTATTGCAGAGTTTCTTCTTTCCAGAGATAAATTTTGTTTTGTGGGCAAAGTTGCAGAAGTTCAAAACCTCATAAATATAGCGCGTGGATTGAGAAAATTGATTAGCGATACATATATCTAAATTAAAAAGGTATAACACAAAGAGAGAAAATATTTTATTATTAGATATAAATATATTGATCTGCTATTTATCCTTTTTTACTTTATTCAATGCCTCTTGTATAGTGTTGAAGTAATATATTGATTTACACATTTATTAACATAAAATGAACAGTAGGATAAACTACAAGCAGAACGCAATAAATCTTAACTTATTACGGAAACTGCCGTCGAAAATCCCGAAAATTCCTCGCGTCCATTTCACGGTAATGCTCGTAATAAAAATGAAGGAAATAAGAATAATAAATTTCATATCACGTTTCGAATTGGATTGTCATAAAATTGGAAAATTTTATTTTCCATCATATCTTCGATCTGATGTGCACCCATAAATCAGGTTCATTCCATACATTCTAAGAGAAGATGCCAAATGAGCACCGAGAATTCGAGAAATATCTATAGCCGTTGCTCAGCTATCAATTGAATGAAATCGGATTTTCTGATAAATTCCTTTCTGGTCAGTCGTTTCTTCCGTTGATATTGCCTCTCCGATGGCAAATTTAATTGTTCCATGTGTTAGAAACATTTGATATTATTTAGGTATATATCTACAGTTAACAAAAGTCAAAGAAAATATTCACTTCTTAATCAATTAAGCAATCATTTTCTAAGGAAGCAGATTATATATACTCAATGGATATGCAAGTGTGCTTTCTTTTATTGCATAAATATAAGGTGGAAATCGAGTTGCGCTTTGAACTAAACTGGTAATCAGAGCGCTCGAAGGGATTCTAAAAGGTACAGCCGGATGAGCAGTCGAAAAGGACGTCTTGAAGAGATCGACTTTTCCGGTCTGCTTGGTACATTGTTATGTAAACAAAATTTTTCGATGCAGCATCAGAGGTGGATTCGCAATAAGCCGGGACGCGTTAAATTTCCAAATCAGGACCGGCGATTTCCATATGGAAATACCCTGCGTGAATAGAGGAGAGCTGTACCTATACGTACTTCCATAAAGCGGTGATATTTAACAATCAATTTTAGAAATCTAAAATACGGATTAATTATTTCTGATTAATCTTTTTACTAATCTTCTCTTTCGGATATAATAATTATTAAATCACGCACGAATGGTATCTAATAATAATTTAATTAAATTTCATCACTAAATTTGGACGAAATTCTAGTTAAACTTTGGAATGGTCATGTCAAAATTATTATACTGAATAATTACTCGTGGCATGTTTCCAAACTCTGTTCTGATATTTATTATTTTTCAGGTAATTATAACTTTGATTTGGCGCTTTCAAATATACCTAACTCTTAGGCTAAACAAAGTTTTTAGTATCTGTCCTTTCGCGTTCCATCAAACAACTTTATAAATTGAATAAGCTGATCAGGTCCGAAGTTTTCGTTCCTAACCGGACTCGGAAATTTGATTTACATAAGAATGCGCATTAGGCGAATTGGAAAATGTCGTTACACTTAGGGTCCAAGGGCACATTAAAATGCTAAAAAAATCCGATATTTATTCGATTTAGTACTCCGGAGGCTTGGATAATAGACTCGGAGAAAGATTCGACAAATATTTCAAATTACAGGAAAATACTGCAGGAAGCTTTATTCAGGTCGTAAGAGGGAGTCGAACAAATGGCATTTCAATATAAAAATCTTTACTATCAGCCAAATATCTAAGCTCACTTTATACTGGTATAGGACATCAACAACTATTTATATAGGTACCTACTAGTATACGAGCACATTCTGGAGTAGCATGAAAGCCTTTTCCTGGAAATGCACCTTTTGTTTCCTAAAGGATTTCGAATTTGTTGTTATTTGTACAAATACTCCATCGATTAAATTCTAATAAAAAACTATAGATATTAATAAAAACACCATATGTACCTATACTTAAATAATACTATCTAAAATCAAAAGTCTATTCATAAATGACGCGGAGTAATATTCTATTGGTTTTGCAAGGATTTAATCGGCGGATTACTCCGCCTCATATATGAATAGACTATAGCAATGCTTCGAATTTTTGTATTATAATAAAAAAAACTACGGAAGATCTTTAACACGAAAACATAATTCTTTAGGTTCTCTTTTTTCTCCTCATTCATGCTCTTAAATAATTTAACTGTTTGATGTGTACGTACCGATGTTATTAAGCTTGGAATTTCCTAAGGGATTCATTTGAATTTTCTTGGGGGAATGTTTGATGTAACGTATACAATTTATAAACCTAAATACTCGCATTATATAATACAATTTTAAAATGTTTACTTCTCTCTCCAATCTACCAATGTAAAAGATACCTAAAGTAGAAATAACATTATTTATAAAGTTTAATTCAAATGAGTATAATTTGATATTTACCATTTTCCTAACATTAGATAACCCATAATATTTTGAGTGATACAAATATCAGTATATTTCTTGTGAATACAATATAAATGTTAACAGTAGATATTATGCCATGTTATGCTGTTAGGAATACGTACGTAGGTTCCCATTATTATCTTAGAGAAAATCGGATTTCAACTTCCAACATAAACTTTCTTGAGTCTAGAAGACTTAAGATTTATCCTTCTATATTATTTACATATAATTTTCATTTGAGTCGTCCTCGAAAAACATTGCGGGCACAATCCAAACAATTTTTGTTTGCTCGCGGAATTCGGAGAATCCCTCTTTGATGATAACTATAGGGGAAACCTTTGTGCATTGTTGTGTACTCAAGTATATACCCTCCACGCGCTCCTTAACATCATCCCTTTTCGTTGGTTTCAGAGGCCGGAATGGGGAGACTCAGGAATTACAATGATTGGAGCCTTCGGGCCATGGAGGAGATGCTCAAGATTGTATAACTCCGACACGTTCGCATCCACAAAGGTGAGAAAATCCATCTGTTTGTATATGTGTTTATGTATTTTGTGTAAAAGGGTGGTGTTGTCGCTAAATGACGAGTAACACTTTATTGAGGTATAAGTGATATTAATTTGAGAGACCTATTAATTAAATACATAGAGATAATAGTATATATCTACTACTAATTCGAAACAATGTATGCTTCGTATTTTTTTAAATTAATGGCTTTTTTGACGGATTTTTAATTTCGAATCGAAATATTTTTCGTTCTTTTTACATTGCTATAGATAATCAACAATGAAATTCGTATTTAAAATTCAAATTTCAAATGCGCAAGCCGAAAAGCCGGGGAAAATCTGCATCATCCGTTTTGGCAACTTTCAGAATAAATAAAAATATTTAATATTTATCAGACTTATTTTCTTCACTTTTCCATTCGCTTTTCGCGCTTCCGAAAACGAAAGTAAATGAACCTAAATACCTACACTTTCCCGGCATTATTAAGGTTGGATGCACCCCATTTCACTTTTCTTTATTACCGGCGGAATAAATTTCGCATTACCGCCGGAGGTCCTTCTTCTCCCGTCTTTAAGAATTTTGACGGAAACAGACTTTATGGAGGATCATCCACAACCCTTTTCACCCTACCCTACTTCACAGTACGCCTATATCAAGTTTGTTTCGGAAAAATTACCAACATTTGAATGTTATTAAAATTTGTCATAAATACAAAAAATGAAAACTCCCGTTTTTTGATTAAAAATTAATATAGGAGTATGCACTTGCATAGAAGTGTTAAAATTTAGTTGTTAGATACTAGCTGGATAAAGTCGTTTAAAATCTAGTTAAATATTTCTTATATTTTGCGGCTTCTTTTGAACCGTTCCAAGCATCAATTTCCTTGCGCCGGGTTTATTAAATGTTAAATACGGCTATTGTGTTTTTGACTTTCCGATTATGCGATCGGCCGCACCTGAACATAGCCGAGAAACGTGCAAAAAAATCAAAGGGAATAAATCTGTCGACCGCAAAGAGCCTTTGTAAAATCCCATGTTTCCGTTCTGTAAGTCGCCTTAATTCAGACTTTTTAGGAACGATTATAAATCATTAGTCCGACATTGTCTTCAACATCTGCCGGTGACCGTTATTTTATGACGTGTCATGCTCTTACGTGAGATACGGCGTATTAGAGAGCGGATTACAGATAGTCGATTATCCTCGCTTGGCATGGTCCAGACACAGACTCATTATAACTTCTCTCTGATGGATAGATCCTACCTTTCCAGCTTAAGACCGTGAATTAAGTTTGCGGTCATCGTATGAATTGATGATGTTGCTGTTATTAGCTTGAATTATTGAGGTATTAGCCTTTGTTTTCTTTCCTTGTTTCATCTTCCTTTGATCGCTGTTTACTAGGATATCTATCAATTAATTCATACTTAGGAAAGCAGATCTCGATTACTGTGGAAAAATTGGTTGTAGAACTATACTCCTGGTCAAAGAAATCCGGACACTTCCCTTCACAAAAACAAATAAAGTGTCCGGATTTTTTTGACCAGGAGTGTAGATTTGCAAAGATAAAATTGCGGTTTTAATTTTAAGTTTTTAGGATTTTTATATCATTTCTGGTTCAATACTTCTATGCAAATAAGCGATGCAATTTTTCAGGTGAATAGCCTCAACAAGATTTAATTATGGTCGGGAATCATTACTAAGCTCCTTAAACTCTCCTGATAAGAGTTTTAATAAGAAAAGTTTTAGCCCGAACTTTCGTCAGGTCGGGATATTATTGGGGATTATTATAGTTAATACAATACATATTGAATGAAAGTTTCCGTAATAAAATCCCGATGAACCCGTCGTATTGACTGCTTCCCGATTGGGATGATTTATTTTTCTAACCGGGATGCTCCACTTTGCGCCTAACCCATCGATATTTCTGTGATTTATGCGAACCTACGTCTTCGACTTACAATTCTGGAAGTTAGACAAAAAGATTAGGGTTATGATTCATGCTTTTTCAATAAAAATTTACGCTTAGAAAATATGATTTTTAATATTTAGATTTCGTTAGGGATGAATTAGTTCAATTTTTTTTGTAATTGTTTTCCGCATTCCACAAAAATGGGTAGGAAGATAAAAAAGGAAGTTACACGTATCGTTAGGGAACTTCGGAATATTAAAAACATTCTCTAAAGTTCGCTTTTTTTTGACCCAACTCATTAGAAGTTGCTTTGTTTTTAAAAGAGTAGAGGTATCCAGCGAATTCATTTTAAATAAAAAGAAGAGAGTAAAAATTAAAAAGTTCCAAACAGGATTCAAATTTTAATTACAGAGTAATATTTGAAAATCTGAAAAAATTAACGTATATATATTCTCTTACACAAGTTTTTTAGCTTTTCCAATTGTGGATTTTTTTATGAAAATTCCTGTTTTATTTTAAGTAGGTAAATTGAAAATTATATCTATAAAATTCAGTTTTCATCGTTCGGAAACTACGAGGTTTCCTTATCACGTTTTTTCTCCTTATCTTTAGCTTGCTCTTTCGTTCCTCTCTCGTCAATTTAGGGGTCTTTTAGCTTGCGATAGCAATCCTGCTCTAAAATTAAGTTTTCCGAATCCTGCATCAAATTTATAAAATCCTCATATATCTATCGACGGCTTCGGATACAAGTTCTCTAATACTGCGACATCATCAGAAGTAAATTGCTTCATTGAAGGCGATTGAAATTTAATTTTTATCATGCCAGTTATACTGTTTACTAAATATTTAGTAGGTACGTATGCATTTATAAATTTTCGTACACAATTCCTTGAATTTCTTTTTAAATTGAAATCCAATTTAAATTTCCATTTTATTCCTCACGTAAATACTTGCTATAGAGTCACGACAAATATGAGAGAGGAAAGGTAGAAAAAACCAAATGCGGAGTTGGCATCCGAATCGCACCGGGCGATAAATCTGACTTCCTGGATAGTATGCCTCAAAAAGCCGTATCTATGGTAAGTGCACAATCAAAGACGCAGATACCGAGACAATCCAGACAAATGACTCGGTAATGCCGGCCCATTCGTTAGAAGGAGAAGAGTGCTCGTCGCGTTTGTCTTGTAACCATGTCAACTTCGCTTTTCATCGATACGATGTTCCCGGATTATAAAATACGCCAGTATATTTATTTATCTATTGTAATTGTAAAAATCCATTACATGTTGGTAATGGAATTCGGTTATTTTGAAAGGATAGGATTATGTCTAAAAACAACATTTTTATCCCCTTCGGCGTCGGCCAATTCCCTCTTATTTACTTTGTAAATGCGCAATCAAAGCGGCAAATGCCCGAACAATCTAGACAAATTACTCGATAACACCGACTCATTCGTCAGAAGATGTTCTTCGATGCCACCGCGTTCTTTTCTCCTCGAAAGCCGGGCCATTTTGTCAGCTTGCCATTAAATCTCGGGAAATTTCTCTTGACTTATGCGCCCCCATTTGTAACTGCGTTGCTGTTGTGTATTTGTTGGAGGACATGGAAAAATCGTCAGAGGTACTCCTGGTAAAGAGTAGATAAGTGGTATGTATGTTCTCATTCGGTAGATGCGAAACAGTTCTTATTGAATTTATTTATGTAGCCACTCTTATTTATTTGCACATAATATTATCTATTAATTTATAAAAAAAGGTGTAGGTAATATTTGTGGAAAATTGAGTAAGCATTGCTTTTGTAATTATTACTCCTACAGCAGGTACTCTTTGTATTTAGTGGCCCTTTTTCACATTAATGACTATAACGATTGAATAATTAATCGAATAATTTTATATCGAACTATATGTGGAAATAATCCCATAAATACAAAAAAAGTTAATGTTCAGTTAATTAATTCGCTAAATTCGCTAATTTTTGGTATGTGAATAATTCAATTTAGTTATTGTACAAAATTACGTCACTTGCATATATTCATACTATTGTATTTCCAATTAAATACAGGTTTGTATTGTAAAACAAAAAAATTGGAAATTTGATAAATTACACATTTCGAAGGTAATAAGGTAATGCCATAAACTGTACATAATAAAAAAAATGTAGTTCATGTTTCATTGCAGTTAAATTCAGTTTAAAATTTTCTTATTCACAGTGTGATTATTATTGTGTTTAAATTATTGCAAATTAAACAGTTAAATTAAACCACTTAAAAGTATCTTGACTTTTTATATATGTCTGATCGTACTATAGTCTATTCATAAATGAGTCGGAGTAATAAATCAATCAGTTGGCAAAATTCCAGCCTTCAACGAAACTACACAGAACCTGTCCAACACAGAAATTGAAAAAAATTAATATTCACGGTAATATTAATTTTAATATTACTTGGATGGTTCACCCTGTATTGATTACTCGGCCTTATTTTTGAATGGACTCTAGCTATCTTTTCCTCGAATTCTGCAGTTATTTTTTTATTGATTAAAAATAAACTAATTATAAACCCTAATTTCTATGTAAAGAGTTTTGACATTACAAACAATAACAATAATAAAAACATCTATAAACGTTTTAGAATAAAACTATTTAGATGTTAACTCATCCATTCAACCGTCAATACATATTATAGCTCAAACGAATTTATTATTAAAATAAAATCCCGTAAATTGAACGATATTCGATGAATGAATTTTGATAAACATCAGGTTGGGGACGTTCTAATAGAAATCATTAATTTTGAATTCCGGTAGATTCGACGACGCAATACATTTACCTACATTATAAATACAATGTTTGTACATTAATCAATCAATGCTCTAATTGCCTGGCGATGAATAGCGCTAAAGTTTAGACCTATATAGCCTGATCGAAATAATGTCAAGTAATTGAGGCTTATCAATTGAATTACAAATTCCTGAATTCTCAGATTTCGATGGCTTCCCTGTGTCATCCGTCAAAGAGTATGTAACGGGGACATTATGGGACTAAACTATTCGAAAAGTAGCTTAACAGACGATTCGGGCATCCTCGATCATTTATAATCCGTAAATTAATTATCACCAATATTGCTTCTTATTTACATAATTATAGAAGTAAGATTTATGAGAAGTCCATTAGATTAGATTCGCCTTCCTTGCCAATGCAACTGTCTATTAAATAAAAATCCTTTATTCTCTCTGGGTCCTAGGAAATTGGAAAATACAATTTCTCTCTATGCGGATGCATCAGTATTCATGTGTAGAATGTATCCAAGTTTAGCTGGCGCATTCAGTATTTCAGATGTGGAAAATCCGGTAATGAATTATCCATCTCGAAATTTGATTAATGACTGTTACTTGGGAACTCCATCGTTAATTTCTAGCTGAACGGATAAGCCTAAAGACCGCCGATTATCGACTAATTATCTTACTTTAGTATCGACCACGCGGAAGATTACCTGGATTATTGAATTTGTCGATTGTTGTGTATTCGCCAGATCGTAATGTATTTATTAGTGGGTAAATAAATACATCAAATGTCAAATGTAAGGTTGATTTATTATTTATATGTACAGTATATATTTAAATGCCTGTAACTATTGATTTACCGCCTGCAGTTGCAAATTACGAACCATATAAATAAACCACCAATTTATAAACCATAATGGTGAAAATAAAAAGGCCTAAAATACAAAATCAGTTTATAAAGGTATTAATTATTACCGATTTTGTTTAATTTCAAACTGAACGTAATATTTTTTTAGAAGAATTTTTTATCGACTGCTCATGATAACGATCCTAATTAATGGAGCAACGAAGAGTTTATTAACAAAATGCTCACAACGCATTCGTCGATATTCGACTTAATGAACACTTGAAACTGTAAAATTCGAGAACAAAATCAACATCATGAAAAAAAAAGCGAACAAAATGTGTAGAAATAAATGAGGTGGTATTTACAGATGATTACGAATTCCGCAATTTCAGTGTTTGGAGGGGCTGACATTATACGTTTTTTAAATTTTAAATGAATCAATACAGCATATAGGTGGTTCGGATAAAATGCCGGAGTAAAATGCGTATAGGCGTACTAACACATTGGTCAAGCGACCGTTTTAATTCCCAGAAGAGTCAAATATTGATAATTAATACCTCACGGGAAAAAGCTGTATAAACTTTCGACAATATTTCGCAATGTGATTAGAAATGGTAAGCTATTTGTTGAAAAATTGTTTTATAGTCTATCTAATAACGTATAAATTGGTGTATTTATCTAGGTATAGCTGATGGTTAGTGAAGAACACGGAAGGTTGCAATATCCTTGGCCACTATTGGCTCGTTTCCGAAATTTGACAGATATATTTATTATTGATCAATAATGGAAACTATACAACTATAAATTTGATATCCACTTATGTAACTATGAAATGAAAAGTAAATATTGCTTAAGGGCTTCATAGCGATTCTAAGAACAAAGTCGAAGGAAGCCATTTCAATTTTAAAGACCGAACTTTTACTTCACTTGCTGCCGAAACATTTTAGAAACTCTGTATCGGAGTTTGGATGCATCAGATATTTAAGGAGAATTGTGAATATTGAATTGAATAATTCATTTAAAAAACTACGTCGAGGTAGCATATATTTATTACTTGTACATTTCTTACAACTCAGGCTCTATAAATTGTGGATGATAACAAAACAGTGCTTTAACAATTCTAGAGATTTAGTATTATGATAATTTGAGGTTAACTCCATTGACGATAGCAACTCAATACTGCGATAATTCAGAGGTTTGTGTAGCTATTTAATCTGTTAATTGCCCCATCTCTTGAATCATCCAGTTGATGTAAAATCATGCGGAAATTAGTATTCAATAGATAAAGCCACTGGGACACGTTTCTATTTATATCATTATAACATCATTGTATTAACTAGCAGAATATCATTACAATTCGAGTTTGCAGAAAAGATTATTCCATATGGAAGAGATAATAATAGTTTATAGGCATTAAATGAAGCTAACGTAATTCAAGTGAGTCAAAGTGATGCAAATTAAAATAACAGAACAATTGAGCACGTTTTATGCTCCATTAATGTGGATAAAGTAATTATTTGCGTTACCTATGGATACTTTATAAAGTTAATACAAAACAAAGTTAGATGCACGTCACCATAAATTTACTTCGTCACAAATAGACAGTGTTGCCGAACTTTTAGAAAGTTTAAACTATACATGCCCTACGTAAAAAAAAATATTGCCTGCCATTTACCTCTCTAATTCCGATCACTGTACATAAATAACAATATGCCTATTACATGCGGTAAGTAAATAGGTATGTGGAATTCTAAATATGCTTAGTACACGGGAATGACTGCTTTAGACTGTTTGCAATTCTGACACCGCATCCCTTCAACCCTCTCGTGTAAATAACCCGTTTTAGCGTGCACATGAAATAAAATTTGTTAACATGACAAGTTAAACTGCTTTTGCATTAAAGGCATACAATCAACCGAAACATTTGCATTTCGATTACCTAATTACTGCAAGTCTACTAAAGAGTAAGCTTTTCTGCTAAGACTACAACAATTTCGTACAAATAAGATTACCTACATCCATTTAATATAACTGCATATAACACACATATACAAAGAAAATTAACGGTCGCGTCTTTAGAAAACTCGAAAGAACCTCGTCGCTTCCTCGTCTAATCTAATAAGAACAAAAAATTTGATGCAAAGAGAAAATGAAATAAGAACCCGGTATTCCTTCCCACCAATTTTATCGTACGACTAGATGCTTCAGGAAAGAAAAAGGAATGGATAAAGGAAAGTAAACATAATTATAGCGGAAAGTCCTCGAATGGCGTGCCATCCAGACGCGACTTCTTTCTGAACTGCTGCTCAGTCGAAGAGACAAGTTTAATTTCTCTGAACTTATATGGACAAAAAAAGAATCGTTTACTTTTTTATTTCCAACAAGAATGGCACACTTATTCTTACTTGCCTATGACGTTATAAAAATGGGCTGCTTCAATTAGAAATTATGGCGGATTGTCTCTCCACCATTTATTAAAATTTATAGTTGTTTCAGTCTGAATAAGAGTTAATTAATTTAAGACAAAATTACTTACGAGAATTTCCTTTTTTCCATGTAGTATTATTAGGGTATTAAGGGATTTAAAGTCGATTTAAAAAATATAAAAAGTCTATCGACCCTTATGCTCGATTCGCGAATAAATCGAAATTATGGGCGAAGGATACAGTGAACGATTTTGCGAGAAATTGGGAAATATTGAAGAAAATGGCTAGAGAATTGACCGATTAGGTTGAAGTACTGATTTATAAAACAAGAATAAAACTCGACTTTAAGTATACTAACGACTTCCTTTTTTGATACACTTTATATCTGTTTATAATCGCAAATACGCAAAGTTTGCGAATCGTGTCAGAAACGTTTTAGGAAAAAGGATTAATTAAACACCAGAGTTTTCGTTTCTTACGTCGTAATCATTTTCAACTTTTATTGGTGAACATTCGAAACTTTCGGAATTTTAAAAAGGCGATAATTACAAAAGAGGATTTCATTCGAATGCCCCGCGAAAGTTGCCGGATTTGTAATTTTTCTTCGAAATTATTCTAATCGTTCTTTTAATTGGTTGAAAATGACGGAAGTTTTAGCTGTTTGGCGTGTAATCAACATCGCATTATACACGAAATTGTTTAGCATTCAATTTCTTAGGGCATATTATTTAAGCACTCCTCCAGCTGTTAAAACGTATTTGATTTGCTGCAATTTCAGTTACTTCCCCTGAAAAGACAGATAACAGAGTACAGATAATAAATATTTTTAACCATGGCATTTTCTTTAATTTTAATGTATCTGAGGAGATTAAATAAAGCTATGAAATTATGGCGAGTTTATAAAAACAGCTATTAGTTATACTTAACAAGGAGAAATCATAATTATCTGCGAACTTGATTGCTTCTTATTTATTTAAATTACTTTTTAATTTCATCTCCAAGTCGCCAAATTCTTACCTTCTGATATTTGGGTATTTTCCTTTTTAATTACACTTCATGCCGTGACTGAAAACTTCGCCGAAATCCTTTTGTACTCTCTAAATTACGGGCACAGAAACAGAGATTAATTTTCTCTGACGGCGTTGTTTAGTTCTGGGCGGTTGACAGCACCAATTTTCCTTAACATCCATTCAATCATGTCCAAAAACTCTCTGTCTCCTTTCCGCACGATCTCCCTATCAGGCGAATTTTGCGAAGTTTCTACTGTGGCGGGTGCACAGTCTGCAGATCCCTCCGAGTCCCTTATTGGATATTATAAACGAGGTATTTTCTCTCGATTAGGTAAACATTTTTATTACTTTCGTATTATATTTAAATTTTATATTAGGATTATGCTAAAATATTCTTTTCAAATTTCAATTGACAACTTTAACAACCCTGTTCAATTTGAGAAATTAATTTTAATAAAATTATTTATTTAGTATTTTTATATAAGAAATAACGAAAATAAAATCGTCAATTTATCGCTATTCTTTCATCATTTTGATGGGGAGGATTTAATACCATAGAATAGCGAAAAATAAATACTTATTACATGAATTTCGATGTCATTTTTCTTGTTCTTAGAAGATGAAACTTCGCAGTTTGTCGGAAAAAAGCATCATTAATTCTCCAAATGAGAACCACTATTGATGGAAAAGAAAATTGTTCCAATGATGCAACAACTTTCCGGTTTTATGAGGCCAAATACGACTAAGCGATAAAAAAAGACAAGGAATTCACTCGATTCCAGGTTGAGACGACTCACGATTGAGAATGGTGGTTTTTTAAGTAAATTATTCTACCACTTTAGAGTATCATATCCTTACATTTGATTTCAGTAATAAATAATAGTCCTCAAATACTTCAACAACAGATATAGTTTATGGAGGCATTATAGATCTGATGATGTTTTATATATTTTTTTAGGCATAGATAATAAATTTTACTTTTAATATTCAATTTATTAAAAGTTGCATACATATATTCCTTATTTTTTTAATTAATAATCCCACTTGTAAAAAATATACGAAAAAAATGCGATTAATATTTTAAATTTTGTCTTTACATTCATAAATTAAATGTCATCATTAAAAATCTGTAGTTTTAGCTATCTACTATCTGAGAAACATATTTAACAATTCATTCGCATCTACTTATAATACTTTGTAAAAGCTTCCGAAATGCACTACTAGACGATATATGTATACGACCTCCTCACCATCTACAGCGATGCTGCATAAACGAAAAGCGCCGGAATTTGCTGCGAGTTTCATGAAATGTTAATGACCTAATAGTGATGATGCTTTCGCTAGATGTGTAAAATGTGTTATTAGATGCATAAAATGTAATAGTATGTCTTGACACTTCAAGAACAATATTAGAAGATTTTATATAATGTTTTCTATAATCAATCAATGTTGTAGAAGTTTAGCAGAACGATTTATTCAATTTTTAAGCAGAAATTTTATCTGGTAACTGAATTTGTGTCGATTTTGTCCACTATTTCTTTTTTTCCACGGCTATTTAAAGTAAAAGCACAAATGTAAGAACGTCGTATTTTCGTCTATTTTTACGATAATATAAAAAACCTATTGAAATGAAACCCAAATCTTAACTTTCAATCCAACGAGAGATTTTATGATCTCGTTCGAAAACCCCTTATAAACCTTCCTGTAGATCCTTCAGTGGTGGAGAGTCCATTTTAGATACTATATTAAAGCTAATGACTGTTTTTTTAACTGCACAAAGCAAGAAGTCACCAAATTTATTTAACGTTATATGGAAAAATATTACAGTTGAAGTACAAGGTAAAAAGCAATGTAAGCAATGTAATTCTTGTCATTCAATTCCTATATAATTTTTAAGCGTTTTTCAATCCATTTACTATTTGCATACTAGTGCCTACATAAGATGCTGATCCTGACAACATGTCAACATCCAGCTGCTCTGAGCGTCTGATCATTCCCATTCTTAATTTGGTATATTTCTAAAAATAATTCCTCAGATTCATTTGATGTTTAACTACTCAATTTATTCTAGGCCAGATGGATGCAAGTGCCTAAACATGCCCAAACGTTCCATTCGTTCGTTCCTCGCACAATACCTCGACTAAATCACCGACAACGAATTAATCGAAGACAAATAATTATCGCGACGCCAATCTGCTACGTCCATTTCCGACAACTTCAAATTGAGCGATCAGATCTCGTTAAATATCGTTTAGTTCGCGCGACGTATTTAAAACGAACAAGATAGAAATTAGTCCTCCGTCCGAGCAACGCTGATGGGGTATAATTCAGAGCGTCCCGGAATCTGATTTTTTCTCAATTAAAAAATATACATCAACGAATGTTCATCTTCAATGGAGCGTTCAGGGATTAAACGTTCATACATTTTTAATTAAACGGAGCGAGATATGGCGCGTATTGAGAGTTGTTTACTAATTACAATGATTTATGCATCATACACGTACACATATAGTGCTCGCTGAATGTGATCTGGCAAAGCCAAGCATACCAGCATTAACGGGCATTATGACAAATCCTGTTCATTACCGATACTTTTCGCTATATTTTATGATTAATTTATGCCCAAACAAGCAAAAAAATACTCGCTTATACTCCGGCACTTCTAATATATTTCAATAAACTAAGCATCACTTTGGAAAGTCGAAAGAAGAGCCTAACGCCTTGTTGCTCTCTCCTTCGTCTTTATATTTATTATTCCCCCTCGTTTATTCCGTGTGCGGAACTATATAAATAATTCAGGCGAAAATAAAGATAGGAGAAAGCCGAGGTACGCTCGAGTTATGAAAATACCGGCTTATTTACTCCGATTCCCACGTTGAAGGCGCCGTTCCTGTTCGATTCAATGAAATACTTATTTTATTTGCAGTCACGTAAAGTGTAGTTTTGAGAATTCGAATGCAAACTAAATTTAAATAATTGGAGCGGCAAAAGCCAACACGAACTATCTCCAGGATTTGACTGGTTGTATGTTTTTGTTTCCATTTTCTTTCCATATATTCTATAGAAGTTATGAGTAGATATACTTATTTTTATATCAATTATTATGGTATGGATAGGTAAGCTTAGGTTTTGGCAAAAATAAAGTAACTACAGATAAAAGAGCACGCCTCTGCCAACTCAATTTAGTAAATATTTCGTACTTTTAGTGGGAAATAATCTCGGTCAGCAGGGTCAGCCGATTCGGCTGGTCTCTCATTTCAATAGCACAAATTACATTAAAGCTATGGGGAGCGCGGGGCTCGTTCGATGCCAGATGAAGCTGCAGCTCTCCGCAAAGTATCCAATAACGGTAAGGCGAGGATCCGACCGTTCCTCATGTATAACTCTTGACTGGGATCCTCGGTAGTCGGACGTGGAGAGAGAGAGAGCTGGATCCCGACCGGGATGACAATTTACTACCCTTGGACCGGTTGGATGTGATTCTAACTCTCGCCGGGAGTGGACGTCACATGCTGACTGAATAATGCGATTTATTTCGTCTTTGAGTGTACCTTTGAAATCACCGAACACGTTGTGCAGCAGGAATGTTTCGAGTGTAGTAAATACAAATGAAACGAATACGTGTTTGTCGTGTCGACGCTTTACTTAACCTAATGTAAGTACCTATTTTTGGTGGGTGTGCGAATATCAAGTAAAAATTTCTGAATACGGACCTGCAGAAAAATCAACAACAAGCTTATATATTTTCAATATCCATAATTTCTGCGCAAACATCGGCGACGACCTAATACAATGTGTACGCGGATTCACTGCATGTATATTTAATGTATCCGATGCTAAGCAAGTGCCCCGTTTGAATTCACCAAGAGTATATACAGACGTATTAAATTTTTAGTATTCGTACAAAGAACATTCCTTTACTCCAAGAAGCCATTTAAGAAAGGGCGCTTGAATTATTTATACGGCTTGTCTAGGTACCGCACATACATCCGAAATGGAAGTTTGTTTATGCTCAAATGGGAGCTGAATGTAGAAGGAAAGGCGAAGGGTCATTCCGAAGTTAGTTCTAATGTTTGCACAAGTTTTCTTCCAAGTAATTTTTCGTGGCTAATTTTTTGTCCCTTAAGAACTTTTATTTATTATATGCTCTACCTAAGAGTATACATATACTTAATTATCCATAAACAATAGAAGAAAATTATAACAACTTTATTTTACTTTCTTTAATCATGAAGCAACAGTTGATTATAGCATTGAAAAAGCATCCAATAGAAAGTAAAACAAAGAATACAAATGTTAATAAAATGCTTAAACTTTATAGGTATACTCTGCAGGGAAATGGGAATCAATAAAAGTTTATCTTGACGTCAATATGAGTTGATTGATAAATTTCAGTAGTCGTTAAAGGGGACTAACTGAATTAATTTCTTCGAAAATGACAATGAGCGATTATGCTAAAGATGCTAAAAGGTGATTGATGAATTATGTCTTCAACTGATTATTAAATGTTTTGATTTATTAATGTTTACAAAATTTTAGTACAGATTTTATTCAAAAATATAGTAGATCAAACAAATATAAAGATAAAATTTTAATAATGTAGGTACTTAATAATTTTTAGATTGATTTTGGAAATTATACCAAAAAACACTGACTCTTAATAATCATATTACAAAATAATTAGACCTTAACAGAAACCTGGAATTAATTTGCTTTATGGATTTTCTACGAAACATTATATACACCTTCTGCAACTAATCTTGCGATCTATCTAGCGAGTAGGTACATTAAAGTTGCGTTACTCGAGCGTAATCTCTTTGTTAACATACACTTTAACCGAGAAGTGCGATATTTTTCAATCATGCTAAATTGAGAGTGTTTGCCTAGGCACTCTCTGGAGAGTTTTGTAATAACACGAAAGCCGCCCGATGATTTCCTTTAGTTAAAAACACTTGGAAAGATTTAGTAGGCAACATAAAAGTTAGTGAATATCATTAGAACGGCAAATGCAGTTCTTAATAACTTCAAGTTTCTAATATGTGAATAGTTTGCCACTCGGGATTGCGGTTAAAGCGGGGTTTTGCTCGAAAAAAAAATGTGAACACAGAACTACAAAAAAGTGTTAATTATTATAAAGCAGGTGTAAAAAAATGCATTACATTTTTTGTAGCATCAGTTACTTAATTTTTAACTTCTTTTTTATAACGATGATTTAACTATTGTGAACATTAACTGTAATGAAATACTAATACATAAACTTATTTTCATGCAATTTCGCAAAAAAGCTTTCTAATAGGTCCTACTTCTTATTTAGTAAATAGGTACTTCATGATGTTTTTGTAATTACAACTTAGTCGGGGAAAGTTTACCAAAGAATAGAAGTCGTTGATATCTATACCTTTTCTAACATAAATTGGAATGTTGGTTCTATGCATGCTTTTAATGATAATATATTGTGTCTTTCCCTATAGATACAACATCTCGTTAGGTAATAAGACTCGAACTGTAAAGTATAAGGTTAAAGACGCACATTTAGGACAAAATTGGCTATTTACTGAGAAGAATAAGTTGGTTTGGTTAAATTTATGTTGCTCTTTTTTCTTACTGATTTGCAATCATCTGCCAGAAAGAAAATCTTTTATCATTTTAGGCTATGAATAGGTTGGGTAAAATAGGAATATAGGAAAATTGTTGGGTAAATTAACCCATTTTGCAAAACAAATATTTTCGTTTATAAATAGCATTCCATTTTCTAATATGAAATAGTTTGACTATAAATTATAGGAATTTGATATAATATTTGTACAGCAAATTATTCTGATTTAATTCATCATTAATTTATCACCCTTGTAGACACATCTACATTTGCGACATAGTTCAAAATTCTGTATTTAATAATATCGATTGTATGAATTTCCTGTGATCTCCGGATATATTTAATTTGTCGATCGGAATGAAAACTCAATTCGATCATACACAATAAAACGAGTTTTAAATTCAATTACATATTTTCAGAAAATCGTACATATTGTTTAATATAGGTCAATAGTCATTATTTAACCAAATGAATCCTATTAAACATTTATACCAAATCTATATAGCAACAATTAGAAAATATTCAACAATAGATATATACGATATTAAACTGTGTGCTTTGAATATCAGTATTCAGAGTAGATTTGGGTAGTAATTATATTAAATTCGTTGAATAATGCATGAGTTGAATAATAAAGGTGCATTCAAATGGGCAAAATCTGTGAACCTTAACGGATTTTTTGCCATTACAGCCGATAGAAACAAATTTTACAACGTTTCCTGACAATGTTCAAAAATATTATCTAATAACTACCCAATACGTAATAATTTTCAAGTCTTATTCACAGCAAATGACTTCAATTTTATTAATCAATATTATATTTAGAATACTTTTTTAATTTATGAAAAAAAATATGCGTAATAATTTAATCTACTATTTATCTATCAATAATTAATCAATACTATTAATCAGTAATCAACTATCAATAATTTATCAACTATTAGTAACAAATTTAGTATTAATGTAAGTAAACGATTCCTAGGGTAGTTTGTAAAATGTCGTAAAGTAGGATAAATAGTTTAAGGTGCCCGACGATAAAAGAACCATTAAAAACGGCAAGTATTGCGGATAGGTCAAAATCGAATAGAAAAGTTCTAATAAAGTATACCAAGGAAAAAGTTGCTGCTTCCATTCAGCTGTCTGGCAGCAGTGACGTACAAGATGAATGGTTCGAACATAAATTTCACTGCGTTCTGTCCTTTTCAATAAAAAGACACTCCAAAGAAACTTCCGAAGCTCTTTCTGAACTATTTTAATTCCAAAATGGGCGAAATGTACGTGCAAATGATCCGATGGGAATTTTTCAAGAATAGTACATTACAAATTTGCCAACACTTACATAAACTATAAGTTTCATCTAAATGTTAATACGTATTTTTTATAAATTTGAGGTATAAACATTGCTATAAACTTTATACAATTGCTTATAATTTTGTTTTATTTATAAATTCTTCAGTATATACAAGGCGAATAAATAATCGTTGAAATAAAAAATTTATAAAAAATTTACAGTGCATCTTACCAAAACAAAAGATAAGTACACTTAGTTTCATGAGGTTCCCTTATACATTGCTATGTCGTGTAAGGAAGCAGGATAATGGTTGACGTAAATAAACTATGTGGTAAGAACCGTGAAATATGGCGTTTCGTTTATAATATACTACATGCTATTTGCTCGGCCTTTGGGTTTCTCAAAACTACCACTACCGGTTCTTGATCAGGGATAAGTAATCAGCTTTCTACAAAATGCAAGTCTATACAAGTAAATTTTATATTGAATATGGGTAGGTGCTCACTTAATAAGTACCAAAATGAATTAATTGGCTATTGATTTCGTATAGAAATAAATTTATAATTTTATTGTTTTGAAAAATTAAGAATAGTTCCTAAAAATGTAGGTTATTTAAAAATTTGTCGCGATATATCGCCCGATCAGAAATTAATTATTCATAAGGCCAAATCGATTGTTTTCTGCGCTCGAAAAATAATTTAATAACGATGGTCACGTATACTCGTACAGGGCAGGGATACAAATCGATAGTGATTTATATTTAATACGGTGATTCCATATGTGTGTAATTTGCAGGAGATTTTTTCTTTCAAATCAAAGTGTACCTGAAGCAGAAATGAGATCATGGGTGATTTACATCCCTAACTGAATTAATTGGAGCTTTTCAAATATAAAAGGTCTTTGAAAAATTAGGGCTTTGAAAGGAATTTTTAAGCGGGTCTCATTTGCTAATACAATAGAACACTAATTTATCCGTGATTTTTTAATGTTGTTTGAATTGACCAAGCATTTAAGGTTAATTAGCTATAAAAATTTAGTACTGGTAATGATTGGTGAAAATGAAATTGGGAAGTCCTTGGCTAATTTCCTAAAAGGCTACCTTTAATTTATTTACAATAAGTGACAAGTAATAATTAATTATAAAGTTCCACTTACTAGGTAATATATTTGACATAATCTAAAGTGTAAATATCCATCTTCAAGTCGGATCATATTTCATACAAGCCAATCGTTAATTTACTCAGAGCAAATGCCAACCACGCTGTCATCTTTGAGTCAATAACAATCGCATGACTCCCAAATGCACATTAAGACACTTTCTTATTAATACTTTACGGAGTAATACACCAGATTTACGGAGTTGTTTAAGTATACTTAATAATTTATTACGTTAAAAATGAACTCCGAATAAAATCCGAATTGAAGGATTTTCATTGGTAATGAGAAAAACGATAGACATCATCTTGGAAAAGACATTAAGGTTTCTAGAACAACCTTAATCTTGTCGCATTTTCTTTGAGCTAGAAAAGCATTACAAGAAAAGGTTTTTGAGTGAATCATTAGGCACTACTTATTCGAAATGTAATAAAAATCCTTTTATTCTTTAGCGAATTATGTTTGCTTATTAAATTTCTCTGACTCATTGTGATAATTAATGTTTCATTATATTCGCATCCTGAGTGTAGTTTTTAATCCTTTGATTATTGTATATGTGCATTGTATGCAATATCTGACGCTTTGTTTTAATTTTCACATTCTGCTCCAAATGAAACATCCACATTGCAAATACTCATATTCCACATTGTTCGTTTCGTAAGCACAATAACGCAACATCTGTTCATTTTCTCTTTCTTTCATCGAAGCTAATTAAGAAATCGGACGATTGTTGTAACGGTTTCCAAGGCGAACGTTTTGTCTCACATCCAAGCGAGAATTTAAACCCTTGTACATAAGTGGTTGAACCTTCCCTTGAATAATTTATTCACAACTGAAAAACTGTTGCCTCCGGGGAAATGCCTTATATTTTCGTTCGGAGAGAAACGCCCGTAGCACGACCCTCGTCACAACTTTTTTAACTGATGCTTGCTTTTCACAAAAATAAAGCAACGACCTCAGAAATTGATCTATTAGCCAATTAGGCTATTAGAGTCGCTGTTTTGACTTATTCGTTTCGTACACATTTTTGTAAACTATCATAAATTAATTAACACATTTACAATTAACTATTTTGAAATTATGTTGATTTATATTTCTAATAATTTAAGTTTTTAAATTTGGTAGGAAATTTCCTTGTAGATGAACTCATTTTAAAAAAAATCTGAGTCGAGTAGGTATACAATATAGAGTTCATGTGAGTGTGAGTGTGAGTGTGAGTTCATGTGTCAAAAAATTTCTAGTGTTGATTTAATGAAGATCCGTACTATTTTAGTGAAAATAATAAAACTAACACGTATATAATGTATAGCATAAACTTTTTTGATACAAAACAATCAAGAATTAAACCAATTCTGTCGTTCGAAATATATATTATTCATGAGGTACATAACTTTTCTTTTCTATTCACAACATAAATTATTAACTACGTTCGCTTAGAAGGGAAACTGATGGAAGAAAAATCGATGAAGTTCTATATTTAATAGAGTCCTTTTTATACACCTATACGGTTTTCAAGAATATCCTTTGTTTATGTCTTTGTGTATACACTCATAGCCACAATATAAATGATTTTCGATTAGAAACTGAAGACACTAAAGTATTAAAATAACGAAAACAGATTAATATTAGTTTACTCGATAAAGAAACTCAAATATTTATTTAATCGATATAAACCGGAACTTGTTACAAAATTTTAATAGATATAAATTCAATTACAGTTTTCAATCAATATGTAGACATTTATCACATGGTTTAAGAGAAATACTACAATTGTATACCTAATAATTATTATAAAAAGAATAAGTTTGAATAAAGTTGAAACTGAATCAGAAATTTAATTATTCTGACAAAATCGATGAATATTAAAATTTTTATCGGCCCAAAAATCGACTACTAATGCACAAACAAAAAGGTGAAACATGATTTGCATTTTATCTAAAAAGGTTCCGTTAAACAAATTCCTCGATGGATTTGCATAATAAAGCCGAAATCTCGCGAAAGAAGAGAGGAATCATTAGTTTATGTCCTCTAACGCATAATTACAAGATCCCTAACGAAAATAAAGTTTTCTCACATTAAGCGCCCAGATTTTCACAAAAGAAATTTTCGATAACGACGTACGAAGTTGTTATTTTCACGATTTTGGTGTTTCTACGTTTAAAAGCGTTAAGCTTTTAGTTTAGCTTTAAAGCTTTTAGCTTTTTAAAGCTTTTAGCTTTTAGCTTTTTAAAAAGCTACGCTTTCTATAAAGCGTATTAGAATTTAGATTCAACGATAACCGAAATACCATTTTTTACTATGGTCATTTTGTCAACTTGTTACCTTAATCCTGCATTAGTTAGTCATGATTCATTCATACAATTCGAACCAGAAAATTATATTTTCGATGGTTATTAGATATTATTTCATCCGCATGATAAATTAAAAGTCAAAAATGTAAGAAATATTTTTTTTTTCTTTAGGTTTGCTCGTTCTTTATGCACTAAGTAGGTACAACAAATAAATTAATAACTATACGAAGTATAATCGGGCGTTTTAACTGGCCGCGAACTTTCCATCTACGTGGGCTTTGTTTATTTGAAAACAAAAGAAGGAAAACAATAGAAAAGCTCCATTTCCGCAATCTAGACAGTCTTATATTCGGACGCTCCTTCCGGACGGAGCGGATAGAGCGGAAGGGTTAGCCCTATACGTCGAAAGTTCGCTGCGGATCGTGACTTATTAACGTCGAAAACGGCACTGATAATGGCAGGAAAGCAAACACCCTTAAGGCAAAGCGACTGTACAAATAGTCAAAGAGATTGGAGTTTTTATGAATCATAAAAGAGGAGCAGGAGAGATGAGGTTGAGGTTTCGTATACTTCGAATGTTTATTTTTCGGCGCTTTTAGGGCGAGGAACTTCCTCCTTATTTGAGGATGGGTTTTCTTTTTTAATTTATTATGTATGAAAGCATTCGCACTCGAAACGTCGGGGATTTCCCTGCGCTCGTTGCGATATTTCAAATGGCCGACGGAGCTTAAAATTTTGAAGGTGAATGTCTTGAAATAATAATTGGTGCTTTATGTAACTTTACTCTTAATTCAAATTAAATAAGATTTTTCTTTCAAATTAAATTAGGTAATTCATAGATAAATACGTAGCTTGAATTATTTTTTATTAAAATAATAAAAAAACTACTCATTCTGATGTATGTCGAAAATCAAAAATTTTCATACTTAGTACTCCTGCCATACAGGCTTTTGTTAAAATAAAAATTACAAAGTAGGATCTCCACACTATATTAATTTACCTCGTTAACATGCCGCTATATTTTTTGCATGTAATTCCGGAACGTGTTTTATGTTACTTTTACGTTCGTATTACATTTCAGATGTTTCATATATGCTACGAAGATTCTTTTATAAACCGGGCAAGGGAGATGTACCGAAACTAGGAATCTAAAACTAAGTTACTTCAAAGCAAAAATACCATTGCTTCTATGTGGATATACTCACTTTAACGTCGAATATACGACTACAAACTAATACAAAAATGTTTATTAAGTCTCGTAAAGAACAGGCAAAAGTCAAGTTATATTGATAATCACATATTATTTTCAAGTAACTAGATAAAGGAGAACAATAAATAATAACCACCTATCTTGCGAGTTTTCCTTTATACATTGGCTTGTAGTTTGGATACGAGTAAAAATAAGGTAAAACCGCTTCCCATAAGAACGAACTCTCTTGAATTTTCTCGAAATGAATGTATCTAACTTTATTACAATGCTCGTTCATATTTCGCTTACCTGCTAACAGTTTAATGCGTTTATAAAACCGTAAGCAGCATCCGACGGTAGCTTATAAAATTGTATAAGCGGTACACCTCGGCTCTTTTGCCATCGACAAACGGTGAGGTAATAATAAAGTTTTAGGCGAGTGTTTACATTGCATTCAAAGCGAGATCCTATCTGTCGAATAAGAGAAAAAACTACCGTTTTGTCAAAATGAGAACTTAGCGAAACGGCAACGAAAAACTTTAACTTTACAACTTCACTCTATCGCTATAAGAGTTTAAGAGCGAGTCGCGATTTTGTTTGGACTTTCTCACGGCACACCAATAAAATATGAATTCAAATTGAACAGGAAGTTTCTAGAAAACTTCGGTCGAGCTTTAGCTTTGTGTGTTTTGTCAAGAATTACTTAGTTGTAGTTATTTTTAGTGCAATGATGAATGCACTTACCTAAAGCAACTTTCAACGTAAAACAACTTTCTTTTTATGATTTCCTTATAATGTTTTATTAAAAATGAATCTCACATGTGGCTAAAGATTATTGTATATTTTCCCTTCTAGTGAGAATCGTTTCCGTGTTTATACACGCAATACCTTATGCATTATGAGAACGTTTGTGTAAATCATCTCATGCATGTATACAGAAACGCATTTCAGATACACCTCATAAATACCTTTTCCCATTTTTCACCTTATACTTCTACCGACAGCAATATTCAGGAACTAAAAGAAATAGGAAGTGTGTTTCAAAAGAAAAGAAAACGAAATTTCAAAATTGAAACCGTTTTCACCGCCTGAAGGATTGGATTCAATAAAACAAAGCCGCGCTAGGAAATTGTTTTTCTCTTTTCTATATAATATTAAATATCTAACCTACAGTATTTTTTGGCAATTTAAATTTTTTTTGAACAAGTTATTTATGTACTTAATATCTACAATTACATTCATATCACATTTTACAAAATGTGTTTAGTTAATTGAATTGTGGTTAATATGTATACATAATTATAAAATTTACGAGTTAGGTACATTTTTTTCTGATTACTTCTGATTAATTACGTTAATTTCAGCGATGTAAAAATGAGAATAAAAGCTAAAAACTAATACATTTCTTAATCGATATTGTAATTAATATATAAATATATGAATAAATATATATTTCTGTTATTTGATTATTTAATAACTTTTGTTTAAACAAAAGTTTAAACTTTCAGTTTTGTTAAATAACAAACATATTCGATGCTATTAACTTTCAATAAGAATGCGTCCGTTTCAGAAAATAATCTCTGGTTTCTATTCTATCAGACCTTTTCAAATATACTAAGAAAAGATAAGCTTATTTAGAAAATATATTTCAGGAAGGATTTTGCATAATTCCAAAATTTGTTATGCTAGATGGATTTATTGGAAAATAAAATTTCCGGTTTACTTATAAAAAGTAAAATTGAGGATATAACAATGTTTCTATAGCAATTCCATAAGACATACGAAAAGTATTATAGTAAGTTCATATTTATACATTAAGATTATAAATACATGCATTATTTTCCTTTTAGGAACTAGCTTTTATAGTTAATCCAATTCGACGTGTTTTGGTAAATTTTATATCCCTATAGGCGAGAAAGATTGGCACATTTTCGCACCGACTGAGATTGGCACGTTACACTTTACGGTTAATACACCTATAGTTCGCGAATTTATCGAAATTTCTGCTAGGTTGCAGTTATGATAAATTCAATATTTTGCATTAGCCGCGCTGTCATAAAGAGGGATGTTTTATTAAATGGGAGAGGGAGGAAGAGAACTAGAACGTGACGGAAAATTGATACTCAATTTTCATTTTTCCTTTTTGATATGAATTGTATGTCGAAACGAATCGTGACATATGGCGCTGGTTTAATTTTATTAAATTTGGAAAAACCGGATATTAAAAATCGCACCTCCTGAATATAAAATGAAGCTTTTGGCTTTTTGATATCAAATTTATTGGTTACATTCTCACTAAAATTCAGACATTATTACATAATATTATAACTCCTACGTACACGTCTTAGAAAAAATGTGAACACTGAAAACTTGCATAAAATATTCTTAATTATTTACCATCTGTAATAATAATAAAAGAAAGTTATTATGCCACATGGTATAGTAAGTTCGTATTCATTCTATATTCACGTCTGACCCATTAATTTTCCGTTTTACCGTTTCGCATTCTCCAAAAAGGAGAGGATGGAGTTTTAATTTTTTACCAGCCGTACCTAGCGCATGCATGGATATGAAAATAGAAAAAGACATAGCTTGTTTGCTTAAAAACATTTCACCGTATAGCTAAATATGATTGCACGAAGAACTTGATTACTTCACCTCGGTATTTACTTTGCTGTCTGGGTTTGGATTTGATGCTTTTCCTGCAGGCATTTCCGGAACGAATATTTATGTGGTAATATCTAATATGGTATACATCGTTTATATTTATATAACATCCTGCAAATGTGAACATATTAAGTAATGTAATTTCTGGCTGATGAATGACATGTGAAATTGTAAAAAAATTCATCGTGAACTACTGTGATTTTTGGAGTTTGAAATTTAGATTTTTTTGAGGGATTATTAGCGATAAAATTTGAGTGAGCTGTAATTGGAGCAACCGATGATTTTGAGTTGATTGAATAAAAAAGAGTAACTGGTCGTTGAGTCGTTCGTTCATATTTTTCTGCCGTTAAATTGATTAGTCAGAGTTTTTCCATGTGAATCGAGTCGTACACGATATCTGGACATTTGATCCTGATTGAACGTTGAAAGAGAAAAAATCGGAAGGGTGCATTTATTAGATATACTCGCATGTATTAAAATCTGTAGTTTAATCTGTTTTAACGCAAAAATTACTCATTTCTCTGAATCGAAATTATACATAGGTACGTACTTTATGAATTGAGTGGATAATTAATATTCAAAAAGTTCCGTGAATTACGAATGTTATAAAAACGTGGCTCGTATGAAAATTCGGAATACGAAACAGCAGGAGTTAATAATGCATGTAAAAGCGGAAAGTTGTCCAATCCTCGATGCACTGACTAGTCCGAACAATGCTTGCTGAAACTAGCCATAAATTCTAGAAAAATACATTGAGTCAACGCTAAGTTGTTCAGCCTCGAAATTTATGATGCACATTTCATAAATACCATGAATAAACACAATCTGAAAATATGAAATATAACTCACAATGTTTTTTATGGCGTTATTTTCCCGCGAGTAAGGAGAATGTGACGGTATTTCATTAAACCGTGGACGAGGGTGGATGGGCACAACCATACGGACCAAAATTCCTGCTCGATAGCACACAGAGAACAATTACAGAACAATATTATTTATTTAATATAAATTAAATTAATTCAGCTTATTGATATTCGGTTTTTTGTTTTACAAGCATAATATAGGTATAGCATACATATTAATTTGTATGAGAACAAAATGATTTAATTATACCGTATGTTTCAAATAAATCAAGAATCCTAAAATCGAATAATTTTTGAAAGGTTACAAATCAGGTTGGTTATACCTCAATATTTTAGGTATGTATTTTAAAATATTGCTAAAGTTTCGCTAAGTTATTTTTGCTTTCAACTTGTAAACTTGACTTTTATGGATGTCATTTTACCATAAATTACACTTTGATTTACCGTTATACTTTCGGTTAATTATAAAGTAGACGCTCAGCCGTAGTAAAACTTTTTATCCGACGTTTTAATACCCGAAAGATTTCAGAGCGTTTTCCCTACAATGTCATATTAAGTTGCCGTAAACGTCAGTGTATTACAAGTTAGGAGAATGTGCGCGGCTTTCATTTACCCAACCTAAAGCACTACAAATAATAAACGTCGGACGTGGCTCGCGTACGAATAGGCCCGTTCTAATTATTTTGCTGTAAGAGAGCTTATTTGCCAAATTTTGCTCTATGGAGAAAATGCTCTATGGAGAAAATCGGAAAAACTTTATGACAACGTCGGGATGTTGCCTTTATTATTTTTTGTGGCATTAAACAAGAACAAATGCCAGTGAGTATAATACTTATACTTTGATTACGAGGCTAATTGAATATCCTTATGTGCTATTTTAATTCTAATAAATATCTTTGTAAATTGGAATTTGCCCACGAACAAAAAAGTAATCCAATGTAGACCTGGACTATCATTAGAGACAATAAACAAGTCAACAATATGAGTTCTGTAAGAAAAATAATTATTATGAAGCACTTTTTTAATTCTTACGGAGACAAAGTTAATACGAGTTACGATGATTTTCCGATTAATACTCCTTTCGAAGTCAATCTAAAAGTATTTAAATCTTTTGCGCTTACTAATCATACTTTTAATCAAATTTGAGCAACATTTTAATTGGAAATAAACTTTAAATTAAAATATAAATTACTTTCTTAAATATTGAGTCGTTTATTAACCTTTTTTATTTAACAAACATTTGGATGCAACATACTTTCTAAATTTACAGTATCATTCCACGGTTAAATTATAATATCTTATACATCATAAACTCTATCCACATCTGCAAAAACATGCTAAATAAAAATGAACTGAGTAAATCTACGTGTGATACATCATATTGTATACATGTTGCACTATTGCTACTTGGGAAATCAATCTCGAACTGCAGACCGATGTGTGCCTGCTTCGGAATGACAAAACCCGGAAATTAGATTCAGGAAAGTTTTCCGGAGCACAAATGCACATAGAATTCTATTCTCGAATGCCATTAGGGTTAGGCCGAATTTCGTTTAAGACTGAAACAACTTTTATTATAGGATGTGAGTGGATGTGTAATACATACGATAGATTTGATTTATTCAAAATACTGTACATCGTAATAGAATTGAATATAGTATAATAAATGCAGTAAACGGTATTTCGCCGGAGTGGAATGTCATCACAATAAATACTAGCTACTTTACGTTTTACTTCAGTTACACAATATTATTCAGATTTTCCATTGTGAAAATCATAACAGGCTCCATTTATATAAAAGAGCTTTTTAATGGATAATAAATTTGATTGAAAAATGGGATTTTAGAGGCTAGTTAGTAAATATGACGTCTATATGTTAATGCATGAAATTACATGACAATAACTTTTTTAAAACAAAAGTTAAAGCAGAAAAAATGTTTTAAAAGGTATTATCAAAAATTATTGAACAGTAATAATAACGACATCAATGTAGTATAGGCATACATACATTTTGACAAATGAATTTTCAAACAAAATTCGAATAAAGTTTGTATAATGTTTGGAAATATTCGAAAATTTAAAACAATTAGCCATGTTCCAGAAACGACGGTACTTGTACAGAATAAATTCATGTTTGATTACAATAAATAAATGACAATATTTGATGCATTTTTACGATTCAGATTCAAAAAGAAAATCATTCACAGCATATTTTATGCCATTATCACTATTATTACATTTAGGATGTGATTTAAAAATAAAATGTTAGTTGAAAAGTGTAGCTAGAAAAAATATTAGTTTAATATTTTATAAACGTCGACGTCGACTTCTACAACGTATAAATAATTTTCCACTTTCTACATTAAAATTCCTTAGAAATCTAATAATATATTAATGTGAACCCTCCTGAAAATAAATTTAATAAAACGTCATATCTTCACCGAGCAATTTGTCACTTCTGATGAACATGTAACAAATTTTCTTGTTGTCGTAGTAGTCGAGAACTGTATTAATATTATTCAGCTCATGTAACAGGACAAAAGTAACATTAGTATTGTTGTATTTTGTCAAATTCTCGCCCCTGAACAATTGTTTCATTATTAGATTATGTAGTTATTATTGAAGAGATTCGTGTAAACCAAAGTGCTGTAGTAGATGTTTAAACTTTATGATTAGAGTTAATTAAAAATAACTTTATTCTGGCATAATTTAATATTGCAATAGTATCGAAAGTGCAAATTAGGACAATAAATATTTGAGCCAGCACAAGGTAAAAGCGGTTGGTTGAGCGAGCTCGGTTATTGCGATTTTATGCAATGGATACGATACCTATCTACGACCGCCCCCTAAATATTTAAGGATTGTAGATCGTTTATGTGTCAGAAGTTTGGGGTTAACACGAAAACTATGCTAATTTAGTTTATTCGCTAAACCCGAAGTTACTTCCAACGGACTTTATTAATATTTACCGTTATGTATTTAAATGCGTAGTCGTTATGTTCATATTGAAAAGGAAATTGTTCATAAAAACAACCGTTAAAACTGGAAAACGTGGAAAACTCACTTTCAACATTAGTTATGTTTAATACCTTTTGCGTTCTACTTCAGAAATAAACTAGGAAGTAGAAAGTTATGCAACATTGTATAAACAACACCCTGTTAGAGAATAGGTAAAACGAGAAGTTAGGTGAAGAGAAAAGTAAGCAGTATAAGGACAAATGAAAAATAAAATTATATACTCTATTCATAAATGAGGAGGAGTAATCCGCCGTCGCGATCCTTGCAAAACAAGAATTAATGTATCACGATATTATCGTGAACATATTTTTTTTTCATTTTCTTTGTTAGGCAAGTAGGTTCTATATTGCTTCTGTGTAGACTGGAATTTGGCCAATTGATTGATTTATTACTCCGCCTCATTTATGAATGGACTATCTAATGTGAAAATATGCATATTCAAAATAATGTTTTATATAATATACATATAGTTTTAGAAGTTTAATTCCAAAACAAACGAAATTAAGCAAAAGAAATGACTGCGATTATGGAATATAATGAAAAAAGTTTCAAAAAGAACGATCGACAACATGAAATGCCATAAATAAAACATGACGTTTTAGTAGAGGTAGGTAATTACGAGGAATCGAATAAGATTGTATATGTAATTAAGAATAAATGCGTAAATATTTGTTAAACACAGCTTTGATTGATTATAAGGTAGTGTTATTGTTTCAGAAAAAAAATTAGGTATATTTATTTATTAATTTCTGTCAGTTTTTATTTAAATGGAAACCAGTACGTAAGCTTTTATGTACCTATACTCAACCAGAAACTGGGAGCTATGTAGTTATTAAAATTTAAAGACCAATCGTTTACATTTACTTAATTTTTTAAAGCCGACAAATTAAGAAATATCGATAAAGTTCATTATAAAACCAAAAACCCAATACTGCTTATTTCGCTTTTTCCAAATTTATTGCCTTTTCTCATGCTCTTAGATAGAGCTATTTATGGCAATTATACGAAAAATGGCGTACAAATCAAATACTGCATAAACGTTCAGTTTATGTACCCAAGCCGCTATTTCAGTATCTGAAAACGCTAAACGTCGAACAAATTATTATTTATCGGTAATAAAGGTCGCATTTTCGAATTAGATCAACGCGTTGATTGCAGAAATAATTACCAGTTAATTGCTTTAGTGTTAGAGTCGCGGTTTTTGAGGAAGGCGAAAATTGTTACGTTTTCAAATCCGTTTTACAGCATTTGAGTACTAGAAATTAGGAATTGATTAGAGTTTCTTTACGGGACGATTTAGGTAAAAAATAAATGAAACTGTTGATTGCAAAACATCGATACATTTTTTGTTTTATGACAAGGGAGTAAAAGGAAGTGAAAGAAACCTCAATAATGGACTCCGATAAAAAGTTTGAAAAGTATAGTCATTATAATAATACCAGATTGTTATCAAGATTTATTGTATCGATCGAGCGCCTTCCTGGTTCTCATAAAACGTTGTTTAATGCAACAATTGAATTTGTTCTGCTTCATATTTTAATACAAAGTTGAGAATTTATCAGAAATACGATCGCTTGTAATAATAAAGTTTCCGCTCCGCTACATCAGACAGAACTTTCCGAATTCGAACTTATACATTTTTAAACGCAGGAACGTAAAGTAGCACTAGTTCATGGATGGAAGATGATATGCTGTGAACATCTGTGGGCATGCACATGCATGCATGAAATAGAACCCTCTATTATGCCACGATTCGCACCGTATACGTAACTTCATTTAATCTCGTGCTCGCCTTCCTTCATTTTTTCTCGTTTTTCTCGTCCTTTTTATTTCGCTGAGCGAACGACGACCGACCAAAACAATGTAGGTACATCGGAATACCTAACTACTCAAATGAACATGATCAAAGAAAGTATGTAATTTTTGTTCTCGTTTAGGTTTTTCTTTTAATTGGAAAACATGTCTCTAAACACGTCGCTCCGGAGTGGTTTTTGTACTACTATGTATAACGCATTGTTGTGGTTTTGAATAGATGAGAGTTTTTCATTTCATTACTGTCTGCATTAAACTTAAATTAGTAACTTCTTTCTTCTTTACATTAATACTAGTATTTTGCATTCCCTGAGAAGAGATCATATTTTTCTATTATTTCTTGCCTAACATTGAACCTATCCATTATCTGTATGCCCGTTTCCTATTCAATAGTGTATATGCAAACTTACGTAATAATAGCGTGACTATAAATGGAAGTATGTATTAGGTACGTTAACATGCCATTACCCGTCAACTCAGCAGCAGCCGCAGTTTCAGGTTTGCCGCAAATACAGGATATCAAATTGACAATAACGACTTTTGTCGTAAGTCACAACAACTTGAAGTTATTTTTTACGTATATTTGCAAAAACTACTCATAAATTCAACTCACTGATAGATATTCTGAAAGATATTTACACCTGTACACCTTACATGTTTTAATTTAGTCATAATGGCGGGTTTATCGCAGTACATTCGGTGTTAATTTTAACGCTTCCATAGAATTAAAAGTCCATTAAACGTAATTCAAAAATTCCCAACTTAATTACAACACGCTTCTTCTAATTGCGCACTCAGCATTTTGTGTTTTTCCGCTCGTTTTTGCTGCACATGCATATTACCAATTCCGTGTTCGATTTTTTATTATTAACTCCTGTTAGTAATAAATTGAACTTATTGCCGCAGACCGTGCAGTTATCAATTGCCTTTCAATTCTAGAAACAATTAGCAGTATCGATTTAATGTGCGGGCGAAGTTGGCACTTTACTGCAGTAATATATTATTGAAAGGTATTGGGGATGTCAAAAAGAGTTAACACATTGACGTTTGAGTTCCCTAGTGAATCGACTGAAAAGATTCTGAAATATGTGGACGGTGTAATACGTGCATCAACATCAAATTCAATTAATTCCTATTAATTATTAAATGACAATATTTGTAGAATTATGAGTTACAAAGACAAGATTTTCTGCATCTGAAAAGGCTTTTTTATAACTCAAAAACCAATAAAAATCGTTTATATTATGGTCAACCTTGTACTGTTTATTTATTCCATTTAATTTATTGCCTTATTAATTTTTTTTTATTTTATCCTGCAGAACTTTTAAACCAATATTTGAATAAAAAAAACCATCAGTTTTCCTCCAATAGATTTTTGTTGTAACCAAAACCATTATAAGTGATATTGAGCAACCCTTATAATTCGTATATTTTGTCGAAAAGTTTGTCTTTGCCATGTGTGTTTAACACTAAAAAGGTAATTTAGAACATCTAGTCACACGATTTAACAGCTAAATGACTTTTCCGTGTATCCAGTTGTCGCTCAACAACGCTCTAAAATAAAAAAACGCCAACTTTATGGACGGCACGAACGTATAGATGATGTTAGACAATGCGTGACAACGATGCGAAACTCCACCGGAAAAAATCTACTCAATTCGGAACCGAAAGAACGCCGCAACCAACGTAAACTCTAACGACATAAAATATTTAAAATGATAACGCCACCGAGCAGTTTGAATATTTTTCACATGTAGGTAGCCTCTTTTTTACGGCCAAATAAAAAATATAAAATGTTTATTTTTTTATAATCTCATATGTTTTCGCGGAATGGCAAGAACGTTGAACAACTACCTTGGAGAATTTATCGCTAATAATAAAACATGTCTTCGGCGCTATTTCGACTTTTTATAGTACCTATACTCGTAGCATTTAGAATCAGAAAGATAGTATGTATTTATACTGTGTCATAGAGATCTAAAAAGTTATTGAAATGTCATATTCAATAAATTTTCAATACAATATCTTCTAATCATTTTCATTACATTGTCAAAAAATGCGAATTTTTTTCTGTTTCAATTGAATATTTATTTACTTACAAATCAAATTAAATAAATAAGTCCTTAACTCCTATGAGTTTTGTAAGTGGACAATTAGGAGTATTTAAACTATTTAGTATTTTCCCTGTTATATGCCGTTGACTAGAATAACAAACATCGTGTTGGTTCAGGAGTTTTCGCAAGTAGTATGCTAATATTTGGTTAAAACTTATTCAACATGCAGTAGTGAATATTATTACAAACCCAAAATGAGGATAGCTGGTTGGCTTTGGCAAGCGAATTCCCAAACTAAATCGAGCGTTATTACACGCTATGAAATCGCAAAATGCAAATGACTCGCTTCAAAAATGTTAATAAGATTTCAACAAATTAATTAGTTTTTGCACTCGATTTTTAGAATATAACAAAAAAGTTAAACTTAAATGCCCAGTTTCAGCAACAAAATTATTTTATTCCCGCACTATTCGGTATCTAGTTGCATAATGAAAAGGATCCTGCTAAAGCAAATATTTACTTTTTTCTTCCATACGAAGTGCTCTCGAAACTTTAGCTATATAATCTGCTTACTTTAGATTAACTAAAGAACATAGAAATTTTAGTGAAATAGTCGGAGTAAATATTAAGTAGGTTAGGAAAATTTTTCCGGTAAAGAAATTGAATAAAAATAACATTTTTATGCAAGTAAGTTCTATATTAAAAACTTAAAGATATATTTAATTTCATAGTATTTCAGTAAGAAAAAATCATAGTGGTAAGTACATATTCCGCACCCTGTATATTCGAAGTAATCTCTTCTATCTCTGCGTTATATGTGCATTTTAAGCGAAGCGTATAGTTCGTGAAGTTATTTTTACGCGACTCGGGGATACCTGAAAATAATTCACGCGGCCGATCCCTGAAGGAATATTTCTACGAAAATATGCTCCTCGGTGACCAAGAGGGATCGGTAAGTGGCGCCGAAATCGCGTTCTGGGCCTCGTATGATCGAAAATCCGGATACGGTGCTCGAATTTTATTAATGTTTTGGGAATTGAGCATAGTTAGGCGGACGACTGAATTCACAAACTACTCGTTTCGATGATAATCAAAATGAATATCTTTCCGGGGCATGCTATCGGAATATGTTGAAGAAATTCAATAAGGCCGCGTTTTTGCAGAAATATTCGAGCCATAAATCCAGCAATACAAATTGTGTTTCGAGCATGAATTAGTTACTAAATTTCATTGATTCAATAGGTAATATGGGTAACAGTTATATACATATAATTAGCTCTGAAAAAAATGTACCTGATGGATTGTTTTAATTTCAGATACAATGCTTCTAATATGGAGTGTACTAATTGGCTTATTCCTTCGATGTAGCGGTTCAAATTCAAACAACTGTGGTTTCAATTCTATGTGTACATGCTCTTCGGGACAACACGAACTCGCCTCGAGAACAATACAAACCGTGAGCTGCCTTTCCGTGCCCTTCTACAAGTTTCCAAGTAAGTTATATACTTTATATTGTACACAAATACATATCTAATAATATAGTCGTCTTACTAGATTTCGATAAAATTAATAGGATAGTTTACCTCATTTATTGCTCCACTGCTACTAACAGATTCAATAATAATTGATGCCCTTAGAATATTAAAGTTGGGATCCCTACTCGCTTTCGGTCTGCAGTGAAATTTGTATCTAACTGGATATTATGCAAGGCAAGTTTTAATTGCTGATGAAAATTTTAAATGTCTAGTTCAATTAAGAATTTCGGTTTAATTAGTTTAATTTCGTAGTTTAGCTGTTTTATATTACATCGTTTTATCAGCTTTACACCCTTCATAATTACCGAACTTTATAATTACTCTTTTTAAGTGAGTACTTAGAATAAATAAAAAAACTTGTCATATCAGGTATTTCCGTAATCTCGCGAAGTTTAACTTCGAAAAGAAGGAAATTTTTCTAGTTGAGCCGCCTCTGTCAAAAATCTAATACAGATATGGATATGTTAATTAGACTTCTATGGAGATTTCTAGACGGGCTGATATCACGAAATAAAAATTATGTTTAGCGAGGTCGCCCGATTATATTTCAAAATTGATGTTTATTACAGTCGTAGGACAGGAACTGATAAGGTAATAACATGCGGAAAATATAATATATTACGAACTCCAAGGCCCCAAGTATTCTTGTTGACAGTTGATTAAACTTTTTTATTAATTCAAAATCTGTTAACATTAGTGAAATAGATTTAGATTAAAAATTACATCAAATGAACTTAACAAAAATTGTTCAAGCTCAACATTTGCTATTACGAGTATATTTAAAAAATATTTTGAACAAAGATAATAGGCAAGTTTCTCATTGGCTCAATTAATGGAATATTAAAAATAAAACACATTTAGCTTAAATAAAAATTAGGACTTTGCTCTTATCGGTAAACCTCGCCTTGTCCTCGTAGACTAACTATATTATACGGAGATGATCCCTATACTAGTGCTTTGGCTTTGGTCGATGCGAACACGTTTGCTCCGCCGGAGATACAGCAATAAATTACATTTATGGTACATATCCGCAACGAAGTATCGCTAAAATTGCAAATATAAATTGAAAATCACTGTAAAATTTCGAAACCGAGAGGTTTGAGCACGGCCGTAAATTATTTTCTCAAAACGGTACCATACACTGCACTCGATATAATTGGTAGGTATGGTCATAAAGATTCTGTTCAGAGATAATTTTACTACGGTCCTGGATATTTGTGGTTTCCCTAAGGATTAAGGAGGTAACGCCAACTACGAAAATCAATAAATCCAGGACTGGAGTCAAAAATCACTTATGTCATCTACAGTACTGAAGCAAGTATTTTTTCAGTCAAATTTTCTTTCCCAACTATCCTAGGCCAAGGATATTACGGGATGAAATTCTCAAAACAAAGCGATTGCCACCGAGGTGGTAGTTAACACAAACATAAAAATATATATACATACACTCGGGGAGTCCCAAAAGTCCGACAGTTATGGTTTAATCTGTTTTAAAAGGGACCAAAATCTAAAGCTGCGGAATTTCAGCATCCATTAAAACAGCCCCCTTTCGTATATTTCGTAGCTGGATCTGACCGACATAAAATCACATGACAATTGGAAGGGTGGCCGACGAACGGCCCGTCGAATTAATAGAATTAATATATCATAGTGGTCGGAGATGAACGCGACATTACAATCGAAACGTAGATCCGGCGAGCGGAATTTACCTAACCGTACTCGTCTACACCGGACCAGCTGAAATTATTTATCATAATAAAATTGTCATTTAATAGATTTATGTTTGATATTGCTATTGGGAACACATTGCGATGTTAGACAAATTAGAAACCATAAGTACTATTGCATACAAACAATCATGGTGGTACAATTGCATCATGGAATTGCCTATAATTTGATATTTTTTATTTATTTTTAAAAATTAGGTAAGTACCTGCATTGGAATTGCACGGGTATGAATGATAATAAATTTTATTAAAACGCTTGCATAAAAATGTATGGTAAACACAGCATAAAAACGAGCACCCTATCGACATCAACGCTCATAAATACGAGAAGATTCATGGTTAGTCTTAAATTTTTTATTGTTGCGTTATTTTCTTTATGCGGGAACTAAAGTTTCGCGAAGCATCAGGTTATATGAATAAACGAATTTTTTACGAGGCCATTTTCTATAATGTAAAAAGCTCTAACATTAAACTTTAATTTAGATTGAATGATAGAACATTATTTCTCGTTATAAAAAGTTTCACTGTTATGCAAACGCATTTATGTAGGTATGTAATTTTTCCTAATAACGATTGCTCGCCATGGAAATATTTCGGGAAACAATAATCAATTTAAATGGTATGTGGGAAGCTTTAAAATTGGCGAATATTTCAATTATTGTAGACACAATAATTTACAAAAATTGACGAAATGTCGAAATGAAGTAATGGCGGAAAATCCGTTAGCATATCTATCAATACCGAGTTAAAAACCGAGCATGTCGATAGACTTCTGCCGCAAAAAGCATCGGCTTCCAAACGAAAAGCTATTCACCGCATCGTTATAAAAGCAATTACCTAGCAGTGTGCATTTTTTGGCCGGTGCAAAAATTGCAATCTTCCGTCGTTTTGCCTTGAAAAATCTCGGATTTAGTTTCCATCACACGAATGGTTCGTGTACACGGCTCCAACTAACGCAAAAAAGCACACAAAAAACAAGGAGGGAAAAAACCGCCAAGCGTGGAAATTACAAACTTCATTAAACGACTTTTCAATTTTTCATTTCGTTTTAAACAGTGCCAGTCGCACAACGGAGACCATATCGTTTGGACATTTAGAGCGTTTTAAATATTCATAATTACTCGATTCCAAGGTCTCGAACCCACAAAAATTCATTGCATGAATTATAGAACTCTACAATAACTTCTAAAATATTTACCGCCCTTTAAATAACCTAGCTACAAATCTGTCTTTAATTTATTTTTGGCTATCGATAAGTAAAAATAAATGTAGACAGTGAATAAGTAAAATCGATTAAACTGTGTATTTAACAAAGCTTAATCCACTTATAGGTACTATAATAAAAGAAAAGTGCAGTATATTTGATTCAAATAATAATTGAAACAAATAATATAATGTGACCCACCACTGTAGTCATTATTGCCTGGAAATACAAACGAAAGACCTAAGTAATTAACTGCAAAAAAAAAACCAAACATATTTTCGAGCACTAGCGAAACATTTGAAGCAATGCGCGCAATGGAGTATGCAAAACAAGTAAATTTTTGACAACTGCGGAAACACGGGAGGTTGCATAAAATAGACTGTGTTGATTAAAAGGGCTTTATTGTGTGCTACCAATGGAAAGGGATGAATTTTAGAGATTATTGCTGGCATGATTTAGAAGCAATAACTTAATTCTGAGTAAAAAATTATAAACTTTAAGGCTTGAAGGTTGTTTAGATTCCGAAATGAAAAATAATTTTGGAGAAAAGTTTATAGCAATTTCTTACAAACACCAATTACAAATATTATTTATTAGTGACAAAGTAGAGTGTTTCAAATCGAAAAATCTTTCCGTTGGAAATTCGCTTTAACAAAACAGAAATTATACCTAACAAAGCTTTCTGTTCATACGGGCACCAGAAACTGAAAATTCGATGTTATAGGAAATTAAGCGTGATCCCGATAAAGTTACCTTTACAAAAGAGTCACAAAAGAAAAAAAGCAGTCCCGCTGATTGGAAATTTAATTGAACCATGTTCACGAAAATATGATAGGGTAAATAAAAAGGAGTTGAATTAATCAAGCTTTCATATCGTCGTTTGTGTATTCTCGATTCGGATCGTATTCTCTTTTATTTTTTACAATGTAAATAGATAATATTACTCAATGTAATTTAAGCCGATTTTTTGTCATAGGTCCTATATGTAGATTAGATATAAATAAATAAATCTGCTATATCTTGAGTTGAAATAAACGGTCCAAATAAACCATGCAGCATAACAAATTTTAAGTAATTATAAGTACGTATCATTTCCACAAAATTTTTAAAAAGATTCCCTAGAACACGTACATACGTATTCTAAAATTGATTTTAAATCAATGTTCTTGAAAATTTTATGAGTTCTGTTACTCGGAAAATCTACTGAATTGAACATTCATTAAGCAATTTGAATTGATTGCATACTATATCTACTGACGAATACAAAACGATTAAATAACAAAAAATAATGTAAATAAACTTTATAAGGAACTATTAAAATTGCTTACTCAATTATTCTAAGGAATTCCTTATAAATGATCAATTATTTGAAGAAAACATAGGATAAGTTTGCCCCTTCCGGTTAACACACCGTCAATAACGACTAAGCATTTTATTGGAATTCTTATTTCAAAAACGCTTTGCCCTGGCTGACGATAACATGGATGAGTTGACGCGACTGTTTCCTTTCCTTTGAACCAAGAATTTAAGATTTCGTTTGAATTGCAATTTAACTTTCCTGAAAGGTAAACGTCGGAAATATTTATTAGTTTACGGCGAATTCACCGAGCTGTTTGCCCGAATAAGAATATCCCTTGTTTAAAGTAATGAAGTTCCCCATGTTACCTACATGACATGTTAGGATTTCACGGTTGTCCGCAATGAAAATTTAATAAGGATTTTGAAAATAAAATAAAGGCACAGGTAGTGATATAAATATACTTGTGGATGATAAAGCATTATGTCCATTAAAATTAATTTGTTGTTAGTTATTTTATTTGCAATTAATTTTCTTTTCTAATCCATTTGATAAAATAAATGTATCCATTATCTATTTTTATGCTATCTAACTGTTTCGCGCACACAGGAAACGATTTTCCATGTTCTGTGATCGGGAAAATGGCTGTGTCCTCACTCGTAACCCAGATAAATGGCTTTACATGAACTCTTTTAGATTTCCGCTTCAATAAATTACCTTAGGAAAATACCTACAACAGTTTATTCGATTTTCCACAATATAGTAGTAGTAGTGCATTGAAACTGGTTACGAGCCGTATATCAGGAGAGCTTTAGAAAGTTCTTGTGTATTTAATTATCTTCGTAACGTTGGTCGATTGCGAATTATTCTTAGTACCTACACTCACGACGTAAATTAATGGAATAAATTATCCTGAAAGCTATAGGTACATTTAGAGAAAAATTGTCATCAAATATATCTTTCTATGTTATACATATAAAAAATAAATTTTAGTGTAACTTATTCTTTAGTAAAAGAAAACAATTCGAAATGTCCATATTAATTATTCATATTATAAAGTTTATTTACGTTTTATTAGGGAAACAAAGGCAAATATATTTTTAATTTCCAACAATAATAAAATTATGGGGGCTTGGAATGACAATAGAACTCTTTATTCGAAGTTTTTAAATGCTCTAAGCGGATATAGAACTTATAATACCTACTTTTATTTTGATACCGGTGTGAAATAAAATACAAACTGAAATACGCTTAGAAGTAAGCACATTGGATCAAAACAAACGCGTTACACGGTTATTATTAAAGCTACTATAGTATTGTATAGCTTTATTTTGCAATTGCAAAAGTGCTAATTTACATTTCAGCACACAAAAACAACCTACATTAATTTTATCATATAGTCCTTTATGTAATACCGCGGTATTACTGTCGGCTTAATTATATTTTTTATATCCTACAGAATAATAAAACATTATTTTTTTAGTTTAATGACGAAACTAGCGAAATTGAATTTTACAAAATTGTAACCATTTCTAATAAATTTGAATGATTTACATAGTAGTAAAATAAATCTTATTATTCTGTTAAATATACTGCACTCCTAGAATTTATACTGTGTGACGGTTAAAAAAATATATTTGCTATGGAAACGCGAACTAGACAATGTGAGCATGTAAATTCCGGCCCTGATTATTCCGTGTCTTTGCTCGAAAAGCAGCTCAACTTCAGTTATTTATTTCCTTAGATTATAGGCCTCGATTTCGGAAGGGATTATAATCTCGTTGTTAATACGCCAATTTTGCTTCAGAAAAAAATTGCTCAGCTATACTTTCTTGAATGTCGTTAGGTATAATGGGTTTTAGTACATAGGTCAGAGATTGTTCGACATATTATAAAATACTTGAATAAACGAACAGCCTGGTATTAATTTTATTTATTACCTCCTGCAATAGAATAAATTTCAATCAGTTCTACCTTCTAATAATGAAAACAAGAACTACTTGAACAATGGAAGATGAACTTCGAAGGACCAATTAGTGATGATTATTCTTTTGCAACGTGATATTAGAATCAATAAAGATAGTAGAGAACATTTTATCGGCGTGTAAATGGGAAAAGTCTCCACTTAAATGTCTCAAATAAAAAAAATTGAAAAATTAATGAGTAGAAATTATCATAATGCCACAAATAAGCTGAATTGAACAATGGTAGATGTTGAATTTCACAATTACCCCACACTTAGATCGATTTTGCAACATTATCGTATGAATATTCAAATAATTTAGATTACTTAGCAAGTCTAGCAAGAAATATCCGTAGATACTAAAAATCGATTCTCATTTGTAACGTAGAACTTACACTATCGAGCTGCAGCATAGCTTTGAACTGTTTCTTGTTGCAACCAAATAGCACATTAGGAAAATCAGATAATGGAAAAACTACGAAGTTGAACACTCTTAAAAGAAAATTCCGAAAGTATTTCTGTTTTTGAAAGGAAATAATCTCGGTTCTAATAGAACCGTTGGTTTTAGAGAATTGGGTTTTTTACAAGAAAAACAATCCAAGTTCTAATCTTCCTAATTAATTTAGGAAATAATGAGTTTCAATCAAATTAAATTTTTTATACATATACAGGGTGCTCCAACCTTTTTACGACACCCTGTATTGGTTGGTTAAAATAAAATAAAAAAAAAGGTTTACCAAGAATTTAAAAATATTTTTTAAACATAATAAAATAGATATTTACAGTAATTTTCACCACCTTAACTGGTGGTTATTTGCCTAAAACATGCAGCCTCCGCTGTACGGAGAAACAAACAAAATAAACCTTCCATCAGACATGAAGCATTAGTTAGTTCAAAAAGATTAATTGAATTCAATTACACGAAAATTTTACCTTACATTAAATTCATCCCAATTTTATCTTGCCTACAAATTAGCCTGGTAAATGTTGATTCTGTTATACAGACGCTATAGATTCGTATATTTCACTACAACGCATTCCTTTAATGTTTGTCTTCCATTAGAATCTTTGTAAGTACTCTACTTGAGGGTATTTTTAACATTAAAGCAAGAGTATACGTTAGAATACTATAGGGGAAAAGCAAGCAGAATAGACTTTTATATGTATATAACGAAACGGTTATTTTGAATAATGAATATCTAGTTTATTTTTTATAATTAGACATATAATTTAGAAAAGGGCACTTTTTGATACACTACTAAGCACATCGTATAAATCAATGAAGCTGGCCTCGCCTGAATAAAAAACCGCTTCGAAAATAAATCAAACGTCAAACGCGACTAATTGATCCATGTATCACGAAACTTAGTTCCCGATCGCGCTGTGAACGAAGGACGAAAGCAAAAGGCAAAATCGGATATGCCGAAAACCGCGGATCTCCACATCCCCGGGCCAGGCACCCTAATGCATTTATTTCGATCATCTCACTTTTGTTCCAGATATCCCCGAGGGCAGTATTGGGCAGGTCGAAGTGGTCGGTTCCCGAGTAGCTTTCCTGGAGGCGGAGAGCCTGGCCGGTTGCCAAGTGCAAGCACTTGTTTTGTCCAACAATCAACTGCAACATGTAGCGGACCGCGCCTTCAGGTGAGAATTGTTATCTCTATTATTATATGTAGGAATAAGACGTACTTCAATTCGCTTTTGATTTCTATTGTTGCAATATACATCAAACTATATTATATCAGAAAACCCTTTTGAGGGTATTTGGAAGGGGGTTGGTAAATGTTAAATATAAGCATTGTTTATAGAATATGCAATGAATTGTGTCAATATGGTAAGGTTATTACAAATATTATTTAAACACTAACGAAGTAGCAGGTACATTTCTCATTAATTTTAAACATGTATATTTTGCTTCTTACGTATTTGAGGCACATTTGAAAATGCGTTGCATTATAGATATTGTTGTTATAAGAAAAGATAATACGCTTTAGACTTACGAAAACGGTAACATTGTTGGTTTTATTTTCTCGTGTAAATATTCTAAAGGTAATATTAGTTTAATAACCCTTGGAAAACTGTTTGTGAATACATGACCCATTAATTAGTTTCAGATCTAGAGCATTTATACTATAGCAATTTAATTCCATCTTTTATTTTATGAAAACAAATATTTCTTTAATATTATCATAATTCAACAAAAGGCATAATCCGCATACTCGTGGAACTAAGAATAGATAATTTTCAATAAAACATGTTTTATGTTAGGTGTTTATCCGATGTATTATTTCTACCTTTTCCAGTTCATCGTGGAAAAGCCTCACGTCTCTAGATCTGAGTTATAATCAACTAGACAGTGTGCCTTTCGTCGCACTCAAAGAATCCCGGAGTCTCCAATGGATTAATCTTCACGGGTAAGTTATTATAATGCTATAATACAAAAGCTTTGACAGGTATACAGAATGTGCAATATTTATAGTGCAAGTTTATGTATCCATATATACGAACATGCAGAATTTTCTATATCCCAACATAAATACAAACAGTCATTTAATTACCTATGAACTTTACTCCTGATGAATAACAGTGTGAAGTTACCGAAAACATCAAAGTTTTTCTTTGATCGACGAGACAAGCTCATCTTCAAGAAGTCAGTTAGCGAGATATTAAACAAAACTCCAAAACAAAGCTGCTCATTAGGAACTTCGGAAGTAAGCATAATTAGCTTCCTAGTTTCAAACATTTAATTTTAGTTTTAAAGAAACGCTCATTTCGTCGAAAATTCACGAAAGCGTTAATTAGTTTTGAACATTTAAAAACGTTGCATTTATTTCGTTTTATACTTTTGACATCAATAATTTCATGTACATTTAAAATTATTCCTAATGAAATGCTGTACAAAAAGGAAGTGAATAGGAACCAACATTGACTCAGTTTTACGAATTTTCCTGATGCATTTAATTTTATTAGTAAAGAATTTTTTTTAACAAACTGCTTCTATTTCATAAAAACGGGGGATATTTTTCTTAAGAAATAATGTACCTATAGTAAAAAAGTTTAATTTTAGGAAATGTTAAAGAGCTCTTAGGTTCTTTGAAAATTCTTCATGCTTTATTTTTTCTTACATTTCATAATATAAATTACGAAAAATATAATTGAAAATGCCAATAAATTCCTTTGTTATTTCAAATGCAAATAAAACAGGCCTGTATTTAGAGAACCGAAACAAATTCTATCTTAACGTGCCTCGAATACTTAGGCATTCGAAGCCTTTTAAATAATTATTAAATCATCATCCCTTTGATAGAAATTTAGGCAAACGCCTAAATAATATGCATTATTCATAGAATACGATTTTCTTGAAAGCTTACTTAAAGTTTCCACTCTATACAGCGAAGTTACGCTTGAGGTTAATTAGTTGTCGCGTTAAAAAGGTCAAAGGGACCTTCGTAATGGATTACGAGGTGCAATTTCTCAAAAAGTGAATGATAATTTTATTAGTTTCCTTTCGAAAAGGCCTCTATTTCGTTGAAAATGATGTATATTATACAAACCAGTTTATTAGATTACAAATAACTGACAAATTTCTCCTTTGACAAAATAAGATTCGGTTCACTTCTTTAGTTTTACTAAGTTGTAGGTATAATTAGATATTATTATCTTATATTATATTTAGAATTATTTTTTCTATTATTGCGTTTCAATGGCAGTGAAAGATCATAAGGGTCTCATTTTTAGAACTATATTCTAAACCTAATTTAATGGTCCATTGATTTAATGTATATTTCTACTTAGTCCTGATATTCTACTATAGTAGAGGTTAAAATTATAATTTTAATTACATTTGTTTAGTGGCACATATAAATATAGATGAGCCCGTTTGGATACAATTGAATGAAAACTCGCGTCCGAGCGGATTGTTCGTAGATAATTTATGAAACATAGCTTCAATATCAACAGCACGAAACCATAAATCCCCAAAGATGGCTTTATTCATTTTGCTCATAAATTGTTGAATATTATATACGTATTATAGAGCTCGGCTTCCAGTCAACATCAATAATCAAGTAAACCGCTAACATACTCATCGCTGTGTTTTCGTTAGGTTTTCGTAGGTCGCGCGGTGCCCGGCCCGTCCCGACGCAACCTACCGTTGGCTTCAAACGATCTCGGTCGCAAACTCTGAAATATTCAAAATACGAAGGGAAGAGAAGGGCTCAATTATTAACAGCGCTTTTGTATGCTTCTCCTCTTCTCGTTGCGCACATATATTTGCACTTAAACTTGCCGAGCTGAATTCACTCCGAATATCATTAGTTTCCCTGTTCATGCCTATTTTCTACTTTCGCATATCGTCGATTTTTAATTAAAAAGAATATTCCCTACTTGAGTGAACAATGAATAATAAATTAATTATTGAGACACATCTATTATTAAATTGATCTTAGGCGTTGGAACTTCTAAAAGGGTTAATGTTAACAACATTTTAATGCAAAAATATTAAAATTATACAGGTTGTTTAAAAGGAACTATTATTAGCATGTTACATAATGAATAATTTTAACCAATAAATTTAGTCAAATCTCTTAAAAAACAGTGTTGAATTTTTTTATTACTCAGATTTTTTTTATCAGAAATTCAACTGAAGATGTATTATTTTGAAGAAACATAGGCAGCAATAATTAAATGTTAGTAATTTGCAAGAAATTACGTATATCTAATTAGTTTACCTTTATTATATCATGAGGACACAAAGGTTACATAAGACTTTTGAACTTTGTTCATATAATATTTGAAACCTGAATAATTGCACTAGCTGTCCCATATGCAATTATATGTAGGTACTGCAGCATATCTATTTTAGTACACAGTATGTTTAAAATATGCATAAATATTTATCTAAATCCATTAGATACAAATTGAACCAACATTCATTAAAAATTAAAGGTCCTGACCTACACTAGTCAAGGGCTAATCATATCGTTAACGACTGTTGTAACTGAAGTTGAACGAGGTTTTCCGTAGTTAATATTTACTTAAAGACGTTCCCATATCTACTACACATTATATTCAATATTTCACATTCTGAAGAAAAACTGAATAGTATAGTAGGTATAAGTTTTGCAGATTTTAGTTGAAATGTTTCTTTTACAAAACACAAACTTTATTCAATTGCAGAACAGAAATCGTGGAATAATAGGATTAACTTCCGACTAAATTCAGTATTACAACACTATAGTTAAGGAGAGATTAAAAGGGCTGTCTCTTTTAGAGGCTCCCTTACCTTGCGCCTCTATTTCTAATTGTGCACCGTAGTAGGAGAAGGAGAAGAGTATTAAACTTGATGAATGATTCCATCTAATTTAGTCTGTTCCTGGGAAATTCAATGCTGTAATAATTTGAGCTGTCGATATAGGGAATTCAGCTGAAGGCAATTACGAGTTCTATGAAACTCGCTGTTTGCAGACTTCATACGTAAGACATAGTTCAGGAATGGGAATCAGAATGAATTCCATTACTATTACATTATTATGCCTACATATAAAACATATCTGTCGATTGAATTCGATGTGTTTCATGAAATAATAATACTTTACATTACTTGTTGGCATAAATACATATAGAAAAGTTAACAATTTTCGTGTCTAGTAAAGAGTATTTCACTTTTCAAGAATCTCTTGAGTAAATGCTGCAAATACAAGCAATCAGGACTTACCGTTCAATATGAAACGAAACGTGCAATTGACACGTTTAGAGCTAAGCTGCCTTCATCCAATAGCGAAAACTATATTTTTAGCGCTAATGGAACGACTTCTCTGTACTCCCGTTTATAATTTGGTATTTTTGAAACGATTGCTTAATAAGATAAAACTAATGGCTTTTAGATCCATTAAACTTTAGTTACACTGCTGGAAAATATATTGATTTGTGTGATAATTATTTACAATGTTGAATTGAACCAAATGTTGTGACCTAGTGATGAAGAATTCAATATCAATGTTAATAATAAATGTTAATTCGGGTTTTATTTCCGTTAACTCGAAATAAACCACTGAATTAGTCTTAATTAAACAAAACCATCGATTATTGTCACCGGGAAATTTTACAGTGCTTATCCTGCTGCAGTTATGAACCGTTCCAATTTAATTATCTGCCTACTATATTCTCCAGATACGTAACAATCGTCGTCGTATCCGTGTTAAAAATGAAAAATTAATTTCAATCGATCTACTACTAATACACGTTTTTACTCATCTAGCTGTATTTTGCAATTAATAAACAAACTAAATTAATTTAATTTAATTTTTCAGAAACAAAATCTCCTCGCTGCAAGGCGACTGGTCGCACATGGAGAGCACGGCAGCCACATTGTTCCTGGGCGAGAACGACATTATCGAAATTCCATCCGATTCATTGGACCATGCGGCGAAGAATGCACGCGGTCTTCATCAGTTTAAATCTCTAATTTGGCTCAACCTGGACGGTAACAGAATACACAAAATCCACAAGCATTCTCTGCCGCCTACGCTGCAAACAGCCAGTCTGTCGCATAATCTAATAGAGGCCTTTCCCGCCGAACTGGTGGCCGCTTTGCCTCGCTTGCAGTGGCTTTATTTGCGAGGAAATCACATAAAAAATTTGCCGGAGTACACGTTTCCCAGGCGACAATGGATGGAGAAAATTGATCTCGGCGAGAACGTCTTGAAATCTCTGCCAAAAATGCCATTTAATAATAGCATATCGATAAGAGATATTAATCTGGCTTCGAACGATTTCAGAACGATTAATGCGGAGAGTTTTGCTGGTCTCGAAACTAGGAGAATTATATTTTCGTATAATCTCTTGGAGAGTATGGACATAAGGGCGTTTAGTGGTATAGAGGATAAATTGGAATATTTAGATTTCGATCACAATAATTTGCAACATATTCCACAAGCTGTTAGCGATTTAAATTCTCTAAAATATTTATATCTCTCGGCCAATTTGCTTACCGAAATACCTGATAATTCTTTCGAGAATTTTTGCCACAGTCTCAAAGCTTTAAGTTTGAGTGGAAATCGCTTATCAAATGTACCCCGTAGAGCGTTGAACAATTGTTCTAAGATTTCCCATTTCAATATCGCATCTAATGAAATTAACGACGTAAATAAAGAGGATTTCGAATGGGGAACAAATATAAGATCCTTAAATATGGCTAATAATCATATAACGCATATTCATGCTAATATATTCGCGAATTTGCATAACCTGAAGGAGCTCAGTTTAAGTTTTAACCCAGTTCGTTATATAGACAAAGATGCATTTTCAGGATTAGAGGATTTAGAGAGTTTGGAATTATCGTTCAGTTTAAATCCCGATATTGAAATCATTGATATATTTACACCGTTAAAAAATTTACAGTGGTTATCCTTAGATAATAATAATTTGCATGCTTTACCAGAAGATTTATTTAATCCCCTCGCCCAGCTGACCTATCTAAACATGGAATCAAATAAGCTGCACAGTTTACCGAAGCATTTTTTTCAACTAAATTTGGAATTGAAAGAACTTCGTCTATCGTACAATGAATTACGATTAGTCGAATCAGGAACGTTCTCGCATTTGCCGAATCTCGAAACTGTTACTTTACACGGTAATAAAATAAAACATATACAAAGGGAAAGTTTCACTTTTTTGCCTCGAATTAGCGTAATTACGCTTTCCGATAATTACATCACCCATATAAGTCATGATGCATTCTCGAATACTCCCGCTCTAAGAAAAATAAATTTACAGAACAATTTTTTGAAAGAGGTATCCTTCAAGTTCTTTACTAATATTACTAGTTCTATTTCGCTGAACTTAACTATGAACCGTATTTCATTTTGTACTTCCGACTCGAGAATATTAAATATGGAATCGCTCGATTTGAGTTTTAATAATTTAGAAAACATTCCCAAATGCCTCGAACATACGGCTTCATTGAAGAAATTAATTTTAGACTCAAATCTTGTTAGTTCTTTGGATCATAATTCATTCATGCATTTAACGTCGTTGGAAGAACTTAAATTGAGAAACAACCGAATTTCAGCTATAAGCAAGAAAGCGTTTTTCGGTTTGCAGAATTTGCAGATACTCGATTTAACAAAAAACTCTATTAGGCAGTTGCATAGCAGCCAATTTGTGAATATGCACAAGTTGCGGATTTTAATATTGAAGGATAATCGTCTAAGTTATCTCCCTAGGGATATTTTCAGTAATACGCTCCTAGAAATGCTAGATTTGGGAATAAATTCTATTAGTGTAGTCCCTACGTCGAGCATTTCAGATGTCGGTTTGACCCTGAGGTATCTATCTATGCGTTCTAACAGTATAGATCATATAGACATAACGACATTTCCTGACATTGCATCGTTACAATATCTGGATTTGAGTAATAACAAACTAACTATTCTCCCTGACAATGTATTCGCCAGTTTAGGGCTCTTACATTATCTTGATTTAAGTTTCAATCCCTTAAGATCTAATTTCAAGGAGCTTTTTCACTATGCACAAAGTTTAAAGTCCCTTGATTTGTCGAACTCGTGGATAACTCATACCCCTTATTTTCCATTACCTAATTTAGTTTACTTGAACTTATCACATAATCTTATCGAAAGCGTAAATAAAAATTCGATACAGCAGTTGATTAAATTGAAATCGTTGGATTTGAGCTTTAACAGTATAGACGAAATACCGACTCATTTATGGAGCCATTTGCCTAATTTGAAAATTCTGAATTTGTCCAACAACCCGATTAAAGTATTGCTTTCGGATAGTTTTTCCGGACTTCCGAACTTACAGGAACTGGTTTTGTTAAACTTGAAAAACCTGCAGAGATTCGAAAGCCTCGGAATTTCTCAGCTCACTGCATTATCTAAGCTAACAATGGAAACTTGGCCTAAACTAGACCATTTTTCCGACCAATTGTGCAATCTGTTGTCTAATTCAAATCAATTAAGAATCCTCAAAATCCACTTTCACGAGAAGAAATTGGACGATCAACTATTGTGCGTAACAAACAGAAAAATTCGACTGCTAGAAATAACCGGTAGAAACTTAAAAACTGTAGACAAAGATGCCTTCGCCAGATTCACCAGGAATCCAGATCTCGAACTCAAGATACACGGCACGCAAATAGAAGATTTACCGGCAGGAATATTCACGAACATGTACAGAATATCGTATTTGAGAATAGATTTAAGGTTCAATATGCTAACCCATTTAAGTCCGGATATATTTTATGGGAACACAACGGGCTGGAGGAATGTCGGAACCACTTTACTCTCTGGTAAATATATATACTTTTTAAACTCCTATTTACTATCCCTTTTTGCCACTCCTATAACAATTACATTTGCACTTTTCTTTTTTGCAGGTGGTCTTCTACTGTCGCACAATCCCTTCCGATGCAGCTGCCACTTAGCATGGCTGGGCCATTGGTTTCGCCGATGGATAAGAGAAAGCGTTCAATCTCACAATGTCCCGGTGGAAACCGCCGTGAGAATGCAACAGATGATCAACGATGCCACTTGCATAGATTCGTCCACCGGTAAAGCGATACCGATCGTGCATTTACCGCCAGAAGATATGAGTTGTCACGCGAGTGCTCTCAGTAAATCCACTAAGTTAAAAAGCACGTCGCTGCTTTTTGTAATCCTGATCCTTTATTTCGAAATTGTCAGGTAGTCTACGTACCAACTGTTTGATTAATTTGGGATTATACCTATTGATTTGTATTTTGTGTACAAGATGCTTTTATTCCTGTACTATCATTTTCATTGCAAACAAAACATTATTGTTGTAAATTGTCATTTATTGATAGATACATTATTACTGATTCTGTGAATATTGGTATAAATTATGAAAAAACTATTGCCGCTTTTACCCATGTAACTATGTTGTTTCTATTCGCTAGATATTATTAAGAGATTGTTAAATCAACAGCTGTCTAATGCAAGTTTATGTTTCATGTTTTTGCAGCTGCACCTGCGACACAATATCATGACCGCATCTTGTACACTCAACTCTGAACTATGAGTGCCAATAGAGCGCAATTGGTCTCGATTTGAGGAAATAATTTCTGAACCATACAGTATTCAATATAAAGGAATGTACATAATAAGTACGTAATAAAACAATTAATAGTAGTACATTATTCCACAAATCTAATAACGTTTTAAATTTAATTTACTACTATGATTTATACTATTATTTAAATTCATACAACATAAGAGTACCTTTTGTGTTGACTATGGTGTATTGTATAGAAATGATGCTAATAAGTTAAATGAGATAATCGTTTAATTTGGTTACCTATACCTACGTATTATCGGTAAGTGTAGATTTGTTTAGAATCAAAATTGTTGTAAACGGAAACATATCAAGTTGATACCTATCTTAAGGAGACTTTTAAATTGTTACTAATATTAATTTAAAAAGCACAATGTTTATCATACTAATTGAAATTTCGTAATCTGTAGTTACCTACCTTTTAAACTGATTTTAGCAATAATATAGGGTTAATGAATATTATTAGAATAAAATATAATTTATGCAATTTTATTAAAAAAAGAGGTATAATATTTTTATATATACGTTTTGTTAATATATTTCAGTTATTTAGTACTTACCTGTAAATATAATGTTTAGGTATTCTTGTAAATAATAATTTAATTTGTTATAATATTTTAGGATGCGAGTATAACAAGGTGGGTATCTACAATTTTTTATTCCATGTATTATTATTCTTAAACATTTTTTATACTTAAAAATATATAATTTTGAAATTATTTCAGTCTCTATTTTTTCCTTCAATAATTTTTGTAAAGCGCGGTTTTGTAATTAACGATATTTCGATTTTCTGCAAAAGGTTCAATTACAATAGCCAAAAACGTTAATTTTTACAATTGTAACAATATAAAATACAGTTGAATTTACGCTCAATAAATCAATTACTCATTCACTATTACCAATTAACTCCATCGATATGATCGGTGTAAATTAACTGCAAACGACTTGCCCTCGGACTTGGTGCATTACAATTTCCAACCGAATTTGAAATTCAAATTGAATAATTTTAAAGCAGCAACAAAATAGGTAATAAAGTTTCCTGCGTTTTCCTGACCGTAAAGTTGAGAGCCCCAACTAATTCAACTCCACACAATTCAGCGGGGCCTTATAAGCCGTAGAGATTTAATCACAGGGCCTTTGTCGGACCTACTAATTAGATATAAAGAGAGGGCGTCTTTATTATTACATTTATTTTGATTGACTATGCTCGAGCATTGTTAATGAGTGACCGCAGAAGGAAATTTTTAATTGCATTATGCATGATGACTTAACTTGCAACTTCTAGGCCAAATTACAAATATTGAGTTAAAAATAAAACGAACCTAATCCTAACATTATTTACTATATGGAGGATAAATAAATTAGTTTCATAAAAATAATTATATTTACAGAGAATGGGTGCACTTATGTATATTGTTCTACAGGTATGGACAGAGTTTTGCGGGTATATAATAGAACAAATTTGCCCATAGAGGGAGCAAGCTTAGCTTCGACTTGATTCATGTATGAAAAGATAAAAGATCCGATTGCCTCCTCCCTCGCTCGCTTCGCAAGCTATTTCTATTATCGTTCTATCACCCGCAAAACATTGTTCATATCGGTATAATACCTATAACATAAAAACATTTTAATAATATATTTATGTTACTGTGGTATTGTATGTAGGTACTCGTAAATACAAGTAGGTAACGTTTTTTTAATTCTTTCAAAGCATTTGTAGGAACATTAAAATAACTTCAAGTCAAAAAATGTCAAAAAAGTCAAAAAATGAATTAAAAGTCGTATAGCGTTTGATGCATCTAAAAAATAGTACCTCTGTATAAGGTAGATAAATAAAAAATGGTTTTCACTAGTACGAAATTTTCACTATTTTATGGGCAGTTGTATGTTTAGTTTAGAAATTCAAGACGTATGGAAAACAAGGACAAGCAAAACGAAGCAAAAAGCAATTAACAATGTTTCTTCAAGTGCCTGTTAAAAATTAATATCCCAATTTGAATTTTCATCAGGAGGAATGTCATCATCATTAGGAAATTCATCGAAATTTGAGGTATCAGAAGGGCTTCTGATTGTTTGCTGAATGGGTGCGGGTAAAGTTTGATTGATTAATCCGTCCCAATCGAACCCTTGGAACCACCTAACACAATTTCAATTCATTAGTTTCTATTTTCTTTAATAAAAAATTATCAGTCATAACTTACTTATGTTTTTTAATATCTTGAATTCCTCCTCTTTGGCATCCCAATCTCTCAGAAGGTACATCTTTGCATAATTTTTTAATCAAACCTTGCGCTGTTCTCCCTACGTTGTACTTTGCGAAATCAATCATATCGATTCCTTTCAATATCAAATTGTAAGTATTCATCGGATCTGAAGACCTAAATGGTGGGCTGGAATATACAAATCATTTATTACCCGCTACTCTAGCCGGTACATTATAGTAAAATTATATCACTTACTTTCCAGTTAAGAGTTCATGCATTAAAATTCCTAATGCCCAAAAATCAACCGCCCTATCGTGGCCTTTGTTCAAGATTACCTCGGGAGCCACGTACTCGGGAGTGCCACAGAATGTCCACGTTTTACTGCTGTGGCATAGTTGCTTCGCGAAACCGAAATCGACCAATTTAACGTATCCTCTAGCATCTAGAAGCAGGTTTTCGGGCTTCAAGTCCCTGTATACGATTTCTCTAGCGTGTAAGTATTCGAAAGCTTCTATTACACAAGCTGTGATGAAGCGCGTGGTGTGATCATCAAAACAGCTTCTATCTCTAAGTATTGTCCACACTTCGCCGCCTAGACATGCTTCTAAAAGCATGTACACATATTTGGAGTCTCGGAAACTCCTGTACAATCTACAATCGAAGATGGAATCATAATTACTAAAATTTTAGATTGTAATGTAATAATTACCTGCAAATAAATGGACTGCGACAACTCAACATGATATTTCGTTCGCTTAATACATGCTCCTGTTGTTGCGTGTCGACGATATGTTGTTTCTTCAGGCATTTCAAAGCGAAAGTCAGCGAAGGATTCGAAATGTACTGAACCAATTCTACCCTTCCAAATCCACCTATTCCCAGCGTTGCTATTACTTCTAAATCGTTCAGCGTTATAAATTCGTACTCTACAATATAAAATAAAGTTATGGTTAAGTGAATTTGAAAAAGGTAATGCTAACCTTGCTTTATTGCCGTGGCTGATGTTTTGCTTAGTCTTTCTTCGTCGCCGTAGTCTTTTTCTCGTATTTCGCTTATATCACCGATGAGTTGCTTAAAAGAGTCTCTATCGAGTGTTAAACACTCGACGCCAGGATGCAGAGCAATGATTGAAGCCGTTCGAAAGTCTTCCTTCAGGAGAGCCTGCTCGCCGAAATAATCGCCTCTTTGGAGAACACGAATCTCATTTTCCTCTAATTGACCTTAAATTTAAAACATTATTTTATTATATAAGGATGTCTATAGTAGAAATAATTTGAACAGAAGAACTAAATAAGTCATACTGTTTAGTTTTTTACTTCAAATATTTAAAAATTCATAGAATAGTTGTTTAATTATTGGTTTACCTGGTAATCTTTGCGTCACTTTCACGGATCCACCACATATTATGAAAAATGTATCCCCACTAGCTCCTTGACGGATAATATAAGCACCTGCAGGATAAAACTCCTGAAAATAAAAAAAGTGAAGTATGGTATCAAGTATTAATTAATAATATCAATTTGCATTTTATTTTTTAATAACAGTTGGTAAAAACAGTAGGTACTTTCAAATTTGCTATAGATGAAATATAAAGAGAACACCGATAGGCACAAAAAATTATTCATAAAATTATTAGATGTAGATATTTGAACTTTTGATGAGGTCAAATTGGAAAAGTGAACCATTTATTTTTAATACAAGATTCGAGAGGTAGACTAATGGAATGGAAACTTTTTTAAAATTCAAAATTAAACATTCTTAACAATTTTCCGACAGGACAAAGAACTGATCACCATCATTTGGAAATATTTTTTTTAATTTAAATAACTGTACTCACTACTTCAAGGGAATCAGCGATTTTGGCCAAAACATCATTGTTGAGATTTTGTAGAAGAGGAACGGATTTCAAGAATTTGAGATTATCTTCCAGTCTTTGTAAACCAGTCCTCATCATTATCTGTTGGAAGACTTTCCTATCTAATATCCATACTTTAACATCGGTAACAGCTGAAAATGTATTGGTTAAGTATAAAAATCCCTTTTACTCGACTTTTATATCTAATATCATTTATCACATTTAATACAAAAATTAATTTATATTACACAAATAAAATACATAGTAGGTATGTACTATTTGCTCCAGGCAAATGAATTTGAAATACTTAAAATACTGCTAATTTTGCATTTCTATTTCCTTTATTTATTTCAAGGAAAACAAACATGCTAAATATCATAATATTATTATTTACTTTTTTGGTGGATAAGGGAATTGTTTGAATTTAAAGTGTGTAAGTATATTTTGAATTTAAGCCAACCAACATGCCTATATTCGCAATGGAAAAAAGAAAGTGGTTGAAGTGAGATTGAATCGCAATATTTGCGAACTTTGCAAATTATATTATTCCTGACGATCTATTGCAAACGATAAGCAAAAAACATTATAGATATGTAGCTTTTCTTAAAAGCATACTTAAATTTTTATTTATATTCAAATAACAAATTTTTAGATCTGGTCCTTGTCTCTGGAAGGTACGTAAGTACCTAGAAAGCAGCAAAATGGCGAAAAAGAATTTTATCTAACAACCTATTAAACCTATTAGAAGTCAATAACATCATTAAAGTGGCATTGAAAATTTAGTTTGCAATTAAAATATTTAATGGTATCAAGATCAAATTTACCCAATATTTGAAGTAGGTACATATTAATATTTGTAGATATATTTAAAAGTAAACAACTTGAAATAATATATGTATAAGGAGAGTGTTATGTTTATAAATCGACAACGTTTACGCTAAGGAAAACGAAATATTTTAATCATAATTTCTATTTATTTAAATTAATATGTTCATGATGATCTTTTTCATGGTGATGCATTCAACAACTTCGTGTTCAAGTTTTCCGTTAATTAAACTGATAAGATAAGAATGTGTTTGAATTTGTATGTGTTTGACTTACCTCTTATTGAGGCGGTTCTCGTACAATTGTACAAAATAGCGAGTTCTCCAAACGCCTTCCCTGGCCCCATGAGACCTAATACTTTGCCATCTTTAATGATTTCGAAATCACCTTCGCCAGAAACGAACAAATGCACTCCTGCTTCACCTTCTATGACCACCAACGAACCGGCTGAGTACTCCTTCGCATACATGGCGTCCACCATTTCTCGTACTTGAGATGTATCCAAATGTTTCAGGAAACTGTTGTCCATTATAGCGCCTTTGATCAATTGCTTCGATCTGAAAGTTATATTATCAATCGGTTATTATTGATATCTACTAGAACATTTCTTTTTTATATAAACTGGTGTATTACCTAAAATCTTTATCGTATTTTGTTATGGATATGTTAACGGCTTCGCCTGCAGCTTCGCTGGATTCGGCCGAAACCCCTTGTTTTTTGGAATGATTGCTGGGATTAAGTGAGAGGTTTTGAGGAACTCTGTTCGCCATAGCGTGTTGCTTTTGTATGTTTGCAAGAAGTTCTCCATCTCTACTGACGTTGGTTTGTTGTAAAACGCTCTAAAATTTTCAAATACGAAGAAGACATTGTTATACAAGTAGTGAATTATACTTTCAGAATTGCCTAATATTCATTTTCAATATAGTTATTCACATACAAATAGACAAATGCTTGTATAAAAACTTACTTTCAACTTATGCACTTCTCGTTGTAGTTTCAAAACTTGGGCTTCCTTATTGTTCAAGTGTCTCCTAACGTCAATCAACTCAACTTGGGTGTATTCATATTTGCTTTCCAAATCAGCGATTTCGTTTTTCAACTTCGCCACAATAGCTCTCAGATATTCGCAATCCTCATGATCGACCAAACTCTGTCGTTTCGACTCCAAGGTCTTGGAAGTCCGTTGGATCTTCTGCAACACCTCTTCGTCCACCGAGCTCTTCCGAACGCTTGTCGGTCCGTTTCCCATCTGAGCCGGTTGAAGTATCCCGAAATCTTGCAGGAACTTTTGGGCCTCCTCTTGTTTCAGCGTCGGTTGGTCTTCGTGGTTCAAGGACGAGTGTCTGTGGTACTCAGACTTGTTTTTAATTTCTGGATGGAAATTGGGCGGAGGCGATCGGCTCAGTTTCAAATCGCATTTGTCGCAATTATCAACGGGTAGCTCCACCGGTATGGGGAAATTTATTTCGGGGTGGCCCAAGTAGACATTGGTTTTTACTACGTTCGATCCCTTTGATAATTTCGGGGTCAGGCAAATTTCTACACTTTTCGGACTATACCTGATAAATAGTACAAAAAGCATTATTATAAATGTTAATTGTTGTCGATGGTAGTGAAAATTTTAAAACACTTGATGCAATATTCGATTAAAAATAAACAAATAAATGGTTTTATTTAAAAATTATAAGTTATCTTGTTGATAATCTTATTGTGTTTACATGAATTTAATATTTGACTTTCCACGAGTCACCCTGTAGGTGCAGCAAATATTCAACAATGAAAATAAAAGATATAAAACAATAAAAATAAGCCCTTATGTAAATAAAAATGTACTTAAACCGTTAATACGTAAATGGCAATACTTATAAAGATAACAGTATACCATGAAGTGTAGATAATATTTAAATGAAAACCTAGGTACTGTTTACTATATTTATAATTTTAAAAAACTTATGTAAAATGAATTTTATTGTATTGTAAATAATTTTACCTTGTCAGATCAGGATTAGAATATCGTTTGTCTAAGTAAAAAACCGGCGAATTGGTGTCGTCCAAACTGAATTTGGTACTCTTCGGCTGTTCCGTCGATTTGGAGTGCAGAAGAGTGGTATAATCGCTTTTGGCGTCCAAATTTTCACTACAACCGCACTTGGCGTAAAAACTACCGCACGTGTGTGACTTTTTGAAAAACGTTCGTTGTTTTCCATTTTTAGTCGCATTGTTAACCAAATCCTTAGACGGCGGATCTTTTTGTGTGTGCATCAACATGTTGTCACCTTTGTATATGGAACTTGAACTTGAGGAATTATCTCGGCTTCAAATCGGATGGCACGTCAAACAAAACCTCCGTCATCTGAAATATACATGTAGTCGATGTTTTGAAAAATATACAGTTTATATTTAGTTCCAGTTGTAATTTAATTAGAAAAGCAAGTGCTATTCAATACTTTTCCATGCTGGATGTTATTTTATTTTGGTTGCGCATTTTCCAAAAAGCTTATCACCTCGAACTGTGCGTGCTTGGAAAATTACGACTCTTCTCGGTGTTAATTAAAATGATATGAAGTGGTATGATTTACAATAAATTAAAAATATGTTCTAATTATATCTTGGTTTGTATTTGATAAACAAATCACTAAATTAATCTATATTCGTTATTCTATATTATACTAATCTAGAGGTTGTCATATATTGAATGAATTTAGCACAACTAATGAAAATTAATTTGATGAATAATTTTGCCAAAACCACAATTAATTCTTTCGGACGTGAAAAATAGCTAAAATTACCTTTAGCAGGAGCGAAATATAAATCAACTCGTAGAGGCGCAGAATATCTCTTTAGCGGCAAAAGGCTATTCAATGGATATTCGTAAATTAATTCAGAATTCGAAATCAACCTGACTATATTGTTTATTCATAAGCCTCGTAATATTTTGCATGATTATGAATTATAATTAAGTCAACGATAAGTAAACTTGCTGGTTGACCAACCATTTCAAATTATGATAATACATACGTTAAAGAAAATAACTTTGATCATATGTGCACACTAAGTTGTTATTAATGTAAATGTCCAGCTCTAAGGAATTTTGTAGCACTGATGTTATCTTGTTAACACGTGCAATTTTTATACTAGTAAAAACTGTAATATCTTACAATGCACAGGTAGGTTCTCAATACTTACATTAGATAATAAATTAATTCGATTCAATAACGGACTGATCAATATATTTCCATATTTATAGGTACATACTCACAAAATATTACCGTCTAGTAGCAATGTTAATAAGCCATCCAGAGACAAACGTTGATAAAAGGTTTTAATGAGTTAGATTATACTTTTATGACGGCGCCCGATAACTACCGATCAATCTAAAATAGGAATGGAACAACTGCACCTGGCGGGTACTTACTTTTGAAACCAACTTATTTAAAAAGCGATAACCACTTAAATTGCACCGTAAACATGTGAAATATAATTATATTTTGCGATTTGGATCCTCTTTATTGTGATAATTATTTTTTGAGCCGGTTAAATTTAGAAGGTATTGCGAATAAAAATTAAATTAAACGAGACGTTTATTTTTAGATAGATGATGGGTACTGGGTAGATATTATAAAATATAAACTGTTTAAGTTTCTTCATATATCAGGTAAATGCGCAGTGACTTTGTACTTATTCAAAAATAAATTAAATAAGATGTAGCTCATTTTATGAAGAAAATCGGTTGTATTCTCTTACAACTAAATTATCATGCAAAATGAAGTGTTAAAATTTGTATAGAATATATCACGGACATTTCGCTGTATTCTTTTCAATTTCTGGTCTAAATAATTGGCAATTCTCCACACATTTTTCGGTAATATGTATATTGGCCTGGCTTCCAAACAATTGTTATAAAGAGGCTCCCGTCCGTCTAAAAATAGAAATATTGGTGTCTCTTAATTTTTCAGGGCGTTCTTAGTATTTACCAAAAATACTGAACAATAAAATTAAAGAATATTATTGTAGTTTCATTGTTCCTAGACATTTAGTGAAGACGCACAGATCAATATCCAATCTATTCAAATGATTGATGGTTAATATTTAGATAACGTAATACATAACACATGTTATTGCATCGAAATGACTGCGATAAAAATGTATAGTTATATCTTACATATTTTATATTATATTTAACTATTATTAGAGAATAGTAGTTTTAAAAATAATATCGTAAAGTCGCTAAAGTATGGGAGTACAATAAGATTCGTTGTGTCTAGCAAGATATTTTTTAAATCGTTTGTGTATTTAAAAATATCAATCTATTATACAATATATTCCTTTCTTCGCCCAATTGAAAACGATATGCATATAGAAGGTTTCCCATAATTTCTTTTTTCTGACCTAAATTGTAGGTTATCTGTTTGCTCTCCGATATTAAAAATATGCAATTTTATTCAAATTTGTGTATCTAAGTATTTAAAAAAGTACGCTATTGGCCAATAATAGAATACTCACCTATGTATAGAAAACCTATAATTATTTATAATTAAGTCTTATATTCCATTATAGATAAATAGGGAAGAGATTTTGTTGGCAAAATTCTGAAATTCGGTACATCACATGAACCGCAATAATTACTGGCTTTATTTCTTCGTAATAGAATTAATGAAAGTTTCCAAAAATCTGTGATGTGATTGAACTCAATAGCTATTTTTGTCTAGAATAACATTTCTACAGAAATAATGGGGAAAAATAAAAATTTCCTAGTCACGGTCTCGGAACGTAAATCTACAAAGTGTTTACAAACATCTAAAATCGCTTTAATTAAATGATTCTAAGTTTAATATCGTCGTTTTATATTTATATAGTAAATTTTTATTAGATAGGTACGTGATAGGTAGATAGATAATGAGCCATACAAATATTGTATTGTTTTTAAAGAGTAGATTAAATATTTAGAATCAACACGGTTTCTGTGAGGCGCCAATTTGAGCATGATTAATGTATTATTTATATAGCGCAAATGCAGTTACTGGTGGAAATCCAATAATCGTTGAATTTTCCAACTAAAAGTTTCATGCTGGTACTTTTTTAATATAAAAATGTCTTATTTGCAAATGGTTGGTAATGTTCCTTTATCATTTAACAAACATCGAAATGCTAGTACATATCTAATTGAGAATTGAATTCAAATGATCGCAAGCCAAGTACTAAATGAGAAGATCATTTAAAAATCAATTAACACAAAAAAGACTTATCTGTAGAGGAAGTACTTACAATGATAATATAATAGGAACATGTAACTTACCTCGGAATCCAATACTTAAAAATTTATCAACACTTCAAACACGATAGGTATTAATTTAAATACCACTCTGCACGTCCTTATCCAAAATCCAAAAGGACATACGTACAATACACCAAGAAAAACAAAATGTGGATCTCATTCAAATTTGATTCCTGCCAGATCAAGTGCAGAATAACATATAGATATGTGTTAAATTAAGCTAACTTAATATTGTCTAATTCGACAATTCTCGACGTCCTTGAGCCTCTCTCATTACGCTTTACATTATCACTGTAATCTTATCATTTATTTAAAAATGCTCAGATAGAGACCGACTGTTTTTATTTATCTTTCCAATTTCGATGGGCTTGTAACGGGTGGAAGCCCGTGCGAATTCTTTTTATACCTACCGATTGTTAAGGGAATAATGTGGTAAATAACCAATATCAGGCGCAGGAGATTTCAATACTCGTTTGCTAGACGCGGTATCCTGGTTTTTAAAGATTTAAATATGTACATATCTATAATCTATAGTATGTATGTAGGTATCTATATTTTCAGGAAAAACTACATTCTGCATTAGCAAGATGTGTATAGATAGAGCAATAAACTTTTTAAATATTATTGAATATCCTTTTTTATATTAGCTCTGTTATTTAGAAAATAATATCTAATAGTAAAAAATATTCCAACAGAGTTAGTTTTGTTTTTTAATATCTTCAATTAGATATTCAATATGAAAAATTAAATATGCGAATTTATATTTGATTTCCTCATGTATTCTGTTAATTATACTTGAACATAGAGGACAGTTTTTTTTTGCTAATTATTCAAACTATTTGAGTGAAAAATGTTTCGACGTTCCCGTATAACGAACCAGTGATGCGCATTAAGCGACGCATGGCGTCGCCGCCGGTTTCAGACGCCGGACAGTGGACGCTCAGACGAAATTAGTCATCCGCCGGCCTTTATGAAGATCAGTTATTTCTAAAGTTGATTAAATCGACCAACTGTAAGTGCTAACTTGTTTAAATTTTTACTTTATAATAACTCCCATTGGAACTGTATCTATACTTGTAATTATTTTAAAACTCTTTTCCTTTAAGAAAAATATAGAATGTGAACTATTTTCTGTAACTACATGCATACTATAAGTCTTCAAGACTGAATAAAGGGCCCTTTTATAAAAACCCTATAAACTATAAATAAACGGTATTAACAAAAGCGATATTGAGTTTCGGTAAAGCTATTTATAGCGTGACGCGTATTTAGAAATTTAAAATAATTATTCGAAACATTCGTTGCACCGCTGCTCGTGATTTGACTTATTTTCAGAATGTTTATATCTGTAACCGATAAGCCTATGAAAAATCTAGAAAACTTACTGGAAAATGTATATAGAACATTTTACTACTAGATGTACTAACACAGGAAACAGGAGCTGAATTCAAATACATACCGTGTAATGTGAAATAACAGAATGGAAATTAATTAATTCAAAAATACGCATATACGCGTCTACATCATAATAGTTATATCGGAATATGTGCTTTATTAATTTTAACCTTTATTTTGTTAATCTTGTTTGATTCAAAATTTAATTAAACGGTTCAATTTAAAAAGAAATAGTTTTAAAAATATCTATGTTTAATTGATTTCGGTTTATATTGAATTAAAAAGAGACATACAAATTTCTGTAATAATTATTACAATATTCTGTGTTTATTGACAAAAAAGTTGGACCAATTTGCGCTGGTGTTATGAGGAATTTCTAATAAAAAATCGTTGAGAAACACAAAGCGTGGGATCCTGCCACAGACATTCTGTCGGTGAAATATTTGCTAGACTCATTGCGAAATTATTAAGGAGTTGCAAGCGTAAATTAGGACGAACTGGGCAGTTGATGAAAAGTTTATGAACGAAAATTCTTGGGAGAATCTTCAAACTTTTATCTGTATATGCGTATTACTAATTTTCTCTTCTCACTACATGCAAAATTGAAGTTGACTTGAAATCATACTGGATTTTTGAAAATCTTGGCATCCTTTCGATTTGTAAGTAAGTACAAATGGTTCCGTTCACACTCGTGTGGGTTTGAAATTCTACATGCGTAATTGTCTATTTTATACTCCATTTTGAAAATAAAAAAAGTAATGTTCTATAATTATTTAGCATACCTTCATCATTAATCGCGTTCTTTTAAGGAAATTTACAACTAGATAACTCTTTAACACGTGTAATGTTTTTATGTTGATGGTATTTGTTTTACTTAAGTATATCTACTTTATCTTTTGCAAATACGGGTACCTAATGTTAATTTATAACTTCTTATTTCCATTAAGTTAGGAACATAAGTAGGTATTGTTTACAATTATGCAATATCCATTACCTAACTAATATCTATAATTAATCTCGTACTAAAATACTTTGGAACCCTCAAGAAACTTCTCCATTAGACACAAATGAAAGACAATGAATTTTGTGAACACTTTTCAGAAAATAATTTGAATATACTTTAAAATAAAGAGTGATTTATGGGGAACATGTGGAAAGAACGTATTAATATTAGTCGAAACTTTCTCAACAACTTTATGCTCCTAGGAAGCTATAATTGCTATAATTTATTCTTGAACACGCATTTTTGGCACGGTCTTTCTTTAAAAGCAACAAGTGCAGCTTGTTTATTAGCCGATAAAGTTTAATTGACTGCTTTTCATTTTTACTATTGTTATAAGTTCGGGCTCTTATCCAAACAATAATAATTCCCTTTTTATTACGTGTACCGTTTTCACTTTCAGATATCCTAAAGTAGAAAAGGAACACTGAGAAGCAGGAAATCAAATTGAGCAAAATGTCCAAATCGCAGGTCGCTATCCCCGAAAATAAGACTGTAGCACTAGGTGAAGGAAACAGGGAAGAAGAAGTCGAGGAAACTGAAGAAACAACATTATCAGAGGTAAATTAAAATTAATTATCTATTGTAAAAATTAATGCTGTTATATTGATTTCAATAGAGGCATAAAGATCTCGGCCATACTAAAATATCCGAGAAGAAAGCGACATTCGATAGCACGATAAACAAATCAATTGTGGAAGACAACCGATCGCAGCAAGTCCATTCTACGAAGAACGTAATGCAGTCGGAGAATATGGAAGTGTCTGAAAACAAAAAGGTATTCAGTACGCATTTCGAATCGTCACAAAGTTTCGAATCCGAGGAATATGAAGAATACGAAATTCAAGGATGAGTTCGATTTAATTTTTATATGAATTACTACAACAGACGTTTTTAAAGAATCCACTTAATATTCTTTTGTAAATAATTTTAGGTTTCGAAACTCATCATAATTAGAGTTTTTTTAATTAAGTCGATATATTTATTTTCTCAGCTAATAACAAATCGTACAGTTAAACAAAATTTTTAAACAGAAAATTTTCAATAATTTTTATTTGTTCATATTTGACTTAAAATTTATCAGCGTAGCAGATCCGAAATAATGCATAAAATGATAAAGTACGACTAGAATTAATAGTAAGTGCAATTACAGAAACTGCTAACAATGTAAACAATGTCAGTATTTTCAAATAATTTTAACTCTTATTATTTAGGTATTTATTTAAAATACCATTTGTAGTTGAATGTACTCGTATTAATCAAGTAAGGTATCTCATCTCAAGTGGATCATACTGAAAAATATCTATAATTTGAAAGAATATTCATAAATTCATTAAAAAATCAATTGACTGAATAATTATTTACCTTTAGTATACATGTATTATCTGGAGTTATATAGAACTGACGCTCGTCTTTGACTGTATCTTGGCATTTCTGGAATGTTTAAAAATACTTACATACATTATTTTTGTCTTGTAACTTTAATCCAACTTTAATAAACGTTGTATTAAAAAGTTATTTCTTTGGTTTATTTCAGAACTGAGCTTCAAGAAGGTTAAAAATACAGTGCTTGTGGTAAATTGTTAAAATGTAGCAGTAATTTCAATATTTTTGTACTAGCAGCCTGTAGATACTAGAATTTTGTATTTTTAAGTAGAAATGTTATAATATTTACACTGCAGAAAATTAAAATTTTTCTATATTTAGTTCCAATAGCAATAGATTAATTGCTAATAGTCGAAATGACGAATTTGATGATAAATGACGCTTTTTTAAATTTTGCAAATTTAGAGATATTGGGCAGCATCCAGTTCTATATAGCTTTGCTTCTTTCAATCTACACCACACTATTTCTAAACTTTTTGAAGCTTCAGTTACTCTCTACTTCTACACTATCCTTTTTTACACTTTTCATAACTTCTATGTAATTATTATTTATGACAAAAAGAATTTAACAAATAAAAAAACTGAATATCAGAATTCAAGGCGAACTATAATTGTTAATTTCAACTTGTGAATTTTGTGTATTTTATAATGAAATCAAAGTAAATAATGATGATGAAAAATTTTGAAATTAGATAAAAAAAATTGTAGATTGTAATTGATCAGTATCGAGTATATTGAAGATGATAGTAATCAAAAAATGAATTAATTGCATGTACTTCAAAAATGTACTTCAAAAAACGAGTAATTTCTACTGAAATTTCAGGTAGGTATGTGATTTCAATCTTCTCGTTTCTATTAACTCACTGTTCTTATATTCTACTGTCTTCAAATATTTTTTCTGTATAGGTTTCTACATCTTTACTACTACCTTTCTCTTTGATTTCTATAAAATCTTCAATTCACTATTAAGCCCATTAACATTATATTGAGTAACTGAAGATGGCTCGATTTAAGCAAATTCTATTGTTCTTATTTCGATGTTGCAGTTCAATCCTGGCCATTCAGCTAAAGCCATATCAACCGAAGTATCTCAAACTCCCCTTTCTAATTTAGGATACGGTGCATTGGAACCACTGAAATCATTCGAACCGCTCAAACCGTTTGCTCCATTACAATTCGACGTACCGACGTCATTCGAACTTGTCAAAAACACCAACACGTTGTTGCAAGAAGACACAGATAAATTTGCAGACACTCAAAAGAAGCTCGTTATACCCGAAGTGAGAATCGACTCCCCCAAAGACAAATTCGCCGATGAAACGATCGATAGATTACCAGAACAGAGCTTGAACATATTTGCCGAATTGGGATACGTTCCTGTTCAACCGCTGGCTCCTTTGGATATAAACACTTTATTTTCACCGGTGGAAAATCAACAGGGTACCAACAAAACCGACTCTGAAATTAAAGACGGAAACATCAGAAATTCCCTAAAGGAAATTATTTCTGATTTGGACCACTACGTGGAGAAAAGCGAAAGTCTGGGTAAAAGTGTGGACGAACGGGTGAGTATCCTTCCCACATTTAATTAATTATTAGATATGTAGATCACAGAGCAAATCGAATAAAATAGCAAGTAGCCTATCGATACAATAAATTGTATGCTCTGTAATGATGTAGCTCTGATCTATCGGTGATTACTCTTACAATTAAACGCCTATTTCAAGTAGCACTCAACTGAAATAAATACAATAATCTCGTCTGCAGCACAGGTAAAATTAAATTTTATCCTGACTTTTTTATCAAATAAAATTATTCAAGAGTTCGTAAATTAAATTATTATTAATATGCTGATCAATATTATCAGAATAATTGCAAGATGAAGTAGCGTGCAGTAAGTAGAAATAAAAAAATGAGTAAATAAATCAAAAGAGGTACACATAAGGTGACGTAGCTCTCCAACTATAATGTATTTGGATATGGTCCAGATACAAAACGAAATCCCTGCTGCTCCCCGACCGATTTATTTCTGGACTTGTGTTTTGTTAAACATATAATTCTTACAAAACGTTTTTGCATCATTAAAATTAGTAGTAGTCGAAACGGACTTTGTTGAAAAACTTTTGTTTTTTTTTGTGTGTCGTGTCAGTGCTTCGATAAATGTGATTTGTGATTATGTTAATTCGTTTGTAACGCGTATCGAAGGAGTAATTTCGATTGAAATATTATCTAGTGGACCAGATAAAAATTGAATTTTACGATCAAATTACCAATTTGGAAATTAAATAGCTATCGATTATCAAAGAAGTTTAAAAAGCGAATTCAAATAATATGGTAATTAAATAATTGGAAAAAGAGATACAGTAACAAAAAATATAATACTTCTATGGGGAGGGACAGCTGAGGGATGAGTGACAACTTAAAATTTTAAATGTAAGAGTATCAAGTAGTGCATTATTCAAAAGATGAAGTTACCTTGATGAAGAGGTTGAAAAGGATGATATTTCAGGATTATTTATATTAAAAAATAATATTTAGGTCACCAATGATGTAGGCTGATCTTGATAGCACTTATTTTCCTGTATAATATGTAGAAATCATTTATTATTTTCCATCAAATTATCGTTTTAAATATAGGTACTATTTGAAATACACTGAATATTTAATAATTTCAAGTCGTTAAGAAGCATCTTTTTTTTTGGTGGAAGTTAGAGGGCCATTATTGGCATTTTTGTTTTTTGATCTGTTGGACAATCCATCGATATTTCTCCTGCACTTTTGGGCTTTAGTACTTTTATATAAAAAAAACATAAAATATCCGCTTGTTTCGAATATTCTGTAGTATTTTTATTAGAAAACGAATATAAAACTAATATAAATTAGTCAACATGCAATCCCGTTGGAGTAAACACATTCTCTTCTGACCTTAAATAAAAAATAACACGAAATTTTTATTTTAATAAAAATGAATCTCGATTTATTTTTAACATGCGCTTTGCTACACGTTGTTTCAATTTACAGCTGTGTGCTGTGTAAAAATTATAGCTGATGTGCTGTACGTGAAAATTTTATTCTATACCTACTTTCTATACCTACTTTAATTTCGGAAAAATTGAACTATATTTGTTGCAAAATAAGATCTAATATTTTTTCACGGTTCTATTTATTTTAATTGACATCTTTCGTACTTAATACTTGAATAATTATTTTAATATTCTATTAGAAAGACATCTTTATTATTTTTACCTTTCTTTTAGCTAACTTTCTTTTACGTACTTACATTTTACTCTCATTTGCCACAAATGAGGTAGACATACTGTTTCTGAAAATAAACTTTAATAACTTTAATAAACTGGACTTCATATAGTGTTGTACCAACAAGCCTTGTGAACAAGAGAATGTTGAACTATTTATCGTAAATAAAATATTCTAAAATTCCCAAATATTAATATAGTGTATGTAGTCAAATCTCTAAAAGTCTAAACTAAGACGATGAAAACAGAATCAAACCATTCATTCATACATTTAACCTTAGAGATTTGCCAAACACCTTTACATTAATTAATTTGAAATGTGTAACGATATTATTTATATTTTACATAGTCCAAAAAACTTGTATAATCGACAATGTTCAAAACGAATCAACAATGAGATTAATATCGAAAATAATCGATTCTAAAGCCGATAATAAAGCATCGTCCTCCTATTCTTACTCCACGGAATCATACAGCATAAATAAAAGTTCGAGCGCCAAACATGTAACTTCATCGGTGCCATCGACGCCCAGCCATGCGTGGCCTTTAAAATCATTCGATATACAAAAAAGTTCCAGCATTAGCGAGGTTCTGGAAGGAACGAGGGGATTTAAACCTTCCGATATGAAGGATCCTTCTACTAGTCAGTTCCTGCAAAGCCTGACTAAAAAGGTGTTCAAGGTGGGAATGGTATGTGCTTCTTATGTTTATGAAAAATTCGGAATTCCATCAAATCATAATAGTTCAAAGGCTAACTTATTTTTTGGAAGATAAGTTATTGAAAAATTGTGATACTCAAGTGAAATTACTTGAGAACTAATTTTCTTAAGTTTTATGATTTATTATCCAGTATTTCCTGTATTTCCAGTAATTATCGCCGATTTCACTATTATAAGTACTGCAGAATTTGCACAGAATAAGAATTTGTGATATCATTACTTAATTTGCATTAAAAATGCATATAGGTATTTTCTAGAATTCAGAAGTTCACAAGGCAATAAAAATATATTTTTGTAGTATACACTTCTTTACTTCTGCATGCATTCTTCTACCTCGTATGTCTTCATAATTATTATATATCATTCAACACTTCTCCGTGATAAAAAATATGTAATAATGTTTCTATCTTGAATGATTTTTACTTCCAATTGATTACTTATTTAATTCTAATTCAAGTACTCCTATTTCTTTCTCTAAATTTTCTTTAATACAGATATAACTACTAGTAGTCTTAACTTATTCCAAATATTTAATCCAATTAAAGACTAAAAATACTCAATTTTACTCAATTATTCCAGGATGAAAATGCCCCACCAAAGCCAATTAACCTCGAAAAAATTTTTACGCCTGCTGATGGAGAACAGATTAAACCTACCAAAAGTCGTAAGTGTACTGAGATCAGTTAATTGCTATTCAAAATCTCAGTGTTAAATCAGTGAACATGTTACATGGACTATTTTCTATAGGTAAAGTGTTCGCATCGTCGGCGTTTTACGAAAAAGGATTTCATCCCACAGTGGAAGACCAAATCAAGCTGGCACATAGAATTTCGAGTTCCCTTTCGGACATCAGTAACAAAAGCAGCAAAGGGCAATCAATGTACGTGAAAAGAATGAAGAGATCCGTTAAATGGGTGCACGAAGGTGAAGGTAAACAGTCAATAAATGTTATTAATCTCTTACTGTCTGCATACTTTAGCTTCAAATTATTTAGGCAACAATTTCGTATTGATACCGGCCCTGTTCGAATATGGCCGAACTCGAATTCCGTATCGGCTACGGAAGTAAAAAAAGAATTAATGTTGGCCCTATGCCCATTTATTTCGAATTGTGCAACCGTGGAATTAATAGCACTATAATTATCTTCAGATCATGTCTAGGTGTCTGTGCATCAAGCTGCAATTCGATTAAACTTTTTTTTGTTTAAAACGTTAGAAAAACAGCGGTATGTTCATTTAATGTGTACAAACTTTGTGAGGTTGTGGTGATAGCAACATCATTAATGTATTCTTTCAGGTCGTGGAGGATACAACGCCCAAGAATTGTTAAGCAATGGTTCGGAAAACCCGAAAGATCCGCTTAAGCTGGTTATGAACCCGCATGGGCAGGTTCACGACATAAATTCTTTAAGGAAGCAAGGCTACAACGTAGAGTCGGCTCTCTCCCCAGAAATCGCTCAAGAAATTGTCAGAGGACTCAATTCGCCGAAAGGAAAAGGTGATAATCGAAATAAAAACGTGCTGAATATAATCATTCTTAATTCAGGAGCTGAATTGTTCGCAAAGAGACGAAAACGTTCGGAAAAGTGGGTAGTCGGCGAAACTACCGGCACCAGGCAAACGCCTCTTGTACCCGAAATACAGCCAACACCGGTACCGCAAATATCTCCCATTCAACCACCAGCAACTACCAATCTACCACCACCCAGTTATCTACCCGAAACCGTCGAAAGACTTCAACACAAACAAAAATTGGACGACATTCAGGTACAGATAATCTTCATGTATTAATTGATTCTCTCTACTTCGGACTTGTTTTCATATCTAGAACAAATTTAACCGCCCTCGAGTGAAGCTGATAAAATCGCCTTGGGACGCTGCTCTGGAAACAGGCTCGGTAGACGCCGCCTTTGTGGAGGAGCCTACTTGGCCGACGAAAGGAAATTACGTCGCTCCTGCGGTGTCTTCGTACGAGACGGCTCTGAAGAGCGACAACCTCGCCAATTGGTCGGTGCCGAAGAACAACGAACAGAAAATGTATTCGCATAACGCCAATTACAACAGCAGCAGTATTAACAAAATCATCGACAATTACCAGAAGGGCGTCAGCAACGTCGACGTGTACAAGCCGACGATGCCTCAGGGCTGGGCAACGCACAAACAGTTCGGTAAGATGTCGATTTGTTTTAGCAATTCACAAAGCACTTAGCAGTATTCTCAAAAAAGAAGTATAGATGAATTTGTAAAGCACTATATGCCTCTAACGCTTAGCTTAATAACTAACCTTTTCTCTTATATAGGTAGTCACCGTTATTGTCAGATATCTACAAGAAAAATACAGAAAAGAACAATTTCTAAGAATCCTCCAACAACAGATAATCCAAATTGTACCGAAAACCCTAATTTGTTGAAGGAGCAGCTACAAACGGAACCCAAGACAACGGAAACGCCGGATATACAAACTCATGTACTGCAACAAGAAGCTGTTAATCCAGAGCCAATGTTAAATGGTACTGTGGAAAATAAATTTACTGATGAACTAGCCAGAGAAACTAACGATACTCCATTGAACAATGAAACTGTTCAACACTCTTCAAATGAGAAATCTGAAAATTGCAACAACAATTTCCCTTACAGAATACCTAACATTTTTTCCTATTTGGATAAATCTAATGATTCTACATCCTACAGGCCGATTTCTCCTGCTGCATCGACACCAAAAAATGAATTCCCAAGTAAAAATATGGAATTCAATTTTGCTCTACCCGACCTCACTTCAAGAGTAGTCGAAAATTCATTCAGTAATACAACGAGGACAATACAATCGGAGATTTTTGAGAGTCAGGGGCATTTTAATGCAAGCAGATCTTGTTCGCCTTATCCGATTTATGTGCCCAAGTACGAATATCCTCTTGATCCGTCAGTAAGCGAGTCATCTCAAACTGTTGAAGATGAACATTCTTCGAAATTAATAATCGAACCAATTAAACACAAAGACCCTAAATATGAAGAACAAGTTAAAAATGTTGTAATAAAAACTGATAGAGGCAAGGAAGAAATGATTTTGCTGCAAAAGGGCTGCTTCAACGAATTCAGAGAAAAAAAGATTAATAAAAACCAGAAAACTATAGATGAGTTTGTAGGAAAAATACAAATTCAAGCAGGTGATGATGATGTAAACGATAAAAAGCAACCATCATCTTCAACATTATCTGTTGGAAACGAATTAGTGCAAACTTTTGATGAACCTGTTTCATCAATGGAAAAGTTAGAAATATCTAATGAAGTAATTTTGAATGAACCCGAGTTAAATCAACAACACACTAATGATTCTGCAGATAAAATGCAAGAGTTGACTGAGGACAAGAGTACTGCTTGCAAAAGTGATAAAACTTTTGAAAATACTAAAGCAGAGACCGGCAGTAATATTTTAAAACACGAAAATATTATTTCAACTAATAAATTGTCTAGTTCGACAAACGAGACCGAGCAAAAGAAACTGACCGAGAGAATCGACAAACAAAATGAAAGAAAATTCTCGCCTCCCGAACAAAGAAAATTCAGAAAAGCCCCCGAAACAATAATCGGCGCAAAGCCCGTTTTCGGACAGCTCGATATCAATTCCGAATTTCAAAAAGCTATAATGGGTAGACAGCAAGCCATTCAAGCTAAACGACTCAAACAATCTTCCGGAATCGTGACGAGATCTAATGACAAAGATCCTTGCGTTAAAATCGAGAACGCCGAAACTGAAGTACATGAAGAAATCGGCCACAATTCCAAATTGTCAACGGAAGTTAAACGCACAGAAATCGCAGAAGTTGAAATGATTTACCCCAGCGAGCACGAAGAAATCGAAAAAATTAACTACGCCCAAGAGAGGGAAGTTCACATCGATTTTCAAAAAATCGGCGACGAAATTGTTTTCCCCAGTAATCTCTCCATACAGCCTCAAGCGTTCTCCAGTTTCCAAGAATTCATACAGAGCCAACACCAATCCGATATTAGCGTTGAGACGGATCAAGAGGAATACCGGAAAATTCCGGTTAGATCGCTCATTCAAAGCTTCGAACAATCCGTCAAACCTCACTTGAAATATAAGCAATTACGAGAAGATCTTCCTGATGTGGTCGAAAAATTACTTCCCATGCAGCCACCCAAAGACATGGTGGAGACATCTAAAGAAATGTCTGCAACAACGTATCATGTAGCGAATGTTGAAGTTATTTCCCAGTATTTTCCTCCAGACCAAAGCAAAATGCAAATTATCGAACCTTCCGAAAATAGCTCATTTTGTAAATATTCTTCGTTACAATCCACAACAAACGAGGATTCTGCGGCAGAAGGCAAGATATTCGTTGTATTTTTTGATTTGAAACCCCCTTGCCCTGGTCTTTATGTCGATTTAACATGTGTAAAGATGTTAATGTAGTATTTCCCTAGGTATTGCAATTACTATTTCAAAATATGCATGAAGTATGTTTTTTCTTGTTGATCCAATTTAAAAAATTGTGGATTTTTTCTTCGAGTTTCAATTCCCGATTATTTAACATTTAATTATCTTACAGGTTCACACACCATGCCAAGAACAAAATCTAAGAATTCTGAGGCTACTTATTACAAACCGCCAACACCCACCATCAAAGAAACTGCAACAGAAAGCGCAGCTTACTCCAATTATCAATCAGAGCCAAATTATGAACCGTCTTTACTAGTTAGAGAGACACCAAAACACTTCAAAAAATTGGATTTGAGCAATTGTCAAAACTACAATGTCGCGCCAAGAGCGTGGAATGAAGCCAAAAATTATTACAAACCTATTGGAACCGGCCAGCCTCGAGAAATGTATTCTGATTTTTAAATAATGCATTATTATTTTTGTGTTGTTTGTAATTGTTTATTGTTTTGTTAGAAAAAGATGTCTTGGTATTTTTAGCAGCACAAATTCAAAAAAATCCGGTTGCGGTAGATTTCAATTTGAACTGAAAATTAATGGAAAATCAGCATGATTCTTTCATGGAATTAATTGATGATTGTGACGCAAGATTTAATGTAGAAAATAATTTCAAGACGCTATTTGTAAATTGTTAATTTGATCTTTCTCCTGCACTAATAAGATAATGTAAACAAGATAAGATGAATATAAACAAGGTGTTCCAAATTTATCCTAATTGACAATTTCGATGTTATTTAAATCTGTAGTACATCAAACGGCTTGGTAATAAATCAAATTAAAAATATTTGGACATAAAATAAATTCCAAGTGAGTGTGAAACAATTAATACAAATCAGCAGATAAAATGATAAATTGAAAATGGGTTAAATAATCCTGAAATTTTGGTATATTCGGAACGCTTTGTGCAAAATGTGACCTATTTATAAGAGTTTGTTACTTAGATTTTAAACACAATTGTTTACGAAATTCAGAATGAATTTTCTTAAGTAGAAAGCAGTAGGGCTTACAGTGATATTCATAATTGTTATGCTTTGTTAGAATCTACTGAATATTACGCAATTCAAAAAAATAAAATGATGCATTAATCCAGTATGTGTTTTACTGTTTTATTTCAAGAAGATTATTATTACTGTATTCCAATATATCGTCTTCATAGTCGACGCTCCCATCCATCCAAATACCTGAGATAGGAACAAGTATTAATTAATTAATTAATTAAAGTATTTTCCCTCCTTGGAAATGGATCAACAGATGAGCTCGTTCCGCCGAGCCCATTGACATATTATACATAAATAACTTTGATAATACTTCAAGAAAAAGCTTTTCTTAATTATTGTGCCCGAAATTAATGATACAAATTGTGACGTGAGAGAATTAAAAACTAAAAAATAATACTTTCATACATTTATATTATCGAACTCTCTCTACATACAAGGTAAACATTAAAAATTAAAATAATCAGAACTGTCTTCAAATAGATTTCCCATTCAATTAAGCAAACCATAGAAAATCCAAAAGTGTTTAAAATAACGTTAAAAATTTATAATATACTTTTTATTTTAATTATAATATACTTTTATTTTATTATTAAGACGCCACATGTTAAATGCGATTATTTAAAGTAATGGAATAGAACCAACAAAAAAACAGAGAATTTTTATTAAGTACGACTATACGTTAACGATGTAAAAGATACTACGATGGAAAATCTACGTAGGATTAAAATTACATTAACAAATTATTATTTAAACGGCATACTGTTTGCTTCTGTTTTGATACTTCAAGATACCCATCAACGTTGAAGTGTTAAATTTGTTTAAAAATAAGAGATTTTTTCAACAAATTGTTACACTTCTTTACCAAGCATTAGAATGGAATTGGTTTTGCATATTTGCGATAAAATAGCATTAATAAAAAAATATCTTACGACTATGCTATTTATATACAATGAGTGAAATCGTTACACACAAGACTATACGAAATTGACATTTCGACAAAGTAAAATGTTAATGAGCGTAACAATAGGTTAAATTTCATATTATATTTAAATAAAGTGCCATTGGTTTGGTTTAAACCAAATTAAGCTCAATAATTAATGACGTACTGATCGTAGATACTTTTACACATTTAACCAAATTTTCGCGTTTTTTTAATGTTACATCAGTATCAAAACTATCAAAATATCATATGTAGTATCCTTTACATTATTTAGTGTGAAAAACTCGCCGGCTATAACACATAAATACTACGTCAAAAAGAACCCTTCGAAAGATGGAATTCCATAAAGATAGAAACAGTTTAATGAATATACATACAGAATGTTTCAGATAGCTATTTTGTATTTTATTTACAACAAAATAACACACTAATGGGACCACACAGCGGTAACATTTAAAATTAAATAACAAATATCCGATTTACGTTACATTTCAATATGTGAAACACACTGTAGTAATAGAAATAGTCAACCTAGTATATAGTGTCGTCGTAACATGTATCTTACAGCCTAAATGGAAAATTAAAAATAAAAATGCCGAAATTTAAGGTAGGCGATAAAATGAATGTTTTCTTTAATTTTTCAAGCCACCTCAAAAAGTTTACCTTACTCAATGATATATTGGCAAAGAAAAAAAGAAAATTAGATGAATATACAATAGACAATATGAATTGAATAATAACCTTTAATAAATATTACACCAGTCAAACATTTAGTTGCTATCTTTTTTAAAAGTAGCTATTTTTGAATGTGACGGTAAGTGAAAAACATTTAGTGCACAAGTTTCTTTCTTAATGTTTAAAATCTTTGATGAATCTGTTTTCATTTCGTTATAACATCATTTTTTACTTTCATTACGTTATAATTAATATGAATTATTACTCTCAAGTTTATAAATTTAACTCCAACATACTAAAATAATCTTACAAAATGAAAAACAATTTACGTTAACGAGATTGACATCTATCATCAATTGAAAAACATTAAGAAAAAACAAATTTAATAAATTGCCATTTCCAACGAATAAAGTGAATATACCCTATTTCCAGAAATAACCTAAGCCAATGTCACTATCAAAAATTTCTACAGTACCAGATAAAATAATTTTATACTGGTGACTGGTCTATTTACAACAAGAAAGGTGTCCGAATTGGTTAGCGAACGGACACGATTTCAGAGCGCGAATTTACCCAATATAATGCCTACGAAGCTCAGAAGTACTGCTAATCCTATGTAGACCATCGGAATTGTCTGTTCCTGTACCGGAGGAGCGTATCTGTTTACAGGAACAGAACGCATCTGGCCCAGTTGTTGTTTCAACTGCAAAACCTCCTCTTTTAATCGTATGTTTTGCTGTCTCAATTGACTTTCCTCTTCCCTCAATTGCTGAACCTAATAGAAAAATATTTTTATATATTCATAAGCAATCAGTAAAACTGTTGAAAATAGGGGTTTAAAAGGCATTTTATAATACGACACCTCGTTTAGGGGAATTATTGACTTCAAGGTAAATGTATCAGGTAACTCAACATCCAATTCACGTACTTCTTGAGCAGCCTTTTGTAGTTCGGATTCGATTGTAGTACTATTTGCAGTTACGTTAGTTACAGATGTCTTAGGGCTGAATTTAGGGTTATCATCGATTGCTTCAACCTGCTCTGCAGGCAAGTCAAAAACGCACTTCAATTTCGAATCCATCAATTGATCTGGTGTAATCTCTTTCCAAAGTTGCTCCATGTTGATTTCTCCTTCCGGCGCGAAAGCGGTTTGCACCATGAATTTGTGCTTGTTTTTCTCCGCAGGATCGAAAGGATGCGGTTGGAAGCATACTAAAAATAATTTAAGGTAACCATCATTTCTGGAAAGGCTTTTAAAAAATTACGATAAGAAAGAGATTGCAGTCCTTATGCATTAAGAAATCATTGATTATTCATACATAGCTAAGTTAATAATTGTACATAGGCTCTTTCTAGTCTTAACTACTTACTTGAAATTTCCGTATTAGAATTGGGATCTAATACACCAGAATTTGGACGAACGCAATACTTCTTCGGTGCTGTGGTTTTAATTTTAAACAGAACTTTCTTATCTGTCGGGTTGGTAAGTTTCATATAAGAAGCAACAGGCTCATTAAAGGGACCTGAAAGAAAATATTCAATTAGAAAATAGATTCCATTTGAAAAGAATGCTATAAATACATAATATGAAATTTTGCATGAAATTTTTGTAAATAAACCAAATGATAATCATTTGAAAATTATAAGTAGCAAGTAGTATTCAATTTAAAGATACATTAATCGCATAAAAATGTTAGCTACTACCTATAGTATATACTTCGTAGACAATAAAATAAGTACTAATTTATTGTAATAAAGTGGTCATTGTTAAATCGCGAATAAACTAGTTAAACTGTGGAATTTGCACCACGTATGTTTTGGAAACATGATATTTATAAAGTACTTAGGGAACTATTCAAGGTAAGGAAACGTCTTACTACTTTGTAATGATATAAATGCTAATTTTATAATTTAGGTCACCTGGCTACTTTATGCAAAAAATATAGAAGTACTTAATGTGATTTTGATAACTCATCAAATTATTATCTATAAATTGGAGTATATATTTATCGAAAGTAGATGAATCTACTATGTGGATTAACGTATTTCCATCCATTACATTCTGCTATAGTCAGCCACTTATCTGCATACAAATGATAATAATAAAACTGCGAAATTTAAATGCAGCATAAGTTAAAACGTTTACTTGTGCATTATTATGATTATAAACTTATAATAAAAGGGGTATAACTATAAAATATATCATTTCCATGATCAGTGAGTAGGAAGTAGATTATAGAATACGTCAATACGTTAGGAGTGTACCTTTAAATCTAAGTTCATTTTGGGGTTCTATCTGTAACACTTGCTCTGGTTTCGACATTTTTTAACTCAACACTGAAAACTAAAACACAAAATGTACCCAATTTACTATTTTTTCTGTACTTTTTAATTTAATGACAGAACCCGGTTATACTGCACTTTTTACAATACTCATTGCGCGTGCTTCGAAATATCAATGACATAATTGACGTCTATCAAACGTCAATAAATGACGTATCAGGTTAACCGTAGCTTGTGAAATAATTCATACAAACGCTTTGAATTAACTTCTATAAAATAGTTCAATTTATAGTAATTAAATCTTTACACAATACCAGGTTATTTCTTATTTGTATTATCATAATTTGGCTAAATTGAACTTTTAATGGATAGGCAACCAATTTCACGTATTGGGCATATATGGGTTGCGTTGATTACAGTTGATTTGCACATTTCAAAAATATTCAATTTCTGAATATTTCCCTATCATTTCAAATGAATGGTTTGCCAGGATATTAATAAATATTCGTGGTATTAATAAAAGTTTAAATACCTCAATAAAAAATATGTAGTTATTTTTGTAGTTTATTTTTGAAATAAATATTTGTATATGGTGGGATATTTTTACAGTTTAAAAATATTAATATTTAGAATATGCAAAGATAAATTATTATAAATTTCTTATAAGGAAAACTTTCTATTTTCATAGCAACATATTAAATAGAAAACTGACCAAAAATTAACAAAATTAAAATTTAAAAAATGAACTCCACAGTAGTAAAAAAAATTCGTTACAAAAATATGTATTAAAAAGGGACTAATTGGAGAAGATTGCTAATTCGCTTTAATCATAATTAGGCGCAAATTCCTTTGGTTTAACGTAAATACTAAACGTTTGACACCGCGGCTAAAGCAAATCGATAATAACGTCACAATTTCTTCTGCGGTGCGGTGGCTACAGTGTAAATAGGGTGGCACAGACGTAGACCGTAAACCGCGGAGTGCTTTAATCATGTTTCTCCTTCATTCTTTCGTATACATACTTCAAAGCCACTTCACTCGAGAGGATTTTTCTTTTTCGCCTGAAAAAATAACTTATCTATGCGAAAACATAACGTTGGTAGGTATGCGTTTTCACTGAAATGGCCGAGAAATTCATCAAGGAAAAAATCTTATACGATTCGTTTTTGTACTCAAAATTTGAACATTGCGGAAAGATAGATTTTCGGAATATTTTTGGAACAAATTCAAATTATTTATTACATATTCCTATATAAACTCTTGTATTTTTGTTCTGTGATTCTTTATCTTTATTCGTCATTTTTGAAAACCTCTTCACATTATTTGGTTTCGTATAACTTTTTGGTATCTATTAAATTTGTAATCATTTTATTTCATACCTCCTTCGTAGAATTTTTTAGTAGAAGTAGTCGGATCTTCCTGTATCAAGTCCAAAACAGATTCTTTTCCACTTCTACCATTCCTGCAGTCGTTGGTCTTCCTGGTCCTCCACTTCATTTCAAAGTGCCTGCTTCATGATGAAGATGTTGATGAATGTTGAATATCTGCATCTTTGAAACGAAGAGGTTCTTCAAAAATCATCAAAGGACCAAATATTCTTCGAGTACTCCAAGGAACAAGCCCTTGAAAATTTGCAGCATGTTTAATACACATTCTGTATATTTCGCATAGCTCGCATGCACAAAACAAAGGATTTTTACTACTTCTCTTGAATATTTTATTTTAGTATACCCTAGTATTAGTATACTACAGTAATTTAATTTGATACTTTCTGAATAACTCAGTACGTAGGTACGTCATTCGAAGACTGATCTAGTATTTTCAATCTAAACTTAACTTATATCTACTCACATGTACAAGTTTCTCGTATATGAAGGTTGATATAATACCATAAAATCTTGTAAATCTAAATTGTTTTACCGCAAATAGCTACAATGTTAAACAAATTTTTGTTTGCTGAGTTGAATATGTTTGATTCAGGATACTCCTAAGTACAAGTTAGGCAGTAAGGTACAAAATTATATTAGAGGTATATTTTAATAACTACTTACTGATCAGTAAAATTAAATGGTAAAAAACATGTAAGAAATTCGTAAAATTAAATCAGTTTGCTGATTTAAAAATGTTTCGTCTTAAACATAAATTATAGCCTAACTATATGAGCATCAATCTCTTTCTTGATGCGAAAATATTTCCTTCTATAACGGCTTTTTTATCCGCATGAACTTTTTTATAATTTATATCGGTATTTACGTAAGGGTTACTGTATTGCGAGCAAAAAGGAAAGCGAGAAGAAAAAGTTACATCTCTGGAGTACACAATTGCACTTTAAGTTACTTCGAGCGTCTGGTGACCGTAAAAGCGGCCCCATATCTTTTCCGTTCTAATGAATTTTTCATAATCCCTGAATAATTTTTCAGTCGAAAGAATGACCGACTGCTTCGTTTCGCCTCGACACATAAAAAATAGGCCTTGCTGAATTTCAAGGGTTACGTGCTAAAGCAGATATGCCGAAAGTCCGTTTCATTCGATTCGAGAAAATCGAATAAAATGAAATGAGAACTCTTTTATAATAAAATTATATTTTTTTAAGTTAACTTAATTAATTTTATTATACTTTACCAAATACTAAATGTAATTCAATTATTAAAAGATCCAGAATAAAACCATCAGCGTATCGGTCCAAATTAATTAAATATAGGGAATATACGTATTATAATAAATAATAATTAAAAAGGGAATATATGAAAAAAACACAGGAACGTTGAAAAAAAAAATACAATCAAAATGCTGTTTTCAATGCGGGGTATCTCGTATTTAAAGAAAACGGATTTTTGACAAAAAAAATATATCTGAATCAGAAAAGTATAAATTAAATAGGTAAGTGTAACTTTTATGTTCAAAAATCAATTTGTTCGTTAAATGAGAAACCAGAAGATAAATGCACGTTGTAAAAGACACGCACACAATCCCATCAACTAGCAACATTGCCCAAGAGCGGGTAAGACATAATAAGAAAAAAACCTCCTCGGCGTATACACAAGATTTTGTAGGATTGCCAGCGGCTTTTCTCAAAGCTTTTGTTGGAAATGAAACTGAAACACACATTTCAAACCTTCCACAAAGCAAATCAAAACATGGAATTAATTGAGAACAAATATAGATAAGATGCCTATACTAGTTACTAGAAATCTGACATGGATTAAATTAATACATTATTCGCCTTATTCAGGCTGAGGCAACTACTTAGAAATGCAAAGAAATGCAAGAAGTTTGAACAGTTTACCAGGTTTTGGCAGAAATCAATTAAAAAAATCTATGTGCACAAACTCCTAACAGTTCTAGAGCAATTATTTCGGTACACAGTATTAATACAAACCTGTGAAACACTATATGCACCTATGGTATTTCACTATTTCATACGGTAATGAACTTCAAATGGTAATGTTGGTAAGTTTAATTTATCACGACTACAAGATCAAAGCAACTAACAGCCACCTGCTAGCAGTATTCTATATAGCTAACGAAATATGTATAATTCATTTGGGTTAGTATTAAGGGCAATATAAAGAGGAGCTCGATGATATCGAGCTAAAGTTTCTGTACTACATACTTAGTTACTGTTGTATCTGCTTTCCTTACATAAATTTTCCTAAGTGGTGTATATTTTAGTTTTTTCCAATATGCATACGTATGAATGAATCGCCAACTGAGTTATACAAAGTATAAATACGTGTTTTCTGTCGATTTTGTAGTTTGCATCGCATCCAAAAGTACGATAATAGCCGCATGTAAATATGAAATCGATAGAGAAAATAGACTACCATATATTATAGTATATGAATGTTTCGTGTCATGACTGATATAAGTATAAAATATTATCGCCTAAAAAGCTTAACACTTATATTTTCACAAAAACCCCACAAAGGATTAGAAAATTTTGTAGTCCGGTTCAAACAAGCAACTTCCAAAAGACAGCATTATTTGTTGCTCCTATATTATCTACATTACATTGAATAGATATAAATATGATACAGAGTATTTTTTTAATATATGAACACTTTAATATTCATAATATATAAAATTCCCTTGTTTCTGTGTCTATCTTGTTATGTATTTATAATGTCCTATATTTATTTAGCGAAATAAATTTTATTGGATGTGAAATGAAATATTTCAATAACACGCCTTTATTCTTGACGGCTTTGTTTATTTTTATTCAAAAACACCCTCGTATTTTATTCATGTTTCTATTTTTTGATTGAAATTTTATAAATAGCACTTTATCTGATCTTGTTCACGTCGAAACTTTAAAAAGAATGATGCTCTAAAATAGTCATTCGAGGTAATTAAAAACGTCACCCGTTCTGGTGAGAATTGTAAATAGAATCTAAAAAACACTATAAAATTTTTGTGATTTCAATAAAATATAAAATTTTTGATATTCATATAGATATTGTAAAAATATGATGCTACCCACATCGAACCCTAGCCCGTAGAGACTTCGTAACATTTTTATACACTTTACACCTGAACATTAAATAGGATGAACTGTTACATTTTTTGTCGTAGCTTTAAAATACGATGAGATTTTCTTATTGACCTTTGCGGCGAAGTTGTTCATCCACGATTTCGCCTGCCGGTTCGCCAAAGCGTTTCTATTTTTAGTCCAGCTAAGAAACGTTCACGAGGTTTTGCTATTGATTAGAGCAAACAAATAATAAAATCCTGCATTTAGTGGCCGTATTGCTTTCATTTGGAAGTGAAGAAGAATCGCAGCTGAATTAGGTCTCTTTTTTAACGTTTCCGATGAAACCTATAAGGAAATATCGCACGGATTTTTATCAGCAGTTCTGTCTGAAATACACGTAAAGTTTGGATGATATTGGTGCTGATAATTAATTGAAAAATTTAGATTTAGAAGAAAATTTAGAACATTTTTATACGAGTAAAGATCCGAAAGTATGGGGTAGGACTAACAATAAGTTTTAGTCCATAGCTGCTGATAGCATTGTCAAAGTCTTTGAATTGTCAATGTAAAGAAATGGTATCTACTAAGATTATGGACTGGAAAAGCTTTTGAAATATAAATTTTATATAGGCTCTTTTATCCTGCCAATCTCGACATTAATATAGTATTTATAAACTGGAAGTTTTCTTGTTCGATCATTTTGCACCATAATAAGCTTGACTTAACTATGGGCTACTCACGGCAGTGGTGCAGCGTTTGAACGATGCCGATGGTTAAAAGTATTTTAATTTTTAGAAAGAAAGTGGACTTAAATTCAATAAAATCCCTAAATCATTTCGGGATAGGACTATAAAATGGTACTTATAGTTAGACTTCTTCTGTTAAGCTAATTTCAAATTTTGAAAGGTACTCGCCATTTTCTTTCTACCACTTTTTTTCCTCTCACCAAATCCACAAGAAGCAAACTGATAATCGATACGTGCACAAACAGTAGTGTGGCATAGTGATTGAGTGTTTCATGTTGATACCAATCTAAAAATAGAAGAAGAAAACGATTCGCAAATGAGGAGACAGGCCGGCTAGTGCGGATGTTAAGGGTAATAAGGGTGCCGATTTCCGCAGAGGATGAATGAACGGCGGCGGTGAGAGATGCGTTGCTGCTGCAGTACGATATAACATAAGCGTGGCCCAGGTGGTCCGCATTGGGCGGCGCACGCGCCCACCATCCCACGTCCCGTGTCTTTCGCCCGGACTTCAGTGCAGTGCACTATCCGCGTCGCGATGAGTCTCTTCTACTGCTGTCGTCGCCGTCGCCGTCGACTTTAGCGCGTTCCTGCACCTGTTGGCTGTTGCCGATCCGCCGCCGGCTAAAGATGTTCCAAAAGCCGCTCCTGGATTCACCCGGCTGGATCCTCAGCAGGAAGAAAGAACTCGCAGTCGACCAGTGCTTATGAGAAGACTGTTCCTTTTTCGTCAATTTAAATAGTTTTTCATTCTTGCTCAAGATAGTTAGGCCATAGGTAAATACCATGTAACCTCATTATAACCATTGTACATTTGGTGAACATTTTTCGTTAAAAGGCAATTTATTTTTTCGTACATTAAAGCAGGCTTTTAATACAATTTTTCGTTAGAATAAATTTATTCATTAGTGTTAAAACTATTAGGGACTATAAATTTTAGCATAAAATAACAAAATTGCTTATTTTAAAATTGAATCATTATCTAATATTTGGACTATCGGAAAATGAATGAGATGATTCAATTTATTTTCAATTCATACCTAGATACTGATATAAATTTTATAGGTATGCTACCTAACACTGTTTTAATTTTAATTTAATACAAAATTAACAACTGAGTTCTGATTTATTCACGTTGAAAAACGAAAATTTAACACTCAATAATAAATTCATTGTTCGATGTTCATTTACCGTACGCATTATCGACGTTGTGAATGAAACATAATCCCATTATTAACTACTAACGTAATTTGTAAAAAGAGTGAAACAAAAATATTTGTAATAATTCGAATCAAAAAATACAACATTTCAGTTTCACCATGTAAATGAGTTATTATCATTTAAAATGAAACTGCATGGTACTTACTTACACAATTTTTTTTTATTTTCGCTTAAACAGTTCGGCTCATTCTTCCATTAGTAGTGTAAGTTGACGCACCATTATGGATCGTGCTGGAACGTCTATAGAAGCAAAACCAACAATCTTCCAAAGTTCCCTTCGGGGGCTAAGTTTTTTTTGATCGACGTCGGTGATGATCAGTAGCCGCCATCATGACGATGTGGCAAAGTGGGATGGGGGGCCACGGGGGCAAGAACAACGCTTGGATGAAGCTGATGGGCATCGTGCACAAAGAGCGCCGTCATCACGACACCGGACCAGCTTCCACTGACAGAACATTGAGCCAGTAAGTTTTTTTAATTAAATTTCGATTAATTCCGGATGGCAAGCTTAAATATGTAGTGCTCTAAAAGTGCCCTAAATTATATTCGAAAGGGGACGATTTTTACGAACAGATTTTGTAGCAATTTATTCTAGATTTTAGTGGACAATGGTAGTTATGTTAATATAATACCATTGTTCCGCAGGAAACAAGTGCTTAAAATTCGATTTATTCCGTCAAAAATTAATGATTTTCCTGATGCGAGGTAGGTTAAATTACTAACCCAAAAGTAGCAGAGTACACATTTGTTTAGGATAAAACGGATGAGTGCTTTGGATACCTTCGTTAACTTTTCTCATAAAATCTGAAGACTCTATGAATAACTAGGTAAATGAATAAAAGTAAAAAGTATCTTTGTCTCATTGTCAGTCAAAAATATTTACCTTTTTTTATATCAAACTATTAATTTTGCTTTTTTATGTAGATAACTTCTTATAAATCTAACTTGCCTATTTTACTTGTCTATAGGTATAACTGATTTTCTGCATATAACTCTTGATATTATAAATTCGTTAAATTAAACTACATTAAACTTTTACTAGTTTTATAACTAACTGTATTAAAAACATACACACATGTTTGATGAAATCTACAAACTTAAAATTAGTTTTTTGGGTTGTTATGTATAGTTGAGATTTATAAAAATATATGCATGCCCACTTTTCCCAAAGGGTCCAGAATCACTTGTGACAAAATTCGAAAACAATCTTATCGCTGTAAATTATTCAGAAAAGTCACTCCTATATTGGTATTAAAATCCTGAAAGCACTCAGAAATTAATTCAATGAGTCCGTTAAAAACGCGCTAAAATTGTTAAAAAAGAGGGACGCATTTTCTTTGATTAATGTATCTGATGTGTTTTCTCGGAAGCTTCATTGTATGGTAGCACAGACGATATTACATTAGGGACGTATACAATTAGCTTGGAAAATAGCATAAGTGAGTCTTAATGGTGTCGGTTACGTATGTTCGTTTAGACATGGGAAAACTAATGATTTTAGTACGATGAAATATTGTCGAAAATGCCGCACAAGTACTTCTGTTTCAAACATGACTAACACTAAATATGGGTATTATTCTATGTGTATAGTTTTATCTACGTCTCAAATTATATTCGATAAATGAATACAAAATAAATATTAAACCTGATAATAATGAATACTTAATAATGATATATGTATTTAAAAACCGGTAAGTACAATAAACCCGATCCACATTGACAAGATTTTGATATACATCTGTTTATTTCTTTGTCTATATTCTGCAGTGAAATATCAATAAAACATTTTTGTAATCTTTTTTTGATAAGTAGTGACTTAAACTCGGAATTGACTTAAAGCGAAAAATTTCTCTTGATTTTTTTTTTATCTTATTAGAGATGAAATTATCTTGGATCTTGGAGAATCTTGGATTTAATATTAGATACAATTATTCTTGGATTGAAAAATGAAAATTGATTAACTTTCTATTAAGAAAAAGAGAATATCTTTTGTTTTTTAATTAAAGGGGAAAGGAAATTCCGCGGAATGCGCGCATTCAGCTTTATCTCAGAAGATACCATTCAAGGGGGCTATAAATATTCGATAAATTGAACGAATGAACTGTAAGATATTCGAAGTTTCTTTGTGTTTTTTAAACATTGGATGTTCCCTTCGTCATAATGATAAATAGTACCTTAATAAAAATAAGCTAGAAAATTTAATCAAGCAATTTCAATTTTTCTAGACAGCATTAAACGTCATAAATGATTTTATTTTAGATTTCATTCGTTCCTCGATCCAGCAGTATTTGTAGCATTAAGTGAGCAGCAACAGATTTTCCACGCGCAAGCGGCGGTAAACCGAGTATTTTTCCAAATTTATGGTCAATAAAAGCGAACACTTCAACAAAAGTTCATTTATGTCACAAACATCCTACCATCGACATATTTTACCGATTTACAACTAGTCACGACTCCTTTTAATAAGCTCAAAACGGTAAGATTCCAATAATATTAAGTAATAAGTTCTTGTGATAATAAATATCTACATAACGAATATCATTGACTTGAAAATTATTTTTTAATGATTACTCACATTTCCATATTTGCTTAGCAATAGCTGATGCGTATAGGTATGTGTTTTTTTTTATTAAATTCATTCTTGTTCAAATATTTTGTTAGTCAGATTTCACTTTGTTGAAATTTTCATTAAATCTCCTTCTGTCACTGCTTCTACTTATACTACATTCAAAAACTTATTCAAACAAAATTAATTCTTCGCAGTTGACAAATTCTAATTATTCTCTAGCTTAGTATTAAGGAGCATCGCTTGATTTATGTTAGTTAATTTGATAATCTCCTTTTACAGTGAGGAAAATTTTATAGTGCATCCTTCTTTACATAATCCAGCTTCTAGTAATTATGATTTCATCTCGTTGTAACTTAAATTACTAAAAATGCAGTTTACATGCACTAAGGATTTATTACAAATAGATATCTACTAATAAATACCTATGATATGATAAACGATAGTGATTATTAGAAAAAGATAACGATAAATTTGACCAATATTTTGATGATATGGTTTTATTAGTTATGTTGCATCAGATCTTACAGTACAGGTTAAAGAATGGTGTTCCCACAGCATTATCTTCCAGATGTTAAAATGTACTCATTCGATTACGAAGTTCGCAAATCATTAATCTTGTTGAATAGACAAGCAAACAATCAATTTTCTGGATCTCTTATGGAGTTTTACTTTTTCTTATCCGACTAGAAGGAAATACCCCGTTAATTTCAAAATAATGTCTTTTGAAAACAACTGCATTGTTTTAATTCGTTGAAAAAGGTGCGCCATCAATTTATTTTAAAGTGGATATGTATTGTATATAAACCAACTTCATTTTTTGCTAATTTTCAAGTTATGTTGTAACAGTAGATATGACTGTACAACGATTTATTATAGCAATATCGCCAATTGACTATTTTGAACTATTTTGAACAGTGAAATTTCTAATGAATTCTATTGTATTTCTGATGTCCTTTCTGGGACTTTCTGGGAATTCTGTCCTTAAAGGGTGTATGTATAGCAATATACGTAGGTTCATCATAAAACACCAATCATTGAAAAACTCTTATAAAAGCCATACCTCAAAATATCAAACGAAGGAAATCCGTTTTATTTCAAGAAAAACTATGCCCAATAGAACTTGATATACGGCTACAAGAAGCTATATGACCTTTCGTGTAGGTTAGTAACGAAAACCGTAGATTACGATCTCCAGTCCGGCTTAATAAAATATCGTTGTTACGGTTTTCGTGAATTTTAATTACATCTAGATTAACAAACGATTACTTACCCAGAAAAAATAGAATTTTCTTATAGTAAATTCGAAAAATAAAAAAATACATGTTCTGCAAAAAGTTCATTATTATATTTACGCACATGATATTATATTATTCGTTACATACAATAACAAAAGACATGTTAATAACACAATAATCTAATAATTTTTACTGCTCCTATAGTTATAAGAAACAAGCGCAAAGGATACTCTTCCAGATTATAAAATAAAAACTTATCTAGTTCACATAAGTTATTTATAGGCATCCTAAATTAATTTTCTAACGAAATTTATTCATCCCACAAATTGCCCAAATCAATTAAGAATCGACGTCTTAATAAAAAGACATTGTCGGTTGCGATAGAACGTTGTTTTCCTCCTTTCCGTCGACTCCGGTGTTCGAAAGCCGGCGAAAATTAAAGCGCTCTTAATAAAGGTAATTTCATTTAAAACAAAGAGAAACAATTTAACTTCGGCGCGGAATTAATTCGAGAGCTGTTCAGTAGATTGAACAGTTTCAGTGCATTCAATGAAAGGTATACATGAAACAGTCACCTCATTGATGTACTGACTGATCAATAACTCAGTTTAGAGAGAGAGACAGATTCATCGTGAATATTATCCTCGCATTTAATGTTAATTCCCATGTATACTGCTGCATATGTACAGAAATTATTTAGCTAGGTGCACCTGAAATAACAGAGGATTCATATTTTTGCAATAGGACCAGCCACCGTTAGCGAGTGATATGCTGCTCCGTGATATCTACAGCATTGCTGAAAACGGTCAATTTGAAATTCCGAAAGGCTAAATTACCCTCGACACTTGAGCCGATTGATATTCGCGCTCGGATTCCCGTTTTTATCGAAAAATCGACGCCTCTCTTTGCCTGTTTCGAACGTTTTGATCAATACAAACAGGAAGTCCCTAATCTGCAAGCAGACGAGATATTTGCAGATTGTTACTCGATTTTCGAGGGAGTTTAAGTCACGTTCAGGCTGCCATTTTTCATTCGGAATGAAATATTCGTTCGTCATTTTCCGTTCATGATTAATGTTCAAACAATTATTCCGTCGATTTCGACGAGGCTTGAAGTGAAGATGTGACGGAAGAAAACCAATTAATCTGATAAATCTTGATCATTTATTTAACTGTTCAATAATTTCTGGTCTTTTAATCGATCGCTTGCTTCGGATGCTCTATTCGTTCGTAATTTACTCTTTTCTACTTTAGGAAAGTTAGTTTTCGTGCTTTGTTGAAACACCTACACGTACATACTTTGAACTATTATACTGTAATAATTTCCAGCAATGGATTCGAAAATTGTAAACATAATAAAAAATTAATACTGTCATTCGTGTCGAGGGTATTTCCACTATACGGTACGTGTGATCCCCATCTCTTGACGGTAACAAGAGAAATATCTGTTTGTATATCTCTTATTTGATTTTCTCTTTCAACAAGCGCAACGTAGCCGGCCGAACGTTTTGTATAAATTCGTAGTGTTAGTATATTTTCATTTACTCACATTGCGTGCGATTATAGAAGTAGATAAAATCATAACCAGATTTAATTTGTGAATATGATTTCTATGGAAGGGCTTTGCTCAAGTGAAAGCCAAAGATTTCGAAGGAATTCGCGTGGGTGTGATTGTACTCATTTTATTCCAAGAAAGAACTGAATACTTAATGATTCATTTTAGGAAAATTGATCAATAATTGTATGAATCATTGTGTTTGCTTCCTATAGAGTAATATGTATAATGCGGAAAAGTTGGTAATATAATAGTAACAGTTAGTTAATAAGTGTATTAATTTGTAAAATTAGTACCTTGTGTATTCAATATATATTGTGTTCAACATGTATTCACTATACAATTATGGCCCATATTCAGCGCCCGTCTTTAACGTTAAAGACGGAATTAGAGTGACTCTACAAGTCCTAACAAAGTCCGTAACAACAAAGTAAATATGTCAAATTGTTACCGTGACTCTAACTTAAAAAAGAGTTTGTATCACATACCTACAAACGCAACAAAAAATACAAAGCATGCAGTGTTATAATAACAGTACGAATAGTTCGTTAATTAACACAGAGAAATCCCTTTGAGTACAATGCGTATCAACTAATAGAATTTATTTCTTGTTACTCCATTATCCGTCTTTTAATAATTTCAAAAAGCCCTTCTAAATGGAAAATGAAATTACTACTTTGAAGCTTCAAACGGTACGCCATTTCGCTTAAAAAAGCTTTTAAACTACACAAACGCTCTTCGAATGAACGGACCAATACGGATGTAGTTCCAACAGTCAGTCAACCTACGCAGTTTTGTTTTCGATTGTAAATTGATAAAAGAAGGAGAGTGCAATAATATAATAAACTTTTACTAATATTTATATTCGGAATCAAAAAACGGATTCAATAGTTCATATAAAGCTATATTTTATAGTATGCACAATGGATTTATCGGATTTACCACCAAAATTTAAGCTTTCTACTTGAATTGAAAATTGCATTAGGGTCTATGCAAAAGATTAAAGCTGTTTGTATACTTACTGCTGATAAATCCCTACCACATCTCAAATAAACTCCTGCTAACTAAATAGAACTTTGGTATTGACAAGATGTTCTTTTTTATCTCTTCAGCTGGTCGTTTCAAACCCTTTAATTTTCTTTTAAGCAATTCTAAATTGGCACTTAGGCATAATTTTTATATTTTCAAGGCTACATAAGGAACTCTTAAAGAATCTTCAATGAATTCTTTCTTCTTCTCTAAATGCCGTCTCCGCTTCGAAGGTTGGCGAATTTTATTTTTGAGACCGCAATTCCAAATAAAGGTACTTAGTTCGCTGTTATTGCATCCAAACCACTTCCTAAGATTCTTCAGCAACGAGTTCCGTCTCCGTAATATGAATGCATAAGATAGATAACCTAATTAAAGGGATGTTTTTAGTAACGCATCAGAAGCGGTCCATCAATACATGTAACTCAAAATTCAATTTTACCAGTTGGTTTATAACATGCCTGATGTTTATAAACAAAATTTTATTTATGAATTGCGACGTTTTGCTAATTTCTGCACATATAGACCTTGTCCACCTAAAATCCTAAATCCCTTCCACAACATATGAAGTCATTAGCGTGATGGATAGATCTAATTAAGTAATTTAGAGTATTTCAGCCATTCTGCCAATCACAGCCCCTTTAACGGAAATGATTAATTGACGCTTCAGTGTACGTACAGGTGCATAAATATGAATTAGATATATAAATAGACTGGAAGGATCAAATTGTCAATAAAATTGCAGTGACAATTTACCATCAATTGACCCATCAATCTCATATAGTAATTATTGATAGGAGAGGCTTAACTTAAATTCGAGTTTTCCAAAAACTTTTTCTCGTATGCGGTTCACATTCACGTTCAGAGAGAACTCGTTCTGGTTATTTGGTTTCCCTATTGAAGTAGCAGAATGTGAGAAATTATGCTCACTTAAACACGATGCGCAGCTACGATCAGAATTCTAGGATTAGGATGAAAAGCCGTTTCTATTTTTCTTCCTTGTTAGTAGGAAAAACGTGCAATATGTTATTTTAAAGGAAAGTCTTGAGCAATTTTGTTAAAACGTGCAAAGCTCTGGAGAAAATAGACAAAATTTAAATAAGTAACTTTTAATAAGGGAATGTGAATTCATAAATGCAAGTTTCTGGTTGGTTCAAAGACGAGAACTATATTATAATATTATAACAAAAATAAATAAACTTAATGTACATAATAAGTAAATTAATTAATGCCCGAGCGTATATACAAGAAGCTAAACAGCTAAACAGCAAACACTGTAATGGCGTCGGAATTTAATAATATCTCATTTTGCAAGTTACCTACTGTTTAAAAATTACAGGAAGCCTAAATTTAATTTATTACCTCGACGATTACACTGTATAAGAGAAAGTTTTATGTTCATTATTTTTTTATTGTTAGCTCTTTGGAAATCCATTTAACAGTAGCTATCTATTAGGTATTTGAAGAATAGATCAACTTAATATTTCCTGCAATATAGAAAACCAAAATAGCAAAGTTTTCGTCACGCAGAAAAGAATGTCGTGACAAAAGAGTTTATTTTCTCCTGTAATCAACAAGTTAATGATAATTCTTGTTCCTACTATGAATCAAATAGCAAATAGTTTATAGCAGAAAATATTCATTTAACCAAAAACTGACTAATGAATTTTAAACGAGTATCGCCATTTCATTTAATAATACGTGATTTATTTCGCCATAATGCTGTTATTTTGCAGATATTAAATTTTTATGAATTCACGCGAGCCCGAAGGAACCTTTGCTAATATTTACGACCTTTCATTCATAATCAATTTAAATTAGCGGAGAAATATTTCCTCAAATCGCCGTTACTATTGAATTCAAATCAACGCACAGTGGTTGACATTTGCCAAGTATTCCAATTGCACAATCGAATTATCTATTTTTGAATGGCAGTCGAGACATTTTGTTCGGTATTCAGTTAAAAATGGAATCCGCAGATGAAAAGTTTCTTTCGTCGGTCATTTTTTATCGGAAAATTTCGCTTCCTTTAAGGTTTTGTATGCGTTGTAGAAACGATGTTTAAGAGATCAGTATATGCTGTTCGTGAATAGATCTAAACCTGGGAGGTGAGTTAATGGAATTTGTATGTTTTCTATCGTTTTGTCAAACGCATCGCTTTACTAGAGGTTAAGATCGATAATTAACCTATTTTTTTTCGTTCTGAATTTGTTTTTCATTTTTTTTGAGTTGAATTGAAGGATGAAAGTGAAATCAATTCAGACAAAACAAATGCTATTTTTAGTTTTGACTATATGTAAATTACATTACGTTGAAAAGTAATTGACAAAATAAAAGTTATTCCATAAAAATGTTATTAATCATTCAATTAGGTTGATATTAAATTTAGAACCAATTATAACAATTAGTGTTTTTTATTTATTTCTAACGGACATTTATTCTAAAGAAGAATAGCAATAGTAATTTCGGATTAATTCTGCCAAATCATTGTTTATCAGAATAATTTAGAGAATTATTACAACAGAAATTGGCAAATAATCCGGACAATATTAATATCTATAACAGGATATCTACAATATTAACAACATCATCATTTAATAGTATCTATTTATGATATAATTAAATAAAATTTATAATTTTCCACAAATACCCTGTGAAACGAACAATGAACTATGAAACCTAAACCCGGCACTGCGCCCACCATTAAGTGTATATTTAAAGAACGGATCAGAACATTAGTTACACCCTTATACCGGATTATAACTCCCTCTTTTCTGATTAAACTGATATTTATCGCGCGCTATAAATATTTTCCTATAAATTTTCCAGTCGAACATTCATCAAGGTTCGATTCGAGGTGGAAGAAAATCCATAACTGTATGTTAAAAGTAAATCTGGAAGGACGGTTATCTAACAATACCTAGATTTTCTATAGCTAGAATTTTCATTTTTAATATCTTCTATTGAATTTCCATTGTATACTTCATATCAATTGTTAATTAGTCAAGTATGAGAAAGTATATCTACCACATAAGTCACTTTAAAAATGTGAATGAATTGAATAAAATAAAGGAATTGAGCAGTTGGTGACCGGGGAATTCTCCATAAAATCTGCTTTTAATTTTTTACCAAGTAAAGGTATTTCGGTATTGTTTGCTTTATACATATTTCAATCCTGACAGTAGAAAACACTTTGCGTTATAAATAGATCTGTCAAGTCTTTGTAGTCAGTCAATAGCGCAAGTTCAAACGGTTTTGTATCATAAAATTGTTTTCTCGGTAATTTTAGTCATAGATTGACATGGAGCATTTTTTAAATATACTCTGGAATTGTAGCGAATCGCGGTGATCTCGACAGGTTGCTTAAATCGAATGAGTTATATGTAGCGATTTCATCACCAGGCGGTCGATTCCTGGCCGTTCACAATTTCCAAAATTACACAAATCGTTCGCACACATTCATACAAGCATAGGTGTCATGTGAAATGCATCAGAAACGTAAAATTACAAAGGATAGCAAAGAATCGACATATAGGTGTTTTGTGATTGAAAATGCGTTTGACACACCTCCACAATGTATGTATGATTTTGAAAATGCATACTTACAACATTTATTCATGTTGTTGTCAGCGTTATTTATCAACAATATATGCGGATATAACGCTCCGTGAGGTCCTATTACAGAAGAAGTTTAGCCAAAGCGCGAGGAATAGTTGGAAATAAATTCTCCCAATTCGAATAAAAAACTTTATATATGACGGGCTTTCTGACCTAGATATTGCTAAGTTTTAGGAACGGGATGTTTTCTGTGATTTCGTTTTGTTCATATAATTGATTTTCTTAGGGCCAGACTCCAAATTTTGCTTTTATATTCCACCGGAGAAATAGATGGTTCTCCTCTACAAAGGAGGAGTTGACAAATGCTCCTCCTCTCAGCTTTGTCGGAGCCGGAGGTTTTTATATCGCGACCGATGTCTATTCCTCCAAGCCGGAAAAAATCGCATCTAAACGGCGCCGGCGATACAAATTCTTCTACTGCTCTCGTAGTTACCGAGCGGTCATTCATAAAAATCGACTTTTCTATTTTAAAAAAGCGCCGTAACAAGCCTCGATTTTACAATCGACATATGCCGCCTCTGTTACGCATGATACTTTAAATAATTTAACAACAACAATCGATATTAGAAAACTCCAAACCCGAATAGGCATAACTGCAATGGGCGCGTGTTTACAACCATTGTATGTAAAATTAACACTTATTTTACACATACTGAAACACGTACTAAAATAATGCTGCAATCTTCTTTTCTAAAGAGGTAATTCCTCATATCTGCAGATGTTTTTTAATATCTAGAATAAAGTAAGTAACATATTTGCATTCCATAGCAAAGAATTTTCAAGTTGACTTGTTATTAAACAAAAAAATGTAGCGCAATTCTATAAAAAATGTTTGTACCCTGTATGTGAGCAATGCTGAAATTTATGCAAAAATATTTGCGATGCCCTAACCTTAACCTTTGAAGAATTAACAAAGTGGGGCGCTGCCGCTTCGGCAACGCCATGGTCGAATTTACTGTTACCCCAAAATGCGCCAAAATACTAGCGGGACTGCTTGGCACCATTCCAAGCTTCATCTTTATCATATATTTTCTATAAAATCTACGGTTTTGGAAAACAAAATAGATTTATACTCGACACGGCCATTTGGCCCACACAGGCGGCCCTATATAAGTGTTTTTTTTAATAAACAATAATAGATACCTCTACTAATTAGCAAATTAATGACATTAATTGAGTTAAACATTCCTACACCAATGCATTTATTTTTTCTAAACCTAAATTGCATTTAAAAGCCCGAATTTCCATACCCTCATACTATTTCAATTATTTCAATTATTTCAATTACGTTATTATTTATTCAATGTTATTAAATTAGTGTAGTACCTATACGTTTCTGCTTATGATGAACATAGTTTCCATCAAATCTGTACCGCCTCTGGAATAACTCTAACCATGTATTTTCCAAACACTTGGCAGCAACATCAACTATTGTTGGTCGATGCCAATTTTTTATGAAGGGCTTATACTTTTATACCTACATCCCCCGTACGCCAATGTTGAATAATCGTCACAAGCCGGTCAAACTCGATAGAACTCGCAACCCCCTTAAACGCTACAATGTCGAACCGCATTTCATCCTGACCACTACGGTATCATCCATCGTGTCTACTGATTCCGGTGGTGGTTCCGAAAGTGCAGTGCGAACTTTTTGCGTGTGTGGTGTTTGCGCTAAAGCGGGTACGTGGTGGTTGATTTGAACATTCCGCGGTTTTAGAATACACTTTTTCCTGTTCAACATTTGCGCTTCTTATCGATTATTAAAACGAAATTAAATGAATACACAGAATTGATCGGATGGGTTCGTTGGTATTTCGATTTCTACGTTACATCGCGTATAACTTGTATATTAAATATTAGCTTGCATTAATTTCCTATTTTGCGATTAATGATATTTTTTCTAATTTTAGGGATTTTTCCTCACAAGTAAACACAATTTAAATATCAACATGCACTCATTTTGTTGTACAATACAAACAACTTTTACATCTAACACATGATTGTTATAGAAAACAAATATGTCAAAATTCCAAATCCATTAGATTTAAAAAAAATTAAATTTGTAATATATCTATAATAATAATGTATGATGTATATTTTAGTTGAATATTGTTTCGTTACTCTATCAAATTATTCCATTTTACGTGCATATTTTATGCATTTAACTTTAACTCAACGAGCTTTTAAATGACAATAACGCATTGACGGTTCAAACTCAGTTTATTGTGGATTGTGGTAATAGTTCATCGAGCAGCACATTATCGAGTAATACAATCAGGTCGGTGTCAATTAATCCCATGTAGAGGCACTATCTGCAGTTGTGCAACATTCCGAGAATGCTGTTATTTTCACTGCAAATATTTTGCTACTCTGTGCCTCGAATTAATGAGCTTCAACTTGTGCCTGAAATTTATATAGCTTCCTGAAGAGGCAAGGCAATATGCAAATCAGAATATTTGATTTAGGTTTAATAACTTCTATCTTATTAAAAATTAATTAATTAATAATAAGCAAACATATACTTAGAAATAGTTCAAAATTTTTATTTTTTAATGTGTTTTGAAGAAATATGATCAAATTATTACAATATTTTGAAGGATAGGGTATGTATGGACTTTTATTTTGGTTTTCCAAAAAAAAACCATAAGACCCTCGTTAGGATTTCAACAGTTCATTAAGCTTTAAAAGTCAATAAATTATACTGCTAATCAGCTCGCTAGATCGGAAATGATCCGCTCGGTTGGATTGTGTAGGTACCGGTCAATAAAATTCGTTTAAGAAAATGTCAGCATTAAAAATATCCCCTATTTATATTACTTTTATTAAATTGGATGTCAACTCCCATTCCTTTTCATTTATTCATTTTACATATTGATACATATCTAATATCATCTACCTTTTACCTCTATATTATCCACACATTTTGGGAAAATATCGGTTGTAGAAAAAGGAACGGTAATTTACTTACCTTATTAGGTAAATTATCCAAAACATGTCTAATAATATTCAAACTTCTTCAACAACTATTATTTTTATCATAAAATCTAATAATAATTGGAATCAATTATCTATAAAATTATTTATGATTTATCAAACCGTTTATAATAGTTTTATGGGCTATTTCATATATATTTCATTACAAAGTTGCGCTATTATTTTTTTGCACTAAGTGTGCTATAACTTATTTCGTTCAAAAGTATGTAGGTCGCTCACATAAAAAGCAGGTCGAATTAATATTTAAAAACTCACGTGTCTGCAGTTCAACCGGAAAGTAACAATAAATTAGTTGAATATTGACCAGACATAGTATAATAGTGAGTAGGTACTCACTGAATTTTAAAAATAAAAGTCTAGTTGCATTTTTCTCCAAATGGCATACCTACATAACGAACTAATCATTTAAGTGTTCACTGAATAATAAGTATTCTATCGATAATTTATTTCTATGTAGAAAATAGGGAGTATCCGATTCATTATTGGTTTAATATCTCTATTGCTTTTATTATTAAATAATAATTTCCATGTAGTTGAAACTTTCATAAAATACCTCAATAAATAAATATCAATAGAAGTCCTTGAAAACTACAAGTAAATTTGTAGGAATAGGTTCAATACATGTGATTTTTAAATGAACTAAATAAATTATAAATGTCAATATAAGAAAGTATTACGTACTAACTAGAATTTATAGAGTGCGGTTACATGCATGACTATACAATATCTATACGTAAATTGCACTCTGATGGAAATGTCGTTGCTATCACTGATTTAAGTGCTCTTATTTAAGAACTTAAATTTTTATTCCTGTATTTATTGTTAAAGTGTAAATAATTAGAAATTCAGGTACTCGAGTTATTACTATCTATCGATATGTATCTAAAAAGTTTTGTAAATATAAGTACATACTTATTACATAAAAATCTCGATGATCTCATGAAAAAAGCAAAACTGAGCAATATTCTGTAATGAATAATTTATTATTATTGAGCCGTGTACAAAGAAATGCTAATATTGTTTTTGATATATCCTTACTTAGAATAATAACCTTATAACCTAAGTACTTATACAAACAATTTTGGGAACTTCACAATTGGGTAGGTATTCTTTCTATTTTCTTTTAAACCAAATAATATTTGGAAAAAATAATAATCCACGAGTTAAAAAGATGTTGGCAAAGATTTTTTTTCATTTAGGTATGTCGTCCAATATTAGGTATTTTTTGAGTCGATACCATCCTTGTATGTACTATTTAAAAAAATGGCGGATGCATTTCTGCTACTTATCTATTAATATACCATTTATAATTAAAATGTTTAGAGAATGATCGATCATCTATATCTAATAGACAATCTGTAAAATCTCAATATGTCAGTGAAATATGTAAAAAAAAACCTTTCCTGTAATACAAAAAAAGGTTAATGAACTATAAACATTTTATACGCAGTTATAGGTATAGGTAATTATCCAAGGTAAACTGTGTATTTGACTGTAGATACTAATCATTTTAACGCATGATATAATGAAAATAGGAAGAAAACAATAACGAAAAGGGATATTTGAAAATTGGAAAAGTATCGAATGTTTGTTTTATGCTCGTATTTCCTCCTTTGTAATAAGTTAGGTGTTCGAGTAATATAAATCCAATTCACTTCAATCAACTTAATTGAAAACTTCAGCAAACGGCTTCATAAAAGCTTCAAATTCGTTCTCTTCCTTTCGTTGCTGTAAAACTTTCATACCAACTTGAATATTCTTTTGAACTAAACAACTAAGAATAAACAGTGCCTACTTCTATAGAAATTCAAGAATTTCACATTTATAAAATATTAGGATTTCCTCCTAATAGGCAATTCAAAACTTAAATTTCATAACTTATTATTAGACTGTTTTTATCTAATTTTATCATAAACAATTTTGAAATATAAATAGTCCTATATAGACACAATATTTTGCATATAGAACTTTTACAATATAGAGTCTATTTAAACTAATTGTAAGACGAAAGTCAGAGGCATATCAGACGATTTTAAAATCTAAACAGACTCTTTTTTACCAACTATGAAAACGAACAAAATATTTAAGTATAGCGTACAATAAGTTTTACGATAGCTTGTTTTGAACGCCCCTCTAGCACGGTGGAGAGGCGGCACCGGCGTCACGCGATCACATCGCCGTAATTGACTAATAATGAAGTTATTTTTGCATACTACTGCAAAATGATATTATTTATGCTTATCTCATTTGCTTTATATTCGAAGTTTTACGCCAAACGCCAAACATCCCGAAGAAGTAAATCACTTTTATTTGATTTCAATTAACCTCACAACTCCCCCCACGCTATGCGGAAATTCTTATCACAGGAGAACCTGCGTGAACGTATAGAGCAGAATATCAAATCAATGCGACAGATTATATATTATACTTACCAGAATATTGTTTACTTTATGCTTCTAATCCAGCTTATTTTGAAGATTTTTCAAAGTTTCTTAAATTTTACTATTTGTTATTAGATACTTACTCTTAAAATTGCCTTAATGTGGTTTTGAGAGAGTTAAGGATTGGTTAATTATTGTTAGATTTAAGATACCTAAATAATTTTTTTATGAAAAAATCCTTCCAAACAGAACGTACCGAAGAACCCATTCGTATTCGTGTCTGAATTCCTCTCGCGCATCGATCACGCGCCGGATTATTAAATTTCGGGTAAAAGGAACAAAAAATCTTGGTGCGACTTTTTATCCGCATTCAACTCCAGTTGCATGCTTTCGTGCACCCCTAATAACGTCAACATAAATAACCCGAAATCGGCGCTGAAACGGCCTAAACGAGGCTTGTCAACTAGGCCAAAATTGAAACACACCCCTATTTAAATTCCATTTAATTAACTATTTTAAAGAAACGGAAATTTTATTAAATTCCTTTTTTTGGCGTAGGTGTACTCTCGCTAAAACATCCACAAGATACGCACAATTTTAGTTTTATTAATAGTTACTGGTACCTGTAAAATTCCTGCTATTTGGTTCATCATTCGAAAGTAGCACTAAAGAGCTCAATGCATAATTGCCGGTAAATTTGAACACGCTTTCGGAAGCGTCTAAAAGCTACGTTCAATTTATCAAAACGAAACCCTCAAGTCTAATATCCCATTGCAGGAATTTTAGTAAATTTAGCTGAAACACTTAGGGCTTCAAGAGCGAGTTCTACGAAACCGTCTAGTTGATAGGCCTCAGAGAAATATGCACGGACCGCTTAAATTACTGTAATTTCAGGAATTAATTAATCGAGGGAAGCAGGAAACATAATATTATCATCAAAAAATATACCTACTAATAGAGTGAGTTATAGCACTTTCTTTCGTTTAAATAATTAAAATAAAATCACTCCCGGACTTTAATTATCGAATATTCCAATTAGTCGATTGCATGGCAATTAAAAATATCCATTTCGCTTCTCGAAAAAATCCAACGAGATCCTTTTAGCAATTCATAACTCCTGCAAGTCGTTGTAATCGGTCGCAGTGCCGCGTGTTCCCGGACTAATAAATTTCGCGCTCGCATAATCACGTCGGCATCCAGAGCGACGTTCGAAATGAAAGTGTTGCCCGAATGTAAATCCAGAATGGATGGCGACGTCGTCTCCTTCGGCGGCGCGGAGAGCGCGGAAAGGCCCTATTCTTTCAAGGTACACGCTTCGGAATCTTAATGGCGGGCGGCGAGGATCGTCTTCTTCGGAGCATAAATGGCCGCAGTTGCCGGTCTGTATGGATTAGGAGATGAAGCTCGATTTCCAAGGTACAGAGTTTAAGTATTCAAATCTGAATAAATTCGCTTCTGTTGTTCAAAATTCTGGAGGAAAGTTACTTGAGCCACCGCACTATATGGGTGGTCCGAGGAATTTGCAGACGGAATTTGTCGCCGAGAGCCAGGAATGGACTTAGCCCACTGATTCACTCGAAAGTATTTTAATTCATTACTAAATGGCAGCTGCTCAGAGTAACCGTTTTCCAGATATGAAATAATTTAGGCACAACAACAAAACATTACGATTTAGTTGACATCGGAGGTATACGTACCACACGGACACCCTGTATTTTTTTATAGATGATTTTATCCTGTAAATTACGCTTTGAAATAATATTACACCTTGCACTTTAAAAATCAATTGCTAAATCAAATGCCTATTATTTTTAATTTATAAACGAAACACGGATTAAATTGGAAATGTTGTTAATTGGTAAAATCCCACAAATTAATCCTATAACGCAAACATTTATATTGCTGCAGTAGAAATAAAAAACAGATTTAATTAATTGTATAAATCCAGCAGATAATCTGCAAAGGCAATAAATTGTTAGGTACAGAATATATTTATTATTTGCATATATTTTAAGTTGTTCACCTTTCTTTGCACGAATCAATTCAAATCAATAGTAAATAAGCATCATATTGTTACCATATAATTTTTTTTATCAACGAAAAATCGAAACTCTAAGTAAAACTATAAATTGACCTCTACTTATAGCCATACCTTTATCTAAACCTAATTAATAAATTATTTAGGCACTGAACAGATTTGGTGAACACGTGATGAGCAAAATGCCGCATGATTTACTCTCTAACGGTTTCAGATGTAATGCGGGAAAAATCTCGACAGAAGAAAATCGTTTCTACCGTAGAGGCATCCATTGTCTTTGCAGCGAACTAATTTATTGATAGTTTGCAGATCATCTTGAAAATTAACATTGTTAATGAAGGGTTATTGGAATGTGCCGTGATTACTTCGTTATGATGTTAACAATGCGGATGAATTTGATTTAGAGTAAATAAGAAAAAGTTGAAATTTCCTTCCTGTGGATGCCTCTACATAAAGAGAAAATTTGACGTAAACGACGTTGCCGGATCAGTCTAGTTATATTTACTCGATTCTCATAGGCATATGAAGAGGAAAATGGAATGAGCAAACTTGAGATGCGATGTGAATAATGTCATGAAAAGTGACAGTTGAAATCGTATCACATTGAAATTTTTTCAAAGCATATTCAAATTTATTTCGGAATAAAATATCTTTATGCTTCTATCTTGATGGATGTTTGATCTATACGGCTTCTGTAGGTATATTATAATATTTAAGCTACCCACAATTTTTATTTTCGTAACGCGTTATTACATATTATTTTAAACTGTTTTTAAAAATATAGATACTACAATGAATCTGAAATACTTGTAATCTGCGCGTTTTTCAGAAAATCGTTTTTTAGCAGTAGTTCAGAAAACAAATACAAATTTTTTAAATAGTTTTATTTAAAAAAGTATATGAATTAATGAAATTTAACTCAATAAAATGAATTAATTGTTTCCCAATAGCATTGTAAAAATTGAAAATACAATTGCATATAAAGTTAAAAATGGTAGGAAGACAAAGAATTTATTTGAAGTGAGTGGTTATTTACTGTATACCTGTAATAATTAGGTACATTTGTTCTAAAAATGGATATTGGATAGCTTATAAATCAATAACAATTCGTATCAAAAATAGAAATGGCAAAAGTAAACAAACACAAGTAAAATACCGAAGGGGGATTAATAAACAAAAGCGTCTGGCATCGCCGCGTCCTCCTCAACGTGAATCTTTTTCCCTCTCAGTTGGTAGCAGTGCGACGCCGATCGGTAACGAAGCGTCGCGGCGAATACCGAGAGCGTCGGCCGGGCGCAGTCTGTGTGTGAGTCGCGGCCGAGTGAGAGTGCAGCCCCTGAAGTCCGTCATGGGGCTCGAGGGGGGGGAAGCGGCTCCCCTCTCGTGATCCGCCAACATTTCCCGCTTCGAACTGGTGGAGAAATGGGGGCTGACCCCTGTCCTCAAACCGAGGCAGGACCCACGGCCCCCCGAAGGCGCCAGGTATGACAAACAGCGGCCACTCCCGCCGTACGCACTCCTTACGGATGCTGCTCCCTCCTCACACACACACTCACACACATACACGCAATCACGTACACTTACACAAGAATCAAAACATTGTGTGGTTCTTCCATTGTAAGGATCTTAACCTCGACCTTTAAGAGTTTCCTTGTAGTAATCCCGCATGGCTTCACCCACCTCTGGAGTCTTACGAAGATGTCGGGCTTTCTGGCGGATGGAATCCTTCTTCCTTTTGATAGCAACATTCGCTAGTGTTTGTATGAATCGCTGGAATTCGGCCAAAGTTCATCTGCAATACAGTTCGTTCGAGTGCAATATGTGTGTGTGCCGCATGCACCACAATCCGACTCAATAACACCATGTATTTCATTCCATCATCTGAATCCTAACCTTCCTCCAGGCAACAACATCCTTGCCTAAGGTTGTCCGTTTTTCACTGGCAAAAGCACGCACGCATCCGTTTATTTATATTCTATCGAATTGACCATTTGATGGAATGAGTTTCCAAGATGATCAATCAGTTGTTTGTTCCTCATTCGAATGGTGCTTTATACAGGTTGTCTCGAATTTGATGTACAACGAAAGTAGGGCGTGGTGGAGTGATGATACAATATGAAACAAAAAACACACACACAATCTTATGTGAGTATTTTATGACATAACCTAGGATAAGGTGTCAGTAGAACAGAAGTCATCCTTAACAATTTATTTATCAAATTTACTATTCTAGAAACGTTTTTCGAGTTTTTAAGTTAGTTTACATTCGTAGTAGCATTCGATGTTTGAACAATGAATACAAAAAAATCCATATGTAAATAAGTATTATGTAACGCCATTTTCCTCATGCCGATGTTACAGCTGCTGTTTTTGACAGATTTTTCAACACATTCTTTAGTGTTTACCACTTCTGAAAGTTATTTATAAAGTTAAACGTTGTTCGAATGTTAAAATCCATTTATTTTTATCTAAAAAATTTTCAAAAAGGGTACCTTAGTCTTTTGCAGTATGTACTTGCTAATTAGAATTTAGTATCTATTAAATATTCAAAAATTTGAAAATTTGGGTATTTAATCTCAAAAGGAAGTAAATGATTATTTTCGCAAAATTTTAAAAATACTCTCAAGTTAATGTAATGTTGGAAAAATAAACTATCGAATCAAATAATTGTGCATAGTTATTTAAAACATTCTGATGTAAATATTTTAGGAAAATTATTAATTGAATTTAATTTACACGCGTAATAAAAACGCGTTGATTTTTGATTGACAAGATATTTTTATCATAACTAAGCTCGAAATAACCCCGTTTAATATGAGAATATTTCTATAGAAAAATGAAAAATTTCAAGCATAATTTAAATTTCATCCAATACCCACTATTACTTCATATATAAATGTTTTCAATTTAATTAAAAAATTCCTTGAATTTATCACCAATAACTTTAATGCAAATTTTATATCCTGCAGGCCATGTTTTATAGATTATACAAACCATGCTTTAGTAAACATCGGTCATCGAAGGCAATAAATTTTAAATTTATTCGCACTCACACTTATCATGTTTTCTTTAGCAGTGTCTTTAAGTACTAGAAGGAAATAAACATTTCCAAAATCACGAGATTCGAAATTGTTCATATTATTAATTATTGCCTGAGAATAAGTTCTTATGTCTGTCTTTATTACCCATGACATATCCAGAATAACACTTTCTTAATAAAGCGTAAAACATGCGTTTGATTTATTATTTATTAAAAATAAAAAATAATTTGTTCTGGTACTGTTCGGCATAAGTTGAATGTAATTTTCTTATTTAATTACCTGTTAAATGTGCTCGTTTTTCATTTTTCATGGTCATAAACGCTTAAGCAAATTTGTTAACCACAATTAAATTTATTTCTGCGTGTTACTTGGATTATTACAACTACTTCAATTCCCACATTTGTACTATATGGGAATTGAAGTAGTGAATATGCGGGGGTGTATATAAATATGTACCTAGTATTTATATTAAACAGTTAAAAAACACACATTGTAAGAAAATAAATATAATAATTTTAACAAACCTTGCTATTTTCAGAAAAATGTTGAAAAAATCCTAAAAGAAAATAAATGAAATAAATCAAGTATACCTACCTACTAAGAAAATTAATCAGGTATTGAAAACTCGTTTTAAGTCCAGAACATTTTTCATCTATAAGAGAGTGCGAAAAATGTAATCGAGTCTGCGTGAGTGTAAATAAACTAATTAAAAATGAAAGCACTCGAAACTTTGAAGATTATCTGCAATAACATGAAGGACTTATAAATATTAATCCTAATGGAATTATGAGGCTAATAAGATGTTTGACAAGCTAAAAATATACCTAGTTTTATTTAGCTATTTCAAACAACCTTTGTCTAATACCCCTTTTTTTAGATTTATATAAGTTTAATTTTTATTTTGGTCAGTTTAAAGCTTCTCGCGATTATATACTGTTGATAATACTAAAATGTATTTTTTAAAAGTACACAGTAATAAATAGTAGGAAAATATGTATATCTATACCTCTGTAAAATCTGTTTTGAAAAAATGTGGGCATTTCCATTGTTCAATCAACAGTAAACAATTTCGTACGGTTTTCCATCTCAAACGTGGACAATATCCGGAAAAATGAAGCCAGTTATAGTCCGGAAAATCCTCTATCGTTTCTTGGATTGGAGTCGAAACAGGCCAACCTGTGACGTCATTCCTGACCTCATTAGGAAAGGCCGGTATACAAAGTTCATGATGCAGTGCTGATGCCGTCGTTCGATGTAGTATCTACGGCACGGGATGTTTTTGATTCAATGCTACATTTCGAGAACAATGAGATGTAAACGTGGTTTTTCAAAAAATACTCTGCTTAAAAAGACGTCGTGTTGCTATGTTTTTTTTAATCGAATTTTCTGAACAGCATTTGTTATTAAATATAGCTTTATCAAATAAGCTTATCTATTATTAGATACATTTAAACATTTTATAAACAATTTAAATATAGACGAAGTATTTGTAGTTCGCGTATAATTATAAAATGCTCTATTTCTTTTGAACACTTGTTTCGAGATCATCGATACCACAATATCCCATTCGTCACTGTCACATATTAACGGCATTACTATTGTAAACTTAAAAATAAAGATTCGTATGATACTGTGAAGTGTATCTATTTTAAAATAACAATACACTAATTTGAGCAGGAGGTATAATAGAGCTATTGACGAGAGCCAATACGAATTTAACACGTTTATTATGGAAATTAAAGAGACTTTTATCTACATACAGGGATATTCTAAACGTGATTATCTTATTTCAGGTCGCTGCCCAAGCTCAGCAGCCAGGAAGAGGACGGGCACACCCCCCACACTCAATTCACTGGTGTTGCCCATTTCGAACCCATCCCGCATGATCACGACTTTTGCGAGAGGGTTGTGATAAATGTAAGTACTTTTCATTCCTGTTCGATTTCCCGTTCCCTCCGAAGTTTATGCAGATTGAAAAAATTCAAAAAACGTAGAATCTCGATTGATTTTATCGCAGGATATTTCTCTTAAATTTTGTGTACCCCTGTTTTATTGCTCGAAGCGCTCCAATAAAAAATGTGAAGTTCGAATGAAGCAAATGTTTCTTGGATTTGAAACTTTTAATATTTAATACATCCTTTTGATAATTACCTAAATTATTAATCTACTAGATAGTCCATTTTGTTTTATGTAAGTGTCTTCATGATGCACGCAATTATAACTTTCGATTTTATTCGTAATTAATTAAATGAATGGTCTGCAGGTCAGCGGCCTCCGATTCGAGACGCAGTTAAGGACACTCAACCAGTTCCCGGACACTTTATTAGGTGATCCGGCGCGTCGCATCCGCTACTTCGATCCTCTTCGCAATGAATACTTCTTCGACAGAAATCGCCCCTCCTTCGACGCCATCCTTTATTACTACCAAAGCGGCGGCCGTTTGCGAAGGCCCGTCAACGTGCCGCTCGACGTCTTTTCCGAAGAAATCAAATTCTACGAATTGGGCGAACTGGCCATCAACAAATTCCGGGAAGATGAAGGGTATGTACCTATCCATTTTTTTTTAGTTTTAGTTCATTCTACTTCGTCCTAATTCTCTTCTGTAGGTACTGTCTACCTTTAAATCTTTACTCTATATCCTTTCTAATGAATCTTAATTGCGGCTTAAAAGAAGCTTTAGAGCCAGAGCGTTACATCTAAAGTAGGCACAATATGGTTAGAAAGAATTTGGTTGTGGATTTGACCAGGATAAAGAAAGAGAATGTATTATTTTGGTATGGGTAGGACATGGAAAACATAAAAATAGACGCAGTAGGAACGACGTGTTTCCAAAGAATTTTGAGAAGTCAAAGAGTTGAAGAATATAGAAAGATTCATCTAAGATATGATTGTTATAGCTTGTTCATTTTTTCTTTTAAAAGCTACTCAAGCTACTACTGCACTAGCTTCAATTAAAAAAGACTAATTAAAAAAATAAAATTATTCTTTTGTAGGTTCATTAAAGAAGAGGAGAAGCCTTTACCATCTCACGAATTTCAGCGCAACGTGTGGCTCTTGTTCGAATATCCAGAATCGTCGCAAGCGGCGCGCGTGGTCGCTATCATATCAGTTTTCGTTATTTTATTGTCGATCGTTATATTCTGCTTGGAGACTTTGCCGGAATTCAAGCATTACAAAGTGTTCAATACCACGACTAACGGTACGAAGATAGAAGAGGACGAAGTGCCCGACATCACGGACCCGTTCTTCCTCATCGAAACTATTTGCATTATATGGTTTACGTTCGAATTATCCGTGCGCTTCCTGGCGTGTCCGAACAAATTGCATTTTTTTCGAGACGTTATGAACTTTATCGATATTATCGCCATCATTCCGTATTTTATTACATTGGCCACCGTTGTGGCGGAAGAAGAAGATACTTTGAATCTGCCGCGCGCGCCCGTCAGTCCTCAGGATAAAAGCACCAATCAGGCCATGTCGCTGGCCATTCTTCGCGTCATTCGGCTTGTGCGAGTCTTCCGAATCTTCAAACTCAGCCGGCACAGCAAAGGACTGCAAATTCTTGGACGAACGCTGAAGGCCAGCATGCGCGAATTAGGCTTGCTCATATTCTTTCTGTTTATAGGTCAGTATAACACATTTTCTATTCCTAAAGTGTTTATTTTGCATATAACAATAAATAACATTAATAGAATAAGGATCCAAGTACTCGTGGATTTGAAAACATTTTTAATAATTTTACATATAATTTAGCTAATCAATTAATAATGGAACTAAACCCATTGCGTAAAATAATATTCTTCAGAAGATTATAGATACAAAGAATAAACGTTCATCATATGATCCCTTCTACCAGTATTTTATCTACAGTTATGAATAGAGCTATACCTAGTTATTGATATTAACAAATAACGCGTAATAATGATATATTTTTGCTTATTTAAAAACGGTTATAAGTAAAAGGAAGAAAAATGTTGATTGACTCGCTTGGCCGAACCGGCCTCGTGTTCTTAATATGTTCCAGGCGTCGTCCTGTTCAGCAGCATCGTATACTTCGCCGAAGCGGGCGCTGAACAGTCGTTCTTCAAGTCGATACCGGACGCTTTCTGGTGGGCCGTCGTCACGATGACGACCGTCGGTTACGGAGACATGAGGTACAGTGTCCTGAAAATCGCGTAACTCACCCTTCCTCCTCCTTACAGGTGTCGTGCTGTTCTCTAGTGCTGTCTACTTCGCAGAAGCCGGTTCAGAAAATTCCTTCTTCAAGTCTATCCCAGACGCGTTCTGGTGGGCAGTGGTCACCATGACGACCGTGGGCTACGGCGACATGACGTATGATGTACAAACCTAATTCAAATTTAGTTGCCTTCCACCGTAGCTAAACACCGCGACACCATGACCACTAGGTCAGGCTTGGAAGAATTTCTCATAACATTTTAACTAAACAGAGAGGTTAAATGCGGTTAAGCTGGGTTTTGAATCTTCCTCTCTTTTTTAATCCACATTACATAATTGTTTAAAAACATTAGATTTCAAATGGATAAAACTCATCATAAAATCATTAGAAATTACTTGAAGTTTTTTATGATTATTATTTGTAGTTTTTCTACATCTATCATTACAACGACATGAAAGAAAGTAGAATTCAATTTCAAAAATCTCAATTTTATTTTAAAATACACTATTTCAATATAGCTAATTCCTACATGTAAATTTCAACAAATCAATTCAAAATTTTCCAACTCAGCATATTCGTATTTGACTTCCATTTCTTCGACGCCTGCACCTTCCAGAAAATTCTTTGCTCCGAGGACGCGTCCGGTTCAATTAGACTACACTATTCCACATCCCCAAAAACCTTACTTTGGTGTCGTAATGGCTATTGATGTGCTCTCGATGTTGCTTGTTTATATAAATGCTCTGATCATTGAGGACCAAAGAATTTTCTACGATGCCGGAATTTGATTGTATGACTGTCTGATCGTTTTTCTACGTACACATTAACCAGGACATTGTCTGCAACTAAAATACTGTGGTACCAGATATAACACCTATAACGATATTCTTAGATCAACTTAGAGAAGCACATAAGTTAGATTTTAAAGAAAATATTGGCAATGATATTAAAATCATACTTCACAAATTTAAAAAAAATCATCAATAAATATTTTCTTTATTAATCTAGTACTTAAATATTACGTTTGTTATATGAGAAGAAGATTTTATCGCTGAATAGGTTTTAATTATTTCATAAAATTTTGAATTTCCTTCTCTTCTTCACAAATAATAATGTAATTTATGCACAATTAGAGGAAAGTACGAACAGTTTCGTACAGTAGAATTATAGTTATTTGGAATCTTAGAAAAGAACACTTTTTTACACACAATATTGAATAGTTTAGACAAAAACCAAAACACAACACTAATTAAATTAAGATTGGTTATGTTCTTTATTTTTTATTTTCAAAATATTCTTCTTCGTTTTGTCACTTAAGAGTTATGTGTATGAATTGAAATCCGTTAAAGTTTTTCACTCTCTAAATAGATACCTAGATGTGTCATTCAGCACGATTGGTCGTTTCTAGTTTTCACATTTATAGTATTTTTATATATTCTAATTTCTATAAGTGCTTCATGAATGATATTTAAAGCCTTTCAACATTTCGTAAAAGTTTTATTAGGTATGGTCTTGATTAGCTGATGCTTAGGCTTAGTTTGGTGTCGAGGATAGGATAAATACTGGGAGGATTCCTTTGTCATTTCGGTTTGATTTCTGTTCAGAATGATAGATTCATAAGAAAATCTAAGGAAATTAATAGATTAACTAAAATAGAGCTGGCCGGTCACCTCAATAGGTTTATGGTTGAATAGGTACTTTTTTTCTCTAAATTAATTTACACGAATACAGCGTCATGTCACCTTTTGTCCTCCCGCCTGCATTTAAATTGCTTTTGTGACAACTCACAACTGTTTATTCATTAGAAATAAATTCGACTTTCTAATGAATAAACTTCAATTATTATCTAACTGACGTCTTAAATTGGGCAACACATCAATTTTAAACAGTTAGGCTATAGCTCAAATTAACATTTGCTTTGTCGTTAAAATGCTTTCCTCCTCATTTCATTTGGAGCACTTACGAAGGGTTACATTTCTTAGATTTACACGTTGAGTTAATCTGTAGATGGGATAATTCATTAGTTTTACCATATTCGATTTCTATTTAAGCTTCTCTGCTTGTTTTTGATAACGTAATCAATAGTTATTTCTTCTATAAGCCTCAGTACAAATGTAAAAAGGTTACCTACAATGAAATATTGCATAGGAGTTGGATACAATATACAGATGATTTGGATACAATTATTAGATAATGAAATGCGTATTGTTTATTACGCTTTTAAAATTTAATATTTTGTTTATATATACACTTATTGCACAATACAAAATTTACTGAATTTTCTGACTAGTCAGAAGAGACAAACGATTTTTTTAGTTTGTTTTATAGTTTGCTATTCGATATCGTAGATAAACTAGTGCTCCACTTTCGGGCTTTGATTGTCTCGCTTTTGCCGCTTATCTGGTAAAATTTGTAGAAATCTAGTGCATGGTTTTGGGAACGCAATTTTAGCTAGTCAGCATTTTATTACTCTTTCAACCTTTATCCTTTCATATCCTATTTTTTCAACGAAACGAATGAGATAGATTGTATGTAGCTTCACTGCGACAACGAAACTGCGAAAGTCCAACCACATTATAGTTTGTGTTTCATGAGTAGCAAACTTTTACAAACTGATTGGTTTATGTCTTTTCCCCAAGATATGAAAATCAATATACGTGTATAACAGGATGTCATAATATATTTTCAGGCTTCAAGTTCCATGTTTCTTTTATTTTAACGTAGAAATGTAGGTATCGTAGATTCCCGAGCAAAATATCTAACTGTTAAATTTTTAATTTCTGGTTGGGTCGTGTCAGCTCGATAAATTTAGCAGGCCATTGATATTTTCTTCCTAAATGATGAACTAATTTGGTTGGACTGTTTACGATTTTGCGTACTTTCTCAATTTAATAAGAATTTTCTGTTCGCAGGCCGGTCGGAGTCTGGGGGAAGATTGTTGGGTCGCTTTGCGCGATTGCTGGTGTCCTGACCATTGCGTTACCAGTGCCTGTCATAGTGTCAAATTTCAATTATTTCTACCATCGTGAAACAGACCAGGTTGGTAACCTCCTCTCCCTTATCCCTCTCCCACTATCATTTTCCCCGCAACACTCCTAAACTCAAAAGACGGTAGTAGATTTAACGCGAGTTCCTTATGTAATAGGAGGAGATGCAATCGCAGAACTTCAACCACGTGACCAGCTGTCCGTATTTACCGGGTACGCTGGGTCAGCACATGAAGAAGAGCTCGCTGAGCGAGTCGTCGAGCGACTTGGTCGAATTGGAAGAGGGACTGATGGTCACGCGCGATCAATTATCGCAAAAACAGAACTGCAACCCGCGCCACAACAACAACATCAACGCCATGAGCATCGAGACTGATGTTTGACTACGAGGTATGTCCGTTAATTCGGTGATTTTATCAGGAACTATTCGCTTATAAAGTATCTAACGGTATCGGAGATATGTACTATTTACATCATTTAAATCTTCCAAGAAAGATCTTACACCTTATGCTATGGGTCATTCAAGGTTTGTTCCAATGAAGCTTGCTGAGGAAAGCTAAGTTTAATTTGAAGAATTTATTGGCGATTCCTGCTAATTTCGGAACAGAAGATTATATCAATTTGCCAATTTTTCTTCTTATCTGTAAATTATCTTTTGATCACACTTAACTTCAAAGTGCCTAATTGAATGTGGGAAAATCTTCCACGCTACACAAATTTAGATTAGCGCGTATAATCCGCCCGTATCTATTTTTGGTGATTTTATTGATCAAGAAATAAAAATAGAAGCCGCTAAAACACTTTTAATACTTTTAATATTCTTAATTATTAAATATTTATGTGTTTAATAAGGTATACAATACTTAGGTACTTTTTCCTATACCTACATATTTAATATTACATATATTTAAGTTATTACTTTCATTTAATTTTTGATGAATTTTATGTATTTAAAAATACAAAACGTAAGTGATAAAAATAAAGAATATTTTTGCATATTATACTTTTTGGCAACTAGGCGTTTCCGGTGCAAGCGGCTCCGGTGACGCACGTCCTTTTTGAAAATTCATTTTTTTTAGTTTCGTATGAATAACACGTTATTTCTAATAGGCTAGATGGAGAATACAAATTTTTATTTGAAGTCATGAGTACTGATTAATATCCCATACGCATATTTTTATGGATAGAAATAATTAATTGACTTACATTACCAGTTAAAGGTTAACGTATGAATAATTTAAACTTTCATAACATAAGAATCAAATGTTTGTAATCATAATCATATTTAAATTTTTGCAAATTTCGAATAAAGTAGAGATACTAAAAATTCAAGTAAAATTCATGTATAGATAAAGACATACTACTATGTTTAAAATTACCTTCTAAAACAAGTAGACAGTGAATAATCTAACATTATTCGTATATTTTCTATACGTTTTCGCCTTCTTGGATCAGACTCATCAACTCTTAGTGCATATTCATGAAATTTACTACGCTACAAGAAAGAAACACATATAATTTCGTTTTCGATTAACGTTTACTGTAATTTATCATGTTTTATACAATTTTTATTCAGATCGGTACTTTTTGAAATGCCATTGGTAGTCATTTTACTGCTCTTCCTATTATACGCCTGCTTGTAGAAATCGAAGAACATGAGGAAAAATAGGGTGCTTTGGGAAATATTCCACCAACTAATTGCCATGGGTAAGCATCCAAATAGCGCGGCATGTACGTTATTCATCAGACACAACACGAACTGGACCTGAAAAATATTTAAGGGTTCAATAATGTTCATAAAGACCGGCCTAATAACTTTCTATTATTTTTCTGTAGGAATTGTTTATTTACGATAAAGAAAAAAACAGACAAAAAATAATTAAGCACTGTTACGTAATTTACGCGTGAAATTTTTACAAATAATTTCTTCTATATTTATTTGTTTTTGTAATTCCAATAAACGCCTATAATTTTCTAATATCGAACTTCCGTGTTTCAATATAATGACATAAAAACAAAAGTGATTATTTTAAAACTGTTACAACAATAGTCATAGGTAAAGTAATTGCTGTTTTTAAAATTATCTATTACAGCTATCGCTAAGGGCAAAATATTTTCACCTAATTATTTCAGCTCTGTAACTCACAAATTTAAATTAAAAAAAATGTTTATGCTGGTGGGTACTTACTAACTGTAATACTGTAACGTATTTTTTCCACCATAAATATTTTTGCATTTCTGGTCCGATAGCGCTGAGCATGTAATACGTATACATTATGATATGTATAAATGAATTAATAAGCCCTAAAAATGTCATCGTACTGTCTGGTACATATTTAACGGCAATCCAACTGCCTATAGGCATTACGGAATGGTGGTACAAATGGAGATTTGTTACTTGGTTATCTTTTTTCCTCAAAACGAATAAAATCTGGAATATAAATATTGTTTGTAATTATTTATTAAATTATCTATAAAGTGGTAATGCTTGATATAACAGAACTTACCGTGTCCATAAATTCAGTGAATTTTGAAAGATAATACATGTATGCTACGAATATTATCTGAAAATAAACCAATCAGAATTAATATTTTTCTTAAAGTAATTAGAAAAAATGGATACTTTACATTTTTATCAGCCCTTGGTTTGAAACATTCCAAATTATATTTCGAGCCTAACCATCCTCCTGCTAAAAACTAAAACATATTTCAAATCTCATTAGTTTAGAGGCCTTAAAATTTATGGTGAAGAAGCACAGTTAAAAAAATGTACTCACTCCATAAAATAACCACGTGCTGTATATAACTTGAAGAAAATTGTAAAATATTACAAACTTTTTAAGTTGAAAAGGTTTTCTATTTTTCATGTATCCTGGCAATGTAACCTGTAAAAGTAAATTATTCAATAATATATACACGATTTTTTCAGGTATTTTTGCAAAATAATACAACAGTTTCTTACTTTGACAGAAATGAAATAAATTGCTGTTAAAATAACAGTGGGAATAGGACTAGACATAAGAAACCAATGTCGTATTCTTGGATCTGAAATAAAAAATATTCAAAACCGATCTTTGCCTTCTAAGAGAATAACATACCTTCATATTTGTTAATTATTTGATGAAAACGGTCTAGAGAAACATACGATTCCATATTGTGCACAGATTTACTTTCGAACGATTTTACCTGGAAAAAAACATAAGTAAATCAAATTTAACAGCAATGAGACTATTTGATTCGTTATGAGAACTACTTGCATTGAACACCTTACAAAAATCATAATATATAAAATTACTTTCAATTTTTAAAACATTACAAAGTCAAATGTAATAATTAAAAATTATCAGTAAGAGTTGCTTATTGACTTGTAGGTAAATTAGAATTTTTAAAAAGTAACGTATTTATTATAACTGTACAGATACCATTGGTAATTAACAAAAATAGTGGTAATTAAAAACTAATCCCTAGACATGAACTTTATAATACTGCAGCTATTAAAGAATCGAACATTCCATTAAATTTTTAAATAGATTCGATTAAATAAATACTCCGTGCACATTTGAAATGTTATGGTATTTAATTGTTTTCAAAATGTCAATTAAAGCTAAAACTTGAATTTGTATTGTTTTATTTGTTAACATTCGAGTAGTGCGTGTAAATAATTAAAATCGTGTAAATATTTAGTGGTAATACTACTCTTATTAAACTTGATGAAATACCGATCAATTTGAAAGCAAATTAGCGCACAAATAGTATAAAAAAATCAAAGTGTTATTTTAACATTTTATAAAAATTTAGAATAGAACAAAAGGCTATAGGCAATTACAAAATAAAATACGATGAAATTTAATGCCAATGTAAAAGATATTATATTAAAGCATCTATTCAATTTTGCAATAAATAAAAATTCATCATACCCTATTCAAACATAATATGCCAAAAATTGTAACACCAATCACCAAACTTCAAGCATTCGTTAAGTTAAATAAACTAATAATTGGACTCCTCTTAATATAAGCAACGCTATGATAAAACCCCACTCTCAAGTTTATTCATTTAATGTGATTTTTTTTTATTGTTTATACCTATCACGCTTATTTGACATACCGTACTTAAATATTTATGATTTAAGTATATTTAATTGACGACACAGAAATTTGAACAGCGTCTGTGGCGGTTAGTCGATTCGACATTACGTAATAAATTGTTGATCAAATCGGTTACTAGGTACTCTGGATGACTATCGCTGTTGTTTGTCTGACCGGATGTAATTGAAAATTCAAGAAAATTCTCATTGTATTTTAATGAAAATAGAGAATACTGTTATTGCTTTTCAATGCTAAGTAGGTTATATAGCATTAGAAAAGAGTTAGTACGAATTTAATCATCATGCCTTTTGCTGTTGCTCAGCCAAATTGGAATCCATTACATTGATTTGTCTATGCCCAATTTCATAAATTGTACGATATTATCAAACCGTCGACATTGATTGATCAATTAAAGTTTTTCAATAACATTGCCTTTGATTTTAGTGACGGATGCGCTGCGCCTTCAATCGCTGAATAACTTTCCCTGCCACGCCAACAATTGTTATCCCCTAAGCGATATCCGGCACTGCCCTTCGCCTTGCCACCCACCGTTATCTTCTGCATCAGAAGCAGTCACGAGGAGGACATCAACATCGGGTACAACGACATCGTCGAAAAGGAAACGAAGGAAGCGGAGTAGTAGAAGGAGGAGGAGAAGAAGGAGGAAAAGAACGAACGTGCTCCCGATATGTAGCATCGTTTGCCGCGAGTGCATGTGCGCAGTGATCCGTACAATTTTCGAACTGTTACATCAAATTCCTAGGACCTTTACTCGGTACTTTTGTACAACCATTACGATTGTTTTTGGGTGAGATATCCTGCCAAAAAATATTACATAATTACATAATAAATACCTATAGATAATAAATAAATTTTAATGATAACGATTGAGTAACAACACCATTGGCTGTCGGCGGCTTTCATGCTCGGATATAGAACACTATCTCTAATTTAATTATTTCTTTATTATACGCACTAAAAACATTTCCATTTTTCTTATAATATACCCTCAACAATAAACGATTTAAACATAAAACAGATTCTAAATCACGAAAAATATATAATTCGAATAATTAGTACTTGGAGATATTATAAACTATATCCGAGCAATTGTATCCGCTAGACGGCGCCGCGATGAAAGCTGTGTAGTGCTCACACCGAACTTTTCATTAGTTACCGGCACTGTTTTAAGTGCTTGTATTTTTGGGCTGTGTGAAGCTTCATACCTAGGGTTGGATTAGCTTTAGCCCTTGTTACATATCCACCCGCGTAGACGAAACGGCCGGGCGAGTGCCCAGCAGAGCGATGGGCTCCGCTTCTCTAGTCTGCCTCATAATAAAGTTTGGCATTTTTGAAAACATATCGTTATTGTAAATACGTCTCTGTTAAATTGTTGACCGATAAATATGAGATTTACGTGTGATGAATGGATATAGTGATTAAATATGTGACAGGGAAAGGAAGAAAATTTGATAAACGATTTAAGTTAGAAATTATTTCAATTTTCCGTTCGTTAGCTTTCAGGAAGATGAATTAATTTTACTGTATTTAACACATAATTTTCCATCTTGAACTAAGTATTTTTTGTAGACTAAAAAGCATATTTATTACTACTTTGTGACAGTATAAATTTTAATAAGGCCAAGACAATAGCATTTTACGATCGTTTTTATTTATTAAAACAAAAAATACTGAAACTTATTTTTCCAAACTGCTTTCATAGAAATATGGTACTTATTTCTTAATTACTAGACCTATTCATTAAAATTTTTCGTGATAAACATGAAATTAATTAAAATTCACATAAATAATGATTAAAAATGTTAATTAACAAGCGTTTAATTTAAAAAAAACGGGCTAATTAGGAAGAGTCGTAATTCCAGTACAACAAAATTAAACACTAATATTCCTATGATACATTTAAATTAATAACTTTCAACTAATTCTGATAAAACTTCGAGAATTTCAGAAATACTATCCAATCAAATTAATAGGATAATGGCGATAATTGAATATAACGATCACAGTTGCCTCAAATAATATATATTATAACTTGTAGCAAAAATACTTATGCATATTACCTTGTTGAAATTGTTATTATAAACGTGTAGTAGGTAACTTTAAACTACATTGGAAAAATGTGTTCAAACATACCATGCAATATGGCAACGTTGTTAGTTGCTAAACACTGCAACATCTACGAATCGATAACTTCCACCCCTAAGGCCTATTCCTACACGGAAAAACGGAGACTACAGTCTATAAATATAATATCCATGATCATTTCGTTAATAATTAAGTTGAAGAAGATTGTCTCCCATCAACCTTTTCTATTTGAACAAGTCCGAATGAACTAATGTTACACAAGATGGAAATAAAAATTGCTTCTTATCTATTTTTAATACATTCAAATATCAAACATTTTCTTCCTTTACCCTGTTCAAATTGACATCAATTTGCATAATATTTAAGCATTAACTGTTGGCATACATTGTAACAAAGTTTGGAGCAATAATTTTTGTTTTTGTTCATACTAAATCGGTTGAATTAGTGGTTATGTTAATTTTGCAGACGTTAAATGAAAAAGTATTTCTTAAAATGTATCACAAATTCGGGTAAATTATCAAAATAACTTTACCTAGAACTTCTTCCCTCTGGAAACAACTATTTTCCGTTCGACTTCTAAGCTAACCGCTCTGTTAGAAAACTAGTAGTTCAGGTAGTAATTATTAACTTACTATAATTGCTAAACTTTTTTCGAGACGTAGAATTCTTTACGATACGTATAATAGCTTGATTAGGAATAGAATATCAAATGGTATCTTCGAGGTATATATCTAGGAATTATAGTATACTTCTAGAATAAAAAAAATATTAACAAGTTAATAACGGTACCAAAAAAACATAGAACATTGAAGTATGTAATCAGGTAACTTCTGCATTTCTATACAAAATAGTTATATTAATAAATTTCGAGTAAAATCGAAAAAAAAATTCCTGCAACTTACACGTCTATGATCATCACATTTTATAAGGAAAAGTTGCACATTGAAGGGACCAATGCAAACTCAATACGAAACGGTTTTCCAATACATTAACTAATTAATAGGTAATGGTAATGTTTCTTTTTCAATGCTGGTTTGACTTTACTTCGAATCGTATGTATATTTCTTATTTCTATTTTATCTAGGTGTGTATCTGAAAATGTGCAACATCAAGCTGAATTATTCCAGCAAAGAAATCTTGTTTATATAAATTTGGTATAGTGTACAATAAATTAACGATTACTTTTTTGTAAATATTAGACGTGTAAATTGTCAGTAAAATATCAGATAAAGGTCAATTTGCATTACAACAAAGAATGTCAAATTGAAACACTAGCGTTAAGGGTGTTTTTATTAGCTACGAATCCAATTCTCTGCAACTGCTACATGATTAAATGTAAACCGAAATTGAATAAAAATGGGCTAGGATATATTATTAAATTTGCTGTTATAGTGCGAATTGAACTTTATGCTAATATTCTTGTCGAAAATTTCCGTACACAGTAAAGTACGTGCAAATAATTTCGACCATTCATTTAAGTATAGAAGTTCTAGGTATTTGTTATATGGCAAGTATTGAAATCCAAAGAAGTTTAAAAACTTTATAATAAACGAACTAATTTGAATTGTATATTAAAAAAAATGGTTGTTTAATACGTTATTTCTAAAGCGATTGCCAATTTAAAAATAACCTTGTAAAATCGTTTGCAAAATGATTGAAAAATCAGAGTTACTACAAGTGCATTATAGAAATAGAAAATTTAGAAAATTCCGCTGAATTACAGAGTTATTGGAATTTATACTAACTTTGACTAAAAATATTTTACTCCTGTTGTATTTTGTTCTAGGTAAGATACATTATCATCCAAGTGTTATCTATACAGCTATATCTAATCAAAATACAGCTAAATTTGATTAAAAATTTACCCGCTTTTTAAAGAAAATAATAACATCCATTTACGTTTTGTGATTTTGTACGTAAAATTTGAAAATATTCTGTAAATATCTCTTTTATAATAAATAAAATTTATAAAACCTAGAAACGTAATGAAAGGTCAAGTTTAATTGCAATAAAATTGCAAAGCAATATTGAATTAAGCTTTATACAACATTGAGATTTGTATTAATTTTGTGATACATAATGTGAGATTTAACTTTTTAAAAGCGGAGCACCGCTCTGTGCAATCGGCCGGGGAAGAACAGCCAGGATTCTAGCGCTCGCTCGGTCTTCGCAATATATCACTATTTAAATCGAATTCGAATGCTAATAATCAATACTGTGTAGATAATCAATAATCAAAAAATTAAAAAAAAAACACCGAAACAATGATTTACCAACGACGCAAACGACGTCGACAGAAATCGTGGAAAACGCACATGTTTAATTCAAATGTCTTATTACTATTACATTTACAACGAATTTACTAAATTACATTCAATTTGTAAGAATGTGAAACATTACGTACTATCTAAAAATAAATATTTTATCAAAAAAATCGTTTTAAACTAGCCACTTCTCTTCTGATATGAAAATTCTCTTCTTCTTATTTAGCAATTTAACAAAATAATCGAATTATAAGAATAACCAAGCGTTTTCCACCATTTGAGGCTAATTAGTCAAATTGTCTTCGACGATTGCTTCAATACTTGTGTCAGAGAGTAAACATGTGTATTAATATTACAGCTGTTTTGTTCGTTTGCGTTGGTTTCAGGATGACGAGAGATCGATAGAGAGTCTTATGCACAACATTTTTTCCCCTTTAAAAAATCTTATGAGTATCTGCAATACGGTTAAAGTCAAGAATAACATCACTTTAAAAGTAAATATATAGAGTAACATGAATGAAAATTATTTAGCAACGGTGTTAATTTAATTACTACTTATTACATTTGAGTTAAAATTGTCATAAGACTCTTTATAAAAATAGAATAGGAAGTTCCCGGCCGCTCCTCTCACGTCTGGAAACCAACAAACCTAATCAAGTGTCTAGTACGGCGCTGCTCATTGTCATTTTATTTTGTGAGTCAGTATGAATCTAGTCATGTTTGTTACAATTTAAAATATTTTATAAATGTTGATTAATATACGACATTCCTATTTCAAATTCGCTGTTTGCTTTACTCCCTTTTTCCAGATCCAGATTTCTACCAAGCCCGCTGCAGTTGATCCACAGACCAAGATCACAACATTACTACAACGGTACTGCTTGGAAATATTCATCATTGTAGCATTTTTTAACTTAAAATTGCGAAATATATTTATTTCCCACGTTTTTATAATCTATTCAATCTGAATAATTGTTTATTCAGAGCGAGGACGTATGTTACATACCTGTGAATTTAATACATAAAATCAGCTATTTCACCTAAATAATTAACAAATCTTTTTCGCCGTTTGTTAAAATTTATTGCTAGTACAGCCAATTAAATATAAAACCTCGTGAGGAAAAAATGTAGGTAATCTTAAGTATACCTATTCAAATAGCAATCCCTAAGAATTTGATATGACCACGCACCCTTTAACAATATAAATGTGTTAAAGCATTTTATATAATTTTTTGTTCAAATAATTAGGCATTTCAATATAAATTTTCTTATATTACTTACCCCAAAACCGGCACTAAATTAAAAAATTAATTTTTATTCGGCACTAAATTAGTACCTCAACAAATTAACAGGTACTTTCAGATATTAATTACTTATTGAATGAATTTGGAAAATGTTTTATTCGATATATACAAATAAACGTATTAACTGGGTAAGCAATTAATTTACGAATTAATATTACAGCGTTTTGAAAATATACACGGGTTTTCTGATACTCAGCATTTATTTTCATAAAAATGCAGGATTTCACAATATTTTTCATACTTTGGTTGAGATAGTAAAGTTCACGTGCACCAATATACAGTGTAGGTCGAAAGTATATTTTGCATATTTAAACATTTGATATATAATTATTTTAAGAAAATATACTTACTTTAAAAGCGAGACAATTCTTTATACCAGACCAACACAAACACAAGGCAATACAGAAAGAATCCTGAAATTTCCCTCACTGTAAAACGTTTATATATTATAAAACAATACGCTTACTTACTTTGAATACATTTATTTTAATTGGAAATGAATGTCTTTTGACACAATACTTTTGAAAAATGTTAATGTATGACTTTGTTGTACACAAATAAGGTTGTTCAACGAAGAACTACTAAAGCTATATCTACGTACTTTGCTGAGGATATTGTACTTACCTCTAATTTAAAGAATAATATACTAATTTGATGAATCAGAATTTAATCAGTAAGCGTATAAGTACACTAATTAGTAGGTGTAAAACGTAATAATCCAACCAAGTAAATAAATGAATGATAGGGGAAATTTTCCAATGCCATTAATTTTGTACTTCGATTGCGGCCGGCCCTGACCAAAACAACTAAAATCGAATTTAATTATGGAACAAGATCGGGATAGCCGCTCGTTTCCTATGGAATAGTTCAGATATTGGCGGTGTATTTGAGAGGTCGGACTCGTGAGACGAGAATAGCTCCTAATACATCAAGTAGTCAGTTAGCTACGAAACGATTCACTAGTGTTTTTGCTTGCCAGTTTGCTTGATTTTATTTATAGCTGTCAACATGAAATGTTAAAAGAAGTTTACATTGGTGCGTAAAATTATTTTAGTCATGTGTATGCATAATTTCAAGATGTCCTTTGCCTGTAAAATTGATCTTTACTATATCTATTTCTACCTTTTTCATGTATCTTATACCAGTATTAAAACTATTATTCCTGTCTATCCATGTAATACTTAAATTAATTTATTGTTACATTAAAATATGTAGTTATTAGAAATCTAAATGGATCTTTTATCCATAATTAAGGGACGTTTAATATGAGATTAAATAATAAAATATTCTGCATGTTTTATTTGGTACCCATTACTTATTTTAGCAGGTAATTTATCCAATTAATAAAACATGTCTTTATTGCAGCATGATATCTAAAAGAATTTAGTCAATAACTAATTTTTAATGATCTTAAGATAGCTATATCACATTTTAATTACAATTTAATAATGGAAACTAATACAACTAATTTTTTTATCTGTCGATGTTAATGCTAATTCTAAACTTAATTTTTTCATTGACGACATTGAAACGCGTGTTACGCATTTTTTAGTTAGTAATAATTAAAAATATAAGAGTTACCTTTTGTACTCTGTACTTGTCTGGCAGTTTTATAAAACAGAGAAAAAATTGCAAACGGTATGCAACATTTCGTATAAATGAAGCATAAATTCTGGCTAAACGCCCAATTGTGATCTCGCATTCCTGTAATTTTTATTATTAAATACTCGTCACTGGTTCTTATACATGAAAATAATCAATTGGATTCGTTTCAACTTGGGCACAAATGAAAAAATAATAATTATTTCCTGATACCAATTTATCTAATATATTTAATTGGAGAAATCAGTTTAATTATATAATTTAAGAAAATTAAATACTGTTGGTATGAACAGGTTGATCATAAATAAAAAATGAACGCCTTCAATTTAGGTACGGTATACTCCTCGAAAACAAATAATTTGGCACGAAGTTCAAATTACTCTTAATTTGATTTTCTATTAAAATATCAAGGAATTGGTAGCTGTTTGAGGAATATTTTCATTCAAAATTTGCCTAAATTTTAAGCTTTCTACGATGCACACTCATTGACATATAATTATAAATCATATCTACATTCAATCAATGAGCAAACTTTTGTTAGATAAATAATTAAAAAACAAAAGACTTGCACCCTATTCTCTTAGCGTTCTCTTTGGCAAAAGATCAACTGTCTGATATTTGAATTAATCGAACTGACCCACTCTTAATTTAGATCAATCAGAATCCTTCATTTTTCACATTTTTATTAGAAGATATTGACAACCAAACTTGTACATGTTTTAAGTCAATACCACTTACGTTATATTTTGTTTCAGATCGAAAAATGAGTGATGGCATCTCAGGAAAAGACGAAAACTAATGTAAGAAAAGTTTTAAAAGAAATGTTATTTTTAAATATAGCTATACAGAAATTATCAAACCTTTTGATCCTAAAGATCTCCTTTTGTTTTACTTGCATTGTTTAGTAAATTTACATTTTACTGACAAGCTAATATTTTGAAGTTAGTAAATTTAATGAATGTGGAATTGTTAAAATTCTCAAGAAAAACCACAATTACACATTCGAAAAAGCCGTAGTATTTAGAAAAAATAATGTAAATAATGTTTTTGTTTATAGAAACCTAGCACATGTTTAACACCAACACATATTCAAATAGAAGCAACGAATTACAATAAAAATAGCAACTCAATTGGCGATGGAGATGACATTTTCCCTAAGAAAACCAGTACGTTTGGCGCTTATCTTATTATGCCTATTTTCACAATAATTATTGTTTCTCCATTTATCCTGCTACAATTACTATCTTTGGCAATAGTTAAATTAATGATTGAATAGGTACTCCGCTCTAGATCATTATTGCATTACATTAGAACTAGAAGCTTTTATGCAGAAGGATATAAACATTCTCTTTACTTTCAACTGAATCCTAAAAATATATGTAAGCGCATATTTTTATAATTGGTACGCTAATTATCTGTAAATAACACATTTGCTACAACACCTACTATACTTATGAAATAACACAGCATTTTTACTAATAAGGACTCATTAAAAGGATTCTGTACATTGTATCTATATTTAATACAAATTTAGGTCGTTGGAGAAATTCTTGTAGCATGGCAGAAGTATACAGCTAGCGCGCCTGATGAACTCAATTTGCAAGAAGGAGATGTCGTGGAACTATTGGACTTAAACGATCCGAATCCAAGCAAGTACGTTCATTTGTACTATGGTTAATTATTAGAACTTTAATGTAGTATTAATAAGGTTGATTATAGTTAATTTGCGTTAACCATGTTGGAAACACAGCAAATTCGTTGGAAAAATTTTAATTCAAAGTTCACCCTTGGAAATTTTGCAATCATTTTTGTGTTTTTAAGGCGATTCAAACTCGATCCGGAACTCGATAGCGTAACCGTGGAAAATGTACTCGATAACACAGCGGCAAAACACAAGCTTGCTGTCAAGCCTAGAAGGACCCACACCAGCTCTAGACATTCCCCCACTAGATTAAATATAAATCAAAGGTAAACGAATTAATTAAAAATTGCACCAAAGCTAACGTGTTAACGAATGAAGGTAATATTATATCTGTTGATATTTTAGATGGCTAGTGAAACAAGTTAATGGTAGTAAAAAGCAAGGATGGGTTCCATGCAGGTATTTGCAAACCGCCGACGATCCGACCATGAGCTCAACTGGTTTACCAGGAGATGCCGAATTTAGAAGACAGTACGTAATGCATTTTACTGCTGATGATACAGCACACATGAATTACAAGCACACAGAAGTCTTAATAATTTGGATAGATAATAAATACATACATATATTTTCTTTCAGAGCCGTTGTCAAGGAACTGATAGAAACAGAAGTCGAATTCGTTCGAGACCTCGACATGGTAGTACAACGATATCTTATTCCCTCAGAATCAGGAAAAGTTCCAAAAATTATCAAAGATAATTTCGACCTCATTTTCGGCAATCTAAAAGAAATTGCTGAATTTCACAGGACGTAAGTACAGCATCCAATGGCAGTAAAACAAATTCATTTTTACAGCTTGCAAAAAGTTACGGTTCAAAGTTATACTGTTAATTATTATGCGATAAATCATGATGGTAACATATTTGCTAATTCTAGTAATATCGTCCATTAATGAAATGTGTTGGAAACTCTTTTAAAAGCAGGATTTAGGAGTTTTGGAAGAACCTTTAAAATATGTTTTAGGTTCAACAAAGCTGCTAAATAATTTTTTCCCATGTCCTTATGCTATCCTTATCCTTTCGAATTGTATGATGTAGGACATCTTCTTTTGTTGAAGCTTTTTGACCCCCTTTGTTCCACTATTAGTAGAGGGTAGCTCCTTATGGAAGCGATTCTGACTCTTATTACAGAAAAAAACTAGTTGTATTTTAGTTAAAAAAAATGTAATGCTCCCTTTCAGCGTATTGATAGAAGGAGTGAAATTCAACGCCAAAAATCCAGTTTTGATTGGCAAAACATTCTTAAGATTAGAACGGGATTTCGATAAACATGTCGCTTACTGTAGAGACGAACCCACAGCTCAGGAATTTTTGGATACCTGCGATCGAGCTTTCGACTATTTTCACGTAAGTAAAATTTTTTGCAGAAATTCAAATTTAATTTACTTACTGTAAAAAGTAGTGTTATTGGTTTTGAGCTTGTTTCATTAAACGCTGTTTTCACCTTTTTGGAAAGCTGTATTTTGCGAAGCTTTTCATTTTGAATATACTACTGTCTTTCGAATATAATAGCATTGAATTTTTATACATATTTAATACATGAATCAATGAAACTTGTCAACAAATGAACGAATTAAAAATAGAAATTCGAACCAAGTCATAATTTCGCGTGACTATTTCTGGAAGACTGAAGTGGAAAATATTACGTAAATAACACCCACTAGAGCGAAAGCCTGTATAGATGATATACTAATAATTTGATCTCGATGGAATATACATATGAATAATTAATCATATGGATATCGCTCTAAAACTAATGCACTAGGCATAACTATTCATATAAAAAAGTTCATTGAATTAATTATGAACATTCGCGTTCCAATTTTTTTTATTCAAATGAATTAATTAGGTAAATAAATTAATTGAGAAAATAACAAAAATTCGCGTGGTCGGTTTATTTTGATTAAAAATTCGACGACCGTACCCACTGCAACTCGAATGTTCCTCATTTGATATCTGAGCAGTGCTGGATCGTTTCTATGTATAGCATCGCGACGTCGGCGTCGTCTCATCTCTCCCAGTCAGTCGAACCGCGACCTTTAAGTCCGCCAAGTGGTGCACCGCCGTTTCTGCACGCGATTTTTCACCCTCGATCCACAGGTAGGAACGTTACTGCGTCACCGTTCGTGACGTTTCGTTACCTGTCTTCATTTTTTTTGTGATTGTTATTGTGTGTTTGGATTACGGAAAATGGAATTTCCGGCGCGGATTGCTGGTGAATTTGGATTTTTTTAGAATCTTATGTCGATTTGGAATTGATTATGTCACGCGTGCTAACGGGATCCAAAATTTTTATTGGTTCGTTGCAGGAATGCGTGATGTAAAACTAATAATAAAAAATGGGAGGTTGTTACTCTGCGAACAATATCTATTTTTAAGATTTGTGGTATCTTAACACCAATGTCAATATCTATACAGAAATTAGGTTGTTGAGAACGAGTCCTAGAAAATTCTGCGTTCATTATCTACTCATTAGATAAAATTTTATTTAAAAAAAATAGCTGTATTTATAAAGTTAAAATTGTACCCTACAATTCTTTAGAATAAAACTAAATAAATAACTTAAACTAAAACAAAATAATTGAAATAAAAAATACCAATTATTAGTAAAAATCAAAACAACAGAAATTGAAATTTGGCCCGATTTCATAATAGCATTCTAATAAATTATCTCATTTAGCTAGAGAATGAATGATTCAGTAAGTTTATTCTTACTCTTATTACTAAGATCGCGTATATCGCATAGTTGTTATTTTTAACTGGCCGATTTGCGAATTTCTTATTTTACTGCTTAGTGAAAAATAGGTTAAAAATATAGTCCACTCCCAACCTATTTTATAGTGGAAAATCAATGGATTGTAACTTGTAATTTTTATGTCATTTTTGATTTATTCGTAATAAAACCGTTTCAGATGAACTAATATGTTTCATCTTTAAAAAAAGTAATTATTCTAATATAAACTTTATGGATTGCCTTTTTTTAGAATGTAGTGTTTGTATTTGCCCCTAACATAATAAATTATTTGATAGAAGCATGTAAAAAGTTTGAAATTTTTTAAAATAAAAGAGCAAAATATATTGGGCATACGAACACGTTTCCATTTCAAAAATTTTAACGTCTATTAATATTATCAGTTATGATTGAAGTTCAAAACTTGAAAACTTGGCTCGAGGAATACTTATTCATGAAAATTTGCAGTTTGTTAAGGCCGTAGGTGTATTTTACGTGAACTGTAATTAATGGAATCTTACCTACCTATTGATTGAATTAATTCTCTACGTTGAATTGTGTCTATCAAAATGGAAAATATAAATTAATTTGGCCAAATTCCAACAAAAATATTTAGAAATGCCTCCGTGGAAATACATTTGGGAAAACAATATGAAGAAAACAAAAATAAAGGATTAAGAATGTTTGTTTCATTGTATTGGCTATTGGCTTCCAAACAAACCGAAAGTCCCATAGTCAATATACATAAAACATTTTTGGTACCTAAAGTTTACCTTTGATTGCAAATGTACTAATTAATTTATGGGTAAATAAACCAAAACAAAATTGAAATGAGTAAAGTACAATGTTGCATTATGGACTAATGCTCCGAAATTTATTTACCAGTTTAAAATATTTGCAAATAAAAGTCGTCCAGTTATTTCACAAAGTGATTAATGACGTAGTTTTAATAGTTTTGGCAGTTTGTAACCCTAATGCAAAAAGATAAACATGTACAAATGTGTTATTCAAGTTAAAAATAAATTCCTCAAAAATAGAACCATTTGTTGCACAAGCCAATATTCCACTATATACTACGTATACGTTCTTCTAATCGTGTTTTTTGTATCTTCTGCAATACTATTTTATTTCAGGACCTATCGCAACGCTTTGGTGACGATAAAAGTATCTCCGAACATTTGAAATTACCGATACAGCGTATCAACGACTACCAACTTTTGTTAAAGGTACTTTTTTAAGCAAAGTTTTCTGTTAAAGTTACTGTTTTCCTATTTCCACAATGAAGTTGTTGTCTATGAAGTTGCCATCTAGAATGAGCTTTAAGTAAATAATAGCTTTTTATAAATTTAAGTCCATAAAATAAGTAAAAAGAAGAAATGAGTTATTTTTCAACGTCAATTTTCAATGACTACCATCAAAAAAATTTAAATTTTTTTCTGTCAAAAATGGTATAAAGTAAATTGTAAGTAAAAAAACCAAAAAAATGGATGCGCCTAATTTTGAGAAAAATATGATGGAAGTCAATACATGCATTTATTATTTCGGACTTCTGGCCATTCTATTTTTGATGTACTACATTCTTCGGCACGCCTAAGAAGCTCTTATTGCATTTATTAATCAATATCATTAATATATCATTCCTACCGAGGTAATATGTGATTTTTAATTAAATTATATCTCCTTACAATATAATTCCTCCTAGAAGAATAAATTTTCTAATCTAAAAATTTAAGTTTAAATCTAATTTAATTATTGAGACTTTCACAAACAAATTTAGTGACAACAATTTAGTTTTACAACATAAAAATGTATACGCACAACTGCTTCTCGGCAAACATATGTATAAATAATTTTGAAGTATGTTTTATAACTTGTTAATAAAAGCAATAATATTTCAGGAGTTGGTAAGGTATAGTGCTTGTCTTGGCGAAAACCACGCCGATCTTCAGAAGGCTCTAGATTTGATGCTAAGCGTCCCCCATCGAGCGCAAGACGATAAATTCATCTCTAGCATCGAAGGGTACAAAGGTAGCATCCACAAGTTAGGAAGGCTTCTTGCTCACGACAGGTTCAGCGTCACATTCGAAGACGTTACCAAAGAACGTTACCTGTTCTTGTTTAAAGCGCGTATTTTGGTCAGCAAAGTAAGGAGAATATCCGAAGATAGATCTATATTTCAAGTTAAGGATACGATAAGGGTGAGCTCGAAATATCCAAAATTTAGTAATTATGTACTAAAGTATGTTGGTTTTTATTTTAGCTTTCACAAGTAACAGTTAAAGACCATCCCGAAGACAAATACGTGTTCGAACTTATCGATAAAGTCGGTGGACAAACGCTCATATTAAAATTACATAGAGACGTTAAAGAATTTTGGTTGAAAGAAATCAGAGAATTTTCGAAAAATCACGGTAAGTTATATGAAATTAATCATTCCCAAAAAACATTTTTTTAACCTTCAGGTGAAAGTGAAGGGTCAGGTAGCGACGAACAAAAATCACCTAAAGAAGAAGAACAGAATAAGAAAGGAAAACAGGCGGAGTCTAAAGCAAAAAAACCTGGAACTGAAGAGAGTAAAGAACTAACTCGTAAATCTTCAATTCCCAGAAGGAAGGATTCGAAAGGTGCCAATCAAAAGCTACAGGAGAGTACCGTACTTATTAAGGAAACATCACGAGAAAATAAGGAAGTTGTTCGAAAAAGTTCGATTACTAGAAAACAATCAAAGGAAACCAGCGAACAAATAAAATCTGCAGTAACTGTTGAAGCTCAAGAGAAAGGAATTCAAGAAAAACTAGTAGTTAACAAAGGATCTAGTGAAAAAAATGTTAAACTATCACAAACAGCAGTAATAGTTAAACAAAAAGAACAAATAAACGAAACATCTGTTGAGCTTAAAGAGAAAAAGGTAGTTGAGGAACAAATAAAGGAAAAACGTGAAGTAGCAGAAGAAACTAAACTCATCAATAAGGAAGCAGAGAAAACTGTCAAATCAATAGTAAATCCATCCCTTAAAACCACCCTCCAAGATAATCTTATTTCCGAACTTAAAGAGAAACAAACCAAAAAAACACCTCAATCGCAACTTCCGGAAGTTTCAGTAGCAGCCGAAACTACATCAACAACAACTACAACAGATTTAATAAAATCAGAAAGTGAAACTCTCAAGCAAGTTACTACTCCGGAATCCGAAGCGGAGGATAACCACCTTAGGAGAATACAGGCGGTTGAACCGCTAATTGAGCTCCATAAACCGAGAGTACTTGAAGAAGTTATTCCATACGTAATCAAACCGCCTCCAGAATTAGCACCTGGTAGTGCAGTTGATAAATTACTCTGTGTGGAGAAAGCGGGCGTTAGTGACATTATCTTAACCGATTTCAAAGTAGGAGTTGAATTCAATGTCGAAGTAGGAGACGAAATGAGCAGAAGGTATACTTCATCAGCTCGTTCAGGTTAGTTGGTGATTTTTGTTAATAAAGGTGTTGTCTTACTAACTGCTGTTTTCGTTTTATTTCTATATTAACTAAACTTATGGTAGATTTATTCATTAGCTAGCCATGCTAACAAAAAATAGTGAAAGTTTTAGAATCATTGAAAATGATTTCAATAGTAGTAAAACAATTGATAAGTAAACTTTAATTGCTTTAAATCAGGTGAAGCTTCGACAATTTTCTTTGTGCTTGTATATAATAAATCCATCAACGCATTGACACTCTGAAGAATACACAAACAATCACATTAACTGACAATAAAAAATATTCCCGCTTAGCAAAATTGGCAAATTCTCCAGCTTTCGCAAGTCAAATTAATCGAGAAACAACATCTACCTTCACGAGTTATCTTCGTTCGCAGAAGGTGGTTACGAATCCTCATACACCAGAAGATCGGAGCTCGGGTCCTATTCCACCGATGGCGTCTCATCGTCTAGATACGGTTCTGATTACAGTTCGAGCAAATACGGAACAGACTTGAGCTCGAAATACGGGGATTCTGCATCCAAGTTGACATCCAGCTATAGTTCGAGGCGAACGGGGGACGTGGACAACGATTACAGTTCGACCAGAAAGTCGAGAATCTCTGCAGACAGCGATGATGGAAGTAGCTACAGCTATTCCCGGAGGATCGCTAAAACGGGAGACGACGATGCTGGGGATGCGTACAGCTCGTATTCCAGGAAAACCGCGCGATCTATTGCAAGAACAGAAGGTACAGGAGACGATGACGGCTACAGTTTTTCCAGACGTAGCATCAAAAGCCGAACAGAAGGCGTAGGAGATGGTGACACGTATTCATTTAGAAGGTCTGTTAAATCATCCGTGGAAGGGACAGGTTTGGAACCATCAGAAACTACAGACACATACAGTTACTCGTCCAAACGTGGTCTAGGCGCCGATTTAGGTTCCAAGTATTCAATTAGATCGGTGTCTATAGAAGAGGAAAAGAGCGATACTGAAGATTTGCTATCGAAATATTCGAAAAAATACTCGTTGGGTAGTAAGCTACCTGAAGAAGAAGAGGATAAGTATGCCAAATACACTAGAAAATACTCTAGGACGGACTCATCGGCAGAGCGAAAAGCTTATGATGAAGATGACAATGTGTATAGCAGAAAATATTCGCGCACGTCCTCTAGGGATAAAAAGAAGAATAACGAAGAAGAAGAAGATGCTTACGAAAAATATGCTAGAAAATATTTAAGGAAAGATTCCACCAATGACGAACAAAGTAGCGAAAGACGGTCCAAAAAGTACGGTGAAATTGATGACGGTAAGTTAACTGGGCCAATTCAAATTATATTCAAGTAAAATGGAAAATGCTGTATTTTTTATTGTCGGAAACACAAAAAGGCGATATCACAAGATATTTGATTGCCAATTAAGCATTAATTGATTAATTCTTTACTGGGATTAATCAATCAAAACTTAATCGACAATGAAATTTTATTAAATCCGAAATACATACATATATCAAAAGAAACAAATACAACTAAATATATCACATTTTCATTGTCTAGTATGATAGCATTTAATAAATAGTATTAAAGTATTCATAACATATACTTGAATGTTTCAGAAGTGTCTTCTTCGGTCAAAATTTCTAGTGAGTCGACTATCAAACAAGAAGGCAGTGCCACAGAAGCCATTTTAACTAAGGAACTGAAATCTGAATCGTACGCTAAAAAATCTTTAGAGAGTTCCCAAGCTGAATCAAGATCAGAAGTGACTATTCAGTCATCTACAGAGGCAGCTGTTGAAAAATCATTAGAAAGCGCTTCTAAAGCCGCATCTGAAACTGCATCGTCAGAGTCTTCCTCTAGAAAAACAATCAAAACTGCTGTGGAAATTGAGGAGAAAAAAGCAAAGAAAGAAGAGGAAGTAAGCATGTCGGAATCTGGTAAATTCAAGAAAGAAGAAATTCATGATACCCTTTCTGCTGACGAGAGAAATGTAAGGGAGAAATCGGCCGAAGAAAAGTTGGAAGAATTGGACGGGCGACCCAAATTTATAAAGACAATACATGGAGCAAGCATTGAGCGTAAGTTTTTTCTTGTCTAATTACTTATTTATTTTCTTGAACTGTACAAAACTACATATCTTTTTTATCATTCATAAGCACGCAGCAATGCTTTAGTGCACTTTTTCAATGCACTCTTCAACTTTTTTAATTATTCTATTCCTCTATCTTAACAAAACATGGAAAAATTAGGAAACTTTTAGAAAATTACAGATTACATTTCAATTTAAAATATAGCGTAATTTGTTTCACTCAATTTTACTGATTGGAATGTTTCTCAAAATTCGCTTTTTACCTTTAATCTCCTTCCTTCTGCATCAGCTGGACAGAGGGCACACTTTGAGGCGACACTAAATTCTAAGCCGAAGTCTTTCGTATGGCTTAAAGACAACAAGCAATTAAACGGCAGCAATAATTTCTCCGGACGACTACAGTTCGGTTTCCACGAATTAACCAACACTTTTCAAATTACCATTAATGATGCCAAAAAGGAAGACACCGGAATATATTGTGCCATTGCTAAAAACGATAGCGGAGAATCGACCTGTTCGGCACAGTTAGTTGTGCACGAATGTTAGTACGAATGATAACACTTGTTTTCTGTTTAGTAACTCAACCTGGTTTTTATTTAGTTTCTATTTTCCTTTTTTTTGCTTGTTCCGTAACTAACAATCATGTGTGGATGTGTTTAATTTGAATTCGTCGGGATTTGTTGGTTTGTTTGCTGGTCCAGCCTACTTAAAAATTAATATTGAACCCGGGATGAGGAATGTTCATTAATTTTCTGTTTTGTACATACACTATTTATACATCAAATCATAAATCTAAAATAGCCCATAGAACGCTAGCTATTTTGAACAATTAAGCTTTTCATCTGTTTTTTGGTAAAATTTGAATTTGGTTTTGGATTATTCAATTTTTATTCTTCATCAAGATATTAATAAACGCATTAAATTTAGTGACGACAGAAGAAACAATTTCCAAATCTAATGTAGACAAACCGGAGTTCGTAATATCAATGAAAGACGCAGAATTATTAGAAGACACCTATCTTCGCTTTATGGTGAAAGTTATAGGGGAACCACATCCGGACGTTGCATTGTAAGTGTGCACATCTTAATTAAATAATTTGAATAATTTAATAAAAACATTGTACTCTTCAGCTTCAGGGAAGGTAAAAAGATACCAGAAAATTCCGAGAAATATCAAATTATCAAGGAACACGCTGAGAAAGGTTTCTACGAACTGGTTATACCAGTCGTTAAAAAATCCGACGCAGGAACATACAAATGTGTAGCCACAAACAAACATGGCGAGACAGCTTCAGAAGCTAACCTCACAGTAACCGGTACGTCTTTACCTTCCATTAAATCATTCAACCTCAACACTTTACTTATTTAGATAACAAGAAAATATTCGAGGAAATGCCTGAAGGAGAACTCCTTCCGCCAGGAGAGAAGCCAGTATTCCACTGGAAGAAAGACGGCATACCCTTCGATCCTGACGAACGTTTCAAAGTTCTGATGGGCGACGACGAAGATTCACTGGCCCTCGTATTTCAAAAAGTCAGACCTGACGACGTGGGGCTGTATACGTGCGTCGCTCAAACTTCCAGAGGTCATATCAGCTGCAGTGCAGAATTGACCGTGCACGGTACGGTGAACCAATTGTTCAGGGAGCCGGAGAAACCGAAGCTCACCGTCATTAAGAAAGATCCCATAGTTAATGTCGGGGGATCTGCTATGTTGGAATTGCAAGTCAAAGGCTATCCCAAGCCGAACATTAAATTCCAGCACGAAGGAAAGACCATCGAAGCCAGTAAAAAACATAAGTGAGGGATTGTTTAAATGTGTTAAACTTAGGAAATTATTGATTTTTATTTCAGGATTCTCTACGAGGACGAAGAAAGCGTTTCTCTTGTTATTAAAGACGTGCAATCCAGTGATGCTGGAAAGTATACTTTCATTGCCGAGAATGAATTGGGCATCGATACGGCAGATATGAACCTAACTGTTAAAGGTAAGATATCTATTTCTAGATGCAATTCGTAACTACATATAGTTTGTTGTGAAATAAATTAATAATTGGAATCTGGGAAAATTTATAAATATATACCTAAACAAAAATGTTCACAACTCGTCAATTTTAGTGATTCTAATCTTAATCTATAAAAAATTGGTAAAAACTTTTCCAGATGACATAAAATCTATCTAAGATACCAACATATTTCAAATTTAATTATCATAAATTCGCTATCATTAATTTTTACAGCTACATCTACAAAACAAGAAACAGAAATACAAGATTGTTCACTCACCATAGGTACATTAATAGACATCAATCGATGTCTGTCTATAGTCTTGTTCTAAATATTTACACACATTTCACTAACAACTCATTTCATCTAATTTCTTTCTACGAGTAAATAAGCAACTAGCTTTTAGAAATATCTCTTAGGTATGTTTGCAGCGAATTTTCTATGTGTACACACCGTTTTTCAGATACTTCGGTTTATTCTGTGAGGTGGAGTAATGAATTGTTATTAATGTGCTATTAACATCAAAATAACGAACAGGTATTCACGGGTCTATTCTATTATCCATAGAAAACGTTATACATATACTTTGACAACATTTTTTTTTACAAATAACCATTGGATAGTAAATTCACGACCTAAGATAATAATAAATTCTTTGCGTGTCAAAATATTTACTGAGGAAATATGTTTTATGATATATAACATAGATTGCTCCACTTCACTTTATAGTTTCAGATATGATTACTTTTAGCATGAACTATTTTTACTATAAATTTGATTTCTACTCTCAGATTTATCCTTCTTGAATATAATAATTGATTATTGTAAATTAAAATTTCAGCTGCGCCAAAAATTAAAACTAAAATGGAAGATATTTCCGTCCATGCCGATATCCTGTTAAAAATGGAAGTGGAAGTCGAAGGTATTCCTAAACCTACTGTACAATTTTACAAAGATGGTAAAGTAATTAAGCAAACGGAAAACATCAAAATTATCGAATCTGGTGAAAAACACATACTTCAAATCGAAAAAACGTCGTTGAAAGATTCAGGTATGCCGACGAACAGCTTCCTAAAATGAGAGTATATAAAAATATTGTTGGTTTAGGTTCCTATTCGGTGGTTGCGACAAACGAAATGGCCCAAGTATCCCAATTCTGGAATTTGGATGTGTACTCTAAACCGAAAGTGACCCAAAAAATGGGATCAGAAAAAATAATATCGCAAGGCGAGAACCTGGAGCTCAAAGTTAAAGTCGAATCCGAGCCGAAATCGGAAGTGAAATGGTATAAAGACGAAGAGGAAATCCAATCCAACGAACACTACACTGTTAAGGAGGACAATGATTCTTACATACTAAAAATAACAGGTGCTGTAACCACGGATGCTGCCCGCTTCAAATGCAGAGCTTTAAATATACACGGAACAGTCGATGATGAAGTTACGGTCAATGTCAAGAAACCACCAAAAATAATACAAGGTCTGAGGGACATGACAGTCGTTGAGCACGACAAAAACGTTACTCTTGATGTAAAACTTGAAGCTTTCCCCAAACCAACAGTAAAATGGTAAATCCCGGTAAGTCTTACACGAATATATAAAATTTACTCGCACTTTTAGGTACTTAGACGAGGTAGAAATTAAGGAAACTCGCACGGAATTCACCAGATTAGAAATGGACGATGGAGTGAAGCTCGTTATTAAAGAAGTCACCAGCGAACTTTCAGGACAGTACACATGCAAGTTGAGCAACGAATGCGGCGGAGCTGAAACCAGCGCCAAGCTGACTGTTAATTGCGCACCTCGCATCATAAAGCATCTCAAAGACACCACTATCGAGGAGGGAGCCACGTTGCACTTGGAAGTTGAAGTGGAAGGCTGCCCGTCCCCGACTGTAAAATGGTTGAGGAACGGTCGTGAAGTTTCAGCGGACGCTCGCATCAAAATTAGCAAGGACACTCAAAGACATGAAACTTTCAATCTAGCCGTCAATCTCATCAAATACGAGGAGCAAGGGGAGTACGAAGTTATTGTTACCAACTCGCTTGGTACCGTCACCAGTAAAAGCATCGTCACCGTGCAGAGTAAGTCACTGTTATAACTACTTTATTCGCATTTAAATTTATTAAAATGATAAGTCCGTTAGAAATAGAACTATTTAAATTTCTATAAACTGTTAAAATGGTCCGAATGAAACAAGTTTTTATGAACAAATAAAATAGATGTAAACTGCTATAATATTTGAAGTAATTGTTAAGGTAAGTGACTTGTGATTGAATCGTTTCCCTGTGGAGTAAACGTTTTAAGCATGTTTGCATTCCCTTGTTTTTTAAAAAAGATTTACGAAAAAATCTTAAAAATTATCCATTTTTATACTACACAAGTCGTCGTTATTCGTTATTATAATACCCTTTACCCATCTAACAAATTACAGAAGTTACACATACGGACGCGATCGAAGAAACCGAAGAAATACCGAAAGTCGAAGTTCTCGAGAAACCGAGTGCTGCTAAGGAAGCAGAAATCGAAGAAAAGGTCGAAGAAGAAGTTGAAGAACCGAAGAAACTTGATGTTAAAGACGTTGATAATAAACCTAAAGGTAGGAGCTGATATTTTAAGAGGAAACCAGTACCGTTATTACTTTATTTAAATTCATAAAGGAGAATAATCGTGCAACTGGTTACTTCATTAGTTTTGTAGAGCGAATATATTGAATTCTTATAAAAATTTTATACATATTATAGTACTATCTACGTAGTATAATATTGCTTAGTAGTTCATTTTTTGTTTGTTTTGGCAGACGCTTTCTATGTGTTTTATACTTCTCATCAGTACAGCAATTTTGAGATATTGCTGGTTATATTTTCATTTACCTATTCATATTTCATGATAAAACACGTTAATCTTAATATACATTTCACACAAATAGGGCCTAAACTTGGCAAAACTGAAATTTCTGAAGAAAAAGAGATCGGTGCTGAACCGTTAGTGGAGGAACCGGAATCTCCTGTTCCCAAAAATCGAGGCAATATCGCTGATGTCGAGGAATCAGAAATTATTGCTGTGGAAGCAATGGAAAATGTTGAAGAATACGAATTACCTAAGCCAAAATCAAAGCCTAAGCATTCAATTTCGATCGAAGAAATTCAAGAGCCAGCTTCTTACAGTAAAGGAGAGAAGTCTACTGGAAAATCAAAAACTCCTGGGGTTGCTACAGCAGAAACAGCGGAAGTTTGTGATATCACAACAGATTCTAAATCTAAATCAATTGATGCCGAAGAATCAGATAATTCTAAAAAACTGCAACGAGGAATTTCAGCTACAAAGGATAAAATTGAAATATCAGAAATAGACGAAGATACCAAGCCAAAAACCGCTAAAACTAAAGAAATTGATGAAAAGCCTAAACTAGCTAATTTAGCGAAAGTTGAAGATATCGATATTATTGAAAAGAATGATCAGCCACGGAAGCTCTCTGAGAAAGATGTAAATAACGATGACCAAGCAAATTCCAAACGAGCCAAATCTGCCATTATTGAAGAAGCTCAGCTTACGGAAGAAGATGATAAAATTCCGATGAAAGTTGGAGAAAAATCAATAGATAGACAGGAAAGCCAAAAAGGAATCCGGGACTACGATGAAACGGACGAGGTAACCGAAAACTTGCTCAAACGAGCGCAACATCAAAGAAGCTTGGTGGAGGATCTAACCGAAAAGCCAGAAACACCTCAAGAAGATTTTACTAATATAGCAAATAAAACAAAAGAAGGTACAAATATACTTCTCACTGCTTAATACATAAACACTATAATTTAAATACCTATACTTAAAAGCACTTTTCACAAATATTTATAAATACCTCCCTATTATTTCTATTATTTCCTGTGTTTAATTTATTGTAATAACTTTTGTCTTTGTTATAATTAACTGCAGGCTTGCTTGAATTAACTTCACTGGCACTTCTAACAGGCTATAAACTACATGCATATTGGTAAGTATAATAATCGGGCATCTAAGTTATTAATATACTTTCGTTAATAATGTCTATTAAATTTTATCAACAGTGTCTATAATTAACTTATTTCACTGTTGATGGAATACTGGTATTAATAAATTAGAGTATATTGATAGCATACCATAACTCCTTGTATTATTATTATTATCGTACAGGGTGTTTTCGAACTTGGGGTTTAATTTTTATAAGAGAGGTGAAATTCTCTGGTTAATAACAAAAAAATTAAAAATTATAGAACTATGCAGTGATTATTTCTTACAATTTAAGTAAAAATAAAACAAAATTATGAACTCACCTATTTTGTTTCCCGTTTAAACCATTGGAGCTCACTTGAAATTTGCCTTCTTTATCCGTAGGAAGCATATCAGTAATTTCATATCGTTCCCATGCGCGAGGCAATGCAATTTTTCCATATCACCGAACCGAACAATAATTATGTATAACTTTAAACGAAGTTGTAACAAAAAATTTATTGCGCAACTAAGTTAATAAACGTACTACATTGTAATTCTGTCGAAATAAAACTGGGGATAAAGCTGCTCAAAAACTATCGACAGCCGGTCGATGATAAATCGAGATTGGAACTGATAACTGCGTGCTGATAGGCGCGCATGCAATCAAGTAGGGGATGCTAAGGAGGGATTATTTGCAAGAGAGATACTTCATTTTTCATTCATCTTATAATTGCCTTAACTTCTTTGTTACAAATCTTTGCTTACAAATAATTGCTATTAATTTGAGCTGTCGTCATAAGAAATTAGTCCAAGTTCCGAAATACCTTTTATGAATAAAGAAAACTTATTTAGTTTTCATCAGTATATCCTCTTAATTGGATTTAATGAAACTATATTTTTCTAAACAGCTGAACCAATAGTCTTGGCCACTAACATGAAAGACGGTTCTCGTCCTGAATCCTTGGACATCACATACATAGTTAAAGGATTCGCCAATCCTCCACCTGTAGCTACTTGGACGTTGGATGGAAAGGAAATAAAGCCGGATGGTAACTTGAGAATGAAAATTAGCCAAAACGGCGAAGAATTTAAACTGGAAATCCAGAAACTTGATTTAAAGGATGCCGGTGTTTATCAATGTGTACTAAGCAATCCGGTCGGAAAGATTGTGCAGCAAGCTGTGCTTGATGTCACACGTTAGTATCTTATAGTAGCAGAATTATACAATAATTTATTAATAAAATATATTCCTTGCAGCTGAAAAAGAATTGAGGCGACCTAAAATAAAGGAGGGATTGAAAGATCAGTCAGTTGTAAAGAAAAATCAAGTGCAATTCAAGGCTGTTATTATTGGTGATCCTGTTCCAGATATTACTTGGTATGAATAAAATTTAGACATCTATTTATCGATATTTTTGTCATTACACAGTCGCGAATATTTATGTTTAATTAATTATTAATAGGTGCAGAGACGGAAAAGAAATTACTAACGAAGAATTTGAGAAGCACAAGATGATTTTGGAATCTCACGACATTGAAATTGAAGACGGTCTAAAGGAATGCACTTTTACATTAACTATACCTAGATGTAAGTAAAACATATTACCTACCCTGCTACTTCTATTGATCCAGTCCTATTCAACTTCAAAAATTAAATTTGTTTAGCCTCTATTGTACCATTCGTATTTTATAGGTGATTCTTCCGTCGAAGGCAAGTACAAAATCAAGGCGAAGAACAAATGGGGCTCGGCCGAGAGCAGCGCCGACTTGACTATCGTCATGCGTCCGGAAATCGAAGGTCCTTATGACACCAAAGTAGTGCCCGGAGAAGCCACCGAATTTACTGTGGTCATCCAAGCCAATCCAGAGCCTTATGTAGTCTGGACGAAGGATGATGTGGTCGTTAAAGGAAGCGATCTGATTAAAATCGTGGAGGACAAGGCAAATAAAACGTATAAATTGGTGTTTCATGATGTTAAATTAGGCGACGAGGGTTATTATAAGGTTACTGCTAAGAACGAATTGGGAGAAGCCTTTTCGGAAGCACGGCTTAGGACAGTCAGTAAGTTTGTTTATTAATTTACTATTAAACACGAATGAATTCTTTGGGATAGCATGTCTCAAGAAAATCAAACACCTATTGAATAATTAAATGTCACGATTCGAAAAATAATTCGAATGATTACGTTTTTTATTAAAAAATAGTTATGACTTAACTCCAAGAAGTTGCTTCTGATACAATTCTCTTTGAATCACACGTTACTTACATGAAAACTTTTATTTACAGAAGAAGCAGAACCAACTAGTAAGTTAACATTGCGCAAATTGCTAGTTTTGCACATAAATAAAGCACAAAACGTATTAATATGTTAGAAAAGATATTTACAAAAATATATTTATACAAGCTACCGCTTGCGCTCAATTACTATCATTATTTTTAACAAGATTATTAAAAGCGTATTACACAAATCACGATTTTAGCCACATAAAATTAAAAAGTTTTTTAATACAATAAATATAATCAAATAGAATTCACCAAAATTAGTAAACATGCAGCGAATCATCTGAGCTTAATTGAACTAATATAATTCATTACAGCTTTGACTTAAACTACTAATATTTGCATCTTATCGGTTGTTGAGTTTGATTTTTGCTTTAGCCGAACGACCAAAATTCATTACCGGCTTAAATGACGATCAAATCGGACAGAAATCAGAACTGATTCTCATGGTCAGGGCTGATGGTTTGCCCAAACCTGAAATACGTTGGTTTTTAAACGGAAAACCGGTAACCGAGGACGAAAACGTTAAAATTGAAACCACCACCGATGCTCAAGTGACTAGTAAATTGATCGTAAAGAACTTCGATACAGAGCATGAAGGAATCGTAAGTTTAGTCACACCATTATTGCTATTTATTTTTTTACATAATTTTTACTTTAGTATAAAGCAATGGCTATTAACGTAGTCGGAGAAGCGGAAACCACATCAAGAGTTACAATGCAACAAACAGCCCCCTCGTTTGGAAAGAAATTAGATAGGAACTTAGATGTTAGTGAAGGTGAACCATTAGAACTTAAAGCTAAAATCTACGGCAGTCCATCACCAAAGGTGACATGAAAGGTTTATAATTTATTTTGCATTGTTAACCTGTTTCTTGATCACTGCTTAGGTAACATGGTATAAAGATGGTGAGCCAATATCGCCAGACGATGAAAACATAAAAACCACCATATTGCCGGATGGTACAGTAAAGCTTAACATAGACAAATGCAAACCCTCCGATAGTGGAGCTTATAAATTGGTGGTCAGCAACAGGAATGGAGATGCTTCTTGCCTTTGCGCTGTCGCTGTAACACGTATGTATCGCAGCTTTCTAAAAATTCGTTACTTCATACCACTTTTTTAGCGAAACCTAAGAGACCAAAGTTCCTGAAATGTTTCAAAGACGCCAAAATACCAATCGGTGAAAGTCTGCGCTTGGAAGCCAAAGTGGAAGCTTACCCACCGCCGGAGATAAAATGGCTCAAGGATGGCGTACCCGTGAGAGCATCCTCTAATATCCGTTTCGAAAACCACCCCGATGGCCGAGTGGCTCTCGTCGTAGATGTAATGAAACCAGAAAATGCCGGAAATTACCAGCTTGTACTAACTAACAAACTAGGCGAAGCAACCGGAGACGCTAAGATAGAAGTAGAGAAAAAGCCAGTGAAGCCGGAATTCATCAAGAGGCTCAGCCCGCAAACGGTAGTGGAAGGTTTCCCAGTTAAATTGGAAGTAAAAGCCGAGGGTTTCCCAACCCCTAAAATCACTTGGTACATAGATTATGAAACTTACGAAACCAAAAATTGTAATTTTAATGAAACTTTTAGGAGCAGGAATGGAGCTGAAGTGATATCAGATAACAAGCATATTAAAATTATCGAAGAACCAGATGGTTCCAGCGCTCTTTATCTAGACAGTGCCGACGTCATGCGAGACGCTCTTACCTACAGAGCAATCGCCAGCAACGAAGCCGGAGAAGCTGAAACATCGGCACCATTAACAGTCAAAGAAGCTTCCAAGCCGGGAGAACCGGAAGAACGGCCACAATTCTTGCATGGACTGAAAGACGTTATCACAGATGAAGGCCAACCTTTGGTCATTGAAGTAGGTTTCACTGGAAACCCCATACCGAGCGTCGAGTGGACCAAAGATGGAGAACCGATCGAACCGTCAGAAAGGATTTTAATGACATGCGATGGCAGAAGGGTAAAAACTGTTTCTATATATACTTTATTTCTTGGAATAACTCCTATAATTACAAGAGCTCTTTTACATATTAGCACAATATATTTTTGTAGGTTGGTTTAAAAATTGATAGAGCACTTCCTTCCGATGCCGGAGTTTACGGAGTCAAAATTATCAACGCCTTGGGAGACGACTCCAATCAATGCAAAGCTACTGTTAGAAAAGTGTTTATGCCTCCAACGTTTACTCAAAGATTCACAGATTTGCAGCAGGTAAGTCATTCTGAATCAAGCAAATCTGAACCACTAATATAATTCTACTGATAATTTTTTGTAGCTACCGGGAAGAGACGCCAAACTTCCATGTAGAGTGACTGGTGTCCCTCAACCGGACGTGATCTGGACCAAAGACGGCGAGCCAATCAGCAATTCCGATAAATATACGATTAAAAGAGATGGAGATCTCTGTTGTCTGTATATTTTCGATTGCAACGATCAAGACGCCGGTATATACAGAGCTACAGCCGTTAACCAAGAAGGTCAAGACGAATGTACAGCATCCCTGGAAGTTGTAAAAGAAATGTAAATTTATTTGGAACCGTGAAATGTATTTGTTGAATTAATTATTCGTTATTTTAGCAAACAAGCCAAGAAAATAGAACCACCCGTCTTCTTGAAACGCATTGGAGACACGGAATTATTCAAGGCCATGACGGCGAAATTTACGGCTTGTGCTTCAGGCATACCGGAACCTACAGTAGAGTGGTTCCACAACGATAAAAAAATATTCCCGTCTACCAGAATTAAAATGGACAAAGACACAGCTGGACTGCTTAGACTTACAATATCAGGAGTCGATGAAGATGATCTTGGAAAATACACCTGCAAAATATCTAACGAACATGGCAGCGACATTTGCCATGCTACTCTGAAATTTGACGAAGGTAGAAATTTAATTTACTTGCTAATTTATTAGGTTAATTAAATTTTCACATCTTTAGGTCTTGAACAAAAACCAAAACGTCCCATAACCGATCAATACACCGACTTCGATAAATACAAAAAAAGCGGCGCACCAATGCCGATATCGGACCCACCGATCATTTCCCAAATGACCGACAGACATTGCACATTGTCCTGGAATCCGTCGATTCCTTCCGGGCCTAGAGCACCAGTTACCTATCAACTGGAAATGTGCGAATTACCGCATGGTGATTGGTTCACAGTTAGGTCTGGTATCAGAAGTTGCACTTGCGGAGTCAGAAATTTGGAGCCTTTCCGAGATTATAAATTTAGAGTTAGAGTTGAGAATAAGTACGGAATCAGCGATCCTTCTCCATACGCTATAACCCATAGGTGAATATATCCAATTTTTAGATAATACCTTTTACAAAACCAGGAATAATTTGTTTGAATGTACCTAACTACAGGAGTAGTTTTGGTCTAATATTTAATAATATTTAATAACTTTTAGTTTAAAGAAATAAACCCAATTAAACTAAAATCATTAAAATCGACACCTTTGCAAATAAAATTTACACCTAGTGAAACGTTACAGGAGTGAATTTGTTGCCATGTTCTAAATCTTGTTTTAGGGAGAAATTAGAGCCCGACTTGCCCAAATTCCGACCCTATTTACCTCCCGAGATCGATTTTCGACCGGAAACATCTCCGTACTTTCCTAAAGATTTCGATATCGAAAGACCACCTCACGATGGTATGGCTCAAGCTCCGAGATTCTTACGTCAAGAACATGACACCCAGTATGGAGTTAAAGATCAGAACACAAATCTGTTCTGGTTCGTTTATGGTTACCCCAAACCAAAGATGACCTACTATTTTAATGACGAACTCATTGAACCAGGCGGTCGATTCGATATGAGCTACACCAGAAACGGGCAAGCGACGTTATTTATCAATAAGTACGTTCAACAATTTGTATGGCTAATTTTAGGGCTTTTATTGCTTGTTACGCTCGTTTATCCTTTTGCTTTTTGGCTTCTTTGGAAAAATTTAATGTAGAAAAAATTGTTTTTTGCAAGCATGGCAACAATATATTTTCTAACAAAAAGTATATAAGTGCTCTAACTAACTCGCAAAATTTAGACATTATGTACCTATTTCTTAACACTAAATTGGTTACATTACAATGAAACTTTCTTCAAAGTCCTTTGTTAAACACGATTCTTTTTTATTTCGAAATCGTTTTTCCAGAATGCTGGAAAGAGACGTGGGTTGGTATGAAGCCGTTGCCAGAAACGAGCACGGAGAGGCGAGGCAAAGAGTACGTTTGGAAATAGCAGAAATACCCTACTTCATTAGAAGACCGGAAATCGAGTACGTTATGCTTAGAGGTAAAGCCAAATTCGAGGCTAGAATCGCTGGCGTGCCATATCCCGAAATCAAATGGTACAAAGATTGGAAGCCCCTTGCACCATCTACTAGAATAAAAGTCAGTACCTACCTACACGTACCATCACATTGCTTTATTGTACGGCATTTTTTTGCAGATTGCATTTATCGAACCTGACATAACCGTGTTAACAATTCACGATGTAATTCTAAAAGACGAAGGCTTGTACTCAGTAAGTGCCCGTAACGTAGCTGGCTCGACATCTGCTAGTGCCATGCTATACGTAGAAGAAAATGAGCACGAGTATAAATTGAGGAACTACTACAACTTGGCTCCAATTAGACCCAAGAAACGCACGTACACCGATTTCTACGATATCGGCGATGAATTGGGCCGTGGAACCCAAGGAATCACCTCGCACGCTGTGGAAAGGCTCAACGGTAAAAAACCTGCAAAAAATATTTAACCTGCAGCGTTGTGTATTCATATTTTTTCTTGTAACATAGGCCGAAACTACGCCGCCAAAGTAATGCACGGAACAGGAGACCTACGTCCTTGGATGTACAATGAATTGGACATGTTGAACGAATTCCGTCATAAAAAACTCATTTCCCTTCACGATGCCTACGAGACCGACGATTCGTTGACGCTGATATTGGAACTAGCGTCGGGCGGCGAATTGGTAAAAGATTACCTATTGAAAACGGATTATTATCGAGAAAGCGACATCGCCGGATTTATGCGACAGGTGCTCCAGGGCCTGGATTATATGCACGACAGAGGATACGCGCACATGGGCTTAAACGTAAGTTTCTATACTTTCATTCTCTTATTTTCAATCATTCGATCATCGCCATTTTTAGCTAGGGGATCTCTTGTTATCGCATCCAGGCGGAGACGATCTGAAAATCACAGATTTCAGTCTATCGAGACGAATCCAGCACGGAAGCTTCTACCCTCTAAAGTTCGGTATGCCCGAATACGTGAGCCCGGAGGTAATTAATGGAGATGGAATCGGATTCGGTCATGATATGTGGAGCGTCGGAATCATAACATACATCCTTCTATCAGGAAGATCGCCGTTCAGAGGCGACAACGACAGAGAAACACTAACCAACATTAAATCTGGAAAATGGACTTTCGACGATGAATGGTGGTCGAATATCAGCGTAGAAGGTAGAGACTTCATCAGCAGATTGTTAGTTTACGACGTCGAAGGTAGAATGGACATTAGAAGCGCTTTGAGACACCCGTGGTTAGAACGAGCTGATAAAAGATACAGTGATGAATTCCAAATTAGAAGTACATACCTCAGCGATTACTGGAGATTGTACAGGTAAGTTTTAATAACTCATAAATAAAAGTAAAGTTGTCAAAAAATACTCTTCACTCCCTATAATCGTTCGTTTAACATCTCTCTAGATTTCACCATCTATTATTATAAACGGCGCAAGTTATAAAAATACCCTTGATTACACGCTTGCTGTAATTATTTCCGTTCTTTCTCGGTCCCCGAATTCCCAATTCTATGTGCCAAGTTATTTTTAATCGAAAATAAATCGTCTATTGTTGAATAAATAGATCAGTTCAATTTTAAGTCGCGTTAACAATGGATGATATACAAAAGAGTATGATTGAAAATAACAGGGAGAGAGAAGAAATCGAAGAAACATTTAGATATAACATAAAAATATTTAATGGGTTCGATAAACTCGAAGCGCACAAGAAACTTTATCACATATCCGAATATGAATTGTATAAAATAGAAACGATGTTATCGTAAGTTTCGGGGAAATTGCTGCTTATTAATATTTCTTATTTTTGGTACATAATTTTGATTGTTCTTAGGGAATGGTATGATAATGCTTCGTGCAGAAGATGGTTCAGGCGAAGGCCCTTGGAAGGAGCTTTCACTCATCCTTCGAAAATGGTATATCCTCCAGGAGACTACGATACGCCTCGATCGACACCTGCACCTTTGGACAGGACTCCAAGGACGCGAACGCCATGGGAAGATCAATTACCAACGAGGTCTCCTCTTAATTACGAAATCGGGGTTATTAAATCAGAGAGCCAGTAAGTACCCTTATTCGACATTGTCATCAAATTCTACTTTCCTAATTTTTTTAGTTATCAAAACGGACCAGATACATACCTTCTGCAATTAAGGGATGTTGATTTTCCTGTTCGTCTTCGTGAGTACATGAAAGTTGCCGCTAATCGCGGACCAGGCGCAGGATATATCATATCAGATGAAAATGGCTACGATTGGAGGGTGAGTCAATTTGATTTTGTATTTGAGAAATAAGGAAGTTACTCTTAATATTGCCCTACTCTGTGAACTTTCTTGTTTCAGACTCCCATTATTCGGGAAAGACGTAGATTCACTGATATAATGGATGAAGAAATAGACGACGAAAGAAAAGCGCGTATAAACAGATATGGATCAGTGGAAAGAGAACCTACAACTAGAAGAATTCGACATGAAATCGGTAATAAATGAACATAAAAAAATGGAATAATCTGTATGTTCTAATTTCTTTAGGATCTCGATTGGACGCCTACGTGGAAGCGGAAGCTTTCCTGGAATCCAAACAAGATGGGCGACTACCATTCTTTAGAGAAAAACCGAATTTAACAGCGATGCAAGAGGGAAAAGATTTGGAACTCGTTTGCTTGGCGGTTGGCGAACCTCAACCAATCGTGCAATGGTTCAAGTAAGCTTATTCCTATTACTCTAATAATGGAACAGTAAATTCTGCAGCTAATTCTCTTTTTTCAGAAATGACTCCATTGTCGCCGAATCGCACAGGATTAAAATCTTCACAGACGCTGATGGTAGATCTCACTTTAAACTAACACCGGCCCTCAACTTCGACCAAGGAGCATACAAAGTAGTAGCCCGTAACAAAATTGGCCAGACGATTACAAGAACCCGAATCGTCTTAGGTCTAGTACCAGACGAACCGGATAGTCCGGAAGCGCAACAAGTATCAGATACGGAAGTTTTACTCACCTGGAAGCAGCCCAGGTTCGATGGCAACGCTGCAGTAATATGCTATCGCCTCGAATACAAGGCAGCTGACGAATTGGACTGGGTAAAGAAAGCTGATAACATCGATCACGAATTCTATCTAATGAGCGGTTTGGAATCCAATAAAAGCTACATATTCAGACTAGCAGCTAAGAATTCGATTGGATGGAGCGATCCTGGCGTACCTTCGGCTTCTGTTACTACTAAACCAGCAGGTAATATCAGCACAAATGTGGATTCTTTAACAATGGATAATTTATTAACTTTTAAGGTTCGCCGAAGATACAATTAAGCAAAGCTATGGTACACTTGCAACAAATAACAGACAGTGGTAGAGAGGCAGAAGAAGGTGGTAGATCTCAATTGGACTACTCTTTAGAGTCCGCGCCGGTTGAATGGGAAGAATCGAACGTTCAAGAACAATACAACTTCATATCTGAAATGTCAAGGTAGGTAATGGCAAAAGTTTTTTTCTGTAATAAAACGTATCTTTTCTCTTCAAGGGGAAAGTTCTCGGTGGTGCTAAAGGGCGTTGATAAACGTAATGACACCGTGGTAGTTGCGAAAATTTTAGATTATAATGAGAAAACGAAGGAAGATGTTGATGGCGAATTCGCAGCACTCAGATCACTGCGACATGAGAAAATTGCTAGTCTATTATCGGCCTATCGAACGAACGGAACAGCCGTTTTAGTTATGGAAAAGCTGCAGGGTGCTGATATTCTCACCTACTTGGCAAGTCGGCACGAATATTCAGAACAAACGGTCGCTTCAATTATTTACCAAGTAAGTAAAGAATATTTTAAATATTCATAAGAAACTTGATAATTTTAAAATTCCTCTTTTTTTAGGTTTTAGACGGAATACAATACTTGCACTGGCGAGGATTGTGCCATTTAGATCTTCAACCTGACAACATTGTCATGAGTGGAGTACGATCAGTTCAAATCAAACTGGTTGATTTAGGCTCGGCGCATAGAGTAACTAAATTAGGAACAGATGTACCGATTGTGGGACACCCAGATTATACTTGTAAGTATTTACTCAACCGAAAAAAAAATTCTCAAGCAGAAATCAATGTGGCTACATTACAAGCTAATGTAATATATTTCAGCTCCTGAAGTTTTGGCTCAAGAGCCTGCATTCCCTCAATCTGACATCTGGACTGTTGGCGTTTTGACATATGTTATGCTTTCTGGAACTGCACCATTCCGAGGAGAGGACGAAAATGAGACCCGTCAAAACATACTATTTGTTCGTTACAGATTTGAAAACCTGTTTCAAGAAGTTACCCAAGAAGCTACAAGATTTCTCATGCTTCTATTCAAACGTCATCCAAAGTGAGTAATTGAGAATTTCAAAATTATGCGCAATTAAACATATGTATGTATAATTTTTTTAGCAAACGGCCATCTCCAGAAGAATGTCATGAGAACAGATGGTTATTGCCTTCAGATTTTATGATCAAGAAACGTGAAAGGGCGGTATTCTTAGGCCACAGAATTAAGGAATATTCAGAAGAATACCACAAGGAAAAAGAATTATCTTCACAACAATCAGCAGGTTCATCAGGAATAAAATTAATAAGATCGCAAAGTATACAAGAAGAATTACTGACTGCACCTTAGTAACTGTTATTGTTCTTATGCATATGTTGTAAAATAATGTTTATATGTGTTTACATTGTTTCTATATTATTTGATTTACAAAATTTTCGATACACTCGAGTGGTTTTTGAACTATTTGATTATTCAAACATTATCCAAATCTAAAAAAATATCAATTGAGTTATAAAAAATTAATTGATACCATTGCTACATTGTTAAAAATTTTTGTTTTTGTTGATTTATGACTTTATTTTTTTTTGTTCTACTAATAAAGTAATATAAATAAAAATCTATGTTTTTAATTAATTAATTTAATACAACATTCTTTCAGACTTAAGATATATCATATTCAAAACTATTTAGTTCTATTTGAAAAGAATGAAGGATGTCAATATAAAGTTTATCAATTATAAATTTAAAATTTACTGGCATTACCTTTTTCTTTGTTTACAACAGCCTGAACGTGATTAGAGATAATTTCGAATGGATTTTGTTGAAATGATTTATCCTTTATAGCCCTTTTAAAGAAGTCAATGTTACTAAAAATTTTCTTCTTTCGTTGATTTGCCTTCTCAATGGCTTTTTTCTTCTTATGTTTTTGAGAGTCTTCATATTTTACTCTTTTCTTATTACTCTCCATTAGAGATTCCAGAGAAGGTAAAGCGTCATGTAAAGAGTTTATGTCTCCTATAATGGATATTTTCTTTCTTTTTTCTTTAATTTTTTCTTCCTTCTTCAACTGTTTAGCTGCATCTACTTTTTTCATCAACAAAGACTTCTTCAGGTTCAATTTGTCTTTCTTTTTAATCAGCTTGTTATCAATTTGTTTGCTTAATTTAATTGATTTGTATGTATTACTGTTTTTCTTTACTTCATTTTTTAATGAGCCAGTGGTTATATTACAGTCTTTTACTGCATCTGCTCGAAAATTAAGTTTCACTCGTTTCTGAAGTTTTTCTTTAATCTTCACAATTTTTCCTTTAGGTGTTACCTATAAATTAATTTATTAGGAACCAAATAGTTTAATTAATTAAAAATGTTTTTATTTTTAAATTACTTACTTTGGAAACTGAAGCAGAAAATTGTTCTTTATTATTTTTAAATTTTCCCATTATTTATATTAAGTCCACTCACTAGTAAGAACGCGATTATAACCTTAAAAAATCTTCTTGTTTAAATTTATTATTTAAATTCGTGCTAATCTCATAAGGGTCATAAGCCCACTGAATACGGAAGTTATGTACCAGAATAGAAGAATCTTGTAATGACAGTTGACACATGACAAATGACTTCAGTTTTCAACAAATTTCAACTCATCATCGTTTGTTAACAAAATTGGTTCTGTTTTGCTAAAGTTTTACCGAAAAACTTAAATCATGATGCAAACAGGAGTACGTCCCTATTATCCAGACTATTCTACAATTCCCGTTGAACGCCAGATTAATCCGTACGCTGATAATGGAGGGTAAATATCACATTCATAATATCTAATAATTAAATCCTTTTTCATTCTGAATTTGAAAATAGGTTAATTTCACGTTACTGATGATTATTTTCGAATTTCAGAAGCGTAGTAGCAATTGCAGGAAAAGATTTTGTGGTTATTGGCGCAGATACGCGTCTTAGTTCCGGCTTTTCCATATACACTAGGAACCAGAACAAGCTGTTTCCTCTATCTGAGACAACTGTTTTAGGATGTTCAGGTTGTTGGTGCGATACTTTAACGTTGACTCGTATTATAAAGTCTCGTATGCAAATGTACTATCAAGAGCACAACAAGAACATGTCTACAACAGCGGCTGCTCAAATGCTGTCGACCATGTTGTACTATAAGCGATTTTTCCCTTATTACATATCAAACATTCTTGTTGGATTGGATAATGAGGGAAAAGGTTGTGTCTACAGCTACGATCCCGTTGGGCATTGTGAAAAAGCTACCTATCGAGCGGGTGGTTCTGCAGGGGCTTTGCTTCAGCCCTTATTGGACAATCAAATTGGGCAAAAAAATCTACAGAAGCCTTCGCAAGAAGATCTTACTCAGGAAAAGGCCATTTCTACACTGAAAGATGTTTTCATTTCGGCTGCAGAAAGGGATATTTACACTGGTGATAGTGTACTTATTAAAATCATTACAAAAGATGGAATGAAAGAAGAAACGTTTGATTTGAGAAAAGATTAGTTGAATGAATTAAAATTTTGAATAAACATTTGATGTAATTTACTTTTCAATTATCCATATTTAAGTCTTGTGGTTTCCATAACATGTTAATTGAATGAAAACATTTTTTATAGAATAAATGATTTTTCGCAAACAGTTTATCATATTGTAATTAAACATTTTATTATAAATATAGAAGCTTTTCCTAAAAATATAGGTATTGGATAACATTTCTGAATGAGCATAATAATCTGATTAAATAATAAACTAAACATTCTCATTCGTAAATATAAATTTTAGTAAAATGCATTTGATAATTTTTAAGTCAAAAACTTTATTCAATATAAATTGATATGTAAATAATTAATAAGTTCAAAAAATATAAATTATTTCAGTCATAGACCACTACATTGTAATGTTAGGTCTATGAGTTTTTTTCGAAATGTGGTATTATAACTAACAAAATGGTATCATTTAAACTACAAAAAGAGAATTACAAGTTGAGGACAAAATAAGAAATAAAACCACCAATTGTTTATTATATAACTAATATTAGTTTACAGCAACTGCAGTACACAAAGATTTTACTTCTAGAAATGATTTAACATTTATAATACCCTACATATGGGTGTAAGATTGCAAGGATTCTGACAATAAATGCAGACTAATTGATTGGTATGAAAACCATGTTTTAATTTTACAATTTACCGATGTTAACATTAACCCCCAGGAAAAAATGCCTTACTTCTTTTTACCTTTTCCAACAGTCGGTATTTCACCTGGGAGGACTGTCATGGGTTTGCCGAGATCTTTTCCCCTTAATTTGACACCAATAACTCTTTCAATTTTACCAATTATTACATTGTTAGGGATCCCTCTGCCAGCTTCGTAGTCAGTAATTACTTGTGGTTTTTCATTAATTTTAGTAGCGAGATCTTTTTGACTCAGTCCTTTCGATTGCCTACCTTGTTGAATCAATTTACCAACATCCAATGAAATAGTCTCATGTTTTAATTCTTCAGTTTCCCGATCGAGTTTTGCGGTATTCTTAGTAGCCACGTGTTGTTTGTTACTGGCGGCTCCCCCTACGACAATAAAATAAGCTTAATAAATAAAGGCATGCCGAGGTACTACCCTTACATTTTAACTGTGTGTCAACTTGCAGTCCTTGCCTGCGTGCCGCATTCACAGCCTGTTCGCTTTTCATGGTGGAGGCTTTAGGGGCCCGTTTCTTTAAAACAGTCACTGTGTCCCAATCAGACATGGTTAATTTCTTTATAATCGTAGTGGAAATAAACTGAATTTAATATTACTGTATTGTATTACGTCTCGTCTCTCAAAAGTTCCTTTCTTCTTCTTGTTTTGTATATAAAAAAAATGACAAGAAAAACAAGAAAACAATATTTAAAAAAAAGAAGAATATGGTAGGAAGTGCAACTGAAGATGTATTATGTAAGAGTTAACAATTAATGTAAAATATTCTTTTATTTCATTAAAGTGATCAAGCACGATTTAAAATTACAACATTATCCAAAATTAGTAATGTAAAGCAGTTATTTTTACTTTTAATTATTTTTCAATCTCTATAATTAGGCAACACTTTTAACATTGAATTTTGTCTATCATGGTCTAGTAAGGTAAAATAAATTTTTACTTAAAAAATAGTAAATCAATTATTATTTTACCCCCTAAGCAATAAACGCAATCAATAGAATAATCAATAGAATGAATAGAAGAAATAGAAGAATTATTACACAAAAAGAGACAAATGAATCCTTTATTTTGAATTTCCCACTTTATTTTAAACGGAAACTAAAGTAGGCATATGTCAACAATGTCATTTTGTCGCTAAGGTAGATTTCACTTGTCTTTTTGATAACGAAGTAAGCACGTTGTGGAACTCGTAAGTTTTTTTATTAATTATTCTTAAAATTGATAGGATTTTTATAGAAATTGCTTGTCCAACATGCTACAATCATTATACATACCGCACTATTCAATCTGGAATTCTATTTTAGGGATAATGACAGTAAAAATTTATACACGTCATTTTTGTTTTAGCATCCTCCACAATGCAAATTTTCGTAAAAACTCTCACCGGTAAAACCATTACCCTCGAGGTAGAACCATCAGACACCATCGAAAATGTCAAAGCTAAGATTCAAGATAAGGAAGGTATTCCTCCCGACCAGCAGCGATTGATTTTCGCAGGTAAACAACTGGAGGATGGCCGTACCCTTTCAGATTACAACATCCAAAAGGAGTCTACCCTCCACTTGGTGCTCCGTTTGAGAGGAGGAATCATCGAGCCCTCTCTGCGTCTTCTGGCCCAAAAGTACAATTGCGACAAGATGATTTGCCGCAAGTGTTACGCTAGACTACATCCTAGAGCTACCAATTGCAGGAAAACCAAGTGTGGACACACCAACAACTTGCGCCCCAAGAAGAAGCTGAAGTAGACTATAGTTTTAAGAATTTATTTGATGTTATTTAAACACACAAATAACAATGTTACTTTCAAGATCGAGGGAATAATATGACATTTACAATATGCTGTTTTATTAAAACCTTTTCGTTAGATTTAACAATTATGCATACATAACGGTTATTCAGAACAATGATAAAATTACAAACGTTATTGAACATTTATTTATCTAATGGCCAATCAAGTTCTATAGCAGTAACATCCAAAGCTACAATATCTACAGGAAAACCAGTTAATTTACACAAATTAGGAGTTGTTCGATGAAAATCTCCATTAACAAACTCTTTTATGTAGGTACCAGCGTCGGATATTACATTCAAGTAGAACAAATTTGAATAATCCGTAACAGGTGAAGCGTCGATTTTGAAGATTGTCTTGTGTCTTCCAAGATGAGTTCTTCGATGCAGGACTCTGATAGGAGTGGATTGCTCTAGAGAAATAGGAGCAGGTAACGCATTAATTTGATTTATAATTTCTTCAGTGTTTGGAGCTAAGGTTTTGCATAGAGCTCGGTAGTGTTTGCGTTTTTCTTGCTCGCCGAATTTAATTTTTTTCGTATCATTCTGACTGACTTGCTGTAATTTCGTAACTACAACGGTATTTGACTGAGCAATACCCTCTTCTATTTTCCGGCACTGCTCTGGAGTTATTTTGTCAAATAGTGGTTCATCTATTTGGATATAAAATGGTCTTCCGTTACCTAACATTCTTACATCGGCATCTTCTCTTCCACTGGAGGAAAATTTCAGGCGTTGTTTGTCACATCCTAAGGTTTCTGCTACACTATTAAATATGACTTCTTGAACTGAACATTCTGTTATAGCTACGTTGTTTACAATAAAAGGGGTCTGTCCCATTTCTCTTGAAAATTTGAAGTATCTTCCTCCCAGGTAAACGATTGATGAACTGAATGTAATAGTAACGTTGGTTTCCTTCAGTGGAATGGTAGGAGGTACCGAAAAACGCTTTTTAAATTCTTCATCAGAACAGAGAGTGTTTAAAAAATCATCAATTTTCTTTTTACTGCTGTTTTTATAAGTAATTTTAGAAATATCTTCGGTCTCCTTGTGTTCATCTTCGTAGTTTATAGTTACATTTAAGTTAAGATTTGAATCATGCTTGAAAGGTATATTCAATATTTCGGAAAATACTTGGCTCAAAAGTATTCTAAATACCTTTTTTATTTTCTCAATATCGTTGAAATCTTTATAAACATCGGGAAATTTTTCTTTTAAATGTAGAAACATTGCATAATCTCGAATTTGTATAGAAGCTGGGAAATTCAAAGTTATATAAAAGTCGTTGATTTTATACTTTTTGAATTCATCGCTATTGAAAGAATTGTGATTATCAATACTATCAGAATCAAGTATATTTAGGCAAGATCTGCACTGATTTTTCTTCACTTTCTTAGGCTCCTTGCAATCTTGATCTTCAATGTTAAAAAGTTTGTTGAAAACACTTCCAGGATTCACAAATGTATCTTTATCTTGTTCGTTAATTTTATAACCTAAGTATCTTAAAATACACTTGTCACAAACGCCTAAGGTACTAATATATTTAAAAATATTAAATTGTTCCTCTTTTGAAACAAACATCTTAAAGGATTCAATACCACAACATGTATTCTATTTACATGAAATAGAAATATGGAAAATTTAGGTTATGTTTAGGTAGAAATCTTCTTCAATTTTTTAATAAAAACAGAGGCCTCTACTTAACACTTTTTGCAGCAAATTTAAAAGCTACTAAAGTAAAGAGTAATTTGATTTTTACAATCTGATTTATCTACGGTTTACTTTATGTAATGTGCATATAGAAAATAAGATGAGAGATTTCAGCAAAAATAAAAAGGATTAAAATGAAAATTACATTTCATAGATGATATATTTCAAAAACAAATAAAAATCATAGATCAGAAAATGGAAAACTTGTGAAAAGATAAAAAACTAAATAAGATCTTGATATTTTTCAATCAAACAAATAGCATTCACAGTCGATTAAATTACTTGCATTTAGCATACCTTTCATAGATCTTAATATCACTGGTTTTGGGCATAAAACCACCCTTTTTACCGATTTCAATATACTTTTTGTATATCTCAATTGATTCAATCGACACTTTTGGAGGTGTTACCTCAAAGCAAGAATCTGATGATAAATGTTTTACAAATTGATGTTTGTCAGAAATAGATTCAAAAAAGCTCTTATTAGAAATGTACGGAACTCTTCTCCCCATTTCGACATATCTGAAAAATTAAGCATGAGAAAAATGAATTAATTCATATTCAATTACACTTACTTTCTATATATTTGAATATCCTTGTCACTAGGACTTTTCAATTCCATCCCATAAACTTCTTTCATCGAAGGAAATAATGCTTTAAAAGTAATAGGTTCAGGTGTAACGTCTTTTGAAGATATAGCAGGTGACTCGGTGTTATAGCTTTCTTCCTCTTCTAAAGATATTTCATTGTCCGAACTAGAACTAGATTCGAAATTTTAAATTGAGAGTCTATAAGATAATTCTAAAATCATTTTTCTACCTTGTACTCGATGCAGTTGAACTTAACGAACTTTGGCCAGTAACTGAAGGATTTTTCATAAGATTCGATTTGTTAGAATTCTCTTCCCTCCTCCTTACAGGCCTTATCCTTAATGTAAACGGACTATAATTGGTTGTAAAACTGGGCATAAAATCTCTAATGGAATTGGACACTTGCAATGCAAAAACATCACTCAATGAAGTCAGTTCGTATGGTCTGTAGTACTCCACATATGTATCTATCATTTCAGCATCTTGAGAGTGAATCTGTAAATAAAATACATGAAATCTCGTAAAAACTTCCGTTAATGAAATGAACCACCTGTATTAATTCGGAACAAGCTTTTGTCAGTTCATTGAAGGCATAAGGAAGACTCTTCAAAACACCCAAGTCCCACCATTGGGTTAAAGACTTAGGACTAAAATGGATCGGTTTGTGATGAAAGTTATAATCAGTATTGTATTCCCATATCTGAGGTCTATCATCTTCCGGCTGGAATAATCCCAGAAATAAATTTATAGCATTCTGTTTTTCTGCATCGGAAAATGTATTGCTATAATATCGACTCAGAGTTTGCATTATATCGTTGCCTTGAGATGTCCACGGAGCTGTTTTTCTGTACGTTTTTATGCGATGAACCAACTGAGAACCTCCATATTGTAGAGCCAATATATCACCATGATCTTCATATAAAGATTCCAACATTCGAACGCAATCTGTATCAAATTCGAGATTGGGAGTATCCAGAATGCCCAATGCACACAGTTGATATCCTTAGAACAAGCATGCAATTTAAATATAAATTTAAAATTCAACGAGAACGATTTTGTACCTAAAACACATTTTCCTATAGCAAATTGCGCTGTGTTGGTCCTATCCAAGCAATCTACACAGTTCGTTCGGATAATTCCAGTTTGCAAGCTGCCCCATTCATTTTTATTTTGTCCAACAACAGTACTCTCTCTTTGACTATAAAACTTTGGCATATTTTGGAAAATTCCCACCTTCATTACAGCATGTCGAGCAATTTCTGCCAAATGGTCCATCACATTGATGGCATGATTTTTGTTCTTTCTGGCCATATCAAAAGTTTTGTAAATAATCTGATGTTCGTGAGGAAGGAATTGATTCAAATATTTAACGGCCGCACTTAATTCGTCGCTGAGCAGTCTTTCTTGTTTCTTTCTTTCGCGTTGTTTGACAAGGTTTAGGATGATGATTGGGGCTCCGTACCGTTTTAATAGTTGATTAAAGTGGGCGCCGGCGGTTTCAGCAAATGGGTCGTAAAAATCAATGTTTATTGCTGGCTTCGCTACCATCTTGCCCATTTCTTGCTTCCAATGGCCTTCAAAAACGACTCGGTTATTACATTGTTGTGAAAACTAGGTTTATAATTTTACCTGGGATAGAGCCTCTCATTTGAACAAAGGATGTAAAACGACTTTTATTAAAAAATAATGTGCTTGCATCATGAACGGTTTGTTCTGTCTCCACTTCATTTGCAACATCACCTTGGAAATTGGCACCCCGTTTCAAAAATCTAGTGCCTGCATATCTGCATGATCTTCTTGCTATTAACGTTATAAATATAGAACGGCCAAAGACTTTTATATTAGACTGTCCTATAAATCCGTGGATTATATGTAAGATCCAATCTGGATGTAATTCTGTTTTTACTCGATCACTAAAAGCATCTCTTTAAACAAGAACAATAAAGATTTTAAAGAATTCCTCTACCTCAATAAATGTAGATTCCATAGAAATTTTTTATGAGGCTGTGTTCTAATCCCATAATTCTGTGTACCTACATTTTCAGAATTAGATGAGTTTGAGATTATTGATGATGAAAGGTCAGTAAACCCCAAATCATCTATATCAATATCGTTTTCTTCACTATCATTATTACTTGTTTCAAATCTTTTTGGGCTAGTTAAATTGTACTGAAGTGTGCGAGTGAGATTGTAACTGTAGCTACAATTTTTAAACATAAATTAATCGTTTTTGGTGGTCCTTAAGGGAATTTACCTGTAATAAAAATTACTGGCCAGATCTATATTTTGAAACATCTTCACATATCTTGCTTCGTCTGAATTAACTACTCGAACAGTTTCATGTGGAATATATATCATTGATGTATCTTCTATTTTATAAAGAGTATGATGTCCGATAAGTGCTACTTTTCTTCGTTTTGTTATTAAAATGATGTAGTATCCTTCCAGGAATTTTATGAAACCTGAAACGTGGTGTTTATTAGTATTTTTGGAGGAAACCCATTAATATTTAAAACATAATGAATGCAAATTACCTACAATACCAAAGGCAGATATTTTTTTTGAGAAGCCTCCTCCAGCCCTTTTATTTCCAGATTCTATCATACAGATTAAATTGTGAATTTCCTCTGCCGTGTACTCAACTTTGTCATCGTATATTTCCAAATCTTTGGCTTCTGTTCGATCTATCTTTAAAACTCGAAATCTTGTTTGCGTATTATTGGAACCCACTAAATAGAATTTCTAAAAAGATTTGTACTTAAAAATAAGCGATTCATTTGCAATTCAATACCTTACCGATTTAGTTTCATAAAGGGCTATTCGTTGGATGGAGTTTATAATGGGGTGAAATATTGCATCATTGCCAAACATCTTTTGTTAAATTGACACAATTTTATTAAAAGTAAAATTAAACTTTAATATTATTATGGATAAAGAGGTAAATGTTCTTATCAATTTTTGTTTTGTATTTTTTTAAGAAAAATTCTGATAACATAACCTTTAAAAGTTGACATTAAATATATTTCTTCTGTTTTGTTAATTTTTATTTTCTTTTAGAATTTTTTGACGATATACTTAAGAAGTAAGAGTCCATAAATTTTAGAGATCTGGGTAAAACACAGCAACGAATATTCATATTTTTCATTATGGACCTATTTACCAAATTATCCGTCTACCAAATAATGATTGTTTTATTTGCAATAATTTTAATACTGTTCATTACATTAATTAGCACTGCACAATAACTGGTACTTTCATAGGTACTTATGGTAGATATCTAGGTATATAATTATTAAATTTATTAAATTAAATATGAAGACATTATTTAGAAATATCAAGCCTCCAGCATTCTGTCGGTGTACAAATAAAACACATTATACTACATTTTTAATTTATTTACTTTTGTATATCCATACATATTCGTATTTTTCCTACTACAAAAACTAATTCAAATCCACCCAGTACGCACCTTTCCCGTCAATTTCGATCTCGCCGATAATGGTTTGGATGTGTCTTTATTATCTGCTGATAAATGCGAGTCCAGTTGCTCGTTATTCCGTTTATTTTTATCATCCGTCAGTTTCGGTTCAGGAATTTGCGACTTTTCTTCTACCGTTTTGGTCGGTTTTGATTCGCTATGTGATTGCGTAGATGATGCAGTGTCTGGTCTCGGGTTTTTGTCGTCCAAATCTTTTTCTCCCCCTGTCTTGGGGGGTGTTTCTGATGTGAGCGATTTGATTTGATCTGGTGGCTTCTCCACGGCTTCGGTCGATGGAACCTCTATATCTGCTTTTGTACCTACCAAAGAGGCTGAAGTTGTAGGACCTGGTGAAAGAGTGAGTTTATTTGAAATAAGATTTTTTTGCGTCTAATACATATAATACGTACGAGGATCCTTATTTAATTCAACCAAAGGAGTAGGTTTTCCTTCTTTTTTATCCTAAAATCATGTAGCAATCGGTGTTAATTAATATTAGTAAAAGCGATTTCTAAACAAAATTTAAGTGCATTGATGAAATACTATTAGATTAGAGAGGTAGATACTTACTTGCTCGTTTACATTTCTATCAACGCTTCGCTTTCTATCTTGTTTTTCGGAAGGTCCGGCCTCGGAAGTTTCGCTCGATTTAACTTGAGAGGCTCCTTTACGAATGCAATGAAAATAAATGCATTAAATTGTTATTAAAATTTCCTATTAAAATTTCCAGTGCTAAAAATACAGTTTATAAACATGGATTTTAAAATTATGAAAGAGTATCTAATAAAACAAATTTTGTAGATTAGGTGTTGGGTGAATATTTTACTGCATGGAAAGAGCATGGATTTGTTCTTCTAGGTAATAGTAGAGTAGAAAAGAATTAATTTTTTAAATCATTAATTCATTAATTCAATACTTAAAAATTTTTTTTAACTCGTGTGTTAATTGGACTTTTAATTTTTTTATTCAAATATGTGCGTATTTTTACTTAAGTTTACGCTATATACTTTCAAAAGTGACCGATTGCTTCCTCTTGATATCAGCGGCTTGAGATTTTGTTGGTGCATCCTCAATGATAGGTGTCTTCTCGGTTTCTGAATGGTACTCCGTTTCGATCTTTTTCGTCATGAATTTAGCATAAGCCACTCTTGCTCTTTTTGGAATTTCCGTTAGCCTCGGGTTGTACTCTAAAACCCGCATAATTCAACTTAGTCTTCCGATGGGTCCTGAATACAGATACAACCTACCTATCAATTTTTCATCGTCCAATTCAGGATTAGATATAATGTGTTTTCTTAAGCTCTGTCGCTTTACTCGTGCGCTCTCCAATTCTTGAGCTGAACCGATAGGATCGCTCGTTACAGCGTTTTTCTTTACCAAGGAGTTCCAATCCTTCTTCTTCGTCGATTTAAATGTTGCTCTGCGCCCTATAACTTTGGCAATGTGACCGAAAACGTTTGTAGTTTCTAGAGGATTCATTTTCATCTCTTGGACAATTCCTTCCACTATGCCTATGTGGAAATCCTTCATCAATCTTCTCTCCATTACCTTTCCCTTTTTACCAGACACTGAAATTAATAATTTTTTAGAAATATTAATATTATTTTAGATTGGGTTGAAACCTTGACAATCATCGACGTTAATGCTAGGAGTTTTCATGCCGTTCTTTCTTAATATATCAATGAGTTCGTATCTTAAACTGGAAATGTCTTGCCTAATTTCCATCACGTCATCTTCAGTAATACCGTAATCATCCCTTTTTCTTTGTTCTGCTGTTACGTATCTTCTTACCAACAATTTCATAACAACCTCGTGACGTTCTCGTGCTTTTTCTTTAGATTTTTCCTGTAAAATAGGAAATATTATAAAATGATTTAATGATTGGATTAGATTACCTTAAAACTCTGAGAACTTCGTTCCCCCTTCTTTAAACCCAAACTTTTTAATATGAACATCGGAGTCGGCATGATGTTGAAGGGCGGAGGGACTATGTCACCGTCTTCAAAATAATTTACCCAAAGTCGACTTCGTGCAAATTTCCATTCGGTGTCCGATCGTTCCTATAATGTTCAATTTTCAAAATTATATCTACTTTTTACTGCTCTTGATTTTATTGAAGTGTTTGTGTATTGTAGGATAAATGAGCTGTGTAGGTAGATAATAGTTTGAAGTGTTACATACAATGTAAATCTCATCGATTGCACGTAATAGGTTTCATTGTCACAGAAGTGAAGGTATTAACTTGGTAACCTAATTTATATGTATAAAACCAATTAAAAGTATGAGTTATTCTATTACATAGTTTTCACTTACGGAAATTATTTGATAAGAATTCGACATCATAGCGATTAGCATATTTAGTAGAACGATAATATTAATTACTGAATATGAGCCGAACATCAGCAGCGCCCAAAATCTAGTGAAGCCTTTTATTCCCGTTAATTCGAAGCACATCAAATCCACTAGTCCAAAACTTGCCCAAAATAATGATTGAGATGTTTCGAATAAACTACGAAACATTTTTTTAATGTGTAAAACATGAATTGAAAAACATTTTACTTAGCATATCGCCTCCAAATTGTACATGCCTTGTCATTATTATCAAAATCAGGAAGACCACTGGGTAAGTGGTAACATTTGTTTTTTTCTAACTCAGCGTAATACCAAAGTAATTGATTCAATCCTAAAAATTCAACGGGTACTTAAAGATTGTCAGTCCATATGAAACGGTTTTTTCTCAATTCTTTAACTTACCACATCCAAAGGCGAACAATACCAATGTGTATATAAAGAAAAATTTAACGATATCTATTATCATTCTTCCTAAAGATATTTGAAGGGGTCCTAAGTGGGGATTGACACTGAAGATGTGGACCAATTTTAAAAAACTAAAACATTAATATTAAGGAAATTAATAAATTTATTAATGCAAATAGTACACAAATAATACAAGTATTATAATTGAAATATTTAGGTGATCAATTTCTTTAGGTTTATTTTTCGGGTATGTTTTTTGAATCTTCATAAGTGCTGAGGTCGAAAATTTTACATGCAAATGGCTTATTCTGATATCTATTAGCAAATATACTTAAATCAATGTATTTAATCAAGATGGATAGAAAAGTGATACTATTTTTCAATTGGATCAATAAAAAGTAATTGTTTTTATAGAGACAGAAGAAACACACCCCGGCCTGAGTTAATTATTTTTCCGGTCCCGTCCGGACATTAGCGATATGATCACCATCATTTAATGAATTAGTATTGCAGTTTCGTGCCTCCTTTTCAACTACACGCTTTGTTAATTTGGGATTCGTATGCCTCATAAGTTTCAATGTGTGCTTTTTAATTGGAAAATTAAATTTGAGGTAAATATTTACTTAATGTTTCACTTTTATCCTAATGAAATAATTTTCTGCACGTCCGGTTTGCGGCGTTTTAAAAAATTAATATTATTAGATATAAAATAATATTAATGAATGTTTCGACGAACATAGATATCTATAAATAAAATTACTATTTTAATTTACCTGAATATCATTCCTGCAGCGAAAGCACCTTCCGACAGCAGCATTGGTTCGAAAGAATCCCATTCTTCTCTGGGATACCAAGTTGTTTTGCCAGCTCTTTCGTCTCTCTAAAAATGCCAAGATAAAATTTGCACAAGCAATGAATTTATGGGTACTTTTAATAATTATAAAAAAAACTACCCATACTTAATATAGGGTATATATATTAATATAGGGAACTTAGGTATTGTAGGTATTTACCCAAGTAATGTAAAATGAAGTCAATCGTAGCGATAACCATATAACATAGAAAATATTGGTTATAAAGTCAACCACGTTCCACAAATCAGATATGTATTCTTCGAGACCATCACACCACAATGATCGCAGTTCTGCCCATATCAGACCTTAAAAATATTACTTCTATTAATTTGAATGTATTGGGCCGAAAATATATCATTTTTGTATATTACTTACTAATTACATAAAGTATAACACCACACTCGGCTATTCCAAATAATGCTCCTCTCTCTTTTCTTTTCCATTCTTTGATCATATCCTGCACCCAGTCAATTCCTATTAATTCCAGGAATAAAATTTCGACTCTTTGTGATGCCGCCCCTAGTAAAGCTAGCAAATACATGTAGTTTTAAAATTGCCATAACATTTATTTTCTTATCTAACAACTCACTAAGAAAGAACGCATAGGAAGCAGAATGGCAGATAAATTTTACGAACGGTTTATTCAAAAATACACCCATTTTAGATGAAGGTGACATCATGTACATCATGCAGTAAATCGGAAACATCATTCCGATTTTTGCGACTTGTATTCCTTGTCCGATCATATTTTTTCTTCTAAATCCTGGTAAACCTTCATACCAAATGGATGCCAAAAGTTGTTGAACGTTTGGATGTGCAATAAACTAGAACATTTATTGCCTGCTGTTATAAAATTGTGTTAATATGCTGCGGTTATTAAAATAATTTACGACCATTAGATATTACATTCGCAGTACCAACTTGTAAAAATATATATGTAATTAAATCTTTTTACCGCTTTTTGTTTGTATTTTATTGCCAGTTTGAGTCTTTCGAGTGTTTGTCTTTCACCAGTTACCCATGTGTCCCCATCAGGATCATAATTTAGCATGATTTCTAATTCATATGAATTTCTAGCGTGATCCAATAGACTAGTTGCAAATTGTTGAACTTGATTTCTCATTTCCTAAGAAATGTTTAACGTAAAAAATCAATATCTAGTATGTAGGTAGAGATTAATTCATCAATACATGACTTACTACGTAATCTTGTTTAAATTCGGTTTCCATTCTGCTTAGCCGTCTGAGATCCCAGGATAGTTCAAAAGCGGTTAATAGTGGATCGTTCGAGGAAAGTGATATTAAAGAAGGCGATGATAATGCCCTATAAGCGTTTATTCTGGATTGAGAGTGACGAAGGGAATCGGCTTTACTAGAGAAAACACATTCATCGCAACCGCATCTGAATATAGAAATTATATGAAAATATATATGAGTTGTTTAAAGTTATTGTATTGTGTAATTACCTTACATCATGGGGCATAGGCAGAGTAGCGCCTCTGTCTAAAAGTAGCTTAATAATTTCGTAGTTATTTTTGTGAGCTGCTAAAATTAGGGGTGTTATATCTGATGTAAATGTTGACGTTGAACGATCAGTTCTCTCCCAACTCTATCAAAAAATATCTGCTAATTTATATTTGCACTTATGTTGTTGGCAATATTCTTACATATTTTTCACCAGGAACATGCTGTTGTTCTTCCCAATTCAGTAAAATTTCTACTGCTTCGACATATTCTTCTTTAATTGCGTGCAACAAACCATCCTTAAAGAAATATGTTGTAAAAGAACGATATCGTAAGAGTTTACATACTTACTTTAACTTTAATATTTTCGTTTAAAAGAAGTTTGATTAACTCGATATTTTCATTTTCAATAGCTGATATCAACGCAGAGCGATTTAAAGGATCTACACAATTTATATCGAATTCAACAGGATTGTCTTTGTAATCATCTATGATCCTAAAAATACAATACATATTCAAATAGCATCCTAATAATATCTAGATATTAATATAATACCTAATGAAGCTTCTTTAGTTATTGTTATCTATATTTATAGTTATTTCTGAGTGCTTACTTTTTGACCGTAGCGCAGTCTCCTCTTTCCGCATGGAGAAGAAAAGTTTTTTCAACTTGCGATAAAGGTCTATCAACAAGTTCATCCAGGATGGGCTGTTCAGTAAGATCATCATTACTCTTGCTAATTAATTTTTCAAGTGATCCCGTTTCCTTCATTTTGATAAGGTTTTCAAATTTAAAATCACCTCTAGTTGAATGCTGAAGTTATCATCCTAAAACTAACTGAAATACTGATAGAACATGAAATAAAACGAGGCAAATAAAAATGACAAAACCTGTTAAGTGCTATCAGAATCTATAATAAGGTTTAATCGAATTAAAAGTGCATAATCCGAAGGATGTGGTTCAATTGTGTCAATATCAGGAATTATAAAATGTGGATTCAGTATATACTTCAAGGACAGGATAAAGTAGAGTTAATTTATTATGTACCTTAATAAAATATTTTATAATTAATAGAGCTATATAATTTGCAAAAAAGCAACAGAAAATTAGCAATTACTAATGTAAATATTGTAAGTTTAATTTACCAGTATACGAAGCAGGAATTTAATTTAAATGTGGAGCAAATTATTAAACACTGTCGATATCGATAACTAGGGTAATAAGGTATTACATAAAAATGTCCTTTTCTCCATGGATTTTCAAGGTTAGACCTCTTATAATCCAATTATTTAATAAGGCATATTATGTCTAATGGAATTAAATCTTGGTGGTTTGGAGTTTCATATGATTTTTCATTACATCTTTTTTCGCAAGTACTCGCGGGTTTGTTGACTATTACATTTTGTTAAGAATTTATTTGGGCTCCTCCAAGATGGACAAAAACGTAATAGTTTTGTTCATACATAATTTAATATATTATTTTAAATGTTTGTTATTATTAAAGGTGGACGTGGAATCCAAAATAACCCGGAAGGCTTTGATAATGACCAAATTGCCCAATATTTTGACGTTGGAAGAAAAAAAATACCTACTGGCAGTAGAAAGAGGAGATATGCCTAATGTTAGAAGGTAATATTTCTCATCACGTATTTGATGAAAATTACAATATCTTCTACTTTGCAGGATGCTTCAGAAAGCTCACAAGCGTAAGTCTAAAATCAACATAAACTGCATGGATAGTCTTGGCAGAGGAGGTTTAACCATAGCAATTGATCAAGAAAATTTAGAAATGGTCGAATTACTAATTGTAATGGGTGTTGAAACTAGAGATTCCCTTTTACACGCCATTAATGTGGAATTTGTTGAAGCTGTTGAACTTCTGTTGGAACATGAGGAGCTTATTCATAAAGAAGGCGAACCTTATGTGAGTTGCTAATTTTTAGAAGAAATTGGTAGAAGAACCTCATTGAATGAAGTTAAATTTTGAATTATTTTAATATAAATATTTTTAGAGCTGGCAAAAAGTCGATATCAACACGGCTATGTTCACTCCCGACATAACACCTTTAATTTTAGCTGCTCATAGAAATAATTACGAAATTTTAAAGATACTTTTAGATAGAGGTGCTACTGTACCTATGCCACATGATATAAAGTAAGATTTTTTAATTAATTTTTTTTCGTTTTCGTAATTCGTTTTTATTAAGATGCGGTTGCGAAGAATGCATAAAACAATCTGAAGAGGACTCTCTGCGACATTCGTTATCTCGATTAAACGAATACAAAGCTCTGGCGAGCCCTTCTCTTATTGCTTTATCATCCAGCGATCCTCTTTTGACGGCTTTCCAACTCTCGTGGGAATTGCGAAATCTTGCGTTATCAGAACCGGTAAGTTAATTCGTTTACAGTTATAATTTATTATAGAATAATCTGATTTTTTTAACTTATCTACCAATTATATTAATGATTAATTAACATTAAATATTATTAAGGAGTGTAAATCTGAATACATGGAATTGCGACAGCAATGTCAACAATTCGCTGTTGATTTGCTGCATCAATCTAGAAATTCTCAAGAACTGGCTATAATCTTAAACCATGATCCCGACAATCCACCCTATCAAGAAGGAGAGCATATGAAATTGGCTCGCTTAGAGTTAGCCATACAATATAAACAAAAAAAGGTAAAACGAGAGTATTCGTAATATATCTATTATTACAATATAAACTGATATCTGATTCGGTTTCAGTTCGTTTCTCATCCTAATATTCAGCAATTATTAGCTGCCATTTGGTACGAAGGTGTGCCGGGATTTCGGAGAAAGTCTTCGAAAGATAAACTTTTGATTATTGTAAGGACGGCTTTGTTATTTCCTTTTTATTGCTTGCTTTATTATATTGCTCCAGACACTAAAACTGGTAAACTGATGAGAAAGCCGTTCATGAAATTTTTGATACACGCTTCTTCTTATCTGTTTTTTCTTTGTAAGTAATATTCGATGAAGGTACAATTTCAATAAGCAAATGTGTACGTGTTTTAGTACTGCTCATTCTGGTTTCATTAAGAGCTGATGATCTGGTATTAGAATATTTCGGGTCTGATTCGATGAAAGCTTATGTTATCGAAAAATATGAAAGACAACGTGGTAATCCTCCTACAATTTTAGAATATGCCGTACTTCTTTACGTTATAGGTAAGTTATTTATTTTCTAGCAATAGAAACTGAAACGAAAAATAAATTTTGTATACTTGCAGGATTTATCTTGGAAGAAACGCAGGAAATATTCGTCGAAGGAATTAATTCCTATCTACGTAATTTATGGAATTTTATTGATTTTACTCGAAATGTTCTATATGCAGGGGTATTTCTACTTCGCGTTGTTTCTTATTTTCAACAAGCAAAAGAAATACGAAATGATCCCACTACGTCTTACATACGAAGAGAAGATTGGAATGCCTTCGATCCTCAACTAATCGCTGAAGGTTTATTTGCAGCAGCAAATATTTTCAGGTAGATAATAGTGCTACATTATAAATTCAAAAACACATTGACACACATCGTTTTAGCGCTTTAAAATTGGTACATCTCTTCTCAATCAATCCACATTTGGGACCCTTGCAAGTATCTTTAGGTCGAATGGTCATCGACATCGTTAAATTCTTCTTCATCTACTCATTAGTGTTATTTGCCTTTGCTTGTGGTAAGCAAATTGCTCTGATCCACTGATAAATACAAACGTTTAACATATTGTGATTTAAGGCCTTAATCAACTACTGTGGTACTTCTCAGACTTGGAGAAAAAGAAATGCTACCATTTTCCTAATGGTGAACCCGACTTTGATGGAGAAGCAGAGGCTTGTATGAAGTGGAGACGTTTTGCAAAGTAAAATAAAATAATATTGGAAATCGAGTTGATGAAATATCTTTGTAATGTTTCAGCGTATTTGAATCATCGCAATCTCTATTTTGGGCCAGCTTCGGTATGGTGGAACTTTCAAGTTTTGAGCTTACCGGAATCAAAACTTATACGAGATTTTGGGGCCTTTTAATGTTCGGGTCATACAGTGTGATCAACGTCATAGTGTTATTAAACCTTCTTATAGCTATGATGTCCAACTCGTACGCCATGATCGATGTAACTAATTTTATTTATGTACAGATAATAATACGCCTATGCATTACTGGTTCTTGTAGGAGCATTCTGACACGGAATGGAAATTTGCCAGAACCAAACTGTGGATGAGTTACTTCGAAGAAACTGGCACTCTTCCTCCCCCTTTCAACATTTTTCCGAAACCGAAATTGTTGCTTAAGTTACTAGGTATGAGGAAGAAGGATAAAATGAGAAGAATGTCTACTAAAGTAAGAATTTTATATGCCATCTATGATATAGTCAATATTTCCATATTTATAAAATTAATCTTCATAAATTAGAGACGAAACCGAGAAGAAAAAGAAAGGGACTACAAGTATACAGCTGTTATGAGGGCTTTAGTTTGGAGGTACGTATCGGCTATGCATCGAAAATGTGACGAAGAATTGGTTACTGAAGATGATGTTAACGAATTAAAGAGCGATATCTCTTCATTTCGTTACGAACTCCTTGAAGTATTAGGTAAAAATGGAATGGATGTTTCCTCGGCGGATAAAAAAGATAAAGGTACCAAAATAATAACTCTGCATTAGGCAGTTCTTCCAAATCAATATTTTAACAATACATTTTTTTCTGCTTTTTTCAGCCATTTTGGGAAAGAGAATGAAAGTATGGGAAAGAAGACTTATGAAAGATTTCAAAGTTGCTCCAGTTTCTCAAGATGAAGATGACGAACTTTTTGCACCTCCGCCTGAAGACGAAAATTTACTTGCAAGGTATGATATTACATATTATAGATTTTGGAAATATTAAGATCAACGACCAACATTGCGATAATGTTTTTTAGGTTTAGGAGAATAGCCAAATTAGCAGTACTAGATTCGAACACAGTGAAATGGAGACAAGTTGTCAAAAGTGCCCAAGTAGCGTAAGATTTGCGATACCTACTAATTATAAGTTCCGCGTAATTATTTCATCCGTTTCAGATCTCAAATTGGCCGATGTCATAGGAAAGATTCGTTCACTAAACAACAAAATTTACAACGGGCCATAGAAGAAGCCAAACGCTTAGCCTGTTCTAAGAGTCCGGATAATATTTCTAGAACTGCAACTCCCCTAACACCGGTCATGTTACCGGACATGAGTGGTTCAGAAATCGTCAATGTTATTACCGGGAAAAGTGGTAATATTAAAGTAGCTTGTGTTACACGTAAAATATTAATAGCTTTTCTTGTAGGAAAAGAAAAAACTGTTTATGCATTAAGCCCAAATATAACAATCAAAAACAAAAATGATAAGTGGCAGATGCAAAAATCTCAAATTGCAGCCAACGAAATGTCATTGCTAAATATTAAACGAGAAACGACTAGCTTTCCAATTCCTGTGACTCCTTCGAAAGTTGAACGAGATTTGATAGAACTCGATAGTATTAAAAATTCTCCATTACCAAATCTTAAGATAACATGTAGTCCTTTTGCTCCAATTTTAGGCGAATCCGATAATCCTGTATCTATATCGTCAACTCCAAGTATATCATCACCTCCAATCATAATATCATCTCCTTCAGACGAGAAATCTGAAAGCCCTGATAAGTTTTCTCTTAAATCGAAAGACTCCATAGATTCATTTGTTGATCCCAACAAAAAAAGTGAATTGGAAGATATATTAGGCGATGACTGGGTTTTATCTAGTGATGATAGATTATTCTATGATGATATACCGAGACCTTCGAGTCCAATTCCTATTCAATTATCCGAGTCGGATGATTACACTTCGTTGGAACAAATACAATTGAAACAAAAATCTCCAGTTCCATCTTCTCCTAAGGGAAAATCACCAGAGCCAGTCAAAACCAGCCCAAAGAAAATAACCGATGTTAAAACTAACAAATCTTCCCAGTTAGTCGTGGATATGAAAAATGACCTGTCCGAACAAGGAAGCATACAAAAAAATAACGTTACTGATGAAGCAGCTGAAACCAAAACTCTTATACAGGAAGACGCGATGCGTACAGACCAAGCTGTAACCAAATCTACAATATGTTTTAGACTAACTTCTGAACAACCTGATGTGCCAACCCAATGTACCATTTCACTTTCAGATGTAAGAATAGTACCTATTCCTCAAATATATTAGATAATATTTGTGAAATAAAAAATAATTCGTTACTATTCAAACATTTTAGATACAAAAGCCAGCAACTCCTCAACCAAAATCTCCAGCAACTACACCTTTGTCTCAAAGAAACATACAAAGAATTTACGACAAAACTTCTCCACCTAGGTATGGATGGTTGTGAACGAGGAGTTTAAAAAATATCGATTTAAAATGAAGAATAAGATTGTTTTTAAGGATACGAAAGAAATATTCTTTGGATATTAATATATGTAATATCGTGATATTATGTTGTATTTTAACTTCCATGCTATGCAATTATTTGTTTGTTAAGTCTAAATATTCTAAGGAATTTAAATTATTATACATATTATTCACGTCATAATTAGTGTAGGTAACCTTATATGTATGTAAAATAATGTTAGTTATTTTATTAAATTTAAATATACTTAAATTCTAATAAGAATAATTAATTCATTGCAGATTTATTAAAACTAAAGAGGTATACGGGTCGAGGAATCATTGTTAAAGTAGGAAATATTGCCCAATGAGCACATACATATGTTATGTGTTAATTCTTTAACTGAAGAGGTCTTCACAAAACACCATGCAGCATTCAGTTTTACCGATCTACTCAAGAAACATTCAATAAAACAATTAGATACTGAAAAAAATATAAATATTTATACGAAACGCATAATTTTACCGACAAGTCGGCGTAAACAAACTTGAAAATATTGTTTGGCCTAACGTTTTTCTGGAACGAACTTTAATGTGTTTATTTCTAGTGTTCCACAAATGAAGTTGGAAATGTTTTCCACGATCTAGTTAGCAACATGTGATTCGTCTATTTTTCTGTTTGATTTGGGCGTGTAAAATTAATACGGAATTCCGTTGAAATGTCAGTGTTTTTAAGAATCCTAACGGCTCCGAAAATCCACCTGAGTGATGACGTATTAAAAACAAAACGCATTCGTATAGTAGCTGCGTTGCCCATTCTTTATACATATGAACCTACTGTACGATAAATTTTTCTTTGATAAGTTGGTTAGGAAAAATATTAGGTCTTCATGTGTGAGTCTGTGAGTTCATGTGTGAGTCTTAATCCAATGATCAAGTTCATGAGTTCATCAGGAATGTCTAAATTTACACAAGTTGTCTGGAAGTGAGTATCTTAATAGCAACAACAAATAAATCAAGTCGCAGTTTTGTCATATTTTTTCTGCAAAATGGCTGTTTTCTTGCGAACAGAGGCAACGTCGTGGGCTTATTCTGAAAAAGCAGTAGCTGATATTTAAAAGAAAATAAAAACGCTGAAACACGCGGCAAGTCAATATAACGCAAAACTTCGTTCCAGTGTTTAAATTTAGATAAAATTCTCATCTCCGATCTTTATCGACACAATTTGAAAATTTTCACAGTTCAGCGCAGCGCGGCCCATCAGGAAAATTTAACGTTCATTTGTGCTGTGACTTTGTTATAAATTAATTAGTTCGGTAATACTTTTGTGGAAAAAATGCCTTCGTTGTCGTCGCCGACGCAGTGTAAGTATTTTACTGTTAAATTTTAGATGTAATTAATTGCCTCATTTGCTAGAAAGTTATTTTAGTTCGCCAACTCCTTTCATACTTTAAAACAAAGTAAATTTTCAGGGCATAAAAAACCAATAGAGGCAGATTATTTGAGAATACGAAAATAATGTTTTAATGCAAACCAATTTATTGCGTACATATTTGAATCCCGTGTTACTATTTTAGAACATAATAAATTTTTTGGCTATGAAGGAAAAATTCGCATCCACAATAACTCTTCTAGCAAAATAACAAACAACCTTTTGACACGATTGAGATGATGGTAGTTTTTTATTTATTAATTTTGATCCTGACTCATGGAAAAAATCAAAATAGAAATATCACAGCAGCTGTTGTTTGAATTACAAATTAGTTTTGTGCAGTAAATTTGGTTAGTAAAATTAGAAAATATTATATAGTTTATAGGAAAACATTGCAAAATTTACATTAAATTAAGCTTATTGGGAGCTAAATTTTGATTACTTTCTAATAACCCAATAACATTTTCTATAATTGAGTGTTGTAAATTTTATATTCAATTTAAACAAAGTAAATAATTTTTAAAATCATATGAAACAATAATTTATTTTTCAAATATCGTTTGTGCTAGGAAATTTCTTGAAAAATTCAGTGACGCACAAACCCTGAATTTCATAAAAACTTTAAACTTTGAGTTACGGCTGTTTATCGTAAACAATAATGCTGTAAAATAAACGCCAGCACTAGCTGCTAATAAACTATTACAACATCTGTTATTTTAAGTAGGTAGGTCTAATAGCAAGGTAAAATGTGTAGATATACCTATAGTATAAAATATATGTAGTATATTTTTTGTAAAAAATTACATTGTCATACCGCGGTAGTATCGGAATGTCACAAACATTAAGATGAAAAATTCTCAGTTAAAATTAATTATTGGTCAACGTTCTTTCTCATCCGGACTTTGACCTGACTCACTGAGAAATTTAGGTGAGGATTGTCGGAAAATCACATCTGGCTTGCTGGTTTTTCCTGCCAGTCAGTGAAACGTCGCATCGAATCGAAATATTTTGTCAGCAAAATAAGCAAATAAGCAACACAGAAATAATTCGCAAGTCATATTAACCTAAATTATTTTTTGGCAATGCGACGATCATTTCGCACAATTAAGAAGTTGCTCCATACCTACCTACAGTTCGCTTAACCTTTATGGCAATAATTAAAAAAAGATTTAAATTAAATTTAAATCAAAATCGCTATACCTACTGATATTATTAGGATATAAGCTAATTTTAATTTTAGCTATGGACATTGTTTACCCGGAACCCATGTCAAGGCTCAACAGACGAGTAATTCCAAAAAAACGGAGAGGTGGTTCACTAAGATATCGAACACAACCAATTACATTTTCGGAAATTCAGGTGAGAATTTTTTAGAGTAATAGTTTTCTACAATTTTACATTCTCTCGTCACCGTCATGTTTTTGCAAAACAGCTAAATTATTATGGGTAATCTCTTTTAGGAAGTGGATGAAGAAAACGTTGCAGATGAAACCATACCCGAATCAACAACTTCAAAATCCGAACTTAGCCTGTTAATGAATCAAAAGTTCGAGGAATTCAAACGATCCAGGGACAATGATTTCAGTGTTAGTGACTTCAGCGAAGAAATTATAGTAAATAATTCGAAAACCACTACACCTTTATTAGCATCGTGTAGGTCAATAGGTCGATTGCCATCGCGGCCCTCGTTTTAGATACTCGCAAGGGAGTTCTTTTTAGATTTTTTTATGAAGTGATAACAATTTATGAATATGTAGGTTTTATAGGTATTTCAATTATTTCGTTGGAAATTATGTATTTTGTAATATTCTATTCTGATGAAATTATTCAATTTTCAATCACTTTTTTTCTGAAATTATCATATTTAAATTATGAAAGAAAATATCCAACAATATCTTTATGCAATTGGCTTGTATCAATGATTCTATAATTTTAATTAAGTGGTCATAAACTGTAATATATTTATTTTTAAGTAAGTTATTTTTATATCTTATAATAGGTTTAAATAATAAAATCTTTTGTTTTAATTTTTTGTTAACTTTATTTAATTGTTTTGAATATATTGAACTAGGAGGTAGATTTGTATACAATAAATAATTTATATTAGCAATACTATGGTAAAACAGTACGGAATTTTTATGTAAAAGTATACACATCATTTTTTGGAACGTATTCTGTAAATATATTTTTTTATGATTATAATCTGAATTTTAAAAATTATCACTTTATTTATTTTATTACCTATATCTAAACATATCACGCATTTTTTTATTACATACAAATAAATAAATATACTTACAAAAAATATTAACCGATCTATGTAGAACTAGTGTAAAGAAAATTTGGTAGTTGGGTCCAGGTCTATAAATTTACAATAATAACAAACTTCAGGTCGTATTTTTTAAAATGATCTTTTTGAAAATTTCTCCTCTTTTCACGTTTAACTATAAACTCGAATTAAATGATGCTGATACAACTTATCATAAAAATAGACTCTTGAGATCCTTATGAAAATTTAAAAAAAATCGCTTAGAAAAACAAGCGGTTTTTTACCAGCATTCCATAGTATTAAGCTTTCAAGAGGAGCCAGAAAATTGAAAATTCAAATGTCATCTGAAGTTTGTCGGTTTTCCAACCCGGGATATCTATTATTTTTGGTAAAAGCCGCCTATTGAGCGGTCTATTATCTAGAGGAGCCATTGCTTCTGCTATTGTTATTGGCTTGACTAGTATCGACTTGATTACTGGTTTCCTTTGTAATCTCTTCTTCTTCTTCCGATTGCTTGATGCTTTCTGGTGGATGAAGCGTGACTATGGATTGCCTTCGCGCCGGCGTTACAGTCGTCGAATGCAAGATGGCGTACAAAGGACCCTCTCGCTCTTTGGCAGGACTAACTAAGATTGTAGGACTAGGACTAATTATAATAGAAGGTTGATCGTCTTCTAATTGCATGCTGTTTTCAGCTGCCGAAGGAATGGTGGTGAGAAATCTTACAGTCAGTCTTCCTGGAGAACCTAGCAACACATGAATATTAATTGGTGAACCTTAAATTGTGTTTTTATCATACTTGGCGGTTCAGATTCGTCTTGTATGGCACACTGCCTTGTCAATCTGGGTTTGACTCTCCCTCGGGTAGGCTCACTGGAGTTACTCGATCTTGATATCCTCCAAGTGCTCGTACTTGCCGTTGTCGCTGATCCAGAAGAATCGTTTCTCGAACTGGACAAATTAGAATCTTGAGAAGTTTTACGGGTTATTAACCACGATGATGCTCTTCTCTTCGGATCTAAAAGACGAAGGGGAATACCACAATGGTGATTATGCCGCCAAGAATCCGACCTAAAAATAAGAAGATTTAGCAGGAAGTATGTTTCGGTGTTATTTATGTAAAACCTCGAGGAACTGAAATTTTCGCTGGACGAAACCGAGGAGGCTCTTTTGTGCTGTTTCTGCTGGATTTCTGCAATTTGGTAAGTGTATTGATCATTTCGAGGCCTGTGCCTTGCGGGCCTTCGGACACAAAGTAACCACCTGGCTTTGTTTAGCAGCCATTCTCGTGTTGTTGTTTTCCTGTCTTTTTTGTTCTTTTGCTGAGTTTGATTATCACCAAGTAATTTCACGTTACACGTGCATTGCGGAACGTGATGTTCCTGCTTCTCCCTTGACGATCTGTCTGCTAAACTGTTTGTATTGGCTGGTGTTTGCCTGTTGCTGAAATTTGAACTATGCCTACATCTTCCAATACCTCTGGTCACTCGACTTTCTTCTATCGCCTTGCAGATCATAACGCAGTCTTTCTTGAATTGTTTAGTGAGTATTGCATATAGAAAAGGATTACAACAGGAGTTTAAAGGTAAAATGAACACTGTAAACACTTTGGCTTGTTCTAACGAAATAAGTTGCAGTCCGAACGCTGCCGTAAGCGAAAAAAACGCTATTGGGGACCAACATAAGAAGTCGGTGAATACGAGTAAAGCCATTCGTTTAGCTATTCGGGAGTCATTCGAGTTCCAGGCCTGAGAGCCTCTAATGGCACAATACATTTTTAAATAACAACCCATTAATATCAAAAACGCTACCCCGTTAATAAACATCAAAAATACCACGTAGGTCAAACTGGCCGTATCACTTATTTCGAACGGAAGACAGATGGCGAACTTCCTGTAGTCGGAAATGTTAAATATCGGCATTATCGCCATGACTATGGCGAAACTCCATCCACAAATCATGATGTAACCGGCGTGCTTCAAGGAAAGCCTTTTATTAAGATGCATCGCGTGAGTTATAGCGTAGTTTCTTTCTAAAGTGATTACGGCGAGAGTCCACACGGATAATTCCGAGCTCAAAACGCCCAGGAAACCGGAGAGTTGGCATCCAGCTGACATTTGCCACGGAATTGCGTACATGCGGAATTCTCCCAACGTCGATGCATCCACTACAGCTAAAAACCCTACAAAAAATGTATAGGTACATCATTTTATATATATAAAAAATAGCGCTTACCCAAGTATATGCCCATGAAAAAATCAGCGGCGGCCAAATTGCACACCAAAAATCTGGGTACGTCCATTTTGCTTCTCGAAAAAATTAACACGAAAACGACAGTACCATTTCCAAGCATGGCGCATAGAAACACTATCCACACGCCGCAACGCAGCGTCCACCAATCAAACAAATCTTGGCAAGGCAAAAAGGGCCCAGGAAGAGGCAAGCATTGTATTTTGCCCGGATTTCCATTGGTTAAATCACCAGGCATACGAAGAGTAGGATCATCCTCAGCTGCATATTCCTCCATGTAGGAGGGAAAATTTCCCGGGTAAGTAAAGTCCGATCTGATGTTCTCCCAAATTTCGCCGAACTTTTTCCCGAATTTTTGGCTAATGTTCTCTACATCAAACATAAACCCTTTTGCAAAAATCAATTGCATACTAGATTGTACTTACGTTGGGACGGCCAAAGATCGACTGAACTGTTCCAAAAATTCAAATCGATATCTTCGATGTCGGGAAACACGATGATGTCTCTGGCTTTGGCGGGCGGTGGGTTGGATGGTATCAGAGGCAGGAAAGCGCAGCAGTGATAAGCGTACGCCAACACCAGCGTTTGGATTCGAGGAAAATCGCTGGGCGGTGGAAAATCTCTCAAATTGGGATTGTTAAATGTTTTCAAGTGCAGCAAACGCTCCAAGCCCGCTGTTGGTAGGTAAGGAAAAACGTTGTTTCCCAAATTTCTAAAAAATCAAATTAGAAAACTGCATACACAAACATCCATAAAGCCAAAACTGTATAATATATTTATAGGGAAAGAAAGATTTTACGATCCTATTTCAAAGTTTTATCAATTTTAAAACTCATAAAAGTATGTAAAATAACGTAAGTCCGTATAAAATATCTTTATAGTATGATTTGTCGTTGGGCGCAATTACTTTAATGGCAAGATTCAATCATGATAAATTTAATAGGATAACTTATTACCCTGAAATAGGAAAATCAAATATGTTATAAATCATAGAAACTTTTGTAATTATATTTGTAAAATATGCCAGATTTATCCAATTTTATTTAACGAGTTAATTGCACATTAATACCTAATAGAAGTAATAAAAAATACGTACAAATCTTCTATCCTTGAAATCGGCATAAACGCATCTGGATGTATAAAAGAAATGTGGTTATCTTCAAGATCCCTAAAAATTAATATAGAAACCATTTATATCATATAACTACGTTTAAAATCAAACTTACAAAACTTGCAATTTTGACAAATTATAGAAGGCATCGTGTGGTATCTGCTCTATTTGGTTATGGGCTAAAAGAAGATCGTGCATCATGTACATGCTACGAAATGGCTTACCATCGATGGTTTTTATGAAATTGCTAGCAAGGTCTCTAAAAATTATTTTACTCTGAAGAACGTCTATGGCATTACAATTTCGTATACTTACAGTACTCTCATTTCTCTACAATTACTCAGATCAGGGATGGCAGTTAGTTTGTTAGACTTTAAATCACTGAAATTAAAGTAATATCGAAAATTACTATCCATTTACACACAATAATGTACTAGAAATAAAAAACAGTTTCTCACTCACAGACTTTTCAATCGGGGACAATCCGTACACAATGAAGCGGGAACTGAAGATATACCGGCTCTGTCCAGTCTTAATATTTCCAGGGCGATGGTTCCGTTTAAATTTGGAAACGTGGATAGCTCTCTGGCATCCGAAAGGATACTGGAAAAAGAACCGTAAATCAAAACAAATTAGATATTATTATCATTATTACATTCTGCCGGTGATTTATTTGCTTGTTTTTTTCCGTATTGTTTCGTGAAACGTTAGAGGATTCGGATGGGGGACCGCTGGAGATTTTTTATTTCGAAAACTTATGGATTCCAGCAGGAATTTGATAAAGCAACATCGATCCACACAATATATTTATAGGGGAATTTATTGAAACCCTAAAGCTACTCAATAGAAAATTTTAAATAGCATATTTTGTTGAATTTTTGTTACTTCATTTTTCTAAAATTTCCTTGAGTTATTGGAAAATTATACTTGTAAAAATTTATGATTAAAACTAGCATAACTTTTTACCTTAATATTTTTACACAAGAAAAATAACAGGCAGATAAATTCCTCTATCCCAAAATGAAAAAACTGATCCTAAATAACTTTTTGAAATTAATCTTATTAAAACAAATTTTCTATGTTGTCAAATAAGGTGGATGTAAAGTCAGTATAATAGAAAAATTTCTTTTTATTATAGATTCTTGGTAAATAAATCTTTTGTCTTGTCAAGGAATAGAAGTTTAACACGTCATGAAAACGTCGGAAATAAACTAAAATACATGTGCTCATATGATTTATTGAATCAAATTATGCGTATAAAAATATTCAGATTATATTTATAGGCTTGATACTCATATTAAAAATAATTTCACAAGAATCATACAAACAAATTTGTATAATTTTTAATTGACGCAAGCAACAATTAATTAGTACAAGTTAAATTCAAAGATAGTAAGAAATAATTTTCTTAAAATTCTTGCATTGATTTTAAAGATTTTTTTAATAACAATCAGATGACACTTACTATCATTTTTCGCAACTCTCTCGTGATTTTATTAATTTGTGAATCGAGTCCGAATGTGAATGCTTTGTACTATTTTTTGCGAATGTTAATGATTTCGAACTCTTCCGGATTTGAAGTTTTTTAAGTGCACTTCAGAATTTGTTAGCTGGAAAACTTTTAAAATTGAACTTCTCTGTAGTTTCTCTTTAATTTCATCCAGAAATATGTATTGCGTATGTAGGAATTACCTACAATTTACATTTTTTATTACTCTTGTACCCACCAAAGTAGATGTTTAAAATCTAATTATCATGAAATTGGGGGATTTTCGTATAAAAGAGTATTTTTATTAAAATCCAAATATTAAATGAGTCACATATTTGTACAATGAGTAAGCAAATAATCATATTAAAATTAGGCAATTAAACAATTTCTGATATAGATAATATTGTAGAGCAATTAGCGTCAAAAACGATTACTACCTCATTAAGTTTTAGCTAACGTAATCGAGTCAAAGTACGTGGATATGATTGATTGAATTCTAAAGAACCAGTTAGATGGATTTATGACTGAAATCGGAAAATAATTAAAGTCCTTTTTAGTAGAACTCCTTTTTTGCGAAAGGAATGCCACTTTATTGTTAGCAGATTTTCATAAGTCGCTTTTAATGAAAATTTATGGACCAATTAGAATGTTTTAGAAGGAAATTTGAAATGGGTACGCAAAAAATTATTCGTTTTCAGCGAGTAAGTTTTTGTTACCTCGATAAATTATTTAGCATATTGGATTTTTTATAGCTAAGGCGCGTTTCAAACCTTAACTTAGGCGATAAAAATAAATATATTGAAACATAATACTTGCAGCTTTCGTAGCCGAGGAAGGAAAGAAAATGCTACAGCGTCCACTCCAATCAATGGATTGCCCTTAAGTTCCAAAAGGGCAAGAGCTGGGGTCTTCTGAAGCAATCCTCCCTGGATGTATTTGATGCGGTTACCCGATATCGAACTGCAAAAACAATCAGAATTCCAGTGACGCATTTTTTATGATTTGGGATATTTTCAAATCGATATACGAACAATGGAAATAGTTTTCAGCGAAAAATGCATTGAATATAATTTAAGGTATTCGATATGAAAACCGCTTACTGCAAAATTTACCGTAACTTTCCGTATACATTTCGCTGAAAAATTTATTAAAAAAACTTCCTATCTAACTACCGGTATGTGCATGTGCCTGCAGAAGTCCGTAGAAAAGGAGATATAAGCTATTAGTAGTTTTTTGTACTTACAATTCTTGGAGATCGGACAGTTTTGCGATTGCAGCCGGTATTTGTGTCAGGAAGTTATCGTCCAGTTCTCTGAAACAAAAAGTTTGTTTTTGGGTCATTTGGTTCAGAAAATAGAGGAAATGTAGCGGATATCATTTGAAAAGTATAAAAATTAGAGAGCGTCGCTGTTAAAATGTGGTTTGCAGACTCCATGGGGATTTGGCTCACAATCAGTTTGAAACTTACTAAACAAATAGTGAAAACAAAATAAATGTTCTATAAAATACAAAATAATTACTTCATATACTTACAGAACTTTTAGAGACGTTACATTAACAAAAGCATCTTCCGACACGAAAGCAATTTGATTTCGTTTCATTAATCTAAAAAAAAAGAAACATGCCTTCAGATAGAGTTGATTTTGATTAAATTTTTTGATAAAATGATAATTGGAATTGTCTTTTAAATGCAGTACTTATAACTAAAATATGCAGGTTAGAACTGATTAACAGTAAGATTGGTTTAATAGAGTCCCGTTTCAATACTCTCACAACTCCTAATCTACGACAATAAAACCGAATTACACGTATTCCATTCGAATGCACCGAATTCGAATAACAGCTGCGATACACGACATGATACTAGTTTTGCCCTATATTCAGATATATTAGACTAGCGATGTTAGAGCGGGTCGATGAGCTCCTATTTCTATCTCTCTATCATGATTTACAGCTACAGCTGCATAGGAGCAATTTACTGGAAAAAGATGCTAAAATTTATGAATCTGCTCCTTATATTAGTTTCAAATTCTATATACAGGATAAGGATTTTTAACATTGAATATAAAAAGCTTAGTTAACATAATTCATATATGTGCAAATAAATAGGTAGTTAATTATGTAGTACTTAGTACTTTTACACCAATTACATTACCAGTTTAGTTTAATTTCCTGTTTTAGCCCACAGTCGATGGAATATTTCCGGAGGTAATTTCCACAGGTCGAATTACTGTGTTCTGTTCGGTTACCATACAAAATTGAAACGTTAATTAAATGTAAATCATGGAAGTAAACAACCGATTTGCTTTACATTGTGTACATCATAAACAATCATTAAAAAATTCTCTGCTATTGTGACGATAATGGTAATAATTTAGATGTAACACACATTTTTATTACCCAATGTTTATGTGTGATCGAATGGGACAGTTCAAAATTGAATAATACAATAATTTTAACAAACCTATGGGAGAGTAAAATCAAATTGAAACAAACATTGAAAACAATAACATATATTTATAATTTATAAAATTGCATAAAAAAAATGTATATAAATAAAATGTTTTAAATAAGAAACCCGTTCATTTAATGAACATATTACGATAGGTAAATACTATTACATTCACTAAAGCAATAACAATTGTTTCTAATATAAGTACGTAGAAAGGTATGAACAAAATTCGCCCTGAATATCGACTTTATTCCAATATTATTTTACCTATTTACTAGTCTGTTTTCTTAAACCTAATTGAATTTCTTCTAAAGTCTTTCCTCGTGTTTCAGGAATAAAATAAAACGACAAAATTACTGAGGTGACATTGGAAAGAGCGAAAAATAGGAAAGGTGCAAACAAACCAACATAACGATTTAAATTGAATAAAACATTATTGGTTATGAATATCATCAAACCGAAATCTATCATTAACACAGTCATAGCTTTTGATTTGATGCTGGTCGAAAACAATTCGCCTAACATTAGGGTTGGTATCACTGCCATTCCGAATGAATTGAATATTTGGTAAGCAACCATTGCAACTATTGGTATCCAATTATTCTCTCCGATACCAGAATTCGGGTAATATTGGTCCAAATAAAAATATAAAGTCAAAATTAAAAGCGGAATAGCAGATAGGGACAAAGATGCTATGTAGCAAAACCGTCTTGGGAGCCTATCTACAACAAATATAACTACGACTAGATTCAAAACGAGACATAAACCTAAATAAATCATTGACGAAGCTTCTGGACTGACTACACTTTTGGCCTTCTCGAATATAAATTGTGTGTTCATTATAAAAACACTGGTGCCTCCTAATTGTTGAGAAGCTCTCAAAAATACCGCAGAAATCAAAGCCTTTCTATTCGTTTTTATACAGAACAAATCTTTCCAAGTTCCAGATTCGGACATTTGCCTCATTACATCGTTACTTAGAGACATATAATCGTCATCAACATTCGCTTTCCTAGTGAGAAATTTAAGAGATTGCTTCCCTTTCACATCATCACCTTTCATTATGTAAAAGTACGGAGATTCGGGCATGTAACAGAAGAAAATAAAAAACAAAACCGTAATCGGTATACAAATGTAAGCGGTTTCAGATACGCCGAAAAAGGTGCCGATTATGTGGATTAAAAATTCGCCTAAATACATCGATGTCACCATGCCGTTTCCCCATTTTCCCCTCACATTCGGACTGGCCACTTCCCCGATATACATTGGCAAAGCGGCAAACATGCAGCCATCGGCGATTCCGGCGCTAATCCTGGATGCGTAAAACACGTACACGTTTCTGGCCACTGCCGAAAGTATCCAGGATAATAAATGCGGAACTGCTATGAGCAACAACGTCTTTTTCCTTCCGATGCTGTCGCACAAGGTGGAAAATAATGCACAGGTAACCATCATGGCGGCGGGATGGATAATTGTGAAGTAGGAAGCTTCCTCTTCCGTAATATCATAGTTAACTTTGTCATTGGTTATTTTCAATAAAAAAGGGGATGACCAAGATGTCAGCAATCCGCTTGTTAAAGCTGATAAACAAGCTGTAATAAAAAAATGTTCATTATAATCTATCATAAAACATTTTTGAAACTTAATTAAACATTTTTCAATACCGCAGGTTGGTGAAACCCAATTATGCTTAATCGCATCAGATTCAGGGACTGGGTTTAATTCAAGTTTCTGTTCCAAAATTGAATAATCCTCTAATAGTCCCTTGAATATTGTACTATGCATAATCCACACAATATAAAAATATTAGTTAAAAAAAAGTAAACGAAAACACCTAGGTTTCTGATTTTAATTTCTAGTTAGCTTAAAATTGTAGCTGTGACCTGAAGTTAGCAGAGACCTGAATTTCATTTTAATGATTAGTTAGTGCAATATTTAGTTCAAGATTAGTTCTACAAATGGTTGTTAAGTCTATGGTCGTCTCTTTGATAAGAATTATACCTATTGGATAAACTAAAGGAAACGAGGCGCTTTTTAACATCGGTTTAAACAATAAGTATCAACCAAAAATAAAAAATTGTCAGAAATTAATTAATTGGAATTAGAAATAGGAATCTGTCTACAGATTGAGTATAAATATTTTTAATAATAAGCCAATAATTATTTTAAGTAAGTACGTATTTTTAACTTGTAGACATATACGACGAAATAAGGAAACAACAGCTTGTTAAGTAATATCTATGCATATCTAGCCATTATTGATTAAAAACTGTAGATAAAGAAATTAAAAAGTATTTAACTACTACCTAGCTAATTAAAAATAAAATGTTGCGATATTTTAAAAAATGCGGAACAAATAGGCGACAATATTATCTGTAAGCACTGAAAAACTCCTGAAACGTAATTCACATTTTTTGTAATAAAATATTTTTAAATTAACACTGGATAGAATATATTATGACGACATCTTAGGAACTGAGGATAAGTACAATATCTTATAAAAGATAAAATTTAAATTTCGCGCCTAAAGTTGATTTCCGCAAAATTACAATGTAAGAATTAATTGTGTTTGCCAATTTTCTCCTTGACTATAAATTTTAAGCACTAATTAGTAAAAATTAACCAACTAAAAGCTGTTAGTTGGTTGTTAATTTTTGAGTGTTAGTTTATCATGTTGTTATGAATAATTTATTAAAAAACTTTTATCAAAATCCAAACTAATAAACTAACACAAATTACTAACTCCAAAATCATATCTATTACTTGATTATTATTTTTTTATCAAAGTTGCACCAGCTTCATTGAATGAATTTTCTTCCTAAATAAATTGAGTCAAGAAACCTTAAAATAAGAAGTTGAATGTTACATCATAAATACCTCAAAGCGTGCATAAAATCGAAAGGTTGTAGTGATTTAAGAATTTAATGAGCGCTCCAACATTCAACCTCTTAATTTATTCTTAATTAAATTAATTTTAAATTATATTGTAATGAATTCAGCTTCTAATTTTATCACAAATCACTTTAGTTTATCCTGTACGACTAACCGAAACCTAAACAGGGTGGAAACTTTTAAGCTGCGCGTATTTGATACGATCTATGGATAATAATGATAATAATAATAATAATAATATCTGTCTAGTAATACCTAATATTAGGTATACATAATAAGCGTAATAAGAGTAATGATAATAATAAAAAATTGAACTTACCGATAACGATCGCAAGAGCTTGGGGCCATTCTTGGCCGCGATCATCACTACCGCTGGTTTTTTTTGCAATAAACAGTGTCGACCACAGGAAAGCTTTGACGCCCATAACGTTTTGTTTCGAACACGCACACTACCGGACCAACAGTTACTGAATGGCAACTATTTATTTAAATTTTTTATTAAGACTTGATTCGAATTCGATGGGATATTTAACAGATGACCTTTTAATTGGTGCTAATGATGTTGGGATAAACATATTTTTCGATACAGGATATTGTTATTGTTCTAGGAATAATTTGTACGTAGTTATGGCCTGTGGGTAATTAATTCTAATTTAATGTTTTACCATGTTACCATGGTTACGCTAAGACCAACTGAAAAATTGCAAATTGATTAATATCTAATTTCAAGATATTTTAAGGACTATTACTTTAATTTGAGTATTCTGTGAAAGAAAAAATTGATTGTAAATCTTATAATGACAGTAAAAATGAGTAAAAAATATAACTTTACAGTACTTAAAACATTTTTTAAATTTTAATGAAATTTAATCTATAATTTATAAAAAAATGAAAAAAGGAAAATTGTACCTTTGATTGAATTAATAGGACACCTATTTAAAACGACTTTAGGATCCATAATAGATACCTGAATATATAATCAATATTTAGTTTTAAATATGACATAAAATCTGTGCTATCAGAGAAAACAAGGGCACTCTTTCTTTCGAGAATTTGCTTAGAGAGAAGAAATTTAAAATAACCAACTTTCACAGTTAATCTGTGGAATTAAATTTATGGCAAATTCGCTCTGCATTTATTATACAAACGGCCAAAAAATCGAGTAAAACTTCTTGTTCCACATATTTTCATTATCAAATCTACTCTCTTTGTAAAATACATAATGTGTGTGGATAAAGTAGGTAATTAGACCTCGTTCATGTAAAGAAATCTGTACCTATTGAATATAGATATTATACAAATTTTTTTGAAAGGCGCATTTAATATTTCAATTGATTTATAAATTACAGCATTAAAAAACAATTACCAATTACTCTCAGTCGATACAGTAAATGTGTACCTCTAAGGCAATACTATTTTAATAATATACTTACAACACTACTAGATTGTCCATTAATGGAAAAGCATCTGCAGTTAAACTCGTAATCATGTTGTTACCGATGTTTCTGAAAAATATACTTATGTAACGATGATCACAACTTAGGACAGACCGTGACAGTAAATTAAATAAACTTGCACAGTAGGATCAAGAAAATAAAGATTCCAAGCGAATTTTGTGTTTGTGAAATTTGCCATTTTTTGAATAATTGAATAATAAATTATTTTTTAAGACCCACAAAAATAAATATTTGCGTTAAATATGCATAACAGTTATTTTTTAATAAAAACCGTAAGCGTTTCACAAATTACAAAAATTCGCGAGAAAACTAATATTTTGATTTATAGGTAGCACACCTATTGTGATACAATAACATATTTTCTTTAAATTGGATTAAACTGGAAATAATTTGGATAGATAAATTTTTAATTAACTACATACTTATAAAAATAATAAAATGTAATAAAAATATTTGCTGTTCTACTTCATAAATACTTATGTAAGAAATATACATATTAAATCGGATTATTTAGAAATGTAGATCAAAAATAGATGGTTATAGATATTAATGTAATTGATTAAAAATTATTTATTAATTTCTATATCAAAATTACTTATACGCAAATATTTTCAGTACAAATACTGTTTAAATTTCATAAATGCCAATTGATAATTTTGTAGCTAATGATGTTTCTACTGAGTGTAAAATTTGAAATTTGTGCTGTAAATTAAGTTTTTTGTGATATATAGTATGTACATTTGTATAATATTAGTTACTATGGTTATTTTTATAGACATAATTCAGCGGAATCTGTTAACGATTAATCAAAATATTGAATGTATTTTTATTAGGATTTTAGTGGAATTTTGGATTTAGCTTGAGCTTTGACTGAATTTGTGTCTAAATATTCGTTAGTAAATTCCGAGAAGCAGTGTTGGTGTTAGGTATTAGAACATTCTGAATTTTATTCACTACATCAGGTTAAAATTTGTTGTTACAAAGCTTAACAACCTTTAGATACTTTTACCTATGCACATTTTATAAATACGCACTTTACGTAGGTGTTTTCAAATTAAAAATACAAATAATCATGCGAACCAATCATTACCCTTCACATTTTACTATATAAATTTTATTTTCCGTTTCTCTACGGGTATTTTAATGGCTAAAGAACGATTTGAAACATAGGTAGTAACTAAAAAGGTAAAAGATGCATGATTGATAAATGTCTATAGGAGATAAGGGTCGGAGCAATCTACTACTCTCGGAGTAAATGCAAGTAGTACAATAGCAATACATTCATGCTGGGTCCTGAGACGGATACTCACAGGACCTCTAGGTGCGTAAGTAGAGCTAGTGCCTCGGTTGGTACGTTGCGCAATCGATTGCCGTCTAGACGCAAGCTGCGCAGCGTGGTAGCCACGTTTCGGAAAGAATCTTTTTCCATTTGCCATATTTCGTTACTTCCGATTTGCCTGGCCCAACAATCATAACAGTCAACACACAAAATGATAATGGAAAATGTATAACATGCTCTTAGATTCATTCGGTAATAAACAAATTCAAAATTAGCACAACATCGAAAAGCAACATAAACTAATTACTATTGGTAGGCAATTTTGAAATATACATATTTGTTGTAAATATTCAAGGTGATCGATAAGAAATGTATGGAAAGTTTTATATATTTATTTGCCATTGCTTTTCGTTTGTTTCCAGTTTACAATGAGCTTTATATTAAATATTTCATGGAGTATTTTCCTACCAGAAAAAAAGAAATAGGAATATTCATTAAATAATACTTAAATGATTTAATAACCTTCTTTAGGAAAACTATTCCTATTTCTCTTCCTGTTTCAGTTTGAAAATGGAAAGGTAGTTCATGTGTTATGTGGTTAAGGGTATTCAACTATATGCTTAAAGTTCAGCAAACAAAAAAAGAAAATAGTTATCAATATGACAACAACTAAGATTAGTCGTCTTAAGGAATTTACCATTTTGATAACGTTGATATTTTTTAAATTATGATGTAAAAACTCTGATGAGTGTCGTATTTTTCATACTCTGAACTCGATTCTTGAAAAATAAAAAAAAACCTTTTAACACCCTTTTATTCAATTCATTAAACACATGATACACCTTAAATAATGTAGAGGTTATTATCATTTCATAATTTATAATGACCATTGTTTATGGAACGAACGGAAAATTTATAAGAGCACGATAAATATTACATGAAGAAATTAATGATATGTAAAATTAGCAAGTGGTTTGAAATAAGTCAGTATTTCAAATGATAAAATACTAGTATTAGTATACAACAGGCACCATTTATCTAAAAAGTAAGAAAAGGCTATCTAATATTTTTCTATAAGAAGGCTATTGGTCAATCAAATTTCTAATTGATACTAAAAATTCTCTCAGATCAACTTTTATAAGCCAATTGATATATCTACTTAATGATATGAACTATTTTTTAAATTGGCAGTATTGAAAGATATCATGACTTATTCAAACCAATGCCCTTTAAAGATAAATGGTTACAGTCAAATTAAAATTAGTTATATGAAATATGTCGGAGAAATGAGTGTAGAATATAAAGTTGCATTCTTATAAAAAGGTAAAAAGTATGTAGAAGAATAAGAAATGTGTATAAAATAATAGTACCTACTAAGTACAGAAATACTGTAATAACGTAGGTGTTAAATTGTTTCATTATAGGAAATGTTTGCGTTTATTGGCATAATTGTAATAGTAATTATGAAAATTACTAAGTTTTCCTAAAAATTCAGATATTATTACAGGAATTTTCCAAAAAACAGTACCTAGGCTTACAGCAAAAATATTTTAAACCATTGTGACTTCGAATCATTCACATCTAGTAAATGCGATTGTACCATAATAGATATTGATAGCTAATAATAAAAGCGCTTCACCTTCGTTATTTTTGATTCTTAAACTTAATTTTCATACTCAGAAGAATCTAAAATTTGATTTAAATTCATATAAGTCTCGGAAAGAAATTAGTCAATTAGAAATAACATTATTAAAAGGCAGATCTTATGCAATAAGCATCCTAAATTAGTTTAACAAACATGGATAACAAAGTAGTAGTTAATTTTGGTAGAAATTAGGTAGAAATTAAACTAATTATCAATTTCAAAACTTTTCACGTGTATGTAATCATTATTGAAATTACCTGAAGAAATAAAAAATAATAATTGTGTAAAAATTTTTACGAAACAAATATACATTAGTTTTGATATCTCTAAGTCAATATGTTAACAGAGAAAATCTATAAGTGGGCGTTTGATTTTGCTTATATACTTTTTTAGTCGTTCTTATACGGATATATAAAAATAATATACTTAATTTCTGACCTTTAATCGTATTTTGTGATAAGTTGGTATCCAGTATGGATTTTTATGTACAAAAAATATGTATTAGTTTTCTTATGCCATCAGAAGAAAAAATAGTATCGGAATGGACGTAACATTTTTGTGTACATGTGCCTCGTAATTAGCGGATAATTACGCCAACTACAATATTAGGGTACAATAACTATAATTAACACATCTAAAAAGGGGAGTAATACATTTTTTCTGTTAAATTTTAGAATAGATTTCATGAAATCTAGGATCTACTTTTGATACGATTATCTAATATTAATTGATTACTCTTATTCAATAAACAATTATTTAAAATTTAGAAAAACCTAAATAGTGACGAATAAATTAGTTGACATTTATTTAACATTGGAAATATGTACCTAATGACTTTCGCAAGTGCAATTGATAAAAAAAATAAATAATATTATCAAGCTGCGTAAATTACGATTCCAAACCAATTAAAATTAAAATGTGCGTTGATGATTAATTTAAAGATCGAATGTGTAAAGAATATCAATATTGCATATTGCTAAAAAAACTTGTGGTTGCATGGTATTAATATATAAATTTATTAATCAATTGAATTTGTTTATGTAATTAATATTTTTCAATCACTTATCTGTCTTGCATTCAAATATTTTTTTTTTTTAGATATCACAAATTTATAAATCGACATTTGAACAAAACTAAATAATTCTCGGGTAAGAACAACGAAAATTGAATCTATCATATTGTGAGGACAGAAAAAGAATTAATGGCGAGAGGAAAACGATCCCTATTTGAAGATGATGAAATTGAAAAACCTTGGGCACAAATAGTTGCCATTTTAATTGGTAAGTACCTAATTACATCGTGTCATAACCTAAAATAATAATTGTACTATTGTAATTTTTATAATTATGCATGAATCTGCATTGAAGTTAGATTACACATTAATTATAATTATTAGATGTAGGTAATAAGTAGATACATTTTTAAAATACTTAAACTGTGTATCTTTTAAGGTTCTTTAGCTGGTTTTACTGACGGATTGCATTACTCATGGACATCTCCTTTCATAGTAAAAATAGTAGAAGACAAGAAAAATTACAATATTTCCGAAGAAGAAGCATCGTATTTTCCGACTATTCAACCGATCGCCATGCTGCTATTTTGTCCTCTTTTTTCTCTACTTTCCGATAAAATCGGCAGGAGAAAAACCTTCTTATTGATCGCTTATCCGCAAATCTTAAGTTGGCTGCTAGCTGTATTCGCCAAAGACGCCATGGGATTTTACGTTTCGAGATTTTTCGCTGGTATCGCCAACGGCTGCTTCTTTGCAGTGTTCCCTTCTTACGTAGGCGAGATCTCCAATCCAACCATCAGAGGCACTTGGGGGAATATGGTATCAACATCAATGTATTGCGGTGAGCTGGTCATCAATATTGTGGGAAGTTATTGCAACGTCCGAGAAACTTCTTTCATATTTCTACCTCTGCCTATTATATTTTTAATACTATTCTGGATGATGCCCGAATCGCCTTATTGGTGCATCATGAAAGGAAAGGAAAGCAACGCGAAGGAATCCTTAAGATTCTTCACGAGAAAGAAGAATGTTGATGATGATTACTTCAAATTAAAGTTAGATGTTGACAGACAACAGTCCGAAACGGGAAGGTGGGTGGATTTAATAAGGATAGAAAGTAACAGGAAAGCTTTATTGGCGGGAGCTTTCCTAAGATTAACCCAACAAACATCTGGAATGGGCATATTTTTAGTTTATAATCAATTCATATTCGACAAATCCGGGAGTAGTTTAAGCAGAGAAATTTGTTCAATAATTTATTCTTCATTGTACGTCATTTTAAACATTATCGTTGTAGTTTTCATTGTAAATCGTTTCGCACGCAGAACTTTATATTTTATATCACTGGCAGGAGCTGCTGTAATGCTCTATGCTTTAGCTACGTATTTTTACCTAGACAACCAAATGAAACTAACTTCTTTCGGTTGGGTACCTATAACAGGTACTGTAATTTATCAGGTATTTATGGGTACTGGCTTGTGCGTCATCCCGACGTTAATGATGAGCGAACTGTATTCCACTAGTATTAAAGCCAAAGCGATGATAGTGTTGACGATCAGTTTCGCTGGTGGAAACATTATAATCAACCCACTCTTTTATTATTTAAACACCACCTTAGGTTTTCATACGCCTTTTTATTTCTTTGCTGTATGTAATACTGTAGCACTTGTTATTGCATATTATATCGTGCCAGAAACTAAGGGAAAGACGCTAGAAGAAATACAGCAGATGCTAAAAGGCAGTAATACGAGGGTGAATTAATAGGCCCTTTTTAATATTGATGCATTATGACAGCTCGTGCGGAGAATTTTTGTTAAAATTTAATTTTTTGTCAAATAAATATTAAGCTTGTTCAAATAAGTAACGAATGCATGCATGAATAAATCACGTACTTATATGTTCCTAATTTACTTTGTTCACATATGTTTTTAATAATAGGTTACATGTACTAACAAAATGATTTAATATCTAATAAAAATAAATGCTGATGAAATATTTTTAAGAATAAATCAGACCCCCCATTATTTTAACAAGTTAAATTTTGTACACATAAATAGGATTGTTAAAGCAAATCATTTGCAGACGAAAAGCAAATAAAATTTTGAATTAAACGGTTTATAAAAGAGTATCCGTTTAATTGAAATAGAAATGCTAATATTTGAATAAAGATTTTCGGAAATCTCTTTGACGCAATTTATCTTTAGGGGGTCTTCCTAAAACAAATATTTCATGTAGGTATATAAAACACTGCGAATCGCTCCAAATCACAAATTCGTTAACTGTTAAGTACTGTTACACGTTAACTGTTCGTTAATAAATTGTCTCACTATGGCAGTGATAGTAAAATTTGCACCATCTCCTAAGGAAAATGAAAAACATTGGGCACAAATTCTCGCCATTTTAATTGGTAAGTACCATTTTAAAATACTTTTTCTATTACTTCAATTAGCTAATTAGCTATTAATTATTGTACCCATGTAAAGTTTTTCTTTTTTGAAAAAATATTAATGTTTCATCTTTTTGATTGCAGGTGCTTTGGCTGGTCTGAGCAATGGGCTGCTGTTTTCATGGGCTTCTCCCTTTTTGATCAAGATTACAAATGATAAACAAAACTATGACATAACAGAAGAAGAAGCTTCATACTTCAATACAATTCAACCGATATCTTTGATGGTTGCGACTCCGATTTTCGCCAAACTTTCGGACATCATCGGTAGGAAGAGGACGCTCATGCTGATTGTGATACCGCAGATGGCTAGTTGGTTGTTAGCGGGATTCGCTCGATCAGTTTACACATTTTACGCTGCTCGAGTATTCTCCGGATTCGCAGATGGATGCTTGTTTACAACTTTGCCAGTATACATAGGAGAAATAGCCAATCCTTCGGTGAGAGGTACATGGGGAAACGCCATACCAACGTCCTTATACGCAGGAGAATTTCTTATAACAGTTATTGGTAGTTACTTTGGAGTCACCACTACTTCATACATTTGTCTACCTTTAACTGTTTTGTATTTGGCTTTGTTCAGTATGATGCCGGAATCGCCCTATTTTTACATCATGAAAGGCGACGATGACAGAGCAAAAAGCTCCTTGAGGTTCTTGAAGCGAATTAAGAACATCGACGAGTTATACATTAGATTGAAAAGTGATGTTCAACGACAACTTTCCGAGTCAGGTACGTGGAGGGACTTAATCCAGATTAACAGCAACAGAAAAGCTTTGCTGGCAGGTCTGTTTCTGCGTTTGAGTCAACAATTGTCCGGTTCAAGTGTCTTCTTAACATATACTCAGCTTATTTTTCAAAAATCCGGAGGGAACATCAGCCACGAGTTAGCGTCAATGGTTTATATGGGTTTATGCGTCATTTTAAACATATTAGCGACGATCTTTGTAGTTCCAAGATTTGGAAGAAAAATATGTTATATGTCATCTACTCTCTGTTGCAGTGTAACTTTACTAGCAATGGGAATTTACATGTTTGTTGATGATAAATTGGATGTAGATGTTAGTGCATTTAGTTGGATACCAGCAGCCAATATGGTATTATACCAAGTATTTGCTTGCTATGGTGTAAGTGTAATTCCTACTTTAATGCTCAGTGAATTATATTCCACAAGTATTAAAACCAAAGCTATGACAATACTAGTATTTAGCTTTGGAATTGGGAATTTCGGTACTAGTTTAATCTTTTATAATTTAAATACTATTCTTGGATTTTATTCGCCATTTATATTTTTTGGCGTTTGTTGCATTATTGCTGGAATGATGTCTTACAAAATTATTCCGGAAACTAGAGGTAAAACGCTGGAAGAAATTCAACAATTGCTTAAGGGTACTCTCAAAGAGTAACAAGTAAATAATTACTATTACTATTTATTTAAATACTTAATTACTGTGTAATTTATTTATGTACATAATTAATAATTATGCCTATTGGTAATTTAATAAAATTATTTTTGTTATATTTTGTCATCATTATTACGTATACCTAAATTGAAACCAGTAAAAAGAAAATAAATTTTTCAATAATGTTTGCAATGAAATTCAACAAAAAGGAACAATATTTGTGCCACTGTCTTCTGAAATTGATATTTTAAAAACTTTCTAATTTCGAAATTTGAAAATAATCTATTTTTAGCAAAATGTCCTGAAATATTAATTTAAATTGGACTTTAAACAAATATTAAGTAAACAAATGATTTGGCTACAGTTAGTACTTACGTTTAACGAATAAATATTTAATGATGGAACAAAAGCAAATATATAATGTAGGCAATGCAAGTTTTTTTTTCAAGTTCAAAATCACATTTATTATCTAAAGAATTATGTAATAATAAGCATCTACCAATAATTTAGAAAAATTATTTTTTTTACTTCCTTGTACTAAGAGTAAACCGACGAATGTTACTACTCGTAGGTACTCCTACGAATAATAGTATAAATAATAGGAATAATTGTATCTGCGAACTACGAATGTACATACCTGTACCTGTAACTCTTGAGATATTTTTTCAAATTTGCATTTTAAATTTAAAGAATTTTACTATTAGAATTACTCTCGTAATAACTGCCCTTCAACTTTATCTGTCAGCTGATAAAACAAGTTAAGCAGTGACGGTATGTTGATAAAGCTTTACAGAGTACTAGAAAGTCAAGTACACACATAAGATATTTTTATTTTTAGGTAGTACCAGTAACAACCTATACCGAACATATTAAGTTCGGTACGTAATTATAAATACATTATTTTACAGTTATGTTGTTTGTTTTTTTAAATCAACGATAACTATAAATACTCCGTTCACTATCAAGAGATAGTAATAAAACCTAATTTTGTATGCAAAAGATATCACAACTTACTCAACGAAAAAATCATAAAATTCCCAAACTTAAGGCTTTTACGTGCTTTTACTATTGTGTAAGTTAAATTCACATAGGCAGCGATGGTGTTATGAGCGTTGCGATGCTATGCGATGCTTTGCTATACTATGTTTTTCATCGCTTGCGATTGAATGTGCTTCAATACAAAGCGATTTTTATTTAGTTGATCGCCTTCCTTTTATGATGACATAGAACAATGCGCCTGATTAAAAAAAATAGTTAGTACGGAAAGTTTGGTTTTAATATTATTGGTTTTAAGAACATCTAAATCTACAAAAGTAGTCAGTGGCTACACGAAATAATTATTGTGCACAATAAATATTGTGCATCCAAATAAATTTAAAGAATATTTTCGAATGTCTTATGAGACATGTTATATTCAAATTGGTATAACGCCACTTGCTGAAAAATTACCAACAAATTTGAGGAATCCAATTAGCGTTAAGGAACGCCTTACTATACCTAATTTTATTATAAGGTAAGTTAATAAATATCTACATATTATCATATTATTTTTAATATTCATTATTAAAATTATTTATTATTCAAATTTAATATTCATTATTAATGGATGGTGGACAGTTCAATCGCTGCCGACGTACCTACACTAAGGTAATGTTTATTTCCCTTTAATAGTGCCACTCAGTATACAGGGTATTTAAGAACAGGCGACCTTTTCCTGATCCCAGATAAAGTGGCCTGAATACAGTGCATAAATAGTCGTGCTTCTGGGATATTAATAGACAGTAAAAGAATATAAGAAAATTAAAAATTACTCGCTATAAAATTGAACATCGCTTTCATTCGGTGCCGTGTGCAGGTAGTTGTTAATTATTTATGAAATTATTCATTCAAAAGTGCCTATTTTTTAATTATTTGTCGGTGCGCCTATGGGTTACTGCTTCAAGAAGGTTTTTTTACTATCTTCTGATAGCGAATAGAGTATAAAATACGTATTGTTTAGTTGAGAAGGTTATAAATAAACATATTATAGATAAATAATAATTTTTCGGTTACAAATAAAGCTTTTAATGAGATTTTTAACCTTTTGCACTCGAGACCGTTTCCGCGCGGAAGTTTTGACGGTAAATTCAATACCAACTCGCAAAATTCTTTTCACAGGGGTTATTCCGGCATTACTCCAATTGGTCAAACACACGACAACCTCTTCAATGATAAAACTAAGTCCTTCAATTATAAAACTGAGGTACCAAACAAAGTGGTGAGGGTGAGTCACCTCTGGAGTTGCGACATTGAATCATATGGTGAGTGAGAGTCTCCTCTCAAGTGCAAATAATCTAGTTCTATTATTATTTACATGTTCTATTATATTTTAGATAAAATGAGTGTTCAAAAAAAGATTACACCTCCTCAAGCAGAAGTGGAAAAAAATTGGCCGCAAATCATAACAATCTTTATAGGTACCTAATTAATTTAAATTTACGTTTGTTTATGAAGTTTTGTCTATGTAGTATTGCACTAGAATTAAGGTTGTTTAATTTATATTATTCATATCTAATTATATTCAGTTATGATTAATTTGAAAATGTTATGGATCAAATTGCAGGTGCACTTGCAGGGCTGAACAATGGACTGCTATTTTCGTGGCCTTCTCCGTTTTTAGTAAAAATCACACAAGATAAAGTTAACTACAATATATCCGAAGAAGAAGGTTCTTACTTCAATATAATCCAACCCGTGTCACTGATGATCGCTTGTCCATTTTTTGCAAAATTAGCAGATCTCATCGGCAGGAAAGGCGCTTTGTTATGGATTGTGGTACCTCAGCTTTCCAGCTGGCTGTTGGCAGGTTTTGCGAAATCTGTCTATGTCTTTTATGCGGCTAGAGTCTGTGCTGGATTCTGTGACGGATGTCTCTTCGTTACTTTACCAACGTACATTGGGGAAGTAGCGAATCCGACTGTAAGAGGTACTTGGGGAAATCTTATACCTATATCATTGTTTCTCGGAGAATTTCTCATCAATATAATTGGAAGCCAATTTGGCGTGAGAGATACAACTTATATTTGCCTGCCTTTGCCCATTTTATTTCTGATATTGTTTTATTTAATGCCGGAATCACCTTATTACTACATAATAAAAGGAAAGGAAGAAGAAGCCATGAAATCTTTGAAGTTTTTAAAGAGAATGAAGAATGTTGATAGTATTTATGAACAGTTAAAGTCCGATGTAGAGAGGCAAATATCCGAATCTGGAACATGGCTGGACGTGATCAAAATTAAAAGTAATAGAAAGGCTTTAATTGCTGGTATATTTTTGAGATTCACGCAGCAATTATCAGGATTTAGCGTTTTTCTAACTTTTACTCAACTGATTTTCCAAAAATCAGGAGGCAACATCAGCCATGAAGCTTCATCTATAATTTATTTAGCAATCTCTATAGTTTTAAATCTAATAGGAGTGTTTTTAATTGTGCCAAGATTTAAAAGATTGATTTGCTTCGTAACATCCATGGCTGCTTCTAGTGTGATACTCTTCCTGATGTCGACTTACATTTACATCGATGATAATACGAATGTAGACCTAAGCAGTTTCAAGTGGATGCCTCTGACGTTCATGATTTTATACCAAGTGTCCGCATGTTACGGTATCTCGCTCATACCAACTTTAATGCTTAGTGAATTATATTCCGCAAGTATAAAATCCAAAGCTATGATGCTTTTATCTATCACGTTTGGAATGGGAATTTTCGTATCCAGTACAATATTTTACCAAATGAATATCCACTTGGGTTTCTACTCGCCATTTTTATTTTTTTCTGCATGTTGTTGTGTGTCCACGTTTCTGTCTTATTACGTTATACCAGAAACGAGAGGAAAAACTCTCGAAGAAATCCAACAAATGTTGAAAAAGAATTAACTGATTATAACTTTTAATTTTTAAGAGAATATTTCGGTATTGGATTTTTATTTCCAATGGGAGTGTTTTTAAACGATGAGGTGTATAAGTACCTGGAATCAATGGGACAATTGCCCCGACTAATTTAATGAATATTATACAATGTGTTTATATAGTATTATTCAATCAAGGAAGGCAAAATAATTCAATTGAAAAAGTGATGTTAATTGAATTATTTTGAACATTTCTAATTATGAATTTATTATCCAAATACGACTAACTCAAACCTGCTTTCTTTAGCAATTATAACTTTTATGTCAAGTTGGATTACTTTAAAATTACTTGGTTTATTTTTATTTTTATATAATGTATGTTTCGAAAAATACATGAATATTTCGAAGTCACTTTAGTTTTTACAAATACCTGTCATAAATATACCTATAATAACTAAAATAAAATACAAATTGAGATAAAGTAAATAAAAATCAAATGTACTTACAAAGTTTGCAACTTTATTAAGGGTTCCAAAGCTTCAGTTGGTACTGACTTTAATCCACAACTTTGCATTAATCTGAAACATAGGAAAACGAATACTCGTCTAATAACTTTATGAAATATAACGTGAAAAAAAAATAATTTATTTCCAATAAAATATGAAATGAAACGAGTTTTATTAAACCCTCTTTGCAGTTGGAAAAAATCCTGTTGAAGTGGAATTAACTTATGATATCTACACAGAAAAAATCCCTCTATATGATTTAGTGATGACTCCCTGTGGTTTTATATTGTCAACATATTAGAAACGAGGATTTATCATGGTACATCCCGTGGAGAACAGGTTTGCTCAATCGAGTAATAAAGTGAAGTAGGAATAAAGGCATTCAGAATAAAAGCAGGGAAAATTTTTAAATTGACATGTTTTTGTCGAATTTTAAGGCGAAAATATGTACTTACATAAATCCTTCAAAATATTACAAAAGATTAGATAACTTTTGCTCAATAGAGTGACATCAATGTGCTAAGAAAACATTCACTGAATTGCGAGAAATCAGCTTATGGCTGAAACCATTAAATTGCAGGAATTATTGCCTTAGAACCGGCACGTTTTAACACAAAACGCCGTATTTATGAACGATTTCTTGGGCAATAACTTCCAAACGAACCAGTTCGAATCCGATGCAGATAAACTGCAAATCTTCCACGTGAAATAAACGATAGCGAGTAATATCTCAATAACGCGAAATCGGTTTTTTCCTCTAAAGCAGAAAAACAGTGGCGCAAAGGAGATTCGACAAGATTAAGGGCGATAAATCTGTCCTGTGGGCGATAAATACATCCTGTGTTAAGTTTCTACTTTAACAAATATACGGATACGGGGAAAATGGTTAAGTTTGAATAAAAAAGAACTTGGTTAAAAATGGAATGTTTAGTAAACGAATTTGTTAAAAACTAAAAGCGTGAGTATGTCTTATATTATATTATACTTTAAAATTAAATGTTCCCTCTAATAGACATAATTCTTCGTTTAAAATAAAGGAATATTCATGCGAGAAAAATTCATCAGGATTTAAAAATTCTAATCTAGATTTAATATTTTATTTTTTACGAATTTTAGATAATTTGCAATTTGCAGAAACCTGGATAATTTTTCCAACCTAAACTTTAAATTAAAGCAAAGTACATGTATTAAAGTAAAAAAAATGCATTTAGATAACCAATTTCTGGAACCATTCTCAAACTATGTACGGCCAAATCCCGGAAACAAATAATATATACATAATCCCAGTGTTACTTGCAACTCGGCTAAATTCTCATCCATATAAATCCAAAATTCATAAGAAGTTGAACCCTCTAAAACCGGAGCATGCACTGCGCTTATCACAATAAATAACCAGATCAAAATGAAGTGAACGACTTCCGGTAAAGAGATCCCAGTTACCGAGTAACTTCAAGAAGTTTGTACATCGAACATATGAGAAAAGTGCTTCATTAATTTAGTGTTTAAAGTGCAAGTTATCTATTATAACAAATAAAACAAAATTCTTTCACTTTGTTAATGTGAAGTTATTGAAGGTGTATATGCACGAGTATATTAAACCTTCAAGAGATTAACTAACTCAGAAAAAATAGTAATAATGTTTGTATACATATTCTTGAAACAATTTTGTAACGTTCCAAGAGCATTTTTAAATAAACGATTGAATAATTTAGTCCCATAATTGACCTCTGAATATGAAGTCGTTTTCGGATGCCCCTCGTAATACAGCAGAGAGAAGGAAATTGTTCCCTTATCGCAACTTCTCCACGTAAACGGGCCACACTATGACCTGCATTTAGAAGCCATGATGCCCTATATAGGTGAATCCTGACAGTATCCGATGCAATCTATGCAATCCTAATAGGATGTGAATAACTTGTATGTAAATTTGTCTGTTCGGAGTTTTATGGAAGGAATAGGATAGATCAGAAGTTAATAGAATCACGTTCGCGAGTTCGCAATCGAAATCTCTAGAAAGGAAATAGAGTTAAAAGGTTTTTTTAATCAATAGGAATTTTTTGATCAATAGGAAAAACGTTTTTACCGATAAATGTTAATCAAGAAAATATAAATGAGACTCGCTGATTTAAAAGAATAAAAACAGACAATACGAAGAAATACTTACAATCTTTTAAGAAGAGTATTGTTACTGAATGATACTTTGTGGATGAAATCGAGTTTGTTGTCCGAAAGTATTCTGTAAGAAAAAGAAACAATTAAAATATTTTTTAGTTAACAGAATGGAGTGTGTAAAAAGCACATTATTTAATATTGGTACATTCTGCGCAAGCTTTTGAATAATTCATTAGATAAACCTATGAAATCGTTGCAACACACATGTCACAGGACGAGTCATTTTCTTGTCAACACAGTCCATCTGAAAATACACAAACCGATAAAACAGTGCGTTTCATTAGAGTAAAAGCTTTATATTAATTCATGATGTTGGTGTCAGATTTAGTTACACGGCGCATACCCCAAAAGAAAAAACATTCGACGTAGGCATTAGTTTCGCTACATTACATGTTGTTTTCTTTGCTGACACGAATTTTCAGTCCATTTCGCAAATTGAATGCGACACGGCTGATTACAATACAAAACTAGCATTCAGAAATAAAGCAAAGATTAATGTAAAACAATTTATAACGTCACAAGATTGAGCAGAAGGAATTCGTTCCATCCGAGTTGAAAGGAGTAAATACTTCGTTACATTTAAACACAATTAATAGGGCTACCTATATTTATATATAAACAAGATTATTATTTTTCCGGTACTTTACACGATATCGCTCATTCACAATTTTACTCGCTTCCTTCCTATTGACCTCCTTACTGTTGTCAGTGACAAATTATAGTGCTGCAGCTTAATCAAGGTCTTTAGGACGCTACTTCTGCCCATTAACTCACTGATGAGGGCATTGCTTACATAGCCTGACAGATCCTTTTGAGAACGCTTCTCGCTCACCGATTAAGTAATTTTCGGCTCAATACAATAACAGTAGATGTAGAATGAAGAAAATACTTTCAATATTCGACATAACAAAAGTTCGGAGTAATAGTCGTTTTTTGGGCAAATGGGGCACTTAATTTTTTCTATTTCTAATAATTTGTCTGAAACAGACACGCTCAAATTTAGAGCGTTTCTGGCGAATGAACCAATTAGAAAACCTTAATACGTCTAGACGTTGTTAACGCAACGGCAGATAAAACATATTAAAGTATCTTTGACTAATTAACGGAGAGGCAAATCCCCCGCCGAGGCGCAAAATAATGAAAGGTATGTACACGCAGCTTAGCGAAGATTAGAAAATGTTCATTAATTTGCATAGACTCAGGCGCTCTCATGTTTTGACTGCATAGGTTTTATCTCTAGCTCTTCGCGGTTGGCATTGTTGGGCGTGCAGGATTAGCATATACAGTGGCCGTTGGGAAAAAAACCTGCAGTAAACGCTCGTTATTTATTAAAACAAGGATGGAAGTGGCTTGATGGGTATTCTCAAAAAACACGGAGAGGAATTATTTAATTATTTCGACGAACCTCGTTGAATATGTATAAATCGTAAAGTATACGTTGAAATATTTTTTTTATAAAAATGTTTGATGCGTTTCAAAAAAGACAAAAAGAGGATTTCAATAAGTAGTTTTGGTCCAAAAAAAATCTGTCATTTTAGGGATCTATAAGTGTGAAATTAGGCATATTTGTGGCTGTAAATGGGCTAATAGCTTTACATGAAAACACAATGAAGGTAAAATATTCTCATCCCCGCATTAAATTGCCTTCCATTGTTCGACCGGCCGACCCTTTTGTGCTTTAATTTATCGAATTGATTCATCTGCAGTTATACAGACGGGGTTGAAATAAAAACGCCGCTAATCTAATAAACTCCAAGCGATAACTAGTGTTTCTAGAAGTAATGACAATTAAACGTCCGCAAGGGCGAATTATCTAGATCTTTTTATAAAATTTACGACCAAATTGCCGGCACGCGAAATAGCTGGTTGGTATTTCATGTGGCGTGTAGGAGTATTAGATTTTCATCTACTACTGAATGTAGACCAGTGTTAAGCAGTTTTTTTTTATTTAACATATCAGAAAATAACTAAACGTTGTTCACTTTTAGCACTAAATGGTTAGCGACAAAAATCTGGTAGTTGTAATGGAGAAGACCACGATGTGAGATATGCGGATTTCGACAAAATATACTATTAGAAATGATTTATTAGAGCTCAAAACCGTTTTCAGTTGCTCAAAAGGTGTTATAATTAAAAAGATATAGCCCTTCGAAATTTAAAAATTTCGGGTTCTGACTCATAAGTCATCAACCAATCATAAACCACTCACGTCTTGTTGTATACTAAATAATATGAATTTTCGAACGCAGTAACAAAGAATACACAAACGAACAAAAATCATACTGTCATTTGTCAGATTTTTCTGAAAAATGCACAAAACAACTTACACGAATTGCAGATCGGCACAAAACACTTTTGATAATATTGACGTTGACAAGAATGTTGCCAAATGAATTTTTCAGGACCATTATTTGTGTTTTTAACAAGAAAATCGGTTACAATTTATACAGATGAAGATGTTACTTCTATATTAATATATCGAATTATCCATTAGGTAATGGAAGAAATGGATCAATCAGAAAATGTTTATTGCAATAAACATACAAAAAACGCACATTTTGCGGAGTATAGAAGAGTAATAGGAAACGTGGCAAACTTGCTAAATGTGACTTCTCTTTGCAACTCTCGCTTGGATTGGAGCCGAACGTATGACGATTGTGTGACGTTTTTCAAACTTTAAAAATTAATTGCGGCCTTATTTGGCAACAGAAAAAAATAAAAATTTCATTACGCGCCTTCTTAGAACACACGGTTTTGAAAAAAAAATTAAAAAAAAAGTCGTGGTCTTCTCCATTAACAATTTAATTTTGCGTTAACAAAACAACGGGGAATTCGTCAAGAGCTTATCTCGTTTGAAGCGTTTAGGATAAGCATTATTCAATTTCTGCCTCTTCCCTGCTTGATCGCATCGGACCATCGAACTGGGGTCGTATCCTCACCTGATGAATGACAAAAAACGGAAGACACGAAAATGAAAAATGTCACAGCCAGTATCTATAAGACACTATATTCCGAAAAGCAAGACATAAATTAAAGGGGGAGAAGCGGAATTCTTCCAGTAGAACAACTCAATATTATTATCGTGAATAGTCTATATATCCATCAGTCAATTCCCTAGAAAGCACACAGCGAATCACAAAGGATAAAAATAAATGTTTGTCATTATTAATGGAAATATAATACATACATAAGGGAAAATCAGAAAATTCCCCCTTATCTTTTTTTGCCATAATTTCAAAGTTACATTATCAGAAAAGAATAAGAATTCTGCCCCTTTAATACGTCCGAGACGTCCACAAAGCTTTGCATTTTTATGAGAATTTTATCAATTCAACCCACTTGTTCATACAAACTTGGCTAGGATTGGCGTAAATATTTAGCTGCATAGATAGAAAGTTTGCACAAACTTCGCCAGATACACTTTAAAATGGAGTTATCCGGGAGAAGCGGGACTCGTTTTCGAAACGTTCGGCTCATCGGGATTATTTCCCCGGCTTATTGACAGACTTTGTGTGCCTCTATAGAAGCGGCAAAAAATTTATTTCCAATGGAAAATGGATATAGAAAGCAAAGTCTGAATTAAAATGGAATTCGAATTGACAATGATTTCAAACAATATTCCAGAAACTCGATAAATACATTTTGTCAAATTTATACCGTTCAATTGCAGTGAATATAGAAGTAGTAAATAATCCCATCACTGCGACATGCAAAATTTTTAGATTTGATTCTATGCTGTCCATTACACTAAACTTATTCTCGGGTGCAGTGCTGGCGAATAAAGTGATTGAATAGGATTGGGTATCAAGCAGGGACCGTCTTTGGGGAATGTGTCTGGGGCACGTCTGTTAAGAAGGTGACTGTCCCCGGAACTACCGTCTTTTTTATCGTTCCTAACATTGCCACGCCATTCGGGGACTCCGACCCGCGAAAAATTGGAATATTTTATACTTACAGTTCCTCTAGGTGAGCGTAACGAGCTAGCGACGTTTCCTCTATTCTCGTGATGTTGTTGCTAGTGAGATCCCTGGAAATTAAAAATATTACGATTAATTTTAAAATTATGGATTTTTAAGATCGTTTTGGATGCCTTGGTGTATTTTTGAAATGAGCAAAAATTTTGCTAAATTTAATATGGCTACTAGAAATGATGAAAAATTAAGATTGGTGACAGCCCAACGAAACACTAATAAGTAGATAAAAATAATATTTCAAGATAAAATTTATGATTGGTAACATAGTTATATGCAGGAAATGTGAACCATAATGAAAATTATATCAGAATGTGTCTTTTGCCGTAGTCAATATATTTTATTTAGAGTGGCATAACAACCATTTGGAAAATTTATTGACGCAGACACAGATAGCAGATCCAAAGCAGAAATTTATATTATGTGATATATATATATATATAACAAATTAGTCAATTATTTATATTATGTACAATATAATGGAGGAGAATAAAATGACCGTATTCTGACATGCGATGCAATTTGCAATTATATTAATAATAATGGTGCATTCAGCCAAAAATGTTTCATTTTTTGTTATAATATACTCATACATATTCGATATTTTTTTATTTAAATTTATATTAAAATAAAACTACAACTACAGAATTTGTTTTGGAAAGTTTTACAGAAAATGTATTTAAAACGTGACCAGACTACTCAATCTAAAATCTTAGTAATTGCACTCTTAAATATTGCTGCAATATTATTATTGTGCCCATACAATCGAGTACGCAAATATATCGGTAATATATCAATATTGTTCCCCAAATTTCAAGCCCAATTATGTCAAAAAATGCAATGACCTCTTTTAAACCTATAATTTAGTATGCTTGTAGCTCATACAATGAGAGTCATTAAATATTTTTATTAATAAAACGAAATAAAAATTAAATTATTAAGTATAGTATCGAAAATTGGCACAAAAAATTATATATAATGTGGAAATATTTTTTTAACCCATTAAAAATAAGATAATTGACAATAATGTCTTCAAAAGCGGAACTAAAATAATTTTTAGGAGAACCAAAAACTTTGGAACTGCTGACTGTAATAAATAAACTGTACTAAACGGTATTTGAAGCGTATAAATTTGGAAAATCCGAGCGTTTAACTACGACTGCCGACTTGCCTTGGCTTTAAATCAGATCAAATTATAGTACGAAAACAGGAAATCTAGGCTATACTTTCACAGGATAGATTTCAATAAGGAATAGTATGCAGGTGAGTTGTAAATTATACTATCTTTTATCATCCGTATAATTTTGGAATTTTTTATCAAATTACCATACTATGTAAAGCAGTACCTACTCTTAAAACCGCAATGAATTTCTAATTCAGCATATCTACTATTTGTCGAGCGCAGTGACCAAACTATTTTCAAACCACAATCCAGAAAGTGAAAGGATCCACATAAAAGATAGTCCCGCTGGGATACGCACACAAGTAGAGAAAGGCGAGGGAAGACCCCAAAACCATTTAAATTCTTCTCTATACATGAACAATCTAGGCCATGTATACACAAGATAATAATATGCTTCTGCTGGTGATATGAGCCATTATTGTCGTGATTAATTGTTAGGAAATGCAGTTTTGCTAGTGCATATGTGGGAAATGTTAGAGAAAAGTGGGTGTTTTGAGCATGTGATAAACTGCAACATTAGTTATGTTAGTGCTCGTACAAAACTTTGTATTCAAATTATAAAAAATTTAATGGCTAAAACGTTATGATTCTATAAGAAAAACTGTTGCTGTATTTTCCTGCAGGTTTCAATATCGACTGAAAATTTTCCGGTCCATCAAATTTATTAATAATTCATTATTCATTCGATCCTTAAATGGACTGCCAGCACGACCCAGATCTTGTGAATTGCGCATTTCACATAAATCTAGATTTAATCCAGAGAACAATCGCGGTAAAATAAACAAATTTTCCCATTAACGGCTAATCCTTCCTCCAAGATAATCATGAATCGGTGTCTTTTCACGAGAAAATCCTCCCAAAGCGGTAGTTTATTGTCTTTAGCAACCCGAATGTAAACTCGGGAACAGAAACTGTGCGTGTGTGTCAGTAGACAACCTATGGACCTTTTATTGAGAGATTTACATATCGGGCTAATCCGCAAATAAACTCCTCCAGTCGTTCACCGATCGATTCTGGGCAAATGCTACTCGATGGTTGGTCTGAATACTGATGTGGGTGTTAGGAAACAGGAAAAGGGAGGAAACGGATATCAACTAAAAATATACCTACGTACGTAAGTTTATGTTTACCAGTTTTCAAAAAGAAACTGTAGGTACGTAAGAACACTTTACTTTTTTATGCATATTATTGAATAAATAAGTTAATTAGCAATTACTATTCGTTATAAAAAAAAACTAATTCCACGAATCTATGGCGATTCATTAAAACAAACACCTTAAGTTCTTTAGCAATCCCAATGGCTGCTTTGATCTACTTTTCCAATGTGTTATGGTGGCAATCGCTCAACAATGCTCCCAAAACGGTAAAAATTACTGGGAACGACGATCGACGATCGATGATTATTCGGTGTTGGCTTGATCTTGAAAAACTACTTTCTCTTTCGCTATTATAACAAGACACACATGGCCTACTTGCGCTAATCGGCTCCTTTACGTTCATTCACAAAATCGCTTCGATTATGAGAATACAGAGAGAAAATAATGTTAAATTCGTTACCTACTGAAAATATTGTAATTGAACGTAGAAAATAACTTTACTTTTTTACATGAGCTGAGTCTATATTAAAATTACATTCGTGGTTGCTTGGATACCTAATATTTCTCGATAAGATTAGAAGTTAAACGGGAAGACGGGAGGATGGGAGAGGGTGAGATTTAAAGTTAAGCCGTTTAGCCTGGAACGGAATTTGATAGGAAGGAAGGTCATCCCATCTTCAGGGTAAAGGTCACGGCGATTATTTCCTTTGCAAAGATGTCTGCGGCGATACCATTAGAACGTATTTAAACTATAATGAGAGATTAGGACTGAAGCACAAGAGAACGGCAACATAAAAAACTATCCTGTTCCCCTATTATGGAGCTCGAATAGTAGCGAGTTTTTCAATAAAAAAATTATTCCAGCAACAATTTATAATCATGTAAGTAAAAAACCTCCTGGGTAAATATCTATCCATCAGAAAGGTAAAGAAGCACATTCTCTCCTACACAATTAATTGTAATAATATTTCTAATATTATACAATACATTACTATACTATAGAGATAGACCATTCAACAAGTATAACAAAAGCAGTGAGAAAAGGGAATATGGCAATTGATTTTAATAAAAATCAACTTTATCTTTCACCGCTAACTCGTATATAAATTGTATCTAGGTAAATGACAACAGCATTTTCGTAGTGTCAAAACAATTATAACGTAAATTCGTTCTGATAATTCGAATTATGCATTCGCTAGTAGTAAAATCGATTCAAAAATTGTCGCAATTCATCAAACCCGCCGCCTACCGGCCCAGCAGGGGTTTGGCGTCTAAATTGATATTCTCCGAATACGGAGAGCCCGTTAAAGTGGTGCAAAAAGCGAACGAAGATGAGAATGTTATGCAGCCGAACAAGAACGAAATCCTCGTGAAAATGCTGGCGGCTCCGGTGAATCCAGTCGATATAAATGTGATCGAGGGTACGTACCCGGCGAGGCCCAGTCTACCGGCTGTTCCCGGCCACGAAGGCGTTGGTATTGTCGAGAAAGTCGGCCCGGAAGTCGAGGAAATCCAAGAAGGAGATCACGTTGTACCGATCCATGGGTTCTTGGGGACTTGGAGAACCCACTTAATCATGGAAAGCGATAAAGTTCGTAAGGTACATCATTTACTTTACTCACATTAATCGAATTTCATTGGAATCTACGTTATCTTTTAATTGAAGGTACCGCAAGAATTGGGTCTGGTGGAAGCGGCCACACTGACCATAAATCCTTGCACCGCCTACAGAATGCTGAAGGATTTTTCGAATTTGAATGCCGGAGATTATATAATTCAGAACGGGGCGAATTCGTCATGCGGTCAAATAATTATTCAGCTTTGTAAACGATGGGGCATAAAATCGATCAATATAGTAAGGAACAGGCCAGATTTGGATCAAGTTAAAGAGTATTTGACTGAATTGGGAGCGACTTACGTTTTTAGCGAGGAGGAATTGCTTAAAAATGCTATACAAAATAATGACATTCAGAAACCCATACTAGGATTGAACTGTATCGGGGGAAGAATGGCTATGGAGATTGCGAAATATTTAGAAGATGGAAGTGTTCTAATTACATATGGCGGAATGTCTAAGGAGCCTGTCTACATACCTACATCAGCATTAATCTTCAAAGATATTGAGGTTAGGGGATTTTGGATGACCAGATGGTTTAGCGAAAATGACGATTCTGTAGAAAAAGAAGATATGTTTGACGAGTTAATTACGATGATAGGTAATAAGGACCTTCAAGGTTCTCTTTACGAGATGGTGAAATTTGATGACTACACTAAAGCTTTGGAGCACACAATGAGCTCCAAGGGAATGGAGGGAAAGAAGTTTATCTTGGATTTTACCGCCTAAATATGTTAATTTTTATATTTTTTATAAATCTAGAATGATGTTGTATTAAGTGAGTTTAATATATTTGCGTTCCCAATTATATAAAATAAAGTACACTTGAAACAATTTTTTCTCTCATAATTTTCTCACTTCTGTTAATCCATTATTTTTCGATTTTCTTATGAAATTGATGAATCCATATTTCGCGAATTTATGCAATATAAAGTAACCATTCATATACCATTGAATCCGATTACAACCGTATAAATTTCATATTTAGTACTCGACTTTATCCACATACCGAGACTATTTTGCATAGAGAGAATTTGCAATTAAATTACACGAATGTTGTTTATTATAGAGTTTTGATAATAAAACTAGACGTTTACTAATAATAAATGATCGTTACTACCTACTTGCAATAATGTGTTATTACTAATTTGAAATCAATAAAGTCTACAAAATAGTGCAAAAATTACCGAATAATGTTCACACTTGAGTATTACCGATAAATAATTTTCGTCTTTTTTATAATTTAGTGGAGTGTAAAATATTTTTTTTGTGTGGAATTAAATATGTGTTTCATTCATTACAAAAGTATCTTTACTACAGTGGATTGTTATAGCTATAAAGTAAACTAATTACTATAATTCTAACATTTAATAAGCCGAAAAATAGCAATCAATATGCCTGCATAAAATTCAACTTTAACCTCTTTCAGTATTCGAATTACTAACTACCATAAAACCATAAAACCGTATTTTGGCTGTTGCTATTAAAACTTTTGATAACATCCTCTATAGGGTAAAATTTATATCTTTTGTTCGCTTGGCCGTAAATTTGAATTTGGAACAGAGAAAATGTCGAAAAACTCACGTATACACACCATTATTTTCGTTCAATTGTACGGCAAATAAGCAATTCGGGTGATAAAATGAACAGAAATTATTTTATAAGCAACGATTTTACTTAATCTAAACTGTTTACGTGCTCCGTGTTTTTGATTGTAAACTTTCTTTGCTATTTTGATACGTTATAAAGTTAAAGAAACAATTTATATTAATGTATATCTACCGCATATTTTGGCGAACCAATCCAAAGCTCAGTCTGGCATTTCTAATTTTAAAGCTTTGAAAGAATAACGGAATTTAATATATGAACAATTACCATCAGAATCTATGCGGCAGCTTTTAATCTATTTCGATCCATTTCCTTATCATATTTAGGGTAATAATTTTGCTGACCTAGAAACTTCAGAGACGTCTTGCGGTTTCCTTAATGATCTTTGAGTTAAAACGGCACTTCCCTTTACTCAGGAAAGATCACGAAACGATAGAAAAGGCGGGCACCGGAAGATACATTGCAGACATAATTTCATGCAGCATCACTGCTTTGTTATGATGAAAGTTTTTTTTTAAAATCTATTTTCCCTGAATAAATTCCCTTTTGCGCTAAATTTTAATGCCTGGCGCACTTAAATCAAATTAGTAGGAGATTAATTTCTCGAAAAGGGAATTATTCTGATAATGGGCTCGATGACGATGAAATTTCCCTGATTGTTGAATCGCGCACAACACAAAATTCCTGACAAGTCTTACGCGCTATTGAGTTAACGAACCCTTGCTATTTGCTTCTTCCTGCTTTGATCATCGTCCTTGGACAGGACAAAAGTAACGTCTCCGCCATGAAATGGATGATAAATGATTGTACCATTCGAGAAAAGGCGAAAGTGAGGGTAGAAATAAATGCTTCGAATTATATGCACATGTATTAGGAAAGTGTTGATGTATTGTACTAAAATGTCCACCTTAAATTTGAGTAGAGAAATTGAGAGAGTTATATTCTGACCAACTAAATAAATATTAGGAAAATGAAATCTGGAAGATATTACCTACATGAAGATATGTCCATCAAGAATATTAAATACATAATAGGTAGGTATTTATAATCAAATAAAGTAAGTATTACTGTAAGTAGTACGCCTGTCGAAATAATTATACACTGCAATTTATATTAAGCTTAATTCGGATCTGGGCTACTAGTAATTAATTCCAGTAAAGGCAATTTATACATTTTTTGGGTAATTTTGATTCTGTCCGCCGCGCTGGTTGAATAAAAGTAAGCCGCGATTGAACGAGTTTCGGCGAGTGGAATAACACAAGTAATTGAGGTATAATTATAACCATGTTCTGTTCGATGAGGACGTTTATGTAACTTTTTCGAATAAATTCGCAGATAATAGTTAGTTTCGAATACATATCTAGTTATTATAAAGCGTTTTTAATTTTACATTGCTGATGTATTTATGTGACTGCACTTTTACAAAATCTCACGATATTTTTTACGGAGAAATTTTTGTTAACTAAATTATTTTTTTTTAATACAAACGTTTTTAAAAATGTACAAGAGAGTTATAAATGTCATTGCATTTTAACCCACATAGTTTCAATGTCTATAAATTACATATTACACTCAATTTCTTAGCGCTTTCACCAAAAACTACCAAAAATGTTTGCACAGTTATTGTACAAAACGAAAAAATGGCGAATATTTCTATAGATGCATCATCTGCGAAACATTAATACAAGTTGGTAAATTATAAAACTTTCTATTGTATTACTTTTCTTTTCCTATAAATATTCGCATCTTTTCGATCCTTTGACGTTTTTCAGCACTCCCTTTCGGCTCCGAAACCCTTGCGTACTTAAAAAGATATATTGTTTCTTAGCGGGCAAAAACGCCATCCCTTCGATACAAACATCGAGGGATTTTCTGGTAAGGGCATGACGAAGAAAGATTAAAGTTAACACTTTATCAATTCTTAGTTTTTATCGTGAGGGATCATCTTTAAAGTTAAGTTCTTTAATAAATTCCAGTCAGCTACAGGATCTCACTAATATTTATCATTCGTTATCAGGTTGTCATGTTTCGGAAAACTCGGGACATAAACTCTTTTATTGGATATGAAACTGATAAAAGAAGTATCAGAAAATTGGATAGAGCCGACATTCCATAGTTTAGGAACTTCCCGATTTTCAATCTTCTTTAGGTGGATACACATCGAGATTAATTTAGAAGTTTTGTTTCGGGAAATAGACCAACCTTTTATAGCTGTGTTAGCGTAATTAATATAATCAAAAAATTCCTTAAACCTGTCGGAAACATTTTCATCCACTACATTTTATAATCACGAAAATTCAAAAGGCTCTAACTTCTATCTTCGTCAACTCAACGCACCATCTCAATAAATTATTCTGCAAAATAAATTTTTTTTGTCCATCCCGACAAAAAAAGCCCGCTGTCTCCAAGAATATCGAGGCAATTTAAAAAAGGGTGCGCATTAAGCCCTTGCAGCTTTAGGTGGCGTTATTTTAGAGTCTGTTCCACTTTTTGAACGAGCCGACACCATCTAAATTGAAAAAACGTCACTAATTTCATGAAAGATTTATGGGCAAAATCGCCAGTTTCTTTGTTGTTAAAACGAATGAAGATACTCCAAATTTTTTGTTCTAAAATAATTTGGATAAAACGCTCCCAAAAAAGATTACGTTGAAAAATCTTGCAAGTATATCTGATTAAAATTATAAATTTAGCAAGATAATAAAATGTATCTAATAACAGGCGTAAATCAGTAAATTTTATAACAGCATTCGTTTTGAACACATTTCAAATTTTCCAACGAAAATTTGAGACTGCCATAGCTCGGGGATAACCTTGCATAAATTTTGATTTAGTCGATTCGTGACCGACGGCTATGAAATTCATCGAAAGTCGAATTGTTCTAACGGCGATTCGGAATATGTGGCCACTGAGAACGGGCAAGTCTCTTCAATAACGAGCGTTAATCAAATTTTATTGGACCGAAATCCGAAGTGCCGCTTTCGAATATGATTACGGCCCGTCATCTTTTACTTTATTAGTAGATCTCGAGTTTAGTTTTCACTTTATTGGATAAGTTCTCAGTGAAATTTACTTCGAATGATCTCCCACAATTCTATTGTACCGATGGAGGAGATAGGAAACTATAACGACCCGAGAAGTTTTAAAAAGATGGAAAAAGGAAGTGGACGAGGTTTTTATGGATTGAATGTCTGCCAGTTGATAATAATTCCTACTTAATTGAGTTGTTAAATATCTAGTAGTAGTACCTAGAGAAAAACTATATACGTGATAATTAATGAAGGTATAATTAGACAATTTACCATATAAGTAGAAGTAGAAGAATTAATAAAATAACAAAATATTGCCAGTTAATAATTTTGCATGGTAAAGGATATCTATTATACTGAAAATATTGATTGAAGTGTTTACAAAACATTCTTGAAAATGTACTGTAATTTTATGCAAGATTGAAAAAAATTAAAAAACAAAATTGAAATTTTGTTATTTTCGGAAGGGGTGACTATCCTGTAATACGTCGAATTTTCTTATCCCGGCGAAAGTGAAAGCCCTTCAAAACAAGTTTTATTAAATCATAAAATCCGATTCCCTAATCCCCTACACTCAGAACTATCCTGTTTAGTATAATTTATTTTTCCGTCCATCCATAAAACTCTATTATATTTCGCGGAAACAAACTGAAAAGAAATGCAAATTTCTCGGGCAAGTTTTATTCGCTAGAATAACAACACATTTCGAAAATGAGGACAACATACTTCGAACAGGCTCTGGACGACTTAAACAAAAATTCAACCCAACAAAATGCACTCCATTACATGCTTTAAAATTAGAAATTTGCATAGTACTATTTTAGCTTGCATGCTACTTCTTATGAATTATCCAAACACCGTAAAAAGCTGAATATTTAGATGTTATCGCTAGTTGTATGTCATACCGGCGAAAATTATTTTAGTAGTACACACAGAGAATATGTATGAAAATTACTGCATTAAAAAAATAATAATGTGCAAGTTTATTAGACATTTTGGTACGTAAAAGGTTATTATCACTTACTAAGAAAACAATTACGAAATAGACTAAACCCCATACAACTTTGTATATTCCTGCATGTTTTTAGAAAAATGAAGATTACACGAGACCGCTGATTGTGGGAAGTGAACTGAATATTCGACCCAACCCGACCACTTTGAGAATGTGACTTAGTTTCCTCTATTTTCATAATGTCGTTTCAAGCTAATGATACTAAACTAAATTGTGTATGCTAGACAAGAGAGTAAAGTAAATGGTGTGCAATAAGTTGCGAAAACGAGTTACATTGCTATTCTCTGTCAACGATAGGGGACCATTTAAATTTTCAGTTTAATTCAGAAACTCTGATGTCTGCATAAACGGAAACATTTTTGTGAAATGTAGGTATACCGACGGCTGTTTAATGAACTCTATTTTATTAATTGTCTGTATAAAGGATTAATGGAAGGGCTAAACGAATTTTGGGCTCTTAAATTCGAATCGACAGCAGTGAAGGGATAAAAGATGAGCTAATTGAATCCTTTTATTTGAATTAATCCTAATAAGAACAGCCAATTTAGCCTTTAAAAGATTTTTTGTATATCAATAAAATTTATATTTTCTCATTTTCAGAGACTTTTAAAATATTCTATTGTTATTTTTCATGTTTATTTTTTATTTTATCCATGTAGCAAAGTATAAAAACCTTAGGATGCTAGGCACAGAGTTCCGGAACGAGAGTCACTCTCTCTCGGAATTCTCTTTACTAGTATAATAAAATGATCCACTAAATCTGCACCCAATGGAGTAATTGTTTGTTACAGATGGTGTCCCCTCTAAATTATATCGGGCCTTTTCCCAAATCGTTTCTTTTTATGTTAGTCGCGGCCCGATCGATTGCAAATAACTGAAAGCAATGAAAAGGAATTTAAATTAGAATCTAAACGAAAGAGAATTTGGAAATGGGGTTCAGAGTACGGATATCTAACGATTTAGGTTCTCATTGAGTCCATTATATGAATACAAAGTTGCTTTAACTGATGAACATATTAAAAGGGCACTCATTTATTGAATCTCAATTCCACAATTGAGAAAACACTTAGTTCCTATATTTTAACCTAAAGAAAGTAGGTAATAGATTTTTAATTATATAATTTATAGCATTTCTGCAAATCTATTTTTTAATTCGTTCAAATAAACATTCATTAAATCTGCGGAAATTTGGTTACAAAATATTATCTAGCACTTATTTTTTCTTCTTTAAGTAGAAATGTCAAAAAGCGAAATAAAACGTAAATATTTACATAAGGGGGTACAAACCTCAAGAATCTTACAAAGGACGTTCGCCTCCTGCAGTTTCCATTATGAAAAGTAAACAGCGATAAAACGCTCTTTAAATTTGTTTGGGCGAATTTAAGTTGGTAGAAACTTTGACAATGCGACATTCCAATTTTATATACATTTTGGATATCTACTCGATTCATAAGCAATCGCAGCGATAAAAATCTATAGATAAAATAAAATATACTATTCATATATAATATTATTTTGTTAACTTTTCTATTGCGTTCCTAATTTAGCAATTAAATGAGGTATAAGATACATTTGTTTCTAGGTACCTAAATATTTAAATTTAATTTCCATTTTTAAATCGTATAGGAATAGTCTGTCGTAAAAATCACATACAATGTAAATTCAAGATTATGTGGGAATATACGGTGACACTTATTTGTTATTTTCCGGTATAATTGGGAGCACACAAAAATGTTACAATACTTTATTTTTAGTTGAACACGCCTTGCTTTTTCCAATACGTCATTTTCTTATATTTAAACAAATAAAAAAGTATTGAATACAGTACAATTTACCAAATCTTAGGTATGTTCAATATTCATAATCATTTTGTATTTACTATACTATAAATCCTTATTAGGTATCCACTAAAGTGAGTATTTCCTCGTTCGATTTAGTATCAATCCAATCGAATTAACCTTAACAGTCCTTTGTCTAGATAACTTTATTTACTTTATGACTTTTCTTCCAACATTTTACGTCTTCGGAAACGAAAGTGAATCCTCGGCAATAACGTATCTTATTTCCAAAATATTTGTTATCGGAGATATTTGTCTTAGAAGAAAGAGCAGCAAAGTAATCTCGGGATAAATCCATACAAACTTAGATCCAGATGATTAAATTTTTGAACTAAAGGAAGAGTGAGTACAGACCATTATTTATTTAATAGGGAATATATTCTTTTCCTAAAAAAAGAAAGATTTTCAACCTCGTTAAATCTTCTTACAGAAAATATTAGTAAAATGTAAAAAGAATTTTATAAGAATGATTTCGATTGGAACTAAAAAGTTAGTATTATCGTCCTGAATATAGTAATTTAATAGCTTTAACTCTATTGTGTACAAAATACGATAAAGTAAATTTCGGTAATTCCGCTTCAATAAAACCAACAGAAAAACGAAACAGTTATCGAAGCAATAAACATGAAGAGAGGGCGAAGTTTCCAAGAATCTTGCTCCAAATTCACGTATACATATCTACAAATAATGGGTTATAATTTCTGTGAGTCCACGGAGAGTTCAGAACAGTTTTATCTCGACCAGTTTAGTTGTTTGGAAGTTTCATAACATTTAGAAAAATTGACATAATTAGAGGAGCTATACAAAAGTTCGATAATATTAGACCATTAATTGACATTAACTGGTTATTTTAAATTACTTCAGGTTTCTCATCTACGATATATTATTATCCAATATACCCACAAAGATATCTGGTACATCTATTACTTTAATAGTAAAAAATACATAATCTAGAAAATCTAAATATTTACATATATCTATCAATATTATATAATTATTGTACAATATCTATTAATTAATAAAAATAATGAACAATGAAAATTAGCAATATTTATCTATGTATTTAAATCAATCCGCACCTTTGACTAATCCACTCAATTGCTATCGATTAAAGTGATATATTGAGAAACCGAATACTAATAAAACATATTGTTGTGTATAAATAAATATTCTTTTAAAGTACCTGCTTATAATATTTTATATCTACATTGTACATATGTTAATATAGTATGAAAGCATGCATTAATGTTCGAGCAATTTGCGTTTTTGATCTGATCTGATTTGAATGACAACTACTCTACAATCGACTTTAGTTTTAGAACGGCCATAAAATTAAGAGAAATGTGTCTGGGTTGTTGATATTGTCTTTATTGGCTCCCTAAGATCGTATAACTCACTTTGCCTATTTAAATGTCCCATTTTATGGTCAGCAACAAATCTTCGCGTACAGTTGATAAAATGTTTGGTTAACTAAACGGTCAAGTATAAATGAGGCTGAAAAGACAAATAGATTCATTTTTAATGAAATCTTCATCGCTTAATATGTAGGAATTACATATATATCAAACGATATTTATATATTAGGTATATTTTCTAGGATTAGCGTGGTAATTAGAATGTTGTAGGTACTTATTTTCTCTATTCTGATGCACACCTATAAAAACCCCCTATTAGGTAGTTTATAAGTGTATATCAATTTATAAGCCTACGCGTAAAAAACTTGTATCGTTTATAATCGTAATAAAACTTCTTCAATTTTTTATAGTATAGATAGGTCGATAACATTTATTAGAAAGTTTATCTCGTTTCATGCATTCACCTTTTTTCTGTTCAATTTATTGCTGTAATTTCTTATAGTCCATAGGAATCTTAAGATAACAAACGATCAATCTTTTTCAGTTGATAGAGTAGTTTTTTCACCAATTTTGATATATGCGATTTGTCCAAGTTCTTCCATTCAGCGTAATTGTTTATTTCATGTATATGTATATCCGATTTCGTTGTAGAACAGGCAGGTAGTGAAAATAATTATATCTGTTATTTGCATCTGAAGGTAGATACTAATTAATGTTTTCTTCAAGTTTGCTGACTTTTTCCCCAATTTCCAGGCATCAGTGGCTGATAAAAACGAAGTCTCATAAATAAAAAAGTCGTCTTCATAGCCATATTATATTTTCCACGAATTATTTGCGTAAAATCGAATTTTGCAACATCCGGTTAAGTTTAAATATTCCTCAATAAATATATGACGGTCGAGTTTGCTTTGAAAACAAATTAATAAAATCGGCGAAAGGCGCCGAAATATCAGCTGTGGGTATTTATTGTTAGATGTGCTCGGGATAAATATATTTTCAACTACATCAAATAAATTAGATCATATATTTTTCATAAATTGTAATTTCAGAGGCAATATTAAAAAAATGATGATTTTTATTTGTAGGTAACAATTTGAAAATCGCATCCTCTATATAAAACTTTTTTTGCATAATTTAAGATATTTTATTGCGTGCAAATGTATAAATATATTTAAATTAAAACGAACCTCAAGAAATTAATTGCCTCAGAAACTATTAAATTATGTTATACGATAGGTAAATTTAATTAATAATTATAATCCTACGCTTTTGATATGATTAGCAATTCATTCATGTCTTATTTTCATGCGTTGTGATCATCTTTTTAGTTACTTTATGATTAAATTATAATAATTTACTTCGTAGTGGTTAGTACCTAAGTTATAAGATATTAGTAGATATAATTGAATTTATTGTAATTTGATGCAATTACTTTATTTTATTTACGAAATAACTATGCAAAATGCAACCGAAAATCTATGTAGGAATGCATTTAACAATGCAACACAAATAAGTCTTATAATTTCACTATAATTTAGAAAATGCAACGATTATCTACTACAATATTATCCGACAAACACTTATTTAATATTTATGGCGCGTACTTAGGTATTCACTATTGCATTTTGTTGTCCTACATTTGATAAAAACCATTTTAGTATTCGAAGACTTTTTGCCATTAAGTTCTGTTAATTACCCCAAGTCAACGCAATAACCTCAATAAGATCGTTGAATTATTAAATTATAATAAGAACAAATAATTATTAAAATTCCAGATATGGAAATTTTCTAACTATTTCTAACTATTTTCTAAAACTATTTCTAATTGCAATAAATGCAATAACAATAACAATTTAAATACATATTTTGTATAACTTTTATTATCCATTTTTTGTATGTAAATTTAATATTTATGGGAAATGGATACTGTTAAATCGCATTTGACTAATATGAATGAATCTATGAATGTTGGAAAAGTTAAATATACCTAATAAAAACGTCACATTTTAATTCCAATAAGCAAGATTAATTGCCAATTTGCCATTATCGAGCCAATTTCCGTTCCTTCTAACATGGTGTACCTACTCGTCTCAAATTCCAGAGTAGAAAAACATCTTGCTCGGATTAAGGCACCCCTGATAACCGACTTAACAAAAGAAAACGGTAATGTCGCTTTGGGAGATTAACGCCATTTATTAAGGAAAATGATGACGAGAGATATTTCCCGCTATCGCGTTTTCTGTTTATCTTGCCACAGCGCATCCTTCGACGGATTTTAAATTAGGATAGAGTGAAGTAATTTTGAGTTGAACCGAAAATTTTGGAAGACGAATTCTTATAGCTTTTGAACGTAAAAACAGTGACACTATTTTGACATGAAGCTAAAAATGTTGCTGGTAGGTTAATCGCTTTATTATTTAACGAGGGAAATATGATAATAGAATGGAATACAAGCTGAATATTATCAGAGAATGATAAGACCCGCTTGCTTGTTTAATCGCTGCTGATTCCTATTGCATGGAAATCTGTCGATGGCACACCGTCAGACATAAAAGCTGAGGCCCCTAATCAAATAAAAAATTGGCCAAAACACAACAACAATTACTGAATTATAATTAAATATTAGAAATTATTACGCGACTATTGATAGAAATTACATTGAATTTGAGAAATTAAATGCACAAATTTTCACAAGATTCTTTCAAAACTTGGAATATTAATATCTAATAAAAAATCATTTGCATGTACTTAAAACTTAAAACTGTACTAATAGATAGATTTTAAACTTGAATTTTATTGAAATTGTGTTCTAATCTAAATTAAATTTTGAAACTAATTGCAGATTGAACTAGCTTAAATCGATAAGTTCGCTGAATTCACAAGTCGTTCTTCACATTTTCGAAACAATTTAGGGGTTGAAATATCAAATTAAGTATTTTCTCATGCAAAAGAAATAAACTAGGGAAAGGGAACCGAAACTTTGTGTTCGTTAGAAAGTTCTCAGTTTGCTCTTGAATTATAAGTAGGCCTTTACAATATAAGTGATTTAGTTTATGGCGCCTATTGTGAAACAATTTTATATAGCCCTTTTTTGTTCTTTTTGTTTACTATTCTCATTTTAACAATAAAAATCGGCCATTTACTTGCATGCATTACTACTGTGTAAATGAAATGGATATCTATGTACAAGAAAGTATTATAGGTGTACGAAATCTTGCCCCACTTCTTCCTACTTTTCCATCACCTTATCCTTCCGGAAATTTTAAGATAAATAGCTTGGATGACTTATAATGCTCCAGCCTAAAATACGTTATGAACCATCAAATGTCTATCGTCATGCCCGATAATTGATGACTTTTCTGATATAACGTAACAATTTAAGCTAGAGTAACGGTTCTGCAAATTACACATAACAAATTTCGAAAGATATTGGTAAAAAAATTGATTATTTTGTATATGTATCTATATCTATTCGTTTCGAATTTTTGGGAATAAGAAAATGATCAAAAAATACACCACTCCAAACTGTAAGCAACAAATTTCCTTGTACAGAAGAACAAAGTATCTATGGGAATAGACACGTAAACTAAAAAAATATAGGTCGGAAATGTCAGCGCTTTTTTTACTCCATTAGAAGCAGCTTTATTTCGTTAAGGCCATTACGGCATTGTTTCCTACATCAACCGTACTAAAACCGATCTTAAAACATAAATCACGAAGAACAAAAGCCGAAGGAAGATATAAGGTGTTTACCAACAAATTATTCAAATATATGCTGTCGTTGAGGATATTTCGCAAAAAAATTAGGTAGTAAAATCCTTTTGGACATTTCGTCGAAGAAGTGGCGAAGTTGTTATTGAGATTTATGATGGATTCAGTTCCGCAATGTCAGGGAAATATTTAGTGGATCTACAAATGCCCCGTGGTTTTTGCATGATTTTTGACTTTAACACTTATTTATGTCTCTAATAAAATCAATGTAAGAAGGTACTTCAAGCGCAGTAAATTCTTCTCTATAATTTACGTAAATGTAGAAAAGATAAGCAATTAAATCGCTTAAATAAATTCGAGAGGATATACTTAAAATGTTCTTGTTACTAATCTCATATTTTATTAGGGTATCAGTTAAGGACTGAGGGAGGAAAAACTATGCCCGGGTCACATACTATCCTCAGAGTTTTGATGCTGGGAAAGGCCTTTTGTATGCGACAGCCAATTTGGGACTGTAAAACAAAAAGGGAAACGTCGAGGCTTGCGACTAGGGTCAGTATTTATAGCATTTTAGGGATTCCGTACAATAATTTATTACTAATTCAAATTCATTTTGTAACAAATATCGCATCTAATTAAATACTTTTAATAACAATCAGTGAATGTTCAACATTTATGACAATTCAAACTCAACTCACTTAATGGATCACTTATAATTTCTGCCAGCTATTTCTTATAAATGTTATGAAACATTTAAGGAATAGATAACATTTGTAATAGTAGTAAAATTTAAAATGTGAAATAAACTTAGACCGGCCCTGGCAAACTCGAAACAAACCGGCATATACTCTAAATTCAATAACCAGTAACCCATTTATCAATAGAGTTTGATGTGTAACAAGAATTAGATCGTATATTTTACGACGAAGAACATCTTGTGTTCGTGCTGTACGTTTCTTTGTTCTCCGAAGATCTCTTGTTATTCACTTCCTGCGGAATTTGAATCTCCAAATATTTATGCAGTCGAATTCGATGTTATTCAACAACTACAAGTCCTATAAAATCGAATGAGAGTTTTCGGGAACGAGATAAAAAAAATGAAAAGGAGCGAAAGCGGGTAAATGCAAGTCCGGAAGGAGCGAATAGATGTTGCATGCATGAATGGAATACAGTTAAGAAAGCTATTTCATTCTTACACATTTACAATGTACCCAGGGAATTTAAAATTAAAGGTTCTTTTTTCATATAAATAGGCGAAACATTTCCCTCCGAATAAATTTTATCGAAATCATGGAATGTAAAGAAATATTTAACCAAACAGTTACAGCAAAGAAACTAAAAAAATAGAGTAAGTGCCACGGTAATAATTTAAAAGGAGTTAATAAAATATTTATTGTATATCAACAACTCTCTTTAGAGGTTTTATAAGTAACAATGTCGAATTAAATATGTACAATATATGTTCTTGCTTCATCCCAAGTTGACATATAAGTAGTAAGTATATAATAAAATTCCTGAAAGCTATGCGAGGAAGTAGACAAATAGAACGAAAAAAACACTAAAATGATATTATGTTTATTTCATGTTCCCACTGTGTTTGAAAAACTTTTCCTAAATAATGGATTTAGGACAATTCGAAGATTCAATGAATGTATTATTTTTATACAACTCTGAACTTCCCGCGTAAATTCGGAATGTCTCTAATAAGGTTGATGTTAATAATTTCAGACAACTTCTATACGGAATATGAATAAGTCGTTCCCCCTTCAACGTTACCAAAAATAAATTAGATTTCCATAGATAATAAGTCGTAAAAACCCCTCATCTCGGCAGCATTCTAGTAAAAACCTGAATGCAACGAAAAGTTTCAGTTCCAGTCTCGGGTAACATATTCTGCATCGGCAATGCGAACACAGGCAAAAACTTTACACTGCTTTTGGCAGCAATGCTCATTCATAAATCTCCTTTCAATACATATTTACAACGGTTTTATGACAGTTTCGAAACTCCCGACTTATTACAAGGTAGCGTAAGTATAAAAAGATTGTTTCCGAATTGTTAGACCGAATAATAGGATTCGAAGCTCTGCTTAAAACCAAATTTATTATACTGACACAATTGCATAACAATTTAATTGAAACACCTAAATTCTGGTATGTAATTAACTGGTCTCATGATAACTTCAGAGCAACTGCACAAGAATTTAATAAAATGAGTTTATATTTAACGGGGACGATATTCATTTCATCGAGTTATTAACTCGATAATCTCAAGCTAATGCGCTTTTTGTTTTAATTTTCAGTGTATTTATATCAACAATGTGTCGACCTACATCCAGAAATTAATTACATTCCCTCCCGTTATCTACCAAACACCTACAATAAAATGCGAACTTACACCTACTACCGCTAAAACTTTTACGTTTTACTAAAAGTATGGCAAGCGAAATCCCAACGACCGGCTCATTTCGTATTGCAATTAATCCTCGAGTTATCTGAGCGAACAAACCATATTGGATTGAGCCTGACAAGTCCACAAGTAGTTTCTTCTCGACGAACTTAAGATTAATCCTTGTAGCGTGAAGTAAATTCACTTCCGGTTTACACGGCTAACATGATTAATAGTTCTTCTTCTGCCAACTAATTGACCCCGATTCTGCCTGCTTTTCGATGGAAACGCCGAAGTTGCAGAAGTTGCACCCGGTGTAAAACAAGGAATTTATCATTTGAGGGATTTAGTTTCACTTTAAATTTTATTTGCAGAGACGCTTCATGATTCTTCCAATTCTTGCCATGTCATTCTTTAGTTTGTACCAAGCAGAATTTCCAACATTCTAAAAAGAACATTCGTTTAATATAAGAATAAATTTAAACGCCCTACTAGAAAGAATAGAGGAAAACTGAATGCGTTGGAGAAAATGAGGAATAAGAGAATAAGAAAAATTAATAAAACATATCCAATGACTCAGAAATATACCAAACAACCAAAAGAATGAAGAGGTAGAAAGACTATCGAAGAAAAAATCAAATATATCTAATATAAGACAATAAAGAAATAGCAAATGAGAAGTTTATACAATCATCGACTTCTGTTATTTATAATATTTATTACTGACACTATTTTACTTATGTATTGTATTGAAAAGGAAATTTAGCACATCAGCAACTTCTTATCACCATCCAATATCTAAGTAATTACACTCGAAAAACCTCTTTTTCTTGCCTTTCCCGAAACAATATATTTTAGAAAATGAAACTTTAGCTGTATACCATAGCTACTTCGACACGTGCAGATACGCCAACATAAATAAACAGGCAATTCAATTCGTTCTAACGATCTTCTCCTAAAGGAAAAAACTATAAAGAAATAGCATGAAGGGCTGGTCATTTGTGACATTATGGAGTAAACGGCTCGTCTAGGCTCCCAGAAATATAGCTCGGGCCTATTGAATTGTTGTTTATGAGTCTCCGAAGGAAGTTTCTTCATAGCAAAAATAAGATTGCTAAAAGGGAAAGAGTACATTTTTTTTTGAAAATTAGGAGTATCTATACTTGATATTCAATTATTTTTTAGAGCTAAATGTATTAAATTTTATTCTGCTTTCTTATTTCCATTTAGTTAATACATATTTACACTTGTTCATTTAATGCATTCTTACAATTTGATAATTCAATCAACAAAAACAAAAGTTATAGGTCCCTACCTATATCTTCATAATATTTGGTGATTTCAATTAATTGTAGGAATAGTTTAACATGTGTATAATGCGAAGTTGCTTTGAATGTGTAGGAAGTAGGTATAAATATAAACAAAAATAGCACTTGTTTGTTGTTACACTTGCAATTACTTAATCGACCTATTTCGGCGAAGAAATCGCTTTGTTTTGATCATATTTAATTCGTTGGGAAGTGTGTATACGATAAAATTTTAACGGAACGAATTTATAGCTAGATAGTAACCAAACGATTTTTTATTAACTCTATTGGTTAACTCAAAAGACAGTTAATCCATTATTCGGTTGCCCTTTGTAAACAGTCGTAACCTCGAATGATTCCCTAAAGCTCGCCCTTTACCCTTTGCTCTCTGTTTCGTAGTACTCTGAAGAAAAAAAAACGAATTTTTTGCTCTCGGGAACATTATGTCGAATACAATTTCTATATATTATGCGGAAAGTGACATTTTACGCTCGTCTTTCTATAATTCAAGCTTTAAGGTTGCTTAGCCAAAATACCAGTGACCACAATAAAATGCTAATAAATCCGGTGAATACTGGAAGAAAATAAAGTTATGCAAACTCGACAAAAACGTTTTTCTCGTATAACAGTTACCAATTAAAGCTAGTAAAATAGCCGTATAAGCCGATGTTAAGAAAAGCTAAAGCATTAAATTATAATAAAATTGAACATAAAGTAACCCTTCGTTCTAATAAAGTCATCTTGTTTCCTGGAAATGTTTTCATAATTCACATTATCCTTTTGCCTTTAAAGCATTTTGCGCGGGTGACATTTAATTGCTTTTTCAGGCAAAACCGGGCGCAGCAAAGGTATATCAAAATTAAGTCTTAATTAAAGCATCTGTATTTTCAGTGTAAATAAATTGACAAAATAACTTTCGCCACATCTGCAATTAGTTTTACGTCTGTTGGAGACACCGAATTATTCTTCCCTAAACTTTGCAAACTACAGTTCTAATCTCGACCGCGAAGATAAAACACTACTGTAAAAATTTTAATAAGATTTGCCAGCTACCACGAAGAACCATTTTCGCACCCTCTTATACTGATTTATGTTCATTGCGATCATGAAGACTAATGAGAATAGCTGCTTTTGTTAGAGCGAGTTTCGGGGTTTTTACGATCAACAATCCCAACTTAATTTTTTTTATTAGCTGTGCGTAGGAGACGCTTTATATCTAGTTCATAATCAAGTTAAAACCGACATTATTCTTGTGATACTTTCTAAAGAGATTACATAATTTTTCTGAGTTCCAAAATACTTACACGAGCGAGCCCACAATTAATTTCATAATAAAATCATCTGCACATGTATAAAGTAAATACCTACATGATTTGGCTTCCTTTCTATTGCTGCGTTGATGGCGAGTAGGTTTTTTTAAAGAAACTACGGTTCATATGAGTCACTATTACCGAAAATCCTTTAACACAAGGTCGACATCTCTTGAAATGAGACTAATTAGATATAAGTAATTATATCTGCATAATTAATCTCCTTTATTTAATTAATTTAGTGTAAGTAATATTAACATATCGAATTTCTGGAATATTCGATCTCAAACTGAAAAGCTCGGACATAGCGATACTTGATAAGTTTTAACAGCTGTGTTATGATTTAATTGGTGTACAAAATCCAATTCCTTGTGCAATCTTCATTTTGCTTTGACTACTTAGCGAGACGGCCGTTCTGAAACGGTCCGGTAAATGAAACGTATTCAGAAATAACTTAGTGGCTCTGACAGCAGCAGTGTCTACGAATGCCTTGCAGATACCTACAAATTATCCTATAATCCTAACGAAGCGAATAGGTAACGATAATAAGGCTTATATCCTGAGGGTGCCATAAAGTATATCGACCACGATGTTCGTTTCACATGCTGGTGATATTATGTGGGTAATTGAAAAACTAGATATTTATGCTTAATTACGAATTTGAATCTTAGAAGAAATATAAGTAAATTCGTTTTTATAATTAAAGCTGAAGAAGTTAAAAATGATTTACATCTTCAGGTGGAATAAGAATATTTTTTTATCTGGATTATTCAGCAGAGAGCTGGTTGATATTTACCGACGGAATGAATTCGCTACTTCCCGCAACATTAGTCACTCCCTGGCTATGTTAGATTATTTTCTATTACACTTCTTATGAAAGCGGTAACGAGGAACGTCTAGAAGCCAAATGGCATCGCCATACATCATACACATTGAATGAGAAGTTCAAAGAGATATTTTTCCTCTCAGTTGTTCGCCGCCTCTAGACTAAGTGATAATTAGCAAGGTGTTTTCTCGAAATAGGTTTTGACGGGATGTTAATTGCGGATTCAGTTTTACAGGTATTTTTCTCTGCTATTATTGTTTTGGGTCTACTATACATCATTTATATGCTATATACTTAACATACATAATTGTGCCCGTATTATAACGGAAGAAGGACGTTTTTAAATGGTTTTAATAAAAATTTGGCGAAGGAAACGTAATTTATTTTGTTAGGAAAAGGATATGTGGGAAGGAAAATTTACTTTTTTATTAAATAGAATTTATGAAACGCAATATAGGGACAACATAGAAAGTAAAAAAAAACGATTCTGGGCCAAATGATAAATAACTTCTGAAGCGGGTTTTTTTTTGTAAGGGAAGAGGAAGCATTTGGAGATGAACAATCAAAATATTTTCATTCTTTATTTTATGTTATCATTGTAACCATTCTCATTTTCAAAATATTATTTGAATAAAAAAGCACACAGAAAATGAATTTACCTAAAGGTTCATTAAAAAAACGAGAGGAAAAAAATCTGAATTTATCGCATCTGTAATATTGTTAGGTATAAAGTTCTGTTTTACTTTAGAGCAAATTTAAACGAATTCATAATTTATTTTCGTGACCGAAAAACGGAAATTAATAATGTAAAACTGTTGACTGGTTTATAAAAGCAATTTGTAATAAACTACTACATATTTTTATTAATAACTCTCACCTATGTCTAAATTTACTTCTCGGTAGACTAAAAAAAAAATGTAAATTGTTCAGTGGCAATAGAAATGCAAAACAGATTTTCATATAGGCCGACAGAATATGAAACCCTCCAATTTTTCAACAAATAAGGAAGCCTGTCGCAAAATTATTGCATTGTTGAATTATTTAATTTTAATATGGTAAACATATAACAGCAAGAATCCTCTAGGCTTATTGTATGGACTCGCAGAAAAGTTGGAAAGGGCGCTAATGCGCCCTTTCTTTGGTATTTCACCCGTTGCCATCAGGTCGTCAATTGTTGCAATTAGATCTTTTGGTGGTCTTGTCACTTAGTCAGACAATCACTACCACTATATACACTACTATGCAACCATACACTACTGCTTCACTATTACAAATCACTAATTGTAAGCTCAAAAGTTTATTAGCCTATAATTGTTAATAAAACTTTGATAATAGCGTCCAAATTCAAATTTGTCCGCTTCAAATGAAATAAGGTTTATAAATGCACCCCGAAAAATAAATAATTGTAAGTCTTTCTTTATTGACACCCAAGAACAAAGTAACAATATAAAGTAATACAACATCGGATTCCACCTCATAAACCTAAAAACTAGTCCCTCCGTGAATCATACATTTTCGATACAATTCTTTCGTTTTAAATAAATACCCATCCCAGTGGCGTCCCCATTTCTAATATATTAGCTAATGCTAATAATCGCTCGGCCAAAATCCAAAATGCCAAAATTATGGGCGCCGGGAGCCGGGTGCAAGGGGGTGCGGGATATACAATACATATAAAAAATTAAATAAAAATAAAAATAATAAAAAAACCTCTCTCGACCGCTTTGACACCGGTCGCGTTACATTATCCGATTAATTTATACACGACTTACAATTAAATTTATCCCAATAAAAAAACTTTTGAACGGTTGAAGATAAACATATGCAGTTTGTTTGGTAAGTTGGAAAAAACTACGCGCAACAAATTTGTATTCTTGTAAAATTTTCGTAAACCTAATAGTTTTCGAGATTTGAGCGTGTAAATAATAATGAATTTAATTATAATTAAACTACTCGCAGAATGGTTGGAAAGGGCGCTAACGCGCCCTTTCTTGGGACACTGACCCGTTGCCAGGTCGTCAATTGTTGCAATTAAATCTTTTGGTGGTCTTGTCACTTAGTCAGGCAATTACTACCACTATTATACACTCTACCATACAACTATACACTACTGCTTCATTATCACAAATCACTAATTGTAAGCTCAAAAGTTTATTAGCCGTAATTGTTAATAAAACTTTGATAATAGCGTCCAAATCCAAAAATTTGTTCGCTTCAAATGAAATAAGGTTTATAAACGCACCCCAAAAAATAAATAATTGTGTCTTTCTTTATTAACACCCAAGAACAAAATAACAAAGTAAAGTAATACATCATCCGATTCCACCTTATCAACATAAAAACTAGTCCCTCCGTGAATCATACATTTTCGATACAATTCTTTCGTTTTAAATAAATATCCATCGCAGTGCCGTCCCCATTTCTAACATATGCTAATGCTAATAATCGCTCGGCCAAAATCCAAAATGCCAAAATATTAATGCACATTGCACACCCCACTCTCGACCGCTTCAAGTTAACGTTTCAAAGTAAAATGCCCTCTCACGGTTCAAGTTAAAAATATGCGGTTTGTTTTGTTAGTTTAAAAAAACTACGCTTAACAAATTTGTATTTTGTAATATTTTCGTAAACCTAATAGTTTTCGATATTTGAGCGTGATAATTTTAATTATGACTAATTAAAATTAAACCTTTTCTAATAACTCAAAAACTAATTGTCGAATAAAAATTTGTAAATTACTATTCGATGTAAAAAAATAATCCCTACAAATCACCTAGTTTGAAAAAATTTCGTAAATCTAACGGCTTAGGAGATATTTGATTTTGAATTTTCCGGAAAAACGATTTTTGTTACGGCTTGTTCGCGAGGTTCGGAAAATATACCGTTCGATAGAAAAATCATTTCTAAACAATTTCTGTATCTTGTAAAATTTTCGTAAACCTTCCGTTTCGAAGATAATAATGTATTTATTCATAAAGTAATTCCTTCTCGATCCGTCCCTGTTCCTTACGGAGAGAACGGTTTCGGGAATCCCTTTGCTGCGCGAATTTGAACCATAAATCCGTCGCTCGAGTCTCATGTTCGCGACTTAGATTTACCCCTAAAACTTTTGAACTGTTCAAGATAAACATATGCAGTTTGTTTTGTTAGTTGGAAAAAACTACGCTTAACAAATTTGTATTCTTGTAAAATTATCGTAAACCTAATAGTTTTCGAGATTTGAGCGTGTAAATAATAAAGAATTTAATTATAATTAAATTATTTTTGCCGTAACTCCGCGAAGGAAATTTTGATTTTCCCGCGGTTTGGGTGAGATAATCGATATTAATTTGACGAATATTTTAGGAGAGATTGAGAAAAATCGATCTCTTCGTTTCCGATAAAATCGCAAAAAACCCTAAAAATACCCTAAAAATCCGGAATTTTTCACCCGGAAGGAAACTTTTCCGGGTTTCGAAATGTCGATTTTCCGATAGATCTCGTCAAAATTCGTAAAGATGGCGTTTTTCCCGCGACGATTTTCCTTCGCGTACGGCCGTAAGAAAGAAACACGCCAATCAGCTCGGTTTTACCCAGCAATATCGCAGGTTTTTCGTCGTAACTCAACAACCGTTAAAGTTGGAACCACCCCGTAAACTTTTTATTATGTAAAAAAATATCCTCTACAATTTTCAAAGAATAAATTTTTTTTCGAAATCGCATCTTTTTTCGAGTTATTTCGATTTCGCCCTTTCTTGGGACACTTACCCGTTGCCAGGTCGTCAATTGTTGCAATTAAATCTTTTGGTGGTCTTGTCAGTTAGTCAGGCAATCACTACCACTATTATACACTCTACTATACAACCATACACTACTGCTTCATTATCACAAATCACTAATTGTAAGCTCAAAAGTTTATTAGCCGTAATTGTTAATAAAACTTTGATAATAGCGTCCAAATCCAAAAATTTGTTCGCTTGAAATCAAATAAGGTTTATAAGCGCACCCCGAACAATAAATAATTGTAAGTCTTTCTTTATTAACACCCAATAACAAAATAACAAAGTAAAGTAATACATCATCCGATTCCACCTTATCAACCTAAAAACTAGTCCCTCCGTGAATCATACATTTTCGATACAATTCTTTCGGTTTAAATAAATATCCATCGCAGTGCCGTCCCCATTTCTAACATATGCTAATGCTAATAGTCGCTCGGCCAAAATCCAAAATGCCAAAATATTAATGCACATTGCACACCCCTCTCTCGACCGCTACAAGCTAACTTTTCAAAGTAAAATACCCTCGCACAGTTCAATTTAAAAATATGCGGTTTGTTTTGTTAGTTAGAAAAAACTACGCTTAACAAATTTGTATTTTTGTAATATTTTCGTAAACCTTCCGTTTCGGAGATATTAATGTATTTATTCATAAAGTAATTCCTTCTCGATCCGTCCCTGTTCTCTACGGAGAGAACGGTTTCGGGAATCCCTTTGCTGCGCGAATTTGAACCATAAATCAGTCGCTCGAGTCTCATGTTCACGACTTATATTTACCCCTATAACTTTTGAACTGTTCAAGATAAATTTTCGATACAATTCTTTCGGTTTAAATAAATATCCATCGCAGTGCCGTCCCCATTTCTAACATATGCTAATGCTAATAGTCGCTCGGCCAAAATCCAAAATGCCAAAATATTAATGCACATTGCACACCCCTCTCTCGACCGCTACAAGCTAACTTTTCAAAGTAAAATACCCTCGCACAGTTCAATTTAAAAATATGCGGTTTGTTTTGTTAGTTAGAAAAAACTACGCTTAACAAATTTGTATTTTTGTAATATTTTCGTAAACCTTCCGTTTCGGAGATATTAATGTATTTATTCATAAAGTAATTCCTTCTCGATCCGTCCCTGTTCTCTACGGAGAGAACGGTTTCGGGAATCCCTTTGCTGCGCGAATTTGAACCATAAATCAGTCGCTCGAGTCTCATGTTCACGACTTAGATTTACCCCTATAACTTTTGAACTGTTCAAGATAAACATATGCAATTTGTTTTGTTAGTTGGAAAAAACTACGCTTAACAAATTTGTATTCTTGTAAAATTATCGTACACCTAATAGTTTTCGAGATTTGAGCGTGTAAATAATAATGAATTTAATTATAATTAAATTATTTTTGCCATAACTCCACGAAAGAAAATTTGATTTTCCCGCGGTTTGCGTGAGATAATCGATATTAATTTGACGAATATTTTAGGAGAGATTGAGAAAAATCGATCTCTTCGTTTCCGATAAAATCGCAAAAAACCCTAAAAATCCGGAATTTTTCACCCGGAAGGAAACTTTTCCGGGTTTCGAAATGTCGATTTTCCGATAGATCTCGTCAAAATTCGTAAAGATGGCGTTTTTCCCGCGACGATTTTCCTTCGCGTACGGCCGTAAGAAAAAAACGCGCCAATCAGCTCGGTTTTACCCAGTAATATCGCAGGTTTTTCGTCGTAACTCAACAACCGTTAAAGTTGGAACCACCCCGTAAAATTTTTATTATGTAAAAAAACATCCTCTACAATTTTCAAAGAATAAATTTTTTTTCGAAATCGCATCTTTTTTCGAGTTATTTCGACTTTTTGTCAATCGCGTTTATTTTAAAAAATCGATATCGCGCTATAAATCGGAAACCGCTCAAAATCGAATCACCCCATCCACATATATTATACAAAATACTATTCTTTACAAATTTCGATTCTTGAGAAATTTTCAAAAAACGGCTAGTTTTTGAGTAATTGTAAAATATAAATTTTTCGTTCGCGAAGGAATGTTTGTTTTTTATCGTTATAACTCAAAAACGGTTCAAAATAGAATAACCCCTTATATGTCCTATTATAGAGAAAAGCGTTCTCTACAATTTTCGAAGAATAAATTTTTTTTCGAAATCGCATCTTTTTTCGAGATATTTCAATTTTTTTGCCGAAATTGCGAAAATGACAATTTGTTTTTCCTATAACTCCGGTAAATGGATTTTCCCCGATATGCGGTTTGCGTGAGGTGATTGGTAATATATTAAAGAATATTTTGGAAAATTTTAAAGAAAATCGTCGGAAGATTTTCGGAGAAAATCCCGAAAAACCTCAAAAATACCCCAAAAATCCGGTTTTTCACCCGGAAGGAAACTTTTCCGGGTTTCGAAATATCGATTTTCCGATAGATCTCGTCGAGTTACGTCGGATAGCGTTTTTTCCGCGACGATTTTCCTTCGCGTTTGGCCGTAAAAAAAAAAACACGCCAATGAGTCAGTGAATGAATGAATGAATGAATGAATGAATGGATTCTTTCGGTTTCAGTTGTATAGTTAGTAGGATTTTTCGCTTGAACTCCGCGAAGGATAAAATTTTGATTTTCCCGCGGTAAAAAAAAACACGCCAATGAGTCAATGAATTATGTCGATGAATTCATAATAAAACGAAACGATTTCATTAAAAGCTTTTGTTTTAAAACAAAAATCGAATATTCGATGTCCATATTTAATTTAATATTGAAAATAACGCAGTCAGTATAATAAATTGTCAAATGGTAGCTTTTTAATTGAATCAAAAATGTTGATGGTATATAACAGTTATTATGTACCATAAAAGCTAATGCATTTTGATACTTATTCAATTACGACTACTAATTCAGTGTAATAATGAAATAGCCTGATGCTAACCAATGAGAATTTAAGTAGAATTTATTACAAAATTAAATTAAAGTAAAATTTAGAAAATTCATTAACTATTCGAATAGCATTAGATACTAATTGGAAATCATACCTGAATTAATTTAATTTAAACATTCTAATTTCCTCTATTGACTGTCGTTAAATTTCTACAATTTTTAACTGAATTTGTCGACAACATATTTAATTTTACAAAATTTCAAAATTTTGGCTGTTATTCCGAAGGAATAAATGTGTATATGAAAACGAAAGCAATTGTAACAATCCAAATAATTATCCTATACGCTGGCTGTTGTAATTAAACAACTAAATAAGATATAATTAGAAAAAGATGCGTTCCGAGGTCAAGAAAATAGGTGACATCTCAATGAATGCAATGTGGAAAATGCAAATAATTAAGGTTCATTGGTAGATATTTTTTCTACATTTTAAAATCAAAATTTAAACTAAAACTAATTCAAGTTAAGAGCATTAAATCATAAAAATCATGAAATTAAAAATTTGTTAAATTAAAAGAATTACAAAATTAGCAGTAGTAAAAATTAAACACTCAGTATAAATGCCGTGTAATAGTGTAACACGTTTCATAATAGTTCTTGTAGATAATCTGAGATAAAGATTAATAATTTGTACATTATTAGTATATACTTTAATGCAATTATACTTTCAATAAGTCTTATAATGTGGCATATCCTTAAATGTTTACAAAATCAAACACAGCAGTAGTCAGCTTATGACAAATAAATCTTTGGATACAATCGATAAACAAACCTCATTATAAAATCGGATTAGTTCAATGGAAAAAAATTCGACGTTTGTATGAGTAAATACCTAGCTCGTTTTGTAATAGGTAAACATGCATTATATTGAATACAAATGAAGAGAACTGACATTCTGTTTAAAGTATGAGTGGCATTAATTTGCAGGTCACCCGCCGTTTTATTTGCAATAGGTAATTTTCAGCTACACATAAATTACTCGAAACATCTGTTTTTCTGTTTAGAAGATCGGGGTTGAAAATTTATACAGTGCATTTGTGAAGTTTATTGGTACAAAGTAATCGTAAATTAAATTGTTGCAGTGTCGATTGAATAGATAGTATAATTGGAATAGGTAACTGCGAACTGAAAATTAAATTGAATGAAAGTAGATAATGGGGGAAAACAAAAATGTATTCGCTGACCTATTTATTTAGTTCCAATTCAGCATTTACTATTCGAAAAATAAAGGAAGACGTTTATACCCTTACCATTTTCTAAATTAACGTTACATAACAAACTTGTTGCAATGCCAATTTTGCAATCCTTGTGGATAAACTGCTAAATAAGTAAATTCAACCTAAAAAAAGACAAAACAGGAATGGTTTATTATTTTTATTTACACGCATATTGCAATGAAACTTCGATCACAGGTTCCTGTATGATTAATATTTTTGTACTTATCTTTAATGAAGTATCGATTTACTTAAATAGACAAGTTACAAAATCAACATTATCGTACGTAATTATCGATGACATAAGGAGGATCTTCCACATTTTTAACGATTAGCAAGCAGGTAAAAATCATTAAACTAAGAATAGCCTGCGACAATTTCGGCTTCGTTCTGAATAACAAAATTGCTTCGAACTTAAAATAACCGAAATTCTTGTTTCGTCCAATTATCCGAATGTAACCTGTTACATCCGTTAAATTATAGGTATCAAGTGGCAATTCCTCCAAAAAAATGCGATTGGTATTGTCGAAACGGAAGGCGATAAATCTAATTTATTTTAAGATTGAACGGTGTAATAATAGCCATTTCATAATAGAGTTTAACATTTCATCTGAGTAAAAACTAGTTAATAACTCATAGAATGTATAATTATTATAAATTTTAAAGCAATAATGATAGATGTTAATTCAGTGAAATTATAAATATAGCCAATTATTTTTAAATTAGCAACAGGCATAAACCAGATGTAATAAATTTGTAGCTACATTCTATTCTTTTTAAGTCGGCATTGCACACCTCCATTTCAATAAAGATCACGTATTTCACAATACGACGACCGCATATAACAACGTCTTCGAAGGTGTAGCGCCTAAAATATGCTTTGTATTGTCTTCATAACGCTGGATACCCACAAGGCAACATTTATACCTATTTTGGTCGCATCGACTCGAGTCCTTACTTTTATTTCCTTCGTATATCTTAATTTGTAGCGGCGTCACTGCGGATTTTATCGGAGCAATTGAACGTCAAATTCGTATCCAAAAATAATAAATTCGTTAAAACCGTGAATTTGGCACGGCTAAAATTCAATTCTGCATTTCAGTAACGAGTCGTTAAATGAAAACTTACTGCAACCAACTGTTAGGTAAAATTATTGAATGAAGATGCTGGTAGTTTTGTGGCGAAAGGTAATTTTATGCAACAACGCCAATAACTCACGTAATTCTGGAAAAATTATAAATACGATTCTATAAAAAAGAGAATACCTACTTAATATAGTTATTGATCTAATTGAGGACGATAAATAACACTATATTAATACGCATAATAATGTTATCAAATTATACGCAAATAAACAATATTCATGCACTGGTAACCAACCATCCATTATAAATATTCTTACTGCATATCCAATCATCAGGAAGGCAATGAGACGTGAAAAGTATGTTCATAAATTATTGTGTTTACGTCATTAGAAACAAAATGAATATATAATAGGGTGTTAGAAAATGCAGATAGGCGATAATAACAATATTAGTAACATAACAAATAGTTCGAAAATACCCCATAAGTAATATAACTTCTTTAAAAGTTTAAATTTAAATATGTTAGTTTGATAGACTTCGATTTATTTCCTTAACTTATTCTTATTTCCTCGACTCTATTCCAACTTAGTTTCATATAGAAGAAGCTAGTATAAAGCCAAATCGAGTGCCTTTAAGTTGCTAAACTGGAATAGCTTTAATGTCTTGTTCATCTTATTCCTCGACCGAATATAATAAGCCATACAGAATAACCGGAACGAGCAAAATGATTAAAACGTAAGACCGAACAATTTCGGATCAAAGCGATTTCGTTTTATTGCCGGATTGATGCTCTATATACCCCGAAAGCAGTTTTAAACTTTAGCAATTAATAGTCGATCATTAAGCAATCGATGTGATAAATTACTTACGTATCTAAAGCAAATGGGAGAATTTATTTGGCAGATTTTAACTCTACTTTAACGATCTTGTTAATGTTGGTATGTTGTACTACAAGCACAATTTTATTGCCAATAGTTAAAGAAATTATCGGAAGAACGACAAAACCTCTACCGCAAACGCAGGATATGGACTGTAAGGATATGATTCTCGAATTCGAACGATCGAACAATAAGCCAAAACGTATAGGAATACTTGCATCATTAACATCTACCTCATAAAACTTTAATACCTTGTAAACGTGAAAAGCTTGTAAATAAAAAATCAATTTGGATGAAGAAAAAAGTGCTGGCGGAAAAATAAAATAAAGTTTATGAGTTTACAGATGTGTTATTGGTATGTAAGTACATAGTAACTAAAAAAGTGTTTCTCTTAAGAACCATATTATACAACTGCATTAAACTTTTTAATGTACGATGCTACCCATCTACCTTACCCGATCATTACATGCAGCACCTAGCTTAGACATCATACTCCATTAATAATTGATTTACCGCATTTATAAATCAAAAAATTAAGACAATCTTAGGCAGATATGTATGTGAAAATTATAGGTCCCAAACTTATTAATATTTTCTCAATCGTTATCACAAGAAAGCCAACTTTCGAGATATTTTTTGCGCAATTTTGTTCTTCTGAAGTAAAACTAGTTTCGCTCTTTCTCATTCTCGGTACCAGCGAGTTACTCTCATACATTTTTAAGTGTGCATAGTGGAAGTACTTACGTTGTACGTACGAACAAACACGTTCGCGAAGTAAATAAATGAACCGCATTTTTATAACCTCTGCATGATCATTAATAACTATTAATCGATTAGATGTATTGCTATAAAGTAACGCCAAGAAGCAATATGATTTTTTTGTATGGTTTAATAATTTTTCCAAATCTCAGCTAGGAATTCGCCGAAAATATGTAGATTTGAAGATGGTATCTAATTAAGGAAAATCCTTTAATTAGAGAGGGTTTTTTATTCAAAATGTTTAAAGATAGTAAAACAAGTGGGACGAACGGCCCAGTGCGCCGTAGAGAGACTTCTAACTAATGTAACGTTAAGTTTTTTTTTTTTTTTTTTTTTTTTTTTTTTTTTTTTTTTTTTTTTTTTTTTTTTTTTTTGAAACGGGAGAGGTTTTAGACTATGCTGAATCGAATGCCGTTGTCCGTTTGTCTCTATCTATAACCGTTTAGCCGCTGAAACTCGCGACAGACGGACGGACGGACGGACGGACGACAAAGCCAGATCATAAGACTTCGTTTTCGAAAAATTCGAAGAATTTTCCGTTGTTAGAAGTCTAAAATAGTGAATTAAGTTCCAATATAAAAATACCGGTACGTCTTTATAAGCGTAGGTAACGATTTTTTTAAATGACAAGATTTATGTTCTACTCTTTAGCATTTTTTGTAAATTTTAAATATCTATTAATTACAGAACATTTGTTATACATACTTTACGAAAAGAACAGAAAATAAAATAGAATCAATGGAAATAGCATCAAAAACTATTTCTATATTTTAGAATATAAAAATAGAAATCTGTGCTGACTCGAGCAATTTCTGTTTCAATAAAAAATTTCTCAACCCTTTTTATTTGTAGGTAATGCAGCCAAATTTACATTTTTATTGATAACCCTCTTCCTGATGACAGTGAACCTAATAAATACTGTCAATCAACTATTTTCTATGGAATTATAAGAAATCGATCGATTATAATTATATTGGCCTTTAGCGATGGAGTTCTGAAGCTCTTTTAAAGAAACATTGTTTTATTCGAAAGTAAAGAGTAATTATTTTTTAAATAGGGTAAGAGTAGATTATGGAAAATAATGATTAGATAGGTATTTGAATTTATGTGTACTGTCAACTAAAAGTGTGAAGAAACGGGACTCACAATTTAGTAACAGTGCCTGGTAAGTTTTGCGGCACTTTCTCGAAGCCGGCCGTCCTGCAATAGATGTCCTTAAGATCCTTGGAACACCTGCACGACTCGTGCTCCTCGTGAGGACACTTGGCCAGAGAGTCCTGCGGCGTGGAAGCGGCGGCCTCGATGGCCGAACACGCCACCAAGAAGAGCGGCAGCAGCAGCGCGCAAGAGCCCCGCATGCTGTCGGGGCAGCGGGTATTTCGCGCACTTGGTCGCGATCTCTGCGATACCGATCCGTCGTTCCTCCTCAACGTAGACCGTGAGACTACTGAACTCTGGCGGCATGACAGAGGACGGGCCACCGATCGCCATATGACCGGTTTGCGAAGTTTACCACGCGTGCTTTCTTCCGACTCCGACGGACGATTTCTTCTCGGGAAGGAGCGAGGATTGCGGATGATTAGGCCCCGAGATCGAGGGCGAATAATTCGCTGTGCGAGAAATTACAATCACAATTGCCACCATCTTATTAACCTCATATGGATCGACATAAAAATATTGTTTTTTAATAGCTAAAAAATTACTACTCCTATATAGATATAACTTAAACTTCAGGTCTTATAAAGGCGAATTAAAATTAAACGAATTTATCACGTATAATATATTTATTATTATCCCCAACAACTATTTAAAAACACTTAATAATTTGTACAAAAATATTTTAAAAATAAATGCTCCATATATTCTTTTACGATCAGTTTACTTCATATGTCTTATTTAATACTGCTCTTATACAGATTTAATTACAGAGCTTCGATCATTATGGCGATGCCTTGACCTCCTCCAATACAAGCCGATCCAATACCGTATTTTCCTCCTCGTCTCCTGGAAGAATAATTTTTATTCGTTTTCGAACGAGCAAATTAGTACAATAGACTTACTTCAATTCATAAATGAGATGGCCGGTAATTCTAGCTCCCGAAGCTGCTAATGGGTGACCTAACGCTATAGCACCGCCGTTAACGTTAAATTTGCTCATATCCAACTTCAAATCCTTAGCACAAGATAAAGCTTGGGCTCCAAAAGCTTCGTTTATCTACGAAAAATATCAATGAAGCTTCGTTTTGAATATAATTAATTTTTCACCTCTATTAAATCGATGTCGTTCAGAGTTTTTCCTGTTATTTTAAGAATGTTTTTGATTGCTGGCGACGGTCCGAAACCCATAATGGAAGGATCGACTCCTACAACAGAGTGGGCCACTATCCTAGCTAACGGCTTCAGGCTCTGCTTCTTCAAAGCTTCTTCGCTAGCTAAGACTACAGCTCCTGCTCCATCACAAATTCCCTACAAAAATATTCATATTCATCAAGATATAATCAAATATGTTTCATCTTGAACTCATGCAAAGTACGATTTTACGTTGAAAAAAGAAGATCGTTAGCAGAAGAAAATTGAAGAAAGTGGTAGAGGAAAGAAAGTTGTGGAATACAAATGTAGTACTTACAGATGCACTACCAGCTGTAACTAATCCATTCTTTTTAAACATTGTAGGCAATTTTTGCAACCCTTCTAAAGTAGTGTTAGGTCTTGGGTGTTCATCAACTTCGAAGTTCACTATATCTTTTTTGACTTTAATCGGCACGGGAACGATTTCATCTTTGAATTTTCCGGCGTCTTGAGCTAGAAAAATATAACTCATGTAAGTAATAGAATATAAAAACTTTCAATAATGTGAAAGGTGTTAGTAATTACTAAGCAAGAAAATATAATTAGTTCATAAGAAAATACTCATCTACTTGACATAAAAATAATCAAAACAGGTTAGTAAATGCGGTACCCAAACTGTACCAAAGCAATAAAGTGTTGCAGTTAGTCACATCAAAAAATCCCAATTTACTACATTAATTTCTAAACTGAAATTCACCTGCTTTCCAACGTTGTTGAGATTGCAGTGCGAATTGATCGACTTCGTCTTTAGTAAGCTTGAATTGTTCACCGAGCTTTTCCGCTGTTAGAGCCATTGACAAATTACAGTACGTATCGTGGACGGCGACCCACAAAGTGTCTTCAAGTACAGGACTCTGGCCAAGAGGTATGCCCCCGAATCTAATGTTTCTGGCTACGTAAGGACAAGACGACATATTTTCAACTCCCCCTGTAAGGACGATTTCGGCGCAGCCCGTCTCAATGTCCTGTCACCAAATTAGATATTTTCATCAAAAATGTTTCGATTCCGTTTAAATAAGAGTAATTGTTTATTAGTTTGTTGACGGTTTTAAGAATTCGATACGTGCTGTAATTAAAAATGGTTCAAGCCCAATGATTTTCGAAAAAACACGGTTGTTAACAATAAAAATGCATTTTCAACAGGTACATATATCGGAAATTTTGTTCTTCTCTTCTCAAAATATGAACTACATTCACCTGCTTTCCACCTCATTTGTGAACTAAAGGAATATCTATCAACATCCTCTTTGGTCAATTCGAATAGTGCTCCGAGTTTTTCGGCTGTTAAGGCCATAATTAAATTACAATACGTATCGGGCCTTATCAACGTTTCGTGGAGTATCGGATTTTCTCCTAACGAAATTGATTCGAATCGACAACCTCTAAGGATAAAAGGAGAAGCTGACATTATCTCTACACCTCCTGTCAATACTACAGCTGCTCCGGAATTTATATCCTTCAAATTAATAAATGATATAAGTAAAGGCTATCACTATCAAATACTGCATTTAAAAGAAGTAATCATAATCCTACCCTACCACCCGTTAGAACTACATTAGCCGGGTTTGAATCTCCTAAACATCCAGTGAAAGGTTTTTTACATCGTTACAGATAATAGTCTTACTTTTACCATTCAAGCAGAGTAATTTTGCTTTTCTAAGCGGGTATTTTTGCTTTATTTAAATACCTACTTACTTTATGTAATAGTTTTAATATCATGGAGGCAAAAAATTTCGTTTTTACTTACTTGTAAACCACTAACGACCGCTTGGAAACCAGAGCCGCATAATCTGTTAACGACAAGGGCTGGTTTATCCACGGATACTCCACTTTTTAGTAGAACATGTCTGGCAAGGTAACCTCCATCGGAAGCAACGGACTAAAAACAATAAATTTATTAATAAATCAAAAAATAGACAAATAATACGATTGCTCTATTTGGTAGGTACATTATTTTTTAAAACAATCAGTTTGAATCTTAAATAAGTCAATTTACTTACTGAAATTACGTTTCCTATAACGACAGAATCGACATTTTCAGGTTTTACATTGGCGGCTTCTAATGCTCCTTTGGATGCAATTGTTTGTAAGTCCGTGATATGGCTTTTCGCTAATTTACCGCCGAAAGTACCGAAAGCAGTTCGTTTGGCACCGACAACAAAAATACCTAAAAATGGTATTAAATTAATGTCTATAAGGATGAATGAAGTTTTCAAGATAATTCATATTTTCACATAAATAACGACCTAATATAAAAATTACGCTCTAGTAAAAGATCTCCCGTAAATGTCTCTATGAATATTTTATTAGCATCGCATCGTTTGTTAACTTAAATTGGATTTATTTTATAACTTTTTATAACATTAAATTTTTGATCAATATTGTAGGTCAATTATGTTGTACATATACTATATCCGATTCTACTTGTAAAATTACTATATTTTCATTACTTTTATCGTATTCAAATAATTAATTAAAAAATTGGTTCAACTCAAAAATGAATGTTTTATTATCATTGAATTAGCTTAAATCAGTTTCGTTATCTTCGAGAAACTATTTTTTTGTTGAAAATTTACATAAAATGTGAAATAATCATGAACGAGATATTAAAAATTCAACTTACTATTTAAATTACGATTTAATTACGAAGTAATGAGTTTTTAAATTAGAACTTGAAATGAACTTTTTATTAAAATTGAGTTTTCGAAAATTTTATAAATTCTATAAATCTAAAAAATGTACCTTCAAATCATTATATTCTATTGACTCAATATAAATCAATAATGATATATTTGACTACAATTATTTAAATCATTGCAGTAACAATTTTGTTTAGTCAACATGTTTGCTGCAGATACAACAAATAATAAAAAAATAAATAAAATACGATAACAACCATTCAGGACTTTATTTTAGTAAATATAGATAGATATTATTATTTTGGTACAAAGTGTGCATTTATAGACTCTTATATAATTTAATCAAAAGATGATAATTTAATTAATAGATCGTTCTCTCCCTACTAGAAATTAATGTTTTTGAGGTTCTTGAAATTTTTCTAGTTCGACATTTTGTCACCTAATTGATCCTTGATGTGATCTTCAGTAATTCTCATTTTTGTAATTCCATAAAACTCATTATTTTGATATTCTCTTAGTTTCCTTATTAATATCTACCAAAAAAACTTGTTTCTTAAGACATTTCGATTAACAATCTGAATATTTTTCACATCATGAAATTGTTCATGAAGGTTTGTAAATAAGAATCAAGTACAAACATTTTTGAGGCAAATTGATAAGCATAATCGGTCATAAAATTAAACGAACTTAAACTAAACAGATTGTAAAATGACATAAAAATAAAATATTATCTACGTACCTTTAGCTAACGAAGTCATTGTTTCAGTCTTCGATTCACCTAACAAATAAACCTAGTTGAAGTAATTTTGGGTTATATGTATGTAGGCTTAAAGAAATATAAAAAAGCGATAAGTTATATGATAAGACCCGAATTTTTTTACACAAATCAACAGTTAAATTCGTTATAAAATATAGATTTGTTCGTTCGACTCCGACCGTGTATGTGTATATTTACTTGATCTTTGGACTTCGAAACAAGGACTCTACGAAACCAGCCAGCCAGCTGAATGTAATTATCACGGTTGTTGTAGAATCTATGGGCTCCCCTTTTGGATTTCTACCTGAATCTACGCCACACTGTTTGCGTTTTCAAATGGGCGATCCAATTAGGGGACTTACAATTCTCAATAGTATGCTCAATGAGTGAGCAAAGTGTCGTGATGAGAGTCAGGGTAAAATTTGGAATTCCAACAAAAGAGTTTGCATTCGAAAATATATTTTTCTAAAGGAAATAAGTATTTTATCAGAGTTCCGATTGTAGCGACATCTTTTAGGTGAATTCAGATCTACAGATAAAGGCTACTTTCTGCCTTAACAGTTTACTTTGCAGGGAGTTTTATGATTATGCGTAATTTCACCAGATGATTCCGTTTTTCTATTTCCAGAATTTTAATGGATCATCAGCTAATTATAATTTATTGAATTTATTGAATTTATTGAATTAAAACACTCGTCTGGCAATGCTGGATAACAAACATACTTACACTTCCCTGTGCACTCTTTCCATAGACTATCTCTGGCACCTTCACAAGAAGGAAATCTACTAAAGTTATAGACAAAGTCTTAAAACTTGTTAGCTAAGGTATATGTTGATTATATTTTATTTAAATAATTTTAAATGATTTCATCATTTATTATTATGATTATGATACATTTTATGATACATAAATGTATCATATTTTATTTAAATGATACATTATTAAATTTATAAAACCTTATTGTTGAGCTTTTTATAAAATTCGAAACATTTATTGTTTATTAGTTTTTGGGTTTTTCTTTTATAAAGAAAATAAAAGCGGCGTTATTGTGTCTGTATATACTTTGTCTGCCCGTCCTTTTGTTACTACCGTACCTTTGTAACGGCTCAACCGATAATTTTTTACTTCACTTCATAGAATTTCTAAAGTTAATATGGAGACCTGTAAGCTGTTTTTCTCACAGCTGTTCCCTCACTTTTCGCCTCTTTGAGTATAGTTAAACTCAGAAAAACGATATTTTTGAACTATATGCCCAAGTTATAATAATTTTGAAGAGGTACATAAGCTTATCCCGAAAAGTTTCTATTAATGTAACTTCCTATCTTACGCTTTACTCCTTATTTAGGTAGTAAAGTAATCTACATAATTCCTTTCAAAGCATTCAAATACATTCGACATTCGAAATACAAGTACATCATTAGGCGCAGTAATTCGAGAGCTAGCAAACGTTTTATCAATTTTCAAGATTCATTCCATTTTAATCGCAATAATTCTGCACTATATTCTACATAATTCGCTGAATATTATAATAGTGTAATGAATGACAAACGTGAAACAAACATTATTATAAATAAATACAAAAAATGCTTCCCCTGAAATAGATTCGTATACAAGATATAGGTACTCGTAGGTATAAAATTATTAAACTTCTTTTTAAATACAAAACCAAATACAAAACAGTAATATCAAATAGGTCAAAGTACAACAGTAATAACTCTACTGCAAGTATACAGTAATTATACATCAGTTTTATTGAATGAGTCTATTGAAGAAGTTTTATTGGCAAAACTAACTTATAGAGAAACTTATTTAATTGGGCTACTCTTGCACGAGGAATTACATTGACATTATAAACTCCATCCATTAATCGTCTTTTAAGTGTTTTCCAATTTTCATCAGTGTTTATGAACGAATATGTTCATACACAACTTCTATAAAATTATGATAATATTAAACAAGAGTATGTTTTTATGAGAGAAAGCCAAAAACTATCGATTTCAACAACTTCACAAAATTAATGATTTAGCTCTTTGCACGGTCGTATTATTTTATACGTGGGTGTCTTGCTGGTCGGAATTAATTTTCATTATATGAACAGCACTCGTAGTAGGTACATAATATGCAATTAATGAAAAATTAAATTAATTAATTCTTCTTTAAACGTCCTTTTCTTTTTTTAATTTCATTGCTATGGTGGCTGAGAGCTGACATACCTGTGCGACCGCAAAGGGTTAAACATAAGTATTTACATCAAAAAAATCATCTGCCTGAGCGAATGCCGTTTTGAAGGTTTTCCAGTTTTTTTCAACGGATTAAGCAGCAAAAATCACTTAATTACCTTGAAGGGGCCTTAGCGTTAATACCTGACCACCTCACGCTTGCGTCAAAATCTAAGGCAGGACGCGACGCGTCGCTTTCCGACCGTCTCGACGCTGGTCGTCAGTTTCGAAGCGCTATTTTAAACCGTAAGTTCGCAACGTCAGACGTGCGTTCGTCGCGGTAAAGTTCGTGGCCGAAGTTTTTGCAGTCGCCACTCGTCCCTTTGCAAATTCTGCGAGACTCCTATTGACGCATAAAGTAAGTTTAGACGGTTGCTGTTGGATGGTTTGTGTAGTTTTCTAATGTTTTTGCTTTAACGATTTATTTAGTAAAAGGAAAATAAATTTAATTGAATTTTAAACACTATTTTATTTTATGCTTTCTGTTCAAAAAATTATGATGTAGGTATTTCATTAAACTGATGAGGCCTGTATAGGTAATAACACCGTTACGGAGGTTTTTCGAAAGAAAAATTTGTTGTAAATTTGAAAATGCACGACTTGTTTAAAAAATATTCGCTTTAGTGTTACTAAAAAAATATTTTTTGATGATGTTTCCACTGCTGTTCTTGAAAAAATAAAAATACGAAACGAAACCAGGTTTATTTGTACCTACAACCCGATACACTTTTAAAAACTATTCAATATTCCATTTAAGCATTTTAAGAACATTTTACAAAAGAAATAATATAAACTAATAGTTTTTTAATTACATGAAAAGGTCAGTCGCAAAACTTATTATTTGGATCGTGAGAAAGGAAACCTTAAATTTTTCATCGCATTGAGAAACATTCTTAATTAGATCTTTTTAATTTTTTACTTTTACAATAAATATCCTAGAGGTGAGCCAATAATCGATAGAATACCTACATGGGGTTAAAATAGTTTGAGTTAAAATACAGGTCCCAATAGTTTGAAATAATCTCTATTAGCTATTTACCTAGTAAGTTGGCATGTCATAATTATGTGAAATTTCGATAATTAAGCATATGTAAGAGTTTCGTGAATGAGCATTAGAAGTAAAATTATATATTAGGTCAAATTCGAAAATATAAAAAAATAATTAGGTAGGTCTACCTAATAATTTAAAAAATTCAGACAGTGGCAATTAACTTACTAATATTTAACTTTAGAAATGTTATCTACTTACAAAATTCGCAATTAAGGGTTAGGTTCAATTGAACATATTTGAGTTACTTCGCACTACCTGTATATCACCCCTTACCTACTAATAAAGTAGGTATGATTAATGATCAAAAAGTATTACTCCTCAAGCCTACATTTTAGGAGAATTCTCACTTCTTACTAACTTTGCTACAGTTATTGATTAATCTTCATGGTTTATTAAAATTTTCTATCGAAAATATCCTAAAGCTAATAATTCAAAATTACTCGTTTTATTTGGTCAAATCGATGAAAAATAAAAAAAATTATCAATTTAACATCTGTTATAGGATTCAACTGAAAGTCCGACCGTTTAACTAAAATCTCGCGTGGAAATAAAGTAGAATGTTTAAAATAAACGAAGTCTATCAGCTGATGCTTGCTATTTTTAACTGCTTAACAGAAAATTCAAAGATTTATATGAATAGGTACATAACAAAATTCCTTCAAAATCCGTTCACTTACTGCTGAATGGATTATACACATATTAACGACTTTATAATGTAAATAATTCTGGGATTGTTTGTATTGCGGTTTTTGAAGTTTTCTGATACCATAAATTCCTATGAAAATAGTAACAAGAACTTACTCTTAAATCACATTTAATTCGGAATTACAAGGAATGTTATAATCCAAAAGTTAACAAGATATTTCAAGACTTTTAAACATTAAGTTTGTACCAGCAAAGCGTTTCAAATATTCATGTAACTAATATTTGTAACTTAGGTTACTATTTTGTCGAAGGAAATATGTAATTTCATGCATCTAAATAGATGCTAATAGTATCTAATCTTTTTTGTATCTAAATCCTTCTTTCTAGGAACATACTGTTTATGAAGGAATATTGTAATATCTACAATTTTATTTTGATTTCAGTATTTTGTTATCTTAAGCGAGTAACGGAATATCTGCAAGCTACTATTTTACTTGAAAGTAACGATTTCAACCACTGCTTTCGAAATCATCATTAATTTATTTGGAAAAAGGGGAGATTAATGGCTTATTCAAAGTTCTGGGGGCCATTTCGTAAGAGCCCAAAAAGCAATAATTCTCATGAATGACCTTTACTGAAAAGACCGAAAAGATGCTTAAAATTGTCTATACTCCATTTCATTCCTTCCGTTCTATTTGAATTTTCTGTTAAACAAATATCCAGTACATTACCGCTCCAGCGAATTTAACGAAGGATTCTCGTTGACAAGGCATCGCGGCGCATCAATACAATTACTAGCAAAGTAACAGGATAAAAAAACCGTACACATGATCAATATAAATTGTTTTCGCACGTCACATACGTATCGGTGTTTATGCTACTACAAAAATGGTCGCCTTCAATGATATCAAAAGAGAATATGGATAAACATGTCATAAACGATGAAGGTCTATCTTGTGATTCCCTTTTGTATTATGTCTCGTGTAATGCATAATGGTCGAGTTAAAAACTCTGTCATTCAAGAGATAAGTTTTAAAATTTTTATCTGGCGATGTAACGCGGGACATTAACTTCAACGATTCTTTTTCGCCCGTGGGATTTCAGAAAAAAAAAAACATTTTGACGTCTTTTCAGGCGTTAAGGAAGGCGGCATTGAGGGTCGAAATATTGGAATATTCCGATCCATACGAACGTGTTTAGTGTGTCATATTCAACTACTCACGGCTTTAAATGATGTACACTCTACAGTTCGATTCGTGTTTATTCATTCACAGATTAGCTTTTAGAGTAACACTGATGTGACATTAGAGCAAACGATGATAGAGCAGCGTAGTTAAAGCTTTTAATACAAAATTGTTTGAAATTGATGGAATTGGCTTGATGTAATCCACAAATATTGGCTAATTAACTAATCTCTCTAAAACGAAATTTTTTACTCATAAATTCCCGTTTATCTAAATAACGTCTAGGAAGGAATTTATTTACTTTTGAACAATGATACCTAATTTCAACCTGTTCAATAGCCCAATATTCCAATTTGTGCATTCATGCAATCAATTGGTTTGTTTCGATAAGAAGTGCTTTTCTGTAATTCGATATCCCTCGATCTACGCCAGTGAGCCCCACTCGACGGAATCTTAATCTTTACACTGCGGTGCACGGAACATAGATTAAGTTCTCAACATTTGAACAAGCGGAAGAGGACTTAACTGGAAATTCCTTTAGCTCGCGAAGTCTTATAAGAATCAAGTATTGACCTCCGAAAGTAATTGAAATCTGTAATTAGATTACAAAAGGTTGATAAATATCGATTAATTCGAAGTCACTTATAGAACGACGAAGAAGGGGGGCTAAAATTATTGGAAATATTTAACATATGATCGAAAATTGGCTTTTGATGAATCAAAAGAGCATACATTTTCAAAAACTACTAAAATAATAGTTTTGTAGAGCAAATAAGGATGTAGGTACAATGTATAATAATATAGTGAAATGACCATTGAAATTATTTAGATACATTTATTTAACTTCGTCCTAACTATTGAAGTTTCTAATTTAATATTTAATTGCACTAAATCATGTCAAAGGATTCACTAATGTAGTTATATTGTTAAACCACTCGATAGCTTCCCGTTATCTCCTCGGCGGTGCTTAATTTGTATTGATAGATAAATCAAATTAATCCATACATACATGATTTGGTTCGGCAAAGAGAAAAGCCGAATTGCAACGAACAGTAGGTATACCTAGGTATCGAGGAGGTCGTTAAAATTGTCGAAATGAATGCCAAAAACGAATAATTTTAAAATTTCAATTCTTCTTTCCTTCTCGAACGAAATTAAGCGCTGGGAAATTCCGACCCTCGTTTCCGCGTTCCTTCCATAATTCATCGAAATGGAAAACAATGAAGATCATTTTCATTTACCGCCGATCCGGCGAATTTCCGGATGAATTTTCTGCAAAAACTTCGATGTATAGTGTTGACATTTGCAATTTTTGTATAGATTTATTCTCAGTAGATCTAAGATTATGTTCTTAATATACCTTTAGCTCAAAATATTACTTTGATACCCAATACATTAAAGCATATCGCTGTTCCTAACTTAGCAAATAACAATTAGGTGAAATGTTAGATACACTCGTTTGAAGACTGATAAATTATACCAAGTGTATCATGTTTCATATATGGAAGACATCACTTCGACTTAATTAATGGATTTATCTATAAGTGTTATACAGAATATTAATGAAAATCTATTTTATAAAAGGAGGGTACAGTATTCTCTGTTTGCATTCTCGCGGTGAAGAGTGTGAAGTGAATTTGGTGTCTAAATTTGCCAAATTTTCGAGAAAATTATTAGATGGAAAGTGCTTCAAAGCCGAGCTTAAAAGATAAAGTTTAAATATTTTCAAACTATCCTTTTTGACCTCGCTTAGTAAAAGTGCATAAATTGGAATGATAATAAGCGTCAGATTTAATACTCCATTTCATTGTATTAATGGATTTTCCTGGTTTTATTTTAATTTGGTGTAGGTAAAATTTTCATGGAATAATTTTATTAGTTCGTTACATTTAATAATCCGAATGAAAGAAAATTAGCATCTTCCCGCTCTTCGGCGTTTTCCATCTTTCGCTGATGGAAATGAACAGTACACTGAAAAATTTAATGACATTGGAGATCTTTTGCATAATTAGAGAAACTGCTAATTCCACCGATGACGATACGAGGAAGGCAAAAAATTCTCATTTAAAATTTAATATTCAATAATTTATGCTTCCACAAATATTACTGAATAATTATTAATTTTGCTTTATTCTCAGTTTTTATACCTCAAAAAATATGATAATTTCCATAATATGTTATTAACAGATATTATTTCTCTTTATATGAAGTTTCTCTTTAAATTAATAGGTGCGTAGATTTAGTTTATTTCCATTTTCAAGTTAAAAAGGATAATAGGTACCTATTAAAAGTCATTATTTAAGCTTTCACAAACTTTTAAGGCTTTTCAGCTTCAATACTTTCATCATAGCTGTTATGTTTTTTCCTATTCGTCTGTTAATAAAGTTAATAACTTCCATTGAAAAGTTTTGAATTTTAGTAGATATTAAAGGTATACAATTTTAAGCCATTTTTTTAGTAAAATGATAGATATGCAATATTTTGTCATAATGGTATTTCTGATGTAATAAAATATGCCTTTTTAATAAATTGAACTCAACATAAAACCGACTACCTAATAAAATATTTGCCACAATACATCATTCATTTTTACAGTAAATTGTTTTGGTATCATTTTTCACAATTTAAAATGCTGCTTAACAGATAGGTCGGTATATAGGTATCGATCTAACAAAATGAAATTAATCAGGATTAATAGCTTTACTGTCCCGGTGAAATTATATAGTTTAAGGGTAAACGAAGGAAAAATATTCCATGTTGAAGATAATTACACAAAATAATTAACCCATACATTTTACTCTTACGAGTTGTTATTGTACAGGTATTATAAATTTGTAACTATTACCTTCCTACTTTTAGATTAATAACGCAGCAAAAAGTTATTCCATGAATATAGAATTTCAAATTCAATGCATATGCTTTTATGAACTAAGCGTGCTACATACAAATCTTCCGCATCTCCAAAACCATTCACATTGCGAAGATCGATACTTTTTTATTGTGTAACTTTTTAGAACGGCCGGAATACGAAAAACTGGCAGGATTGAAATGATTTCAAATTCATTTTGACAAAACATGTATAATAGAATAATGTGAATTCAACGAAATAATTCCAATCGCAATTCTTTATGGTTTCATATATATGGTACGGCATTTACTACTTCGTTAATTAATTTTTTCCAATTATGTAATTTTGTATTAAAATTTAATGATGAAATTTAAACAAATTTAATAAATTTCAATTCATATTTTCATTCACAGCTCAGGAACTTATTAAATCATTTAATTTTTTTAATTGAACTCAAATGTACTCATATAAGAGTTTATTGTGTCTCATAAAGGTCCTTAAATGATCAGTGTTTAAAACATTTTGTAACCTTACCTATTCCAGATCACTAGAAATTATTTACTATTGAGTCACCCCGTAGAAGGTGTAACTTTCCAATGGTGTAGGTATTATTAGTTTTTGCATTAACGTGTGCGATGTAATTAATCGATCCTAAACTGTTAGTCTAGCTTGTAAATTAGATTAATTACATAAATAAACAATGTTGTTGAACATAAGTGCTAAAGATTTATTGAGGGTATTATGGATATTTTAATTAATTTACATTTATAACTATTACATAATAATAAGAAGCTCGTCCTCGTAATGCAGATTTATGAAAAAAAATGATAAAGCGAGAATTTTACAAAAATTCGTATTGTTGATAATTTAAATTACGAAGTTTTCAGTAACTCAATCCCGCATATTGTCCATTATGAATTCCGTTTTATGTTCATTTGGTTCATATTAAAAATTTAATTTGAATACAGGATGGCAGGGAAGTCCGTGGAATATAAAAAACTTTTTATTACAAAGCATAAATAACCTACAATTTTTTTTCGAATTTTTGTCTATTTTTGAGCTCATATTGAATGAACTCTGATTACTTCCTCATAAACGTATCATACAAAAGTTTAATATTTAGAACGGTAGAAACTAAATCCCAGTGTTTCATATAAACCGCACTTTTTTATTAATTTAAACCCAATTCAAAAAATTTATGAGACAAAAGATAAAAGAGCCATGGGAGCAAACAATCGCATTGACTGAAAAGATCCTTTGGTAGATATTTATTTCTTTTAAATTACAGCTTGAGTTTTACGAAAAAGCGACGGTAAACAAATTTCTCTTTACCTCTTAGGGTTCTTCAAAAAGGTTGATTTGCTTCTCTAATAATTTATTTTCCTCTTTTTCGAAAACGTTTATTGTTAGAACTCGCGCGAATACGACTTTTATCCCATAGAATTTCGTTTGAATCCTTTCCTTAAAAAACGACATCACTATTTGAGAAGATGAATTGAAAAGATAAAAAAATGTTATGATTACTGGCAATATAAAAACTGTATTAAAAATAACTCTGCGAAATATTGAATACCACAAAGATAAATTTATATACATACATAGATAGGTAAATTAATTTCCTGTCCTGTTTTATGCTATTTTATTCATCTTTATATTATATTTTTTATATTTGTTTCATATAGAAACATCGGCTTTTACCGCAAATATTTAATTAAAATACTCAATATATCTCTTTCTAGGTAATTTATTTCGTAATAACTTCCATCATCAAACCATCGTTTCTTTCTAGTTTAGAGAAGTATAAAAGAACCATATTCCGAAGTAAAAATAAGATGGTAGGTAACTAATATTTTTGAAAAGCTGAGTAAATATTTTCATTAAATTCCCAAGTCCGCTTTGCTAAGATTCTTCTTATACAGAACGTAAATAACTGGATTACAAGTTTAATATTCATTTTACAAAATACTATCTCGATTTGAAAGATTTTCTTGCGATTTTCATATTTAATTTCTAGACCTATCATCATCATACTTTGATTAGCTCAATCAATAAAAATTAAAGTTGATATCTTTTAAATCTTCCCTTTCTTAGAAACAAAAAACTTTATCCTAACTTATTCATTTAATTTATTAGCAAATTTCCTCAAAAATTGGTTCTGGTGAAATGGATTCTCTCTTTTCTCGGCATTAGCTACTAACGCCGACAAATGGCCGTCGAGTGAAGAATTTGGTGCAATTTAATTATTAGTTTGGAAAGCTTGAAACGAAGATGTATCGTCCTTCTTAATTTCTCCCGATTTAACAAAGCTTTCGATTTTAATAAGCGTGGAAGGCATCAATTTATCATCAGTTTGTTTGCGATCAACGTTGTTTGATAGCTTGCTCAGAACAAGCTCAAAGGAATTTAAAAAAATCATCACTGAAATAATTCAGTAGGTGGAACATTGTTTAGGTTTTGTGCTTACAGTTTTCAATTAATTTAATTTAAAAACGAAAGCTCCCTTTGCGACAATTGAATTGAATTATCATCAAATATTACCTCTCCTTTTTAGTATCTATAAGAGGAAGGTACGGTTCATACTGTTGAGAAGTTGGAAATATCGACTGTGACTATTGCATTATTTATACTAACCGAGTGAGGTAAACTTATTAGATCCTTTCGTTAAGTTTCAAGAGGACCAAAAAGTTTCGAATTCCGTGATCATCTTAACTTTCTTTCCTCATAAGTCACGTATTGTATAGTACGATACTTTTTGCGTAAGTTGAATGCCGTTAAGAAGTTAATCAAATAAATTGACTTGAACTTATATGAGACTGTTTTGTATCTTATTACACCTGTAGTAAATTAGGCATTCCTATTAACAAATATAATTAAAATTCTAGCTGCTGTAGAAGGTATTCAAATGCAACTTATTATAAATATTTCTTTATATTCAGCACAAAATGTATTAATATCAGAAGGTATGTTAATAATTATAACCATTATTCAAAACGAAAATTTTATGAAAAGCTTCACAGTGGATTGAAATCGAATGCCTATTTCATTTGACTATTTGATTTGACGATTCAGCATTGGAAATTTCAAAGGTTTTCATTGGAACTATTGTCAGACTTTATTATTGAGTGGTATACAGCGCTAATAAAGCAAACAGTTAGCTATAAACTAGGCAACAATGAATTCCAGGATTGTATAAAAATCCTTATTCAAATATCCATTTGCAAGCACCTTTAGTGAGTATTGCAGATATCTGCACATCTGAAGTGATCACAATACATCGCATTGAGTGATCTAAATTAATTCTTAAGAATTTCTCATAACAACCGCTTGGCGTATTGCAGAATTTTATTCCTTAAAATGCGGAATTTATTTTGCGGCCTCAATGCAGATCATTCGGTCGCTGATAAAGCCCGTTTGGGCAATTTTAGTCACGAAAGAGTGATAGGCGGTTCTTACTCGAACGCATTAAAATAATCTTGCACTCAAAGTATTTCTTCGGAAATTTGAATTTCAATTAGCTGTAATAGAACTCTGCAACGAAATAAGTTTGTTAACATACTAGTTAAAAACCATAACCAAACACAAAAATATTTTTAAGTATCGTCACTTAACAAACATTGTTGGATGATCCAATTAAAATGGCAGATTTAAATAACATAAATAAACTGATATAACATAAAGCAGTGCAAGTTAGAGGTGACTCTTAATAACATTTCCTTTATCCATAAATAAAAGTTTGCAATCAGATATTTTGTTCATCGATTCAATACATTTTGTCGAAAAATCTAATATTTTAAGAACAAGGTTTAATTTTATTTCGCTCTTATTCTATTGCCTTTTGTACTTTATTCTATTTGAAATTTTTCTACTGAAGTTTATTTGAAATAAAATCAAAAAATATTCCTTTATAAAGCTAATGGATGTATATGATATAAAAGATAGCATAACAAAAATATGAAGAGAACAATTCGATTTAAAAATAAACTTAAAAAAAAACTTATTCTGTTGACTTTAGGAATGTATCCTCCGAAGGAAGACAAATTTTAGTTATTCAATTACTGTTCTCGAGTTTCTATTAGTTCTCGAAAACAATACAATTCTATGTGTATAGTATAATAGAATATTCGGAAATTTGGGATAAGGGTTAAGATACTTTTATTAATGATTAATTCCTATAGTATATAGACCTAATGCACCGTTCTTAAGCGTGACTACATTTCGATTTCCCTGGACTGTTATAAGGATCAACCGTTGTTGGATATCTTAAATCATTAATATTTCAAGTAAAAGTTCTCTTTACTGAGACATGGAGCTGTTATTTTAGTATTCCTTACAGATTAGCCGACCTTGGAATAAATATTAATTAAGATAGTACAAATACGGGATAATTAATGAGATCAATCAAGTTATCTAAGTACAATAACGCTCGAATGCATAATTGATGAAATAATAGAGGATGCTCAGTTTCAGCATAAAATCGATTCAAGATGTTGATAGGTAAGTACATAATATCACACTGGAATGCCTATGTTCCTACAGTTTGTTACATACCTACATTATTAAAGGGAGTTGTAATAAATGAAAAAAAATTAAAATCAACTCATTCAGAACTAAATTTTTGTCAGCTACTTGATTAGCATAAACGCTTTTCTTGAGTTATAAAACTGACAGTAAAATGTTTCCGTTAAAGTTTAATTTAATAACTGCAGGAAGTTTTAACTACGGAAGTTGCTGCTGTGAAACACCTTATGCGATCTTTAAATAAAGGGAAATAATAATAGTATTATAATGTACCGTAGGGATGCAGATAAAAAATATTTACCTACCAGCTATCGCTTATTCAATTAGAATTACATATATAAAAATTAGAAACCTAAATATGGATGATATTAATTTGCATAAAAAACAATATGTTTCGATTATTTGTCGAATAGAAAATTTGAAGATTGAAAAAATAAAAATTAGTTCGTAAATTCAATAATTTACCCACAAAATGTTTTTGTTTAAAACTAATCTCTCATTTAGGTAACTAGAAATTTTTGGCATCGCTTTCTACATCATAAAAATAAATTGCACCATTTTGGCAATACAAACCCTCGCAGACAGCGACATTTTGGTTTCTGGATTGCTTAAGAGGAACAGTTCGACCACATAAATTTGGCCTAAAGTAATTTTAACTTCCGAAAACTGGAATTCCCATTCCAATTCAATTCTATTTTGTTTAATATTATGTAAACGCAGCACACCCCTTCACGCTGGTCTAATTATTTATCGATTTCTTAGTAAATTAGGCTGAATTGCCACAGGGGAATAATATAAACTGTATATACTATATAAACATAATAGAAAAAATTAGTACGAACACATGAAACTGTTTGAAAAAAAAAATAAATGTGCTTTGGGGAAAAAAGCTAATTCGTTTTAATTTTTCTGTCAAATAATTGACACACCTTTGGTCAAGTTGATATTTTCATTTCACAGCTTATAAATATAGAATTTTGGTATTATATTAATACTTGTATTTTATTAATACTTATATTATATTAATATTTGTGACGTAATCGTTAATCGAGATATGAGGTCATCGTCAATTTTATTAAAAGGCTATACAGCCACTAAAAATCACATCTTGAAATCGAAAAAATCTGCTTACATGTTCCTATACTAACTTTTCAAGTGCTATCTTTTTACAATTTTTTTTGATAATTTTCTATCACCCCGTATACATTTTGTATCATAGTTTTCTATACATATAGCTTTCAATATAACGTTTGAATACTAAGGTGAAAGTATAACAAGAAAAATCTATAAAACATTACGATCTATTTATTCCGAATGAAAAATGTTACCTCAATAAAATGTTTTGCAGCCCTCGTCAAATTTCGAATTAAACGATATATGTTGCGAAAATTGTGCCCTCAACAGATATATTGACCATGTGATGTACGAGAATCATGCTATAGAAAAAATTCCTGGACGGATGCTGCGATGAAAAATCTTGATGAACAGCCCTCAACTAATTTCCGACCGGTTACAATAGGGTTAAAAATGAAATAAAAGTCTCGAACTCGTACACATTTTGTATTGAAGCACTCCAATTTTGTTGAAAATAGAAATCCATTTGTATTTTGAACTTTATTTTACTTCTGTTATGACAGTAACTGCATTTATTCTGTAGTCACACGCATGAAAGCTTATAACATGACAAATAATCATTTTATCCAAACAAACGCTGTTTTAATTATATTCCAACGTGGAACTAAAAAGTTAGTGCTTTAGAGGTAAAATTGTTATTGCGTGAAAGCATTTGCTAACTTTCAACATGCATTGTCACTCGTTCCAATTAGCTCTTCGAATCGTTGTTGTTGTAAAATAACTCGCTTTATGCATGTTTATTTTTACGAATATTAACGCTTCTGAATTATAATGTAAACGTTAATTCCATTCCAGAAATAGGATTTTAATAATAGGTTATTTTTTCAGATATAATAATGGACTTTTTCATTTCCAAATGCACCTGCATTGGAGGTCGAAGAAGACCGGTAATAAATTGCGAGTACTCTGACAGCGATTCGAAATCGGCCTCCGAGATTGAACTGAAACCATCCAGTTTACCATCACATGAAACGACCAAAAAACCCAAACAGAAGAATTGTTGGAAAGTCAAACGAGTCATTCCGAGAACTGTGCTAAAATGGTTCGGACAAGATGAAGATATGAGCATGACTAAAATTGAGAAAAGTAAGTGGAAATTAATAGATATAAATCATAAAGTTATCTTAGGTAATGGGTTGAATATTAGCAAGTTTGCCAACTTTGAAACGTCTTTGTTCTGGAGTTTTCCAGAATTGTATTGAGAAAAGTGTACGTTTCCACAGACAAAGAAGTTTCCCTTTTTTTGAACTAAGTTAAAAACTTTAAAAAGCATTTAACAAAGAATTTGGGAAAGTTATACAAAGATTGATAACGAATTTGCTAACTACTAAGATCATTATATATGCAAAATACCGCTAATATATTTTCTTTAGTACCTACATAGCACTATTAAAGCACTATTGAATAGTATTAAATGCAAATAATCCGTCCTGCTGAAGTTGAAATGAAATTCATAGCGTAGCAACGCCGTTTTTTGTAATGAAAGTAGCTTTTCGGACAAAACGAGACTAAAAAAAAAGCAGCACCATTTAAATAAACGAACAGTTTTCAAACGAGATCGGTTTTTTATACAACGCTGGTAAAATAGAGAAAGGATCGTGACATTTTAAAACTTCTCTTTTCCACTATAGAGCCCAATTGCTCTCTTCCCGTACAATTTTAATTCTTCTAAAATATTTCTTATTGTTCAGCTGTAAATACATATTAATACCCATAGGTACATTTTAAGTAGGTACTTTTTTTATTATTACCATCAGTGCCAGTTCGTTAACGTTGTTAATAAACACCTAGCTTTTATTGAGCGTTTCAATATAATAAATTTTTTACTTAGGTACATTAGGTATATAAGTAAAGAAAAAAAACTGAAATTTTAATATGTAATATATTATCGTCAATTTTTACATTTCTAATTTAAACTGCAAACAAAATAAATCAGAATTCTCGCTTGAAATAAAAGGCAGACGAAAATGGCAGGGCCCGTAGAGCGACTCGTATAAATTGCAGAGAAAACATTTCTTTTTTTATCCACACTTCCGCCGAGTAAGGTCAGCCCATTACAAACGGCTGCTTAAAACGACGAAATGAACGGTAATTATTCTAAGTTCTAACTACCATTGCTGCACTGATTCGAATTACGCTAAATTAACCGAATGTTACAATGTTTATAATTAACTCGAGGTGCAATTGACTATTGGATTTCATTAACAAGTTTCAAATAGTCCTGTTACAATGACGTCAAATGAATGTTGATTAAATAGTTGAGTATTAGTGCCTGTGATTTTGTTTTTCACAAACCTCGGGACTGATAATTGATTTTGAAAAGCTGCTAACATTTTAGTAAAATCCATTAAAGTCATACAAAGGCAAAATAAGGTTGGATTCGCGATAACCATGTAGTGAAAAATACTCGAGAGGACTTGTTGTCAAGTTTCGCCTTTATATGTACGCGTGCCCTATCTTTCCATTTATAAACTTAGAGGTCTGCTTTTCTACGAATAATATTTTGAATTGGGTTGGCAAAAGGCTATACCCCGAATTATGTTAATAACAAATAGCGGTTGGATTTGTAGCATAGTAGGTAAACCGTACAGTATACAAATGTATACAAATAACGTTCGTTAAAGGACTGTCGTAACTTTTAATAAAAGCCATGAGCAAACAAAGCGTAATAAGGGTTAGGGAATGCAAATTCCGAATAGACTAATTAATGAATATGTTTTCATTTCAGAAGGTTCTAATAATATTTTTCATGATATATATGCGAGTTGCGTGAGGTATTTTTGCCGAACAACAAATAAATTATACTCATTTTCCATCTTCGATTTAGTAAATTGATGAGACTTCATAAATTACCAGTCGATGCTAAGATATTTAACGTAGAAAGCATGAGTTTCCATAACACGAGATAATGGAAATTTTCCGTGCTCGGCTTCTAACTACACCACCGAGTTGTATTGTGTGACTTCGAACCGACGAAACACATTTCTCGTACTACAGCACCGGTTTAGTTTATGTACAAATAAGGTTGGGATTGTGGAAAATCAACAATAGTATTTCGCCATGGGAATGGCAGCAAATTTTAATTCGCTATTGGTAAATGTAGTCAGATGTAGCATTTTTTACGTATGTAGCACTAAAGTATCCAGCTGAAAGTTTGAGTACCTAGATTTGTTCTCTTACCTTAGAATTGATTCTCATTAATTCTGTCAATAAGTATTTTTAAAGAATCTTATCTAAAATATATGTATCTTATTACACATTATCCAGGAAAAAAAATATATAGCAAAATTGTTTTTAACCTTAAACAGAGGTATTAGAAGATTTAAAGCCAATCCTGTTGCCATTAATTTTATATTGGTATCCATGTATGGCTTTTCTCTATTTCATAAAATAAAGGTACTTATGTACAATATACGCTGACATAAATAACTCCTATATCGTTATAAAAAACGACTTTTCATAACGACTTTTAAATGAGCAATATATTGTCAAGCATTAATAACAACATTAATAGTATTTTCAACAATAAACAACAGATTTTATTATTATTAATAAACCAGCGATGGTTTGACTAACAAATTGACACCAATTGCGACTACTGAAAAGTTTTCTGAAGTAGGTAAATTTAATATTAAATACCTATACGTACTTCTGCTCTAATAAATATCGTGACACGTTTTGTCCGGAAGATTTATGGCCTAAACTTTATCAAAGCTCCGATATTTACTATCTAATTAAACCTACATCAAAAGCTGGGGTCACTGGGATCCCAATTTACCAGATACGTATATAACAAAACGCTAGATGCACGTGCTACCTAAATGTCTACTTAATATTAACTTAAAATATTATAAGTGCTGAGAATCCCAAATGGTCTTTGGAATCGCAAAAAGGAGAGAACTTATGATAATTTGATCGTTACTTCAAATTCAAAAATAGATTCGTTGTAATTATTAGATTACCAGAAAGTGCATACACAAAAATGCTGAATTAGATATTAAATTGGAACATGATTTGAAATACACGAACATTAAAATCAATTTTTTATGCATTGTACCTACATACATATATTTTACTTGATGTAATAAATAGTAAAATTTATTTTTGTAGAGATTAAGACGGTTATAAATCAAATCATAGCCAAAATCTATTAATACCAGCATTTTCAGTAAAAATACGCAAAGTGCTTAAACTCACTTTATGAAACATTACTTTTAGTAGCAGATATTTAAAATTCTGAATTATGTCTATAAGTTTACGGTTTACCTTCATATTGTACTTTTTTGCATGCTATGCAAAATTTCTAGATGAAATGCGGTACCGGTGCATGGTATTGTATACAGGAAATATATGTTACATTCCCATCCGGTATTTTAAGATTAATCCTTTGTGAATTTATTACCGTTATATATATCCAATTTATTGCCCTCGCCAATAACGAGGTTTACATAAAACAGTTGTGGGACTTTATCGATTTCCTTACCTCGCAGTCTGCTCTAATTTATACGGAAAGATAAGAAGTTTGATGGTCCCATACGGGCTTTGTTAGGTTGCTAACTACACGCGAGTGATTCAGCAAAAAAACATTTTAGATCGAGTGCTATAAATGTTTTTTTCTGCTGAGAAAACCTAACGATAAAACCTAAACTGATGTAAATAACTTATTCAAAGAATGAACCTTCAACAATAGGTATGCATATTTATTCAAGTTATGCAGCTTTTAATTAAAATCTTGTGATTGTGATTCTAATTTGGACCTTTTATCTCCTACTTTTCAATGGTAATTAATACGGTACAATTTCCTCTCATAACTGATGTGATCCGTGTTAAATCAGCTTTTTTCTTTCGCCAAGATTATTGACCGAAAAAAAGGACGTGCCAGAGGCGAGAAAATCAGTTCAATCGATGGCGTATCCAGAAAGCATGAAAAATCTGTTCGGCCCGAAGGGAGTATCTAATATTAATTTAAGGGAATTTAACGTCTCAATAAATAGAAAGAAATTTATCACGATTAATTCTTATTTCTTATCTCCCTTTGACACTTATACAGTTAGGATCATAAACTCAATAACCTATTTGCCGAGGGAAAAGCTCCGAAAGCACGCTATGTAATTGTACCTGTATCTGCTTTATGTGTTTTTCTCCTAACCCCCCTTTATCCCCGCGTCGCTGTTTTATAGGCACCCTCTCGATCGTAAAACCCATCGCATTCGAAAGATTAGCTTTAAAGTTTTTACGAGACGACTTTTTAGCTGTTTCCACTCTTGATCGTTGACGAAGTTTGAAACGTCCGAATTTAATTTACCGGCATTCCAATTCGATCTATTTGTAGTGTAATAATGTCCGTTGGATTCGTGAATTAAATTTATCGGAAATCTACATTCGCTTTATAAAGCAGTAAAATTGACACATTGTTGTAATTTTCGTTAGTGTTGAATGGCATTGCGATTACCACGTATATTCGGTAAAAAATACCCGGGCGAACTAACCATATCGGAATAAAACACATCAGTTTCAAATAACGCAATTCTCATTATTTTTGACGTGTTTGGTCTCCCGATAAATGGGTCAATGCGACGTCTCTCAACATCGTTACATTTCCCAAAGCGAATACAATATATTTTTTACTCGCCTGAAAATCGTGACAGTCTGGAAAATCTAACTGACGGACGTATTGTGAATACAAATCGGTAAACGCATTCAAATTTTGGTCCTTCCTCGTACATTTTGTAATGTAAACGTAACCATTTTTCATATAAACATCAATTTTTTATCAATTGTTTTTACACTTAAATCCGCGTAAAATTGTGTTCTACCTCTGGTTCATTAATTATTACATTCAAGTGTTTTTAATATTCCAAATTCTCGAGGAAAGTATCAGAGAATGTTTAGAATTTTCTATGTATTTCAAAGATTCATTTTTAATAGAATTCCAGTCGATTTTTCAAGGGGCTCTCAGTTGAATTCCAATTGGAGATTATGTTGTTACCAACAAATTCTAGAAAGACGAGTTTTGCATAAAACATATACCCAAGAGCTCGTTTGCTTTTACTACAAAATCTAGATCAATTGAATAGGCTATAATCATTAGGTACTTACAAAAGAGTAGGTATTTTTGAGCACTGAGAAGTTTTTCTGCAAACATACATAGTATTTCAGAAAAGCTTTAAAGTAAAGAATACAATCTTTTAGTAAAATTAAGATCGGGGAAAAATTGAATCCTCGTATAAGAATATACTTACAAGCACACAAACGAGAGGAAGAGGGATAATAATTTCAGTACGTGCATTTTCTTCGTACATAATATGATTTTAAATAGAAATGTATTATATTCTCTAAACTTTTAAGCAAAAATCTATATTCTTAAATCAAAAACCATAGGTAGAAATCAAATTGATGTTTAAGCCTCTTTATGCAAGCAGTAGGTATCTGTAATATTAATTTCCCGCTGCAGCGTTTCTTTCTGATACCACAAAGCATAGCACAAAGAACTGATAAAAAAACTTTTTTACTCGTTCATATTCTTTTCATATTTCATGATCGATGAGGGAGCTTTTGTGGTATTATATTCGTCCTGTGACAAAAGAATTTTCTGCAAAGTTTTCGGCGCCGTTTAATATTCAAATATACGTTTTATGCCTAACGAAGCATCAAACTCGGTAATTGGTTTAAAACTTCTTGATTAGAAGTTTTATAAACTAGATTCACCTGGGTTTTGAGACTTAAGTGTATTATAGCATCTATATTATCTACTGCACAAGTACCTATATTATTTTTCCCATTATGTATAAATCAGAGTAAAATTGGCTTTTTCGAAATTTCAGATTTATAAAGTATTATAGAAATTAAGATTTCTTTAGGATTAAGGGTAGCATAAATGCTTTGTTTATGGAAAAAATAAAAACTACCCCGAATTTTTTTGTGTGAGCATAAGCACTTTAGCAACGTATACTTTAAAAGAAAATGCTTTTTGCAATTTCGAGCCATTTTTTCATGTTGCTCTGTATGGAAAATTGAAAATAACTACTATACGAGTATAAGGGAATTCTCCAAAATTACATTGGCTGTGAAATTCCCCTAGCCAATAACTATCGATCATAGGCACCGAAAATCGTATGTAGCTGTGGTGATCTATAAAAACGAAGGGCCTCAGAAAATTGCTATACATTCCACAATATTTAGGGCAAGACGTATTCCGAGATTAGGGACAGGATATACCTATCTATTACGAAAGGAAAATCTTAAATCCTTCTTGGAAAACCCTATTTACTAAAGATAGTCCCTTGGTTTATCACTTTTTTTGTGATGAAAAAGGGGGATGAAAAATTATACAGTACATTATTTGAAGTATGGACGCATATCAAGATCTTTGTCGGATATAAAATTATCGTACAATAAAATTAAAATTTATACGCTTTTGTAATTATTATTTTGGATCTACCCAATTTAATCATTTTAAGTGTTTTAATCGATGTTTATTTATTAACTACCCCAGACTTACTCCTGAAGTTTGACTACTAAACTTAACTACAAACTGTCGCCGGCAGAAAGTTACATATTTGAATTGCATGGCTTAGTTATTTACATTTAAATTGAAATGTTCCACTTTTCCCCACTTGCTTCCCGCGGACATTTTATGTCTCGTAATTAATTACTTTATAAATGTAATTTTCCTATCGACAGAAATATCTGAAGTAGCAAAGGTGGAATGAGCAATAATCAAAAGTGCACGTTGATTATTCAAAAATTCATGTAGAAAGATCGAATTGTAATACTGCAGTAATATGTATAAATTATGTAAAAAAATTCTCATTATGTGGAAAAATAGACATTTTTTATGTTGCCAAGAATACGTTCAAATTATGTTGGTGAGTGTTATGTAAAACACTGACGAAATTCTACTCCCTTGTAAAAAAGTTTAAGTAAAACTTATGAATCAGAAATGTGCGTGTATAGAAATAACCTATTTAAGCTAAAAGCCTACTGCACACCAACCATACAGCAACGGTTTTTCGTAACAACACAAATTCAACAAACGCAGGCCTTTCATTATTATCCCTCGCAAAGGCATATTTTTTCGGGAGTTTCGCATGATATAGCCCAATTTAACCCGCACAAAGTATCGCTTAATCCTGAATTTTCATCAAACGAAAATAAACCGTTGCTAGCCGCAAGAATACAAATTATCGTGGTTTTCGTTGGCAATTTTATATTGGAAAACGGATTTCTGCAAGCACATGAAAAACCAAAAGTTCAAAAATGTACAGAATTATAATATTTTTGTTTAAACAACATGCCTTAAGAGGATTATCTTAACAGGAATATTACGACGAGAATACATGGTTTTTTAGGAAACTGTTAATTTTTGCCACATTTTACATTCAGGAAACTTTTTTGGAAAATGGAAATTTGAGACGAGCAAAAGAGGAGGAGAAAATATTTCAATTTAAATGTAAATAGGAATACCATAGCATTTAGTAATATATCTTTGCGCTGTCGACAGAGGGAATTTAGTTATGTTTAGCCGGAAGTATTAAACGGATTATGGAGGCAGGATTTTGGAAAATGTAAAGTGTTTCAAGCGCTTAACGCAAAATTGATGCATATTATGGTGATTCTTATTTGTTGTTATGAAATTAAAAAAAAAACAATAAAAATCAAATAAGCCTGCGACGAAAATATATTTAAAAGATTAAACTTTGTTTCAGCAATAAAAGCATCACTGTTAATTCAAAAATGGTACAGGAGATATATGGCTCGGTTAGAAGTCAGAAGGAGATACACCTGGACTATATTTCAAACGTTAGAATACGCTGGAGAGCAAGATCAAGTTAAGGTAATTAATTTTATACACCCATTACTAAATGAATATTAATGTATCTTCTATTGCAACAGATTTGAGCAAATATGGCAAACAACATATTTGTAATATTATCTACTTTTGAATTTACTATAACACATTTTAAGAATTATTATAAAAAATATTACCTTTCCGTAAAAATGATTGATTACCTTTATGTAATTCCTTTAGCTCGTTCTTGCCGAATTTCCACATGCAAATGATCCTCGTTTTTTCCTTTTTCACGTATAATACCTTTGACCTTTAACAATTTTCTGTTGTCGTATAAATCAACAGAGTTATTTATGTTAACTGATAATAAATCATGCACGTTACATCCATTACTGCTTATGCCTACGGGTGAATTACGTGATGGATCATTTCACTCTTATCCCATTCAATCCCGAATTCCGCAATTTGCGAAACTGCCTTATTTTTATATCTGTACCTACTGTTAGATTATTTGTGCAGTTAATTACAAAGGAAAAACATTGACAAGGAAAATATAATTCTATCCTTATATAAATTTACTCATAGTTTTTCTATTAACTTATGGGGGTTATTGGGATCCGAGTTTATGAGAAACTTTAAATTTCCGTTACGCTATTTCACGTGAGACATGGAAAACCCTTTTTTACTTGAATGTGATTGTAGAATAACTATTTTTTTATTTTCTTTCAGTTATATAACTTATTTAATGTATATTACGTGGTTTATTTACCTATTTACCTATCACCAGTTTATGTTTATGTACTAATATTTGGTTCCAAAAAAAAGTAGATACTTATTAGTATGAGCACTAGTCAGCATTGATTGTAGAAACAAATTATTATGTAAAGAAATTTTCTTTGTTTGGAAAGTGACATGGAAAACTCTTTACTTGTAATTGTAGGATACCCACAATTTTTATTTTCTTTCAGTTATATAACTTCTTTAATGCATTACTGACACACATTCCACAAACTGAACGCGATGTCGACTCAAATTCCAGCGATTCCTTAGGTGAGTAAAATACCTTACCTTTTCGGCGTCGGTTAGTAACGTCACACATGTTTTTTGGTCTTTCTGATCTATGTAAAATAAAAAGTACACCAAACATTACTTTCATTTGTCGGATTAGTTTCGTTGGTTTGGACACATATGCATTGCATCAGCTTATTCTCCTTTAGAATATTATTTTAATCCCTTAAGAATCATTTTCGTTAATTAATTTCGCGTACTTTTATAAATTCTTGCGAAGAAAGATTATGTGTACCTACAATACATTTTCCCTTCATTACTTGTAGATACAATTTATAAATTATAGAAGTTTGTCAAATCTATTAATATGACACACAATTTCAAAAATAATATGCAACTTTTTAGAGAATCTTATTATGGATTTCGATGAAGAATCTCCCGATGAAGATTACTACGAACCGGAAGAAAAGAAAAAGTTATTACGTTTTCAATTGGAATATCCCTACACAGAAAAAGCTTTAATACAATTGATAGAAATTTTCAGAAAACATCGAGTGAGTATAGATGATTTGAAATGATTTCATTTCAGTTCATTTTATTTACGAAATTACCTTATTATGTTAATGAAAAAATTCAATATAAATTTTATTATCATATACGATAAATCTATCCTAATATTTTTAGAAGTTAACGTTCTTTAAACTTAGCGAAATCCTTTTTGCAATCTGTCTTTTAGCTGTAATATTCCCTGTCGTATATCGTGATAATCTTGTACTTTTTCAGCATTATCGGCTTCCGCCAAAAGATGTTGCTGATATATTGAAGAGGTCGATAATCCATTTAAAAAAACTTCCAAACGTTAACACGGCTTCTACAGGGATAACGAAACAACTAACTGTATGTGGCGATTTACACGGAAAATTTGATGATTTGTTAGTTATTTTACATAAAGTAAGAATTGAGAATTTATAGAAAAATGTAACAGATTTATTTTTTTGTGATCAACTGATAAATTTTGGGACGAATCAATTTTTAAAATCTACCTACATTATTCACCCACCGAAAGTACAAAATCTTGAACCACTCTAAATCATTTCTTATTGGGGCTTTGTTTGGCTAAAAAGCTTTAAAACGATGTAATAATCAACTCACACTTTTAAATTGAGTTCACCAAAGCTTTCTGTCTAGAAAATTGCATCAAAGCCTAAATGGTAGAAGCGGATAGAATTTTCTACTTCGTCTCCATCGCTCAGTCACTTTCAGCAAAACATGTTTACTATTTTATGATTCGGAGTAAAGTTGTTATACAAAGGAAGACGTGCTATAGGTATTTTCCTAACAATTTCCAATAATCAAAGAGCAACTTTAAATTTACTTTGTTATTGACAGATTAATACCTACTATACTGGAAAAATATGCAGGCATTCATTTTCCCATTTTTCTCTTTCAGAATGGTCTTCCTTCTGCAGATAATCCGTACGTTTTTAACGGTGATTTTGTTGATCGAGGAAAAAGAGGTTTAGAAGTTTTTTTGATACTTTTGCTGTGTCTTCTTACGATACCCGGTGGAGTATACCTTAACAGAGGCAATCACGAAGACATCATCATGAATCAGAGGTGGGAATATTAAACTACTTTAGAAAGTTGGTTGTTTTGCTTTGCTGTTGTAAAACCCGATTTTTTCACAACAAACCGCAATTTTAAATCAAAAACCTATTGCAAACTTAAGAGGTGTTCGATCGTAAAATGTTCTGTTTATTTACGAAAGATCATTTAAGTGGGTTACATGAAATACAAGCCAGTTTGTTTGTTTTAGATATGGATTTATTCGGGAAGTTCAGTCTAAGTACAAAGTAAGTGTTGTTTGAAAATTGAAAATATCGAATTTGCTTATTTATCTAGATACCTTACTATTGTAGAAAAATCACGAAAAACTACTTAGGTTGATTGAAGGAGTTTACAGATATCTCCCACTAGGAACAATAGTAAATAACCAAGTACTTATAGTTCACGGTGGCATTTCGGACATCACCGATTTAGACACAATCAAGGCCCTAGACAGAGGGAGGGTGAGTAAAAAATTGCATGCCACGTCTGACAGGTTAATTTAGTAACTTGAAAATGCGGGGATGATGTAAATTGACAATCAAATATCGCCGGCGGGAAAACTCAATTTAGCGAGCGATTCCTATCGTTTTAATTGACTGATAAATGAACAAATTACGCTTGATAAGGTATCCTACATCTCCGGTGATATTAACGTCACGGATGCTGCTACATCAGAACGAAATAACGTAATAGCTTAATAGTTCAAATTTTGAAAGCGAGTAGTTCTGAATTAGATTACACCAAGTGTTCCTGTATTGCATAAATTCCGCTTCCTTTAGGTAAGAAAGTTAAATTCAATGAAACAAGAATATTATGAGCCTAATTTCCACAATTTATTAGAAAGAATATAATTTTGAATGCAAAACTTTTTCTATTATAGACTCTTGATGTTTTCAGTGTATTCATTGTTGTTTCTACTGCTCGAAATAACGTTGTTATTTCTGTTATTAGAAGTTTAGAGGATCTTTTGAACAAGTATCTACCTAATACTCATAATAGCACTTAATTTTTATTATTTTCTTTCCTTTCAAGATTCGTATAAGCTTAATTTAATTGTGTTAAGTTTAATATATAAAATCGTAGATCTTGTAAATAAAAAGTAGATTGATACAATAACGAAGGAGATAACGATATTTTATTTATTACCTTAATATATAATATAAGCTATTATAAGGGTAAGGATGGAACATGTATCCTCACATTTCACACTTAATGCTCCTTTTATGCAAATAAAACGCCGATATAAAATATAATAAGAGCCGCGACCGATTTTCAGCTTTTATATTAAAATGTGAAATGTCAGCTTTCACGGAGCGTGGTTTCGCTTTGCGCATAAATTTTCCTTCGATTGGCATCAAAAGAAGGTAAACATTTTCCCAAATTTAAAATGCTCCGGGTTGACATTTTGATTGTGGAAACATCGGTATTCCAAGTTATTTATCATGTTATCGCTGATGGCTCTACTATATTTGCAATTCAAATGTATTATGTTAAAATCCTATCATATAAACCAATTATTTTTATGATTTATTCCTATACTTTAATCTGTTCAAAAAATAAATGCCGGTAACATTCTGATGAAAACCCACAAAATTGGATAAATTTATAATTAATTACGTACAAAAAAGGTAATGTTTTCGTTGTAGAACATACCTATTTATTTTTATTATTATTATGCCTAACTGTATGTGGAAAATCCTCTCTATTGTTATTCAAGTGAACGTATGTATAATTTATTGGCATAATTGGCCCGTTTCAGATAGAACTGATTATTAGCTCTGTTGATCCATTAGGCTTTTTTTTCATTAAATGCAACCTATTAGGCTTTCGGCTCGATCATAAGTCCTGATCATCAGTTCAGTCTGTAATAGAATTTAGGAAACAACAATAATCGTATTACTATATGTATGTATAGGGATTATGAAACAATACCATTCATTAATTTGATATCCCTATTGTCTGTTCTAGTACATATCATTATTAAGACCACCGTTGAGTGACAGCAATGCGCCTGGAACCGAGGTTATCGACAAAATGGAGTGGAAACAGGTAAGATTCTTTGCAAATATTAAGTCGAGTCATAAGTAACTTCCTATGCAGCTATGTATGTAGAACATACATATAGTGTTCGTTAAAGACAATATTCAGTTCTGTGCTAAACTATTTGAATGGAAAAACCTTCAAAAACCAACCACATTTTACAAGGAAGGAATTGATAAACTGCCAGGAAGATGAGAGAAGGTTATAGATAATAGTGGGGAATACATAATAAATTAATATGTTTTTTTATTCAATGAGAGTAAAATAAATGTTAGATTGAAAAACGGAAGTTATGTACTTATAACTCGACGTAATAATAGGAAGTATTTTCAATAATAAATAGGGATACCGCAGCAGAACGAGAAGAGCTGTTCACATATAGAAAGCTTTGTTGAATGCTTCTGCTGATGTAAATGCAATTTGTGTAAGCAGCCGTGCACATTTTACAGGTGTTCGATATTCTGTGGTCGGATCCACAGGAAAATCAGGGATGCATCCCGAACAGTCTCAGAGGAGCTGGCACTTACTTCGGACCCGACGTTACGAAGAACTTCCTAAAAGAGAACAGGCTGCTCTATATCATTAGATCTCACGAATGCAAGCCAGAGGGATTTGAAATTTGCCATGATAACTGTGTAAGTATCTAGCTTATCAGATATATATAATAATTCAATTAATAAGAAGCTCAGGACAAATTGATCGGTTGTCTATAATTTTTTTTTAGAAACCTAGCAATTCCTTAATGTATTTTCCAACAACGTAGGATACCTATGCACCCACGATTTCAAGAAAACCTTTTCCAACTGATTTTTATTTCTGAACATCTCTATCTGCAGCATTTTGCAAGTTATTAAATATTTATCAAATATCAATTTAGGAGGCTTGCTAAAATAGAATCGTATTCGGCATAAGGAAATAAAAACTAGGATTCATATTCCTGATAAGTAGGTACTTTGGTATTCAAGCGTGTTACTTAATGTGGAATTTTTGTTACCATAAATACCCGGCACGATGAAAATAAACTAAAGTTTTCTAAAGTTTTCTGAATAAATCCTTCGACTTTATGCTTCAATATAGCTACGTGATTTTCATGAGAAATGTATAGCCAAGTCTCGTAATCTCTCTGCGTTAAGCTTTCGAGAGCTGTTTTTAGAGTGCCATAAACCGTAAACGATAAATTAATTGCACGATGACTTGGAAATTAATCACGAGGGTGATACTACTCTGCTATTTCACAAAAATACTTATGATGAAAATTACTTTCGATACGATATACAGAAGTGCAATTTTTTTGCAATATGATCCATTCAATAATTCAACAAATATTATTCTTAAAACAACAATTGTTAGAATGAGAAAGTTGCAATCCCACAATATTGATCTTTCCTTTACATGTATATTAATGGAAGTTGTTTTTATTGCACCCTTAGACCATATTGCGTACAAATTTGCACTTGTTATAATTAATCCACTAAGTTATACCGACAACTTTTTAATAAAAATACAGTCTTCATTTCCCTTGAAACTGTTATATTTTATTGATACAACTAAATTGAAACATACCAATAAATCTTAGCGACATTTATTCTTTATACTTCTCAATATAAAATAATACCGCTATTTACACTCCCCAATTCAACTCAAAGTTAGTAAAGTATCGTGACTATAAATTAAGAGGTAAATTTAACCGGGCACAGCCTTTATTAGCATCGTAAAAAGGTTTTCGCTGGTATTTTGAGTATGTAAGGAAAATAGGCTTTTTAGATTCGAAAACGAATCGTTTTATATAGACTTGATACTGATTAATGGTGTCAGTAAATAATGATGGAGGAAACTGCTTGTAACTCAAATTCTAATAGAAAAAATTATACTATTTGCCACCGAATCCAAAAATTAACTGCCAATATTCTAATGTTTATCAAATTAAGGATCAAAATGTACCATGATGGCGCATGAGGCGAACGAAGCTTTTCTAACATTAACGTAGGAATACTTATGCTTAGGTTATAACAATATTCTCAGCGTCTAATTACTACGAAGTGGGTTCGAACAACGGGGCCTATCTAAAACTAATGGGTGTTGAGTTAGATACTCATTTCGTTCAATATATGGCAAGTTCAGGTAAACGCAAATTGAATTTGTACCAGAGGATGGGTCTCGTCGAATCAGGCGCTTGCAAAGAACTGAAGATGCAGATCATGAACAATAAATATAAACTAGACGAAGCATTCGCAGAGGCCGATCCGGAAAGCACAGGTGGGTAAATTAAATTTCTGTAATTTTATTCCATAGCGGTTACTTCCTTATACTGATGTATTTTTATTGCTCCCTTTAGGATATATTTCTATCACTCAGTGGTGCGCTGCTTTGGAAAATGCGACGGGACTTCAATTACCTTGGAGAATGCTTAAAGATAAATTGGTATCAGTCGACCCAGAGACGAACAAAGTGAAATATCAAACAACTTTCGACGTTAAAAATGAAAAATTAAACGTAATTTTCCCAATATTCCGTCCCTACTTATTTACTAAAAATCTTTCTTCATTTCAGTCAGTACAAGGTGCTCATTCCGTCGTTGAAACTTTATACAGAAACAAAACTAGCTTAGAAGCGATTTTCCATATTATCGATAAGGATAGATCAGGTAAGATTTATGATGATAAAAATAGTCTATACATTTTAAGTAGATTATAAAAATGCAAAACGCTGCATCCCTGCCGTATTTCAACTACACTTTACCCAAGGGCCTTCGACGTGTAGGTAATAGAAAAGCGGATTTGTAATTGTTTTACCCTCCTTATACGGATACCGAACATCTTGGTATCGGAAAAATGCTTGCCGAAAGATCAAAAGAGTTACGTTTTTCTTACAGGCTACATTACGTTGGAAGAATTCTCTGAGGCCTGCAATCTCATAAAAAGCTTCATGCCTTGCCCAATGACCCAGGAGCAGCTTAAAGATATCTGCAGATTGATGGATTTGAACAAAGACGGACAAGTAGACCTCAACGAATTTCTCGAATCGTTTCGCATGGTCGATCCGGAGAGCAGACATAAATATATGATGGAATCGCCGGAAGCGACGCGCGATCTTCAAAAAAAGGATAACGAAAGTAATGGTACTAATGGTACGAAAAGAGATGGTGATACGCAAGTGCATTCTTCAAAACTTGAAGAACAAGAAAATGAAACGGTGCATAAAAATAACTTACAAATGTCACCGGTATTGAGTAGCAGGAGAGGATCGCAGATATAAATTATTTTATGTAACCAATCAAAGATGCGTGGGATCAATAATAGTAATAATATCATTTAGAACACAGGCAATGTATTGATACAGTTTCTGCATTCATAGTTTTCATCTCATATCAGCTGTATTTATTTTCTTTTTGTAATGGAGAGTATTCAGTATACTCTAAGGCCGCAATGAATGCCCCATTTAATGTTAAATTCGTGTTTAAAGAAACATTTAGAGATAATCTTTTACTTTATCCCTAATAAAAACTGTAAGCTTAGCAATAGCAACAATTGCTGAATACGTATCAGACAAGTGCAAATTTGTACTCAATATGGTCTATCTATGGTCTATCTATGGGATTAGTCTTCTAACATAGACAAAATATTTCTTTCTCTATGAAAGATAACTTCCATTAGTCTCATATATATAAAGGAGAAGGAAAAATTCACAATTTAAGTCTTACTCTAACCACTGTTATATTAACAATCTTTGTTCAACTCTTAGAATTGACCATAGCAAACAAATTGCACTTATATCGAAGGTAATATCCTGAATGCAACCAAAAGTAATTTCCTATTATTACCGTATATTTTCACTTAAATATCTCTAAAAAACATATATCTGTGTAAAACTGTATCAGAATTCTAAAAACCAAATATCATCAATGTTGGATTCAATCCCTAAAATAAATATGTAATGGTTGTCAATTTTCTTATACGCTTATATCGAATGAAGTCGCATGAGCTTACATTAATAAGTTTGTTATAAAGTAGATGTAAAAGAATTGGTTCGAAATGAAATGCGACTATAGAGATTTGATAAATAATAGATTTAAGGATTATTAAATTTTCATAGCCTACATTTATATCGAAGCGTTCGATCAGATTGAAGGCAATTCTATTAAATTCTATTAAATTGGAAAGTTCCAATTCGGAATTAAAATACCTACAAAATTTGATTATTCAAATGCTAAAAAATCTCCAGTCAGTTTGAATAGGTCTTTATCTACCTTCTAAGATTCCATTAACTCTTCGACATAAACGTAGTCAAAGATGCTATTTAATATTTCAATAGAAAAATTAAAATCTTCTGCCACAAATTTTACAAAAACAAAAAAAGAGAATTTATTAATGTTAATAATATTAAAGTTGTGCATTTATGTGCAATGGAATTCTTTCAAAGAGCTTCAATAATCCCAAGTCTTTAAGCGTTTTTAATATTTATAACATATCTAAAGTAAGAGAAACCAATGGCTGTTAAAATTATTATTATCATTATTGCTTAAATCAACTATCATTGCTTTCAAACTTTAAATTTTAAGTAAAAAATAACTTCTATCGACAATAAGGATATACGTATTTCTACTATAGACTTGGTTTAAAAAGTTTTTTAAATAGATTTGATTTTATGTTCACTTTTTTCTCCATATATAGATATTATTATCTGAGTAGGTACTCTTTCTTATAAGACAATATACTAATTCTAAAATGTTTAACTAGTGCCAATTGAAAATATCGGATATATATTCGTTTCTACTCCTGTAAAACGTATTTCTACTTTTATTTGAATATACATTGAATAAAGTATGTAGTTCCTAGATATATTATCTTCCATTAAGTAGGTTTCATTTTATTTACAAAAAACAAGCATATTCATCTTAAGCAATAATAAAAATATTATATTAACAGCCTTAAATCTAATTAAATGTGAAACTGTTAACGTCTGTAGGTTTTAATATCGTATGTTTACTTAAGATTCTAAGAATTTCAACCAATAATGACCCGTCCTAAATGTAAATATTTAGTTGGTAATATATTGTTTCCTATATTTTTGCGATTTTTGATATCAATGTTATCAATGGTATCTATGTTTATTTTTAAATTATTACTTCATAAAATTTTGTTGGTTAGAGAGCTTTGAAACCACAAGAAACATTGAATTTTCATATTTCACATTTATTCATATATTCATTTTTAAAACAACGAAATCTATGAAATGAAATTCTTCCTATTCCCTTGAAATTGAATGTTTAGATTAATATCTTATTACAATCAGCCTTCCCACAGTTCATGCTATGAAATACATATGAGTCCTTTAAAACCAAACCTTTTTGAATGTAAATCACTTTAGAATAGTGCAATTTCCACGAATGCAAATGGGTGATCAAGGGGAAAAACGAACATTCCAAAAAGTTCAAGTTATTATGTTTTCACATAGGTACCTATATAGTCCGAGTCTTCGTTAAAGCATTTTTGAAGAAGGATAAAAAATTCTAATCCATATTAAACACAGCTTGAATTTTTGAAATTTTTCAAAATCACATTGTCTCAATATTTTCCAAATCATACTATGAGATTCTGAATCGTTAGACCCCTGGATTCATAATATTTTTCTGAATACAAAATACAAATGACCCAATGCAACTTTTAGATGTGAGAAAAATGATAATACAATTAAAAAATATATATGTAACAGATATTTACCAATGTTATTAACCAACAAAGTTTATTGTAATGTTGAATGTAATAAAATGTATATTTAGATTCAAATGTTCAAGTTGTTAGCAAAACTTTCCTAATATGGATTCCCTACATTTAAAATTTTATTTTACGCTTACTATTTATTTGAGTAAATTTTTACATGCAGTATTCTCAAATTTTTGACATTAGTTGCTAAGTTTGAAAATTATTTATTAGTAATTCGTTGAATTTACATTACCTCTTTATTAAATTTAAGACTGAAGAATTTTTGCAATGAATTTCTACTTTCTAAAATTAAATAATAACTGAAACAAATAACGATTTACCTATTTAACTTTAATATTTAGTTTTCTGGGGACCATAAAAACCACATTCTATCGATGTTTTATTGCGATGAAGAATTCTATATGTACTGTTACGATATATTAAAATTAATGTGCAATAAGTGTTTCATTTCATCACCTCTAGTAGATAAATAATATAAGAAAATATGAAATGTACAAATGTAATAATTTAAAACGTCCCACTCCATTTGTTTGTCCTTAATTAAATTATTCAACAAAAACTGTTAATTTTATTCCACTTATTATTATTTTAACTCATAATAATTGTGAATGTTGCAGAAAGCCTTCATTTAAATTAGTGGGAACACTAATAGAGCATATTAGAGAAAATTATCCACTTAGCGCAAATTTTCATCTTGAGGAACTCATACAAAATAACGTAATATTAGTGTAGATTTGTAGAAGTAGTACTAAATTTCATTCGAAGCGTTTTGTCAAAACTTCTCCAGATGCTTTTAATTCTTGTTATATCAATTTTTATAACAGTTTGTTCAACACACAACCTTACAAATAATGGAGGTAAAAGTTACTTTTTCAAAATGGGAAAATCTAGCAATGAATTTCGTGTAAATAATCGTATTATGTACCTCAATCATAATATTACTGATCTGGAATTGCCGGTCATAGAAAGAAAAAGAGTTCAACAAGCCGCAAAATTACTTCCAAAGGTACGTGATAGAAATTTCATTTATTTAAAACAATTTTCATTACTAAATTAACAATTATTATATGTATTCTCGTTATTTCAGCATGAATTTAATTTATACTTAGATGAAGAATGGAACTACGATCACAATAAAAATTTTAGTAAATACCAACTACCTATGTTTGTTAACAAATTTTACGAATCTGCAAGTGCTTACCCAAATCCAAAAATAACGACGAGAATTTTATTCAATACCAACAGAAATACATCCAATCTTGTAATCAAGTTTAATTTGGAGAGTCTAAAAAGTGAAGATTCAATTATTGAAAATGCCGACTTATATTTTTATTGGCCTCTAAAAAATAATTCTAAGACATTCAGAGAATCGGTGGTATTGCGACTGTATCAAATCGAAAAAAGTAAAACAGGACACTTTAATCAAGCGGATTTAGTGGGCAATCCGGATACTCATAAACTTTTTAATGTTATTTACGTTTCAAAAGCCCATAAGGGTTGGCAGGTGAGTAAATTATGTGAATTAACAACACTAATAACAATGTAATGGATTTGTTATAAATTAATGTTATTTAAAATTTTAGTTTATGTAAACAGAAACTTTTCCAATTACTTTTGCAGATGTTTAACGTGAAAAAACCTATTGATAATTGGCTGAAAGGCGAAGAGAACCTTGGGTTGATTTTAACAATTTCGAATTATGATACAAACGAAACTATAGAAATATTTAACGACACCAATCTTGGCAACTTCAGTACATTCATTATAACCAAATCGCGAACAAACGGTAAGTCCAATTTGAGCAAAAAACAAATTTTTGTATGAGTAGGTACTTGCATGAATAATTATTTTTAGACTCCTTAACAGACAATAAAGAAAATCGAACAGAAATTAGCAATACATCTCCCGAATGCCAAAGGGAAGGTTGGAATATAAACTTCAGTACAATGGGATGGAATAAATTCGTAATATTTCCTGAGGAATTCACCGCATACGATTGTATTGGAAAATGTACTAAGTCTACCAGAACTGATGAAAATCATTTCAAACTTTTGTACATGTTCCAAAAAAGAGCAGGTTGCTGTGTGCCAACCAAATACTTTCCTTTAACTATGATGTTTTTTGATAGATATGGCGACATTGCTATTAAAAATTATGATAAAATAATTGTAGCAGAATGTGGATGTAGATAAAACGATAAAGAATAATATATCAAATATTTATTTGAAAAAATTTATTTAGCCATTATTAGCCATGAAACCCATGAAGACTGTTTTGCATACTTTAACGATAATTTTTTTAATAAAAAACATCAACAACCCATTCTTCACAATGCTTATTGGTACAGAATATCATAGTGACCAGGACGGTATAATAGATGAACTGTGGGAGAAGTCCCTTCGGGCAGATCATGTTCAGTGCAGGCTTTCCCTATGCCTCTGTCCATATAAATAACTTTGACACCTGTTTGTAATGCAGCACAAGCTGCTATTATGTGGATGTGATCGCTTTCTTTATACATTGGTTCCACCTCCTGATGACAGAAATCTGCTACCTAAATCAGTAACAAACAAATAGATCAATACATTATTATTGTTTCGTAAAAATTGTACTTACAGTCCTGTCGCCTTCGATAAAGCAGCTATAAAAGTCATGTTCTTTTTGTAATTGTCCACTAGTAAGGAGTCGAAGATAAACTACCATATAATCAGAAAACCCTTGTTCATTAAATACGGAATGCAGTTCCTTGTAAGCTTCACTGAGATTTTCGATGTTTTTTAGTCTTTTGAGTACTTCCATATACTACAAAATAAGAAACCGTTGCTTCGTATTTATTTCTTATTGAGAGCAATAAATACTTAATAATAACAGTCTAAAGTTATATGATTTACCGTATCATAGAAGTCATCAACGGTGAGTTGTTGGAATCCCAATTTCACTAAACCGTCTTTACTATTTTCAGCTATTTTGTAAAAAGCTTCAAATTCATCAGGCTTACCGAGCAGTCTTTCAATATTAGCGTAACTAAAGGCCCTGAAAAAGCAATTACCATCTGGCCTAGTTCGCCTAATAAATTTATATTTCGTAGCGAGGTCTCTGACTTTTTCTAGGTAAATGTTGTCGGCGGAGTATTCATTATTTAATGATGTTATTAATTCTTTGTCGCCCACTAGAGGAATTGAGTCTGAAATCTAAAATTGTTTATTATAAACATAACCTCGTTTTTTACTATGAATTTACCTCTTTCTCGATTTGCCGTTGCTGAGCTAGGATCAACTCGTCTTGATTAGGCTCCGAAGTAGAATCAGATTTATTCATATTTTCACCTTGTTCTGCCATATGTTGTATAAATTAAACTTTATCAAGGGCTAAAATACCTACCAAGAATACCTACACTTTTGACAACCCCCTCATTCACTAATTATCATAGAACATTTTTTTTTGAAATACTACAAAAGAGAGAAACAAACGTACAACATGGAACATGATAGACATACAAAAATGTCTACTCTACTTCATGTCTTTGAACTCTGTAAATAATAGATAAAGATTTTCTGATTTTCGGTAGCGCAAACATAGTATTTTATATGTAAATGGATTTATATTTTGCCATCAACTTTGAGAATTATAAAATACAAAGAATAAGGATTTATAAGCAGGTTCAAGGTGTGCTGTACGTCCTTAAACCATTAGATCTTAATATAGGTAGAAGAAAAAAGAAGAATTAATATAACCTAAAATTTAACCTCCTGCAAGATTGAGGTTATATTTTCTTAATGTGGTGTTGATTAAACTGTTAATAAACATGGTTCGTAAGAAAATAGATAATAGAATCAGGGTTCTAATTGAAAATGGAGTCAAAGTGGGCCATAGAACACTATTCGTTATTGTTGGTGATAAAGGAAGAGATCAGGTAAGTTGGGTTTTAGGAGCACAGAAGTAGAATAAAATTTTATCTAAATATACAATTTCTTAATGTTTTAGGTGGTTATTCTGCATCACATGTTAGCAAAAGCTGAAGTCAAAGCTAGGCCGTCAGTTTTGTGGTGCTACAAGAAAGAATTAGGGTTCAGTAGTCACCGAAAGAAACGAATGAAACAAATCCAACAAAAAATGCAGCATGGGAAATTAAGCGTTAATGAGGACGATCCTTTCGAATTGTTCTTAGCTTCGACGAAAATCAGGTTTTGTTACTATTCCGAAACACAAAAAATTCTTGGTAACACCTATGGTATGTGTGTTCTACAAGACTTCGAGGCTTTAACCCCAAATTTGTTAGCTAGAACGATAGAAACTGTAGAAGGCGGTGGTTTAGTTGTGTTATTACTGAGATCACTCGCTTCTCTAAAACAGCTTTATACCATGAGTATGGATGTTCATCAAAGATTTAGAACAGAAGCTCACCAAGACATCGTTTGCAGATTTAACGAAAGATTTCTGTTATCATTAGCTTCATGTAAACGGTGTCTTGTAGTCGATGATCAGCTTTCAGTTCTTCCAATTTCTTCCCATAACTTACACGTTACTCCGGTAGAAAATGTACAAGAGGTCGATGAAAGCATAACTGAATTGAATGATCTGAAGGATCAACTTCGAGATACACAGCCAGTTGGACAGCTAGTTAATCTATGCAAAACTTTAGATCAAGCAAAATCTTTACTGAAATTTGTTGAAGCTATATCTGAAAAAACTCTAAGATCGACAGTCTCTCTCACAGCATCGAGAGGTCGGGGGAAATCTGCTGCTTTGGGTCTAGCTGTGTCAGCAGCAATTGCTTTTGGATATTCAAATGTGTTCGTCACAAGTCCTAGTCCTGAAAATTTAAATACTTTTTTCGAATTCGTTTTTAAAGGATTTGATGCGTTGGAATACCAAGAACATATTGATTATGGTCTTGTGCAGAGCACTAATCCAGAATTTAATAAAGCTATTGTTAGAGTAAACATATTTAGAGATCATCGACAAACAATTCAGGTAAAAATCCATTAAATTTGCCACCATAAATTCAAATTTTTATCAATTGCTTTAACAATTTTCAGTATATCCACCCTACCGACAGCCACAGACTTACTCAAGCAGAGTTGTTAGTTATTGATGAAGCTGCGGCAATTCCATTACCATTTGTAAAAGCAATGTTAGGACCTTACTTAGTGTTTCTAGCATCAACCATCAATGGTTACGAAGGCACTGGCAGGTCTTTATCTTTGAAATTGTTAAATCAACTTAGAACCCAGGCAACTCCTATTGGAGCAAACACTAATGCAGTGAATAAAAAAGATTCAGGTGCCGCTATTGGAAGGACACTGCATGAGGTAAATTCTTACTTAGCTACAAAATGAACACTTCTTGCTTTATATAACTTTGTAATTTGTTATTTTAGGTTACACTAAATGAATCGATTCGTTATAAACCAGGCGACGACGTAGAATCGTGGTTAATAAAATTGTTGTGCTTAGATTCAACGTCTGTAACTCCAATTTTATCGGGGTGCCCTCCTCCTGAAAATTGTGACCTCTACTACATAAATAGGGACACCCTCTTTTGTTATCACAAAGCGTCTGAAGAATTTTTGCAAAGACTAGTAGCTCTTTATGTAGCTTCCCATTATAAAGTAAGTATACAAACTTATTGTTTACCTTAGTTTTCATTTATTTTATTTAAACAGAACTCACCTAATGACCTCCAAATGATGTCTGATGCGCCGTCTCATCATCTGTTCTGTTTATTGGGTCCTGTAGATCCAAAAAGGAGGACTTTACCGGAAGTTTTAGTGATAATTCAAGTATGCCTTGAAGGAGAAATTTCGAAAAATTCCGTTGTGGAAGGATTTTCCAGAGGCAAGAGAGCAGCAGGAGACCTAATTCCCTGGACTGTAGGACAGCAGTATCAAGATACAGATTTCCCGAAATTGGCTGGAGCTAGAATAGTGAGAATAGCCACACATCCTGACTATCAAGGGGTGAGATATACATTTACTACATATTTTGATCATAATTATTTAACCTACATACACAATCCTTAATTTATGTAAACGTGCTGCTGTAACAGAGCAATGATTTACTGGAATTATTTTAATATAACAATATTCATTTTACATAGATGGGTTATGGAGCTAGAGCATTGCATATCTTAAAACGTTATTATGAATTTAAAATACCAAATTTAGAAGAGGATGCACCTTTGGCCAAACAAGAAATCGATAATGTTGATGATTCTGAAGTGAATTTGTTGGAGGAAAGTGTGGAGCCCAGAAAAACGTTACCGCCACTTTTGCTCAAGTTGAGTGAAAGGCCTCCAGAGAGATTGGATTACATTGGGGTTTCATTTGGATTGACGGAACAACTTCTTAAATTTTGGAAAAAAGCTGGGTGAGTTGAGCTATTTTTTTTAACTACCCCGTTGTTTGTATTAGTTTCTAAAACTACGTCATGTTGTTAACAAAACGGGTTATATTATACAAAATATATTCGTTAAGGTAAAGAAATTTTTTTGAAAGGAAAGAGGTCATAGAATAGTGGCTATATATATTAAATAACCAGCTAACACTCTATAGATCACGAGTGAGATAAATGTATGGAAACTAGGGTGGTTTATGTTTATGATGTAGTTGTTTAATTTTTTATTTCATTGACTTTTCAACAAATGCCACTGTCACAGAATTTCACAAAATTAAAGATAAATTTGCAGTAATTAATCGAAGAAAAATTAAAAAAAATGTGTTCATTTCCTTGTTGCCCACCACCTTGCGGCCCACCTTGCCCACCACCTTGTGGGCCTTCCTGCTGTGATCCACCATGCTGTCCTCCTCCGTGTTGCCCGCCATGCAGCAATCCAGGTTGTTCCACTTACGCCAACGTTTGCTCTCCCTGTTGTCCAGGTGCGCCGTGCAAGGACGGTACCAATCCTGGTCCCTGTCTGCTTTGCCCAGCTTGCATTAAAGTAACCGACATGACGGAAGAAATGCAAAGAGACGCCACGTGTACAGCTCAATGCGCCCTAGCTATGTACACGGTAGAAAAAGATATCGCTTCCTACATCAAGAAGGATTACGACAAGCGTTTCTGCCCCAGTTGGCATTGCTTCGTTGGAAAGAATTTCGGTTCATATGTCTCTCATGAAACGACTACTTTCATCTACTTCTTTATCGGCGAATTGGCTTTTGTACTTTATAAATGTGGTTGAGAGCTTATGTATTTACATACTAATAATTGAAGCAGTTTTCGTACATCTACTGCCATGTATATTTTATCATGTAACGTTGAGAGTATAAAAGTAATAAATTTGGGCTAATTCTACATGTCTTATAATTTATTGAGAGAACTTTTATTCTTACAAGTATATGAAGTGTCTTCTTCATATACAAAAGAACTAAGATTTTTGCTTATTTCTCCTTACAGATAATGGGATGAGTATATCATCTCAAAATTGACAAGCAGTTTTGCATGTTATTAGGCTTTAGTAAACATATTTGAGTTTGCATGAAATAATTGAATCAACTGCTTTATTGAAATAATTTTCAGGTTTGTACCCGTTTATCTGAGACAGACAACAAACGATTTAACTGGCGAACATTCCTGCATTATGCTGAACGTTTTAAATACTGACGAAGTGAAACCTGAAGATTGGTTGGCAGCGTATTGGACAGATTTTCGAAGACGTTTTGTTAATTTACTGTCTTATCAATTCAGCAAATTTTCACCTAGCTTAGCTTTGGGTGTTTTATCGAACAAAGCAGTTAAACTTAAAGCAAAAGGTAAATATCTACAAAATTTCATTTAAAATCGATTACATTTTATTTCAAAATTTCAGATCTAACTAAATCTGAATTAGACATTCACTTCATGAAATATGACTTGAAAAGGATGGAAATGTACAGCAACAACTTAGTGGACTATCATTTAATAATGGATTTGATGCCAACTTTGTCTAAGCTCTATTTTCTCAACCACTTGGGTGATATTCAGATGTCCGCAGTTCAATCTGTAAGTCAATTATAATTGGATTCATACCACATCATGTACATAATTGTTACTCATTAGGCTATACTGCTGGGACTTGGACTTCAACATAAAACTGTGGATACATTAGCTGCCGAATTGGATCTTCCTGCTACACAATTATTGGGTCTTTATAATCGGTTAATTAGAAGATGCAGTCAATATCTTAATCGGGCCCTAGAAGAAGATATAGAAAAAACTTTAGTTCCTCGAAAAGAATCGGATGAACTAAATATGACTCCCGTAGAAAAGAGTATGCAAGATGAGCTCGAAGAGGCTGCCCAAGAATTTAAAAAGAAACAGAAAAAGGAATTGCAGAAATTAAAAAATGAGAATTTGGAACAGTTTGCCATTAAAGGAGGCGAAGACGAGTGGGCGAAAATTTTATCTAACAAAGGAAAAAAGAATATAATCACAGTTAAAAGGTAAGTCATTTTTTAAGATTGGAACTAAAGAATTCAAAGCATTAATATTTCTAGCTTCTTGTAATAAGTCAATCTTTTTTTACAGTGGAGAAAAACGGATGCACGAAAATAACGAGGAAGATATTCCAGATGTAAACGCAAAAAAAGTTAAAAACAAAAAGAAACGTAAATAATTTACTTAATTTGTTCATTTATAAGTTTAATTATTTTTAGAAATATTTTTAGATTTGTTAAATATAAATTTATTAGCAACCAGACCATGTAATAAATAATATTTGACACTTCAAAATTTAGTTTTTATTTAAATAATCTTCATACAATTTAATCAAAGATAAGGGCGTTCTTGGTGTAACCAACGTTAGAGCCTTTTCAAAATGTCTTCTTTCAACGAATTCACATTCTAAACTTTCTTCCAGAGCTACCATAGCTGCTTCATGACAAACGGCGTTAATTTCAGCTCCAGAATAATTTTCGGTTTCTGATACCAAAGTGTCAATATCTACACCAGACACCTAAAACAATAAATCAATTGTATTGCTTAACATTCAAATACAAGAATCAACATACGGGCATTTTCGACAATTTTATTCGGAATATATCTCGCCTAGTCTGTTCATCCGGCAGGGATACGTAAACAATTCTGTCTAATCTTCCCGGTCTCAGCAGAGCTTTGTCAATTCTATCAGGTCTGTTGGTCGCTGCCAAAATCGTAACGTCCTGCAAAGGAGTTATGCCATCCAACTCGGTGAGTAATTGAGCTAGGACTCTTTCTTGTACATTGGTTCCTGAATTGCTTCCTCGTTCGCCACCCAAGGCATCGATTTCATCAAAGAATATTATCGACGGGGCTACTTGCCTAGCTTTTCGAAATACTTCCCTAACGGCCCTTTCAGACTCGCCGACCCATTTACTGAAAAGTTCTGGACCTGGACAAAAGAGAACATACGGAGGATTAGTGCATTAGTCCCTTTTTTCTTATATTTACCCTTGATAGACAAAAAATTTAATCCGCTTTCGCAAGCGAGAGCTTTAGCAATCATAGTTTTTGAACAACCTGGCGGACCAAACATGAGAACACCTTTTGGGGGTGTCACACCTAGTCTTATGAAACTTTCAGGGTATTTTAAAGGCCATTCGATGGCTTGTTTTAAAACGGTTTTTAAATGTTCCTGGCCGCCAATATCTGACCATTTAACGTTAGGGATCTTAAAAGAAACACTAATGAAAAATCTTATATACATAATAATGAAGGTACAATACTTCAATTTGTACTTCTCGCATTGCGCTTGGTCTAACTCGCTTCAAAGCATACTCAAAATCTTCCTTGGATAGATTGGATTTATTTCTTCTATTTGCATTTAAAGTTGCCATAGAGCACAAAGACACCAAGTCTGATCCTACAAACCCATGTGTATTGAAAGATACATCTTGGAAAAGTTGTTTGTCCAAACTGATGTTTAATTGTTTGAAAATACTTTCTAAAATAGCCTGTCGAGATTTAGGACTAGGAGTGGGAATTTCAATTTCTCTGTCCAATCTACCGCATCTTCTAAAAGCGGGATCTATATTATCAGGTTTATTTGACGTTGCTATGAAGAAAACCTTAGCTCTTTGACTATGCACATCATCGAACAGCTTAAGGAATAAGCTAATAATTTTCTTTTCAATTTCAGTCAAGCGACTATTTTTAGAAGGGCAAATAATATCAAAATCTTCTAAAATGAGTAATGTAGGAGCTTTTTCAACAGCTTCTTCATACACCTGCCTAATATATTTTTCTGCATTTGAATTATTACAAAACAATTCCAACGAGCTCAATCTCAGCAAATTAACATCCGATCTCGATGCAATGTAGTTAACAATTGACGTTTTTCCAGTTCCAGAGTTTCCAAAAAGCAATATCCCCTTAATTTGAGTCTGGTAAAGGGACTTTTCCAGGCAAGCCTTCATCAATTCTTGTATTTCTGCTATTTCATCATCGACGCCTGCTGGACGTTCACATTTTTTATTTTCTATACTTTCTTGATAATTGTCGTCGTTTCTACAAAAAGTAATAATATTTGTAAGGATTGTACGAAAACCTATGTAGATTGGACAATGAATATACAGTGCTCTTCACTGTCCATTAGAAGTATTTCGAGAGTGGCTGTGTATAAAATTATGCAAGTATGACCCCTTTTTGTAATCAGCTCATCGAGTAGGATCTAAAACTGCAAAATATACAGGGTGTCCCATTTAAAATAGCGATGTTACCGTCAACTTCCCGTATAAAAGGAAGTTAGCCATTATTATTTTGGATGAATTCCTTATATACAAAATTTCATGATTTTATACACAGTCATTTATGAAATACTTCTAATGGACTGTTACCATGAAACGCTCTGTATACCAAGGCAGTGATTGTTAGTAGTGACAGCCAATAATAGTGCTCGATTTTCATTCAAATGTTTTAAGAGCTCTCATTGAGAAATGGCATCACTGCCAACAATTACAGCTCTTTAGTATAAGAAAGCAATTCCCTACTTATGGCAAGTCCATTTCGTTTTAGACACGACTTCATAAAACTCGTATGTACTTCGATCTCCCAAATCCATTTTCTTTAAACAGTCTTCGATTGTACCTTTATTGGAATTTACAGAGACTACCTGGAATATTAACTCTTTTCCGTAAAACATGATTTTTATTTTATTGCCAAGTGTTAAAAACTTTTTACAATAGCTATGAGTTAGTCGGCTATGAAGTTCTGGAGTAAATTCCAGGGTTTTAGGAGAATTTAAAATTACTAAAGATATTGATGATGCTTCGATTGCAGGACACAGTTTTCTCACTGTTACTCGTTGACCAGGTTTGAAGGAACTTAGTTCTAAACCTAAAAGGAGAAAACGTAATAACAATAACATAATAATTAATTATAGTACATTACCATTTTTAGTAAAAAGGACAGATGTAATGGACTTTTCAACATTAGGCCAAACCATTTTAGCAACAAGTGGAATCGACTCGTCTAAATTGTCTATAATCGCCCAATCTCCTATTGCTAAAGAACACATCCTTATTACTGATTCGCTTAAAAATACTATGCTATCTCGATCGAATTGTGATATATTCTTTATTTCATCGTTGGTTTTTACATCGACTGTGCCATGCAAAACGTTGTTTCTCACGAAATTATAGGAAATTTGTTCAGAACTCGGTGGACAATCTTTTAAATGACACTCGGTATCTTTATTTTGAAGAAATGTGAGGCAATTTTCACACTGCATCCAATTAGAATGTTTTTTTGCTTTTTGTTGAGACATTTTAAAATATAACAAAATACTCGCTGGTTTTGCTGTCAGCAAACTTAAACATAACCACATAAAAACTTCTTCTTTGTTAATTAAACTTTTTTAGAACAAGGTCTCTTGCTAATGTGGTTATACAGGTTAAAATTAATAGATTGAAGGAAAAATAAACGAAAGAATCGTCCAGTTATGATTGTATAAAAGCGGTCTATTCATTTTATATATGATTAATAAATGGTATAAAATATAATGTTTCTATTGAAGATTTTTTCTTGTATTACTTCACTAAATGCCATCAAGTGCTAAATCTGGACTATCTTGGAGAATTTTTGGTGGTCATTCAATTATTAGGTAAGCTTCTGTTCAATCTTGAGTAACATTTATTACTTTAATTCTATTGCTAAGTAGCAAAACATCATCCCTATTTTTTACCTTGTTCACAATTTCGCCCATGTACAAAATTTCTCAAATTCTAAATAGTCTAATTATTTTTGCAACTCCGGTTCCAAATTATCCACATTTTCTATTATACATCTACATACAATTCTATTTTTTTTCTGTTCCTGTACCTCCAACATCCGCAGAAAATTTGCTTCGTTAAACAAAATAAAACGGACCTGCATTTTTCAAATTTATTAAGTGAGCAATGAGCAGCAATTCCCAAGCGCAGGTATGTTGAAAAGAAAAAAATTCTCGCTATTTATTCAACTCCAAACATGCCCCAGCCGTTAAGCTTTTGTTTGAAACTGGAACATATCCAAACTGAGCGAGTCGGCCAATTCAGTATTTTGTATACACCTACTAATTTTCGAAACATCGCATTGTGAACTCTCGTGAAAAGTTAGCATAAGTGGAAAGTGCATTCTTTGTTATTGGAAGTTCAATTATTCTGGTAAGTAATAGATAAGTATACCTACAGTATTAGAGGTCATGTCAATTAGGTAATGGAAATTTTGATTAAAATGTAAAAAGATACTATACTGTATTTTAAAGATCTTAACTTGAATCAGTTAATGTAGACACATATTATAGAAATTTTAATTATAATTAAAAACTATTAAATAGTACCTACTTAATTAATACATATTTAAATAATAAATAATAAAAATTACACTCCTAATATACCCATCTTAATTAATTATATATTTTTAATTTTAAGAATATAATATAATTGTAACTAGCAGGAAAGTATTGTAAACAACAGTTGCATTTCCGGACAATAGATATGAAATATAAAAAATAATTTTATGGCATCCATTTTGGCAAAGTTTTTGGTTACTCTAAAAATATTTTCATTAGGGTCCCTGTTTTAATAATGACGCCAAGTTGATTTTAATAAAACCCCAAAAATAAATCCAGGTGATGAAGTCTAATGATGATGAATTAAAAAAAATGCGACGACTCACAATTTTCGCAAAATATCCCAAAATCATCCTGAGTAGGTGGATCATGAAATTCGTTAACAGTTGTTTTTTGAAACGCGATTTGTTTTTAAATTGTAACTAAAGATAGAAATAAAGAAAAATTAAATACACTCAGATTCAGCTGTTATTTACCTATGCACAATATTACGATGATATTTGCGAATTACATCTAATTATTAATGCAATAATTAATCTTACTGCAATGACGTTAATACCATTATTTTCTAAACAGTTACATGTTATAGGTTGCAATAAAGTGTAAAAATAGAAATTTCTAGAAAATTACAAATATAACTCGAAATCTAATTTCATACATCATTTAAAAAGAGGCTTAAATGCAAGCGTATGTAAATTATCATTACAGCACTACATAAGAAATAAATAAGAACTGATTGATATGATGACCTTCCATGAAGCTTCTCTCTAATGTACACTTTATAAACTAAAGAAATATTTTAAATTTTTATTTTGTTCTCAAGTAGGAAAGTAAGCAAATTATTATTATGAATAAGAATTTATACAATTTAATTTTTAGTAACTTTCAATTAAATGTTTATATCTATTTAACTCTAAGATTTCAGTTAAATATTGTTAAAATTGTTTTATGCTACTTATTGTTCGGGTATTATTCGGATCGTTTCAGGTACATACGTAGTACATACGTATACTACTGCAAAGAAAAAGGGTCAACCCAAAGGTCTTGTTAAAAAGGGAAAGCTACATCAATCGCACAGGTTTCACTACTATCGATCCCGCATGCCATTTATCTCCATGGAAATATAATTTGGACGAATGTTGTCATTATCAAAAAATAGGTGTTGCCCATGAAGTTATGGTTATTAAAATATCTTCAGAAAAGGAAATGAAATGCAGTTGATGACAGATCCTAGATTAGGTGTTATAAATAAAGAATGGATTCAACAGCTGACAATAAGCAGAGAGATGAAATCAATGATTTGGAAGCTACGAAAGGTTGGTAGTCGATTTGTATTTAAAATTTATCATTTAAGCGGTTAGTTATGATTGTAAATTTTATAATTATAAATTTTTGCGTTTTTATTTTTGCATGTGCAGGAATAGGTAGTGTGATATAAAATTTCTGATAATATTTTAACAAGTATTAACGAGTAATAATAATACTGATGAAGTTACATTTACGCTTGAACTAATAATAATACGAGTATGATTAGATCATTTGCTAAATTAAATAGGGAATAGTATAATATAAGTGGAAAAGTTTGTGGATTGATATACGTTTTATTCTCGTTTAGGAATTATGTTCATACAAATGCATTTAATTGGTTCTCAAAAATTTAACTTATATTTTTAAATAATAAAATTTAAATCAATTAAAATTAGCATCAGAGCGATGCCCTTTGCGCATTCGTAGGGCTAGAAATCTCGTATCTCAATTAGAAAATGGTTTTTCGAAAGATTAAATCCTTCAACAGTGACAGTGAAAGCTCGCATGATACCATATTTTCATTTCGAATTTCAGTCTTATTGCATTCCTTTACACATTCAAGTGGATTATCTAATTATCTTTTTAAATATTATCTTAATTGTTTCTCTTTCTATACATGATGTTATAATAAAACTCTGAATCATTTCTTCTAATTTATAGAAAATTGAACTCATTTTAATTAATATAGAACCAAATTTCTTATATTTTAAACCACAGGCCATTCGGTCTTCAACTTCTTTTTATTTTTAGAAATAAGTTCTGTAGGTGTATTCTTTCAAAAGTTTATTCGAATTTGTCTAAATTTTCACCGATAATATCGTTACATCCTGTATATTGATTACTTTTTTTTCACCGTATCTACCACCTTTCCGTCATATTTTTGATTTTTTATGACATTTAAAATGTGTTAATAATTTAATTATCTAATAATTTGAAATTGTTTCGATAAATATACGTTAAAATTAAATGCCCATATGCAAGAAAAACCAAATGATGACTGACGATACCATTGGAAATGGATAGAGAGTATCATCATGAATAATAAACTATGGGTCGATAAAATGAAAAAGAACATTTCAAAGCGTAAGTATTGGAGGTACTCAAAAACAGCTACTTAATGAATGGGCCGATGTAATTTTACGAATTCGGGAATTCTGTTTTCACGTGTTATTTGAAAACTAATCTCTTTCTTTAGATGTAAATACAAGCGTCACATCTCTTCAGGCAAAACTTTTTACTCCGTTGCCGACGCTTTCCACTAGTTATTTTGCTAACTTTTTGTTAAAACATTCTACCGAAGACGAGACAAAATTCAAGACGAGAGAACCACCCAAGGATTGGTGGATAAACAAGGAACCGCCATTTGATTTGCAACCTCCCCGATGGCCCACTGAGTGTCAGGTCTGACCTTAGGTATATAGGAAGTGAAATTCTAACACAAATAAGACATTTTCAGGTTTTGGAGGAACGCGTTTATCATATTGTCGATTCACCGCCAACAAATGAGCTCTATTATGTCCCTACGGGTTCCGAATGCCAGCCGGCCCCGTCGGGCGAAGAATGCGGAAAAGTAGTTTTTCAGTATACTCCTCTTAGTGCTGTGAACTATGTAATGTTATGAAGGATTCATTCGCTTTGCATGCGTTCTAAATTGCCGAAATTTCAGTTTTGTAGATCTAGTGTAGGAGGTAACAAATTTTTACTGCCATCTAGTCTCTGTCCAGGGGATGAAACGCTAAAATTCGAGTCTAGATTTGAGTCGGGAAATCTAGCGAAAGCGATTATGATTACGCCTACCTATTACGAGCTGCATCTTAGATCTGATTTATACACGAATAGACATATGCAATGGTACTACTTTAGAGTTAGCAACGTTAAAAAAGGAAATTTATATAGGTACGCATTTATTAATTATTTAGCAGAATCTTCCTCTGAATAGAGATTCTTTCATAGATTTTCCATTACGAATTGCTCCAAGGAAAGTAGCTTATACAACGAAGGAATGAGACCATTAATGTATTCCACAAAAGAATCGACCATTCACAATATTGGCTGGCGTCGATGCGCGACAAACATTTCATACTATTGCAACGAAAATATGTATGTTGTTGAAAAACTATTACTGTATACGTAATATTATTTTTTTTTCCTTAGTACATCTACTTTGGAACCAGACCATCCAATGACTTACACTCTGACATTTACAATACGTTTTCCTCACGATAATGACGAAGTCTATTTAGCTCACAGCTACCCTTATACATATTCGGATCTGCAAGATTACCTTTTGGAAATGTCCACGCATCCAGTGAAATCGACGTTCACCAGCATCAGGCCTTTATGTAAGAGCTTGGCTGGTAATAACGTTCAATACGTTACCATAACCACTCCGCCTGCAGCAGGAGCGCCTGTTAAGGTTCGTAAAAAATGTTTGTCTCATTTGAAATTATGTTTGCATTAAATTCGTTTGCAGAAGAAGAAAGCTATAGTGTTAACGGCTAGAGTGCATCCCGGAGAAACGCCATCATCTTGGATCATGAAAGGCATTTTGGATTTTCTATCGAGCGACACAGGACCCGCCAAAGAATTACGAGATAAGTTCATTTTCAAAATAGTGCCAATGTTAAACCCAGATGGTGTTATAGTAGGAAACAATCGTTGTTCATTATCTGCCAAAGACCTTAATAGGCAATATAGGACTGTCATTAGAGACGCTTACCCTTCGATATGGTACACCAAGTTAATGGTTAGAAGGTTTGGTATAGTTGTTTTTATACAAAATAAAATCGTAAATACTCTGCAAAAGTTCTGCATATCCTAATGATAATGAATGCTGAATTTTTGATGAGGAAACGTTTTATTCTAAATACACAAGTCTTCTATACCATTTAATTAAACCTAATTTTTTCAGACTACTTGAAGAATGTGGCGTAGCTATGTATTGTGATATTCACGCCCACTCTAGAAAGCACAACATCTTTATATACGGTTGTGAGAACAGACGAGGTAATGAGCGAAAACTTCACGAACAAGTTTTTCCTTTAATGCTTCATAAAAACGCAGCTGATAAAGTGAGTGCATTATTGATTTAAAAGCTATTTTATGCAACATTTGCAAACTCCTTTTAGTTTTCGTTCGAAAGTTGTAAGTTCAAAGTCCAAAAGAACAAGGAAGGTACTGGGAGAGTGGTGATGTGGATGATGGGAATAGCAAACAGTTACACGTTGGAAACATCTCTCGCCGGCTCCACCTTGAGCCACAGAGCCTACACTCACTTTACAATACAAGACTACGAACAAATGGGCAAGACCTTCTGCCAAACTCTTTTGGACTTCTACGACGAAGATCCCAAAAAGGTACTTTCCAGAAATTTCGAGCAAACTTTTATTCTTGCCATATTTATTGTAATAATCATAACTTTACTTCAAGCAACATTCTTTATAGAATAAATGATTTTTTTTCTGAAAACGCGTTTTATTTTAGGAAAAACTACGAATGAAAATCGTAGAGAGATTGGTTAAAGAAGGATCGAACGCAGACGAACCCATGAATATCAAATTAAGCGACTATTCAAGGTAGGCTTCTAATGAAAAATATTTTTATTAAAGCCAATGTAACATGCATTAACGAAATTGCTTATTAATATTTGCTCGTTGCACTATTTAACGTAGTAGACTGGATCGTTTAGAAAAAAATAGGTTTTAGAATTGATTCTTTGTAGGACCAATTTCATTGCAATTTAAATGCCTTTTAAAGACACCTTACTAAATAAGGGACAATTAGAATGAGTGCAAAATATTGCAAAAATTGTAATGCTATGTAGGTTTTAATGTAATGAAATTGGTGGTTGATATTTCTTAAATTTTCTTTTATTTATAACATCTACATAATAACGTCGAAAATCTTGAGATAATACATGCAATGGTTTTAACTTACTGGAATATGAAACCGAATAGTTAAAATAATTAATCATTAATTAATAAATTAAGACAGGAACAATCGTATCGTGTAACCCATTTGTTTAAAATGGAAGTAAACTAAAGTTACATTAGAGAATCCCCACATTTTCGATTCCCAATCAAGTGCTAAACAATTTAAAGAATAAAGAAAATTCAATGTAGTTTCTAGAAATGTTAACCAAAACAGAACTGTTATGTAACTTTTAACCACCTTGAATCTTAAAGCCCCTTACGATAACTAATAGTAATAATTTTCTAAATTATTCCTGTTCCTTCGTCATCAACAAATGCCAATGGAGATGTCTTCATTCTTATTTATTCTTTATGCCACATTCCGTGTTAGCGCAACTCAAGTTTTTTGTTATCCCTGTTAATCTGCAACACAATTATTTCTATATTAGTTACCAATAATTGCAGGTTTTAATGTATTATTTTCAGTGACGAAGGGGATACATCGAATAGCAGCGACGAAGTTGGGCGTGATTACGGAGAAGATATTGAAACGCCTTTGGTTCCGCCGTGTTCACCGATTTTCTTAAAAAGAACTAAATCGAAAACTTCTTCTGGAAAAGCCAAATTTTCGATGCCTAAAAGCCCGTCTGTTTCCAGGAAACCGTTGCCTGTAAATCATTGAACTTACTTTACGAATTTATGTTTCTTCAAAAAAGTGTGAATTGTTTTAGCCTTGTTTAGAATAATAGCTAATTTTATTACCTATTTAGTACATTGTGTACATGAAAGTTTCGGGATTTTCATAATTATGTTCTGTATTTTTAATTCTAGATATGTAAAGCTACATTGAAACTGTCTCTATCGGATAAAGAAAGTAGTGTTTCGTGTTCATCTTTCAGTGATTCTGACACCGACAAAGCGACAAAAACTAAAATAATTAAAAGGCGTAAGAAGAAAAAGTATTCGAGAAAAAAAAAGGTTCGAGAATGATGATTAATTATAATTTCATAAAAGAGATAATTCCTAGTTAGCTTTTCCTTTCTCATTGTTTTATGTTTCAATATTATTTAGTAAATGTATTTTCCTTTAGGTGGTAAAAACTTCCCATTTTCCTTTTTATTTATTTACTTTTTATTCTGTTATTAGAAAAGTAGAGAATCACTGGACGAAGATAGAATTATTGTTATATCGGTAAAGGTAATTCAAAACCGGCGAATATTTCAATTGATTATATTCATGTATTTGCGACTATTTAACCATTTTGCTTTTAGACTATACGCGATCATTCAGATAGTGAAATTCACAATAACAGAAGAACCATTTCGGTATTTGATTTGCTACCTGCAGATACATTAAACAATCATAATTTAGCATCTATGCCCCGGTGCAGAACTTCACAGGCTTTGTAAGTAGCTCACTTTATTAACAAAGCTATAATTTAATTTTGTATCAATTGTAATGATTTGTAGGAGACATGTGGAGAAAAAGGACGATATTCATAAACAACTGGCCGAGGTTCAAGCAAAATTATTCACTTTGAAACATAAGTTGTGGTTTGGTGTAGGCAACGGTGATAATCCAATAGCTTGGAGCAAAAGGGCAGTTGATTGTCAGAAAAAAATGTCTCAAAAAGAAATGTAAGCATAATTCTCAAGGTTGATGTAGTAAGTAATGTTTTGGTGTTTTAGGAAAAAGCAGAGTACGAATCCAAAAAAATCACAGAAGGTAGAAAAAAAGCTGACCATCAAAGACCCGAAAGACACCGAGACCAAAGAAAAGTCAACGGTGAATGGGTATAATATAATCAGTTTAACTTTTCCTCATGAAGTTAGTTAGGGAAAATATTATTTCATTTTACAATTCTGATGTGTACACGGAAGCAAAGCAACATATTACAAATTCTTAATTATTTTGTTTATTAGTTTTTAGTGAAGACATCAGAATTGCTTAGATGTAACTTTGATACCCCATTTTTATTACAATTTAAATTAAAGGATTTATTTAAAAATAAGGATGAAGTAAGTGCTATTTCTTGGAAAATTAAGTCTGACATTAAGGTCCAAATTTCGTCATGAAAACGGGGGTAAACAGAGTACTAGTATAGATCTAGAAAACATACTTTTGTAGATGAAGTATGTATACAGTTTGATTAATGATAAATTAAAAAAATATTTTAGTGTTAGATATTTTAGCTTTATTTCAAAAATGTGTTTTAACACGGAAATATGTATTAATTTTTTAGATCAAAGCCAAAAGCAGTTTGCGAATTCAATCAACAAAAAAGTCAAACAGAAAAATCAAAACTTCGCAAATCGAAGAGTCTGCCAGACACGTCTTCTCTATCGCTGATGACGAAGCAGAAGTCCTTTAATTACGAAGAGGATAAGGAGAAGAAGAAGAAGAAAAAGCTCGTTAAGAAAGTGAAATCCATAACTAACGCCAAGGCGTTCACAACGAGTAAAAAGACTGAATAAATACCTAATAATTTAGTGTACGCGCGAGTGGCCTTTATATTGCGATTCATTAGTTGAATTTAATCAAAAATCAATTGTACTGCCGGTAGATGTGATACTTATTGTATTGAATACATAAATATATGCGTATTGAAAAATTATAGACATGCTAATTACTCTTTGTCTTCGGTGTCATAAGAAATTGCTATTTAAAATGTATTTATTCAACATTATTCGAAGACACCTTTAACACCTTTTGAATTTTTTTTAAACTGCTTGGTAAAATCACTTTTATGAATTATAAGGTGGTTTTCTAACTATCTAACTAGCAATGTGAGTTAAATTTATCTAAAATTTACTAGATGGCGCATACATTCTGTTTATTGCGACGGATTTCTAAAATCGGTCTAGCTTCCATTAAAGGCTACCAGAATCTATAATAGAGGGAATGTTTTCATTTTCCTCTGATGTGATTACAAGGTTTATTTCATAAATACAGTTTATTAGAAAAACTTCGTATGAATTTTAATAGATTCGTGGAAAAAAAACGGTTAATAGGAATATACACGACGAACGCACCTATTTACCTAGGGATATTAGAAAACATGTGAAAACAATATATCATTGCTAAAAGCAGACAGCATGTCGACAAAATATACATATACTTCCAAGAAACGATTAAATAGACTGGTGGAAAAATAACCTCTAATTGAAACATGTCATTATTGTTCTTAAGCAAAAACCTGAAAAAAGAGAAAAAAACACAAATATTTTTGCAAAACCCTCAAATTTGAGCAATAATTGACCCCTTGTGGATGCCTAACTAAAGCTAAAAAATAGCTAATAATCGTGGAAAACTCGTTTTTGCTCATGAAACTCATCAAAAACTGAAAATATTAAGACAGTAATGGAATAAATTGAGAATTTACCAAAATTCTCAAAAACTTTTATGCCTGTCCTTCTGATAGTATTATCAAAGTGGAAATTTTCCACCAGTTAGCAAACACAGAAGAGCACCTCTGTCCTTCATGAATAAACTGTTTTCTAGTATTTATTCTAGTGCCTATATACATATTATTTTTCTAGTGCCTTTAAATGGCACGAATGTATAGCAAACAATTAGAAACAAAATGCTGCAAACATGGTCTAAGTGTTGGGATTCAAGCAGTGTAAAAAATAAAGAAGTGCGGTGAAAAAATAATAAAAAAAATCTATAGCCGATGTATTTTGATAATCAATTCATCCGACAAACGTTGCGAAAGGATGCAACGTGAATAGAGCGGAAGTCGACTATCCAGACATCGTCATCGCCCCCCAACGGAAGTCGATATTACAAGATACAATAATAAATGAGAAGTTCTCTTTCTCGCTCGCATTCTTGCAACGCTAATAGACAATGTCGGTGAGAACCAAAAATCTGTTTTAAATTTAGATGAATTATTGTCGAGCGGATTTTTATGAATGGAATATAGGAATTAGGGAAATTGTAATTAACTAACTATTCCTTGAATTCCTCTAGATAATGATTGACTGGATGATTTTCTATTTAACTTTTTTCCCAAAACACGGTAATCATTTAATGACTAATTAAACGATAAACGATGTATTTCTAAAAAAAAATGCATGGATATCCTGTGTCGTCGCCACGAGCATTAAATTATGGATTTGTAATGAATTCTGTGCATCCGATCTAATAAATATGTACAAAAGCAGAGCTGGACTAGAAAATTTCATTCAAGAAGAGAATTATTTTTAAGTAGGAAAGCAAAAAATCGAATCTTAGTTAACTGTAGTTAACAAACTTTATTAATGAACATGATATTATCTACTAGTAAAAGACTAATCTAATAATTTCATTAAATTCTGGTTGTAACAGAATGATGTATGAAAATTAGCACTTGCTTAATTGAATTAATGGCCGCCAGACGGTCCTGTCTACTGTTCACAGGAAATAACAGGCAGTAACTTTGTAACTAACATAATTAATAATAATACAAAAATAGATTAACGTCGGAAATCTTGACGCAGATAGTCGATGGTAGATAGTTTGTAGGTTCTAATCGATTCGTATTTATAGTTTATACCTGCCTGTTTTTTCATCGTGGGAATATTTCACGTTCAGGTTTTTGTCCAAGGTGGTTAGGAAACGCGTAATTTCCTTTCTTTCCTTTTTTTTTCGTGTATAGCCTAAATTTTACTACGAAAAACTGGACAATTCATGGTCAATTTAGGCATATCTATTCTGCATTTATATGCATATTAAGCAGATGTTGAATAACCTAGTTTACAAACTCTAATATAGTATTCTTGATAGGATAGTAGGGCTTCTCTATAGATTTTTTCTTGAATATCAACAGTTAGAAAGATATTGGCATTTTTGCCAACAAAATTGATGTGTCTTCTTGTTTATAATCTTTTCCAATAAAAATACTATATGATATGCTATCGGGTGGATTGGGAATTATTGCGACTAGTTTTGTTTTTCAATTTCGTTGTGATCATAGTTTTACTATGTTATTCATTATAGGTAGTTGTTTTATTTCCTAATTTTAATCTAATTACAACTTTCATGAATTATTTACCTATTAGAATCTACTTTCAATTTCTCATATAATTTTTATGGCATGCTTGCCACGTTGTATATTTGGTAATTAGAAGTGATTTAAGTGTTTGGATTACCTTAATTCGCTATTAGGTAACAAATCGTTAATAAATTTAACAGTGATACAAGCTTAGTTACGGAACGAAATCATGAATGAATTAACAATAGATATCAATGAACATTATGTACTATATTTATTCTAGTTATTAATGCTTAAAATCGTTCAACAAAAAAATACAATTATATAATCAGTTTTTCGTTCTATCAATCAAACCCAATGTTTGTTGTTTATTTTTGGAAGACGATATGGATATTTTTTCATAATAATTCATTTCATATTTGTGGATATGTGTAAATATTATATTTATGATAAAAAGAATCTTTGACTATGTAGTATCTACTTATATTAGGTATCTATTCATAAACATCATGAAGGAAGCTGATCATCCAGATAAATGTGTTATAAAAACGCAGTTAAAACGTATGTTCTGAATAAATTAAATATCCTATAATTATATAAAATAAAATCGAGAATTTACATTTCAAACTAGGTGCATTGTAGTGCATAAAGCATCATTAAAATAACAATTTTTATTAGCAGAAATTACTCATATACTAATCGTAAGGAGTGAAAAATATAATTAACCTTTAAGTTAATTGCCTCATGCACTCGGAGTATTTTAAATTGGGTTAATTTGCCGCTTATTGAGGTAACGTTCACGTAGTAAGCGTTATTTCAATTAAAAAGAAGTTACTCATTTCTTTAGAAAACGATTAGGTCATTTTGCGTTTAATAAGACGAACGTAGACTTTTAATTGGGGAAATTTTTACGGATTTAATAGAAATTTTACGTTAAAGTTGTTCATCCCGGACCTGCGTTCTCAATTCTAATCTCGAAGGTAAAACAGGTAAATCCTACTGCAGACTGCAGGTACTTAAGGAGCACAATGTCGTAGAATTTCACATTCAAAAGGGAAAACTCGATTGTACAAGAATCTGTTATTATTTACCCACACATTTTATAGCAACAAAAATCATCTCAAAATCCAATGACGCAAACGTATCTTCGGATTTATTTCGAACATCCCGTTGAAACATCGCACTGAAATCCAATGAAAAAATTTATACCCGATTCTCGCCTACGCCTTTGCGAACAGCGACGGCATAGCAAGATCCCATTGATTGGGTCGCATAGTCGTATAGTCGTAGTGAATGAAAGAAACGGACGTTAATACCGGTGGGTGGTATCTTGAGCTATTCCGAGAAGACCCCCTCTCGACCATTTGCATCGGTATCCGTAGGGGTTATTTTGGGACAGTTGCGACTTACACATGTCTCTCGGTTTCCTGTTCTTTTTGTTTTCAATTCGTCAATTTTCTTGTAAATATTTCTCTAACGTCTCTAATTTAGTACCTATTAATATATGCGAGTGCGGTGGTTTTGGTTTTTTCCTTACCTCCTATAGCTATACATCGCGTGTAAATCAGTAATATTTTATATATTTTGGTTTATTTTTTTATCTAAAATTTAGTTCCTCACCATGGATTGTTAGTTATTAAAATGTATCATTCGTGTCGATTACATTTCCTTAACTTGTATTCGTATTTAATGCGAAAGTGCCGCCACTGGTGGTTTCCACTGCTAGCCAGCGAACGACCGAGAGAGAGCCAGAAATAGAAAGAGAGCCGGCTACCACGTGAATACATCGGAAACGCCAGTTATAAAGGCAGGATGACTTCCATTTGGTTACATCCTCATTCAGAGTCTCGAAGGAATTTTCAACCGACAAAAACTCACTGATCGGCCACGTTTCAGTGTTCTAAAGATTACGTGCTTCCGGTGCATAGGCGTTCGATAAGTCGGGAAAAAGTTCTCGATTGATATTGAATTTAAATGTTGCTTCGTTTCGATTGTTTATAGTAAAATAAGAGTGTAGATAATTTCCAAAGTCGTGGAATAAGCCGATACAAAATGCAAATTAAGCAAAATGTTTTATTAATCGAATAGTTTGTAGGTGCATATTTAAATTTTTGAAAAAAGAAAGCCGATTTATTATCGTGTCATTTCCACGACACAATCCAAAACTATTTAATAACTCTTTTTTTGAAATACTTCAGCCCATCATTGTAAATTTTTTTTTAATTTCTCAACACATCGTTGTGAAGTTCTTTTAAAACTTCTCCAACTCTCCAGATATTGCTAAACTAAGTCCAAAAGTCGATTAAGTTCGAGTCTCACTTAGATTAAAACACTTTAAATTTATTAACAAGCCAAAAAATTCTGAAAAATTTTGCAAATTTAACACCGCGCGGATCTTAACAAGAATAAATTTTATTATATTCTGCAATATTGTATCTACTGAATAAAATACCAAATAAAAGTAGATATCTAATAATTTTTAAAGCAGAATAAAATTAAAAATTGTCACTTTTAAAAGGAAACCGAATTTCCTGCCTTCTGAGAAGGACAGGAAAGATACCCAGATGAATTATAATCACATACACTAATAAATTCCTCGATGGTGCACACATTTTTGGTATTAATTAACAAATATGAAAGAGGAATTTCGATACCTAAATAATTATGTGTGATATGTAGGATACCTCAGTAAATCATGTTTCATAGAGTATCATTGTAGTCAAAATAAGCACCATCATATACGGGGAATAGATATACATAGATAGCGCCTAAGTAACAAATACCTAAACCACGATATTATTGAAGTGAAACCAAAACCCGTTCGCATCTAATCCATGTACATAAAACGTCGAATAGGATCTCTTGGGCTCCATAATTTAGAAAATATAATTTGAAACATAACTGTATTCGATAAATCGAGTCGACAGAGAGCTAGCTCGCCGGAACATAACCGTGCGAACGACATTTTTCCAAGGGAAGTTAGTAATGACTCGTAAACCAAATTTTATACTTTTATATTGAAATAAATTTTAGATGCACTCAGAAATGTGCAGTTTACACTTACAAATAACCATTTAACGACATTTTTTAAATTTGTAATATTGATTATATTGATGCAGAAGAATGACAAAAAATTACAACCAACTATAATAAATTATATCTACGTCTTCAGATTATTTCAATATTTTTTCAGTTCATAGATTGATAGACTGAATATCTTAAAGAATTCTTTAGTACTTTTGTTTCATTCATTACTAGTAGGAGTAATTTATAAGGCATAGAACTGAAACTTCTCGTTAAAGCTCTAGAGTCTAGAGGAATTAAGTAGATTCTTTTGCAGTAATTACTTAGAATTTTTGAACAAAGATATCACTTCTGCGTTCGTGTTGGTGATGACTTATATTGTATAGATATTTGTATTTTTTGTTAATTTTAATAATAATTTCCAAACGAAGACCTTTTTAAGGAATTTCGTTATTATTTCTAATTGGTTCAAATATTAATTAGATAAATGTTTCATTAGAGAAGGTCCACTATTTTGAATTTAACATGAACCAAATATAAATGGTTAATAATAAGGGATGATGGTAAAATGTAAGTGGTAGGTATTGTAATGAAACTTCAACGGTCAATTTGTTTTCTCTGTTATTAACATTAGAGAATAATATTACAGTTTCATATGTACATGTATACAATTTCTATATAGCTTTGCGCCATTTGGCACTCATTATTGTGAGAGTACTGCCCTCTATTGTACATGGTATTCCTTGAAATATCAATTTGTTTATATTAATTAAAAAATTTCTCTAAACTTTTCATCGAAATGGAAGACACGTTTCCAAGGATTACCTAGTAAAAAAACAACTTAATTTACAATGACAAAATCTATATTAGGATTGCATTTAATGCGTTTCAATGTCGATTATAGTTTCGTCATTGTAAAGGAACGTAGCCTACTTTACGTAAATCTGTTAAATATTTTCACAGGGCAGCATACATTAAAGCATACGTATCCACAATTACACTCTTTATTTAAGTAGCTTAAATCGGCGGAACAAAGTGTCTTAAATTTAATGGGCAAATAAAAAAAGATACGTATATTTCAAAGTATGGCATATTTTCGATAAAACTGCGACAACATTAACAAAATTTAATTTTACGTACTTACAAAAATAAGCGCAATCTATTGTTTTCGATTATAGCTGAATACAATAATTTTATTGGAAATCCTAGCACAGCAAGGATAACATTTATTTTTACATACCCACATACACGTAATATGCGAATCTTATTCAGCAAACAAATTAACCTCATAACAGAATAAACTAAATTTTATATTTGTAAAAAATACTTATACATTGAAACTATTGCCAATCGAAACAATTATCATATGCGAATTTTTGAAACTTGATTTATAAATCAAGTTATATAATATCCTGACTTAAACTGTTGCTGCATAAGAAACACAAATGCATTAAGTTTTAGAGCGGTAAACTCAAAAATCAAGATCGTTGAACGATAATTTGTATAAATGTATGTTTAAATATTTCTTAGATTGCGTTTATGAAAGATCACATTGAATAGGCAAGTTTATCAGTGTTTTCTTATCAAAAACGACAAGGCACACATACATATATAGTTCTTCGGAAAGAAAACAGCAAAATTTTATATGATTTAAAATATTTCAAAAAGAATCTGATAACCCAATACAAACACTATTTAATAACAAAAATTTTCAATGAACCAATGTAAATGTTAGTGTAAAATATAACGAAAAATAAATCGTTAATTAGGATAAAAAGTTATTCAGTTTAAAAAAAATTATGTAGATATGTAACGTATATCGAAATCTCCTGATATACCAAAAATTTTGTAATGATAGTAATTGAAAGTCAACATCGAATTTATTATTTTTTTATTTTTGTAATAACCAACAAGTTAATTCGTTACTTATTTTCTATATATACAGACTATGATAAAAATAATATCGACGAAGTTTTTCGAATATCCTGAGCAAATAAGTATTTCTTAATTAACATTTCTGATTAGATTAAACATATTTTAACCATATACCCGACCATTCTATCGACCGAATTATATTATACAATACACTTTATGTACGTATTTAAAAATTTGTTTAATACATAATACAAAAAAAATAGTGAATATCAATAAAATTTCTTCAGAACTGTAATTTAATATTTTCGCCAATTATAGACATTTTAATTTATAAATATTTCAGAATTTTAATATTTTTAAATATTTATTATTTTGAATAAAACTCGCCTATTTTCAAGGTGATCTTTAACCTATTATGTATTAATCTAATCGCCCATAGTTTTCTTTTTAAATAAAAATGCGATATAGATAGTTCGTTTGTTAAGTTTTGTAAGTTGTATACGTAAATAGCGTACTAACAATTTTTATATAAAAATGCTAAAACAGAATGTCTCTGGAATTATACAGTTTCAAATTACAAAAAAATGTTCATAGGTACGGCAAACCAACAATTCTGTAATGTACAATATGTAGTTTTTATACATATCAGTACCCGTTCAAAATGCTTTGAGCATACACTGCCTTATATAATTACATATATATTTCCACCACATAAGTAAATCTGTATAATAATAAAAAATAAATAATTTTTCAAAAATATGTCGAACAATAATTCCAAAGACAGGTAAACACGCATACACATCTCAAGAAACACTCTCCCTCTCATACAATCAGTCACTGCAAATTGGTCTTATCTAACAGTCTCAAATATTGAGCATTTATTGGCTCCACACGAAACATTCAAAATTGGCCGCAATGTTTTCCTTTAATCTTCATGTAAAAGTGCAATTTTCAAATAAATCATTGAGCAAGTTTCGCTATTTTCCGCAAGGAAATAAGCAGGCCACATTGAAAGCACTGAAGTTTCTTTTAGATTCGATCGAAAGGGAAAAATTGCTTTTAAAAAGACCAATTCAAGCGACTTTCTCAACTCTGGACTAGATAATACTGGAGACCCGCGGTGGTCACTGGTGCCCGGCCATCAATAAAATTACATTCTAAGGGAAGGACGCATTGGTGTGTGTCCAACACAGTCTCGGGCCAAATTTGTCACGAAAAGTTGAAGAAAAATTTACAACAATCAATAGATTAACAGTCCATCTTTTACAATATAAAAAATATTACTATAAAAAATCTCATTACATCAGACGAATTTATTAATAATGCCGCATTCAACATATGTTACCAACTTAATAGGTTTTTTATTGTCTGATCCTTTTCGTACAAAAATAATCCACTTAATTCAAAAATTTCCTCGAATGTTAACGTAAATGGGAATATCCTATTTACGAGATATTCAAGGAAACAAGCGTATGTAAGTACGTTATGAGGTTCATTCATTTTTAAAAGAAATAAATCAATCCCACGCATAGTTTCATCAGAATTCTACTACACGTATAATTGTACAGACGGCAAACATTTTGGAGAAGAGCAAAGCCTACGCCATTTTTAAACATGCTACATCTTCCTACGTGTCGTACGATTTCTAAATGTACTTAATAATTCAATTATATTAAATTCCCTGTAATGAATTCCTAATTTTAGAAACGGATGTAGGGATATTTTGAGCATTGAAGTTATTGCAAATTTACAGGCGCATATAGGAAACAAATCCAGACTAAAAGAGAGATTGGATATGTGACATAGCCATAAAATTCCAATAAGTTGATAACAGAAAAGAAAAGAGATTTATAAAATGTGCAAAAAAGTTTATATTTATTCTTGAAAAACATCTTCTAATAGATTCTATGAGAGAATATGAAAGTAGAGTTTGTATAAGTTTGTTGGCTATTGAAAATAATGATTATTTTTTTATAAAATATTTTGTATACCCATGTTCTTTAATTTTTATTTAAGAATAGCATATGGAAACGCTCAAAGTTGATAACAAATTTTGAATTCAGCATTAATGTACTATCGAAGTATTACGCTTTAATTGCATCAACATTCTCAGAAATGATTTTTGCTCGTTTATTGTAATGATAAATTTATGTGCTTACCATTAAAATTGAATTAAAATGTCGATTGACTATTTAATAATTTTATTACGAACGTAATGAATTTGCAAAAGATTTGTGTAGTTAAAATATCGTCGAGTTTGTTCTTCAAAATTTCAAACCGTCATTTCCATCGAGGGCACTCAGTAGAGAAGCACGGAATATCATTGTTATGAACAGTTAGAAAATACACTTATTTACAAAAAAATAAATTAATAGTGTAATAAAGTTAAAATAGTAGGTACACATGGGCAGTCGTGATAAATCGCGCACTAAAAATCCGAACTCGAGTCCAGCAATCTTTTCTCGGGGGTGGGCAGAGGCGGCCTACACCTGCAACCAGTTCTCGAATGGCGAGCATAACATGCCTCCACCGCCCGCTTGCAGCCTTGCAGGGGCCAGTAGAGCCACAAGCAAGGCAGCACGCACGAGAGGGTGGCCAGGCAGCTCCATCGAGCCGTCCGCCGTTCGGGGCCGCACCCGCACGGATCGTCCGCACAACTCTCTCCACCGTCCGTATCGCTGCAATGGTAAAACAGTCCTTTAACACAACACAAACAGCTCGCGTAGTCAATGACACTATCGGCGGAAATGAGACAGGAATTGTTGCAAACCCATTTCTGAGGAAGGGGCCGCGGCTGCTGGCAGGACTCGCAGCGGCACCTTCCGCATTCGGGGCACATGATGGATGGCGTGGTCGCGCATTCGGGCGGCGGCTCCTTGCTGAAGGTGGCCGGTTGCTTGCTGATGGTGGGCAATATGAGCCGAGTGGGCCGATGGAGGCCGCGGGCCGAATGAGGCGGTGGCGACGGTGTAAGAGGCGCCGCCGGCGGCGGCGAATTCTTGAACGGGGTCTCCACGTACTCGTTGGTGGCGCGTTCATTTTCGGGCCTGGGAACAGTCAGAGTGACAGGCGGCGCGGGCCTTAACGGTGCCAATGGGGCCGTGACTGGAGGAATATTCATGATAGGCGCCCGCGGACGGTGAGCGCGCGGCAGGGACGTGACCCTTCCATGGTTAGCCATGTGGTCGGAATTAACGTCCGAACCAGCCTGCACCGTGGTCCGTCATCGTCTCCAGCTGAAAAGAACAAAAATATTTTAATATTTACTGCATAAGATATCCAGCTATAGGTATACACACATCACAACTAATAAGGACTTTAAGTTCCTGAACTATTAAACCAAAAACAAATTCGATAATACCGCCCAAATCTATAATAGTTTATAATTAAAAACTCTAAAAAAAATTGAGGATAAATACAAAAGGAAAGAATGGGTAGGTCCTAATAAATACCATCCAAATTCTTAACAAATTGCAAAACATGGCTATTGTTATTAGATATTAAAAAATAGAAAATAACAATAAAACATTCATTGAGTTAGCAGGAAGGCCAAGGTAGATCATTTCGAACATCTATTCGTGTTTAGAAGTTGGTAATTCTTCTAAATACAAAGTTACATAACCAGTTTTACAGGATATTGTTTCTTCGGGTAGCGACTTAAATTCTGATTTCAAAGAAATACAATTCGTTCGCTCTCTTTATTTTTTATAAATTCTACGCAATACATGTCTCTACGTTTTATACGATCATAATAATTCAAAATTGTTATGTAAATGTGTAATAAAATGTGCTTGTTTTGAAAGATAAACTTTCTTTAGAAATTTGATTCTTTAGCCCCCTCGCGTACCACGTCATTGTTTCCAATAATGCTCGGAATTCCTTGAATATTATTATTGTCGAGGACGTTGCCTACCAAACCAACATCAACCGAAATTCTTGAGAATAAATCAACGAAACCGTTGCGATCCTGCTTCCATGAATCACTTTCATTATACATAGCATGAACTTATCTATACTTTATCCATACTATCGCCTTTAACATTTTCACTTAGTACATGGAAATTCTTTTATTCCCAAAACCAGGTACTCATAAAAATCAAATTAAAGCAAATATTTAAAACGAAAGTAATGTTGGAATAAAGTAGAAAATGGAAAATACCTAAGAGGATACTTAGTATAGTACTTTTAATAAGCATTCTTATCGAAAATCAACGTTTTCCAAATAAATTACTTTTAGTAGTGAGTTTAATAAACAAATTATTAGAGGACGTGGAAAAGACCTTTTAAAATACAAAACCCCGCTTTATAAGGGATAGGGGTTGATTAGCTGTTAACCCTTTATTCGGATACGTCCTTCAGAATTCAGTCTAATTAAATATGCATACACAAACCGTGGTTGGAGCAAGTGGGTAGCAAACCCACGCGGCGAGTGGGTGCGCCGACCCGGGTCCGATTCCACAATGCGCACCTGGTTCTTTAGTTTACAGAACCGAACTTCAAATATTAAGATACTGTTATAGTGTTATCCAATAAACGTTACTGGGTAAAATTTATTAGCAAAATAAAATTTTATGTCTTGTAATTTTCTGGTTTTGGTAGATGCTTTCATATTTATTTAGGATTATATTCAAACCATATGAAATACATTTTTATCATAAAATACCTGGTAAAAGGTAAAAGGAAAATTTTTGCTTATTTTGCTGGCCGAATGTTATCGAATAGCGAGATTTTATCATTATCACGTCAGTGAGATTTTATCAGTTTGTATGGCAAAAACATAATAACACAGTCGAATCTTGTTAAATAAGGAAAAATCCAATGAAAATTATAGTTACCAAACAATTGGCAGAATTTAAAATAACTTACAATAATTTCGAAATGTATTCAATATTTTTTACAAGCCAAATAATTTATAGCTTCCGGTTTGTATCCACAGATTTTAATCCACTATTTATCGACGCCCACTTTCCAAAAAATAAAAACAATCAATAAATACTGAAAAAAGTAATATAAAGTCCAGATAACATTAAAAGTTTACATCACTAGTGAATAAACTAAGAAAGTTTATAAATTTTAGACAGGGAATTTTCTTAACCAAAATCACTGAAAGTCTACAAGCCAGCCAGGTGTTCTTAAAAAATCCTCACCGCATAATTTCACATCGATTTGGATTTTTATCTCGTTTCGAAATCTTAAGGATTCAGTGGTCACTGTTAAAGAGGTGTTAAAGAAGGAACGACTCGTAACAGAAGGTAAATGAACACAGGTTCGGTTTGAGATTAAATCCCAAGGTTAATTGATAATGAGAAAACTCTCGATAAACCCAGAGTGCCAGAAAAGACGCCATTAAGCAACAATAAAACTGCGATGTAAAATAAATAATGGAATATTCACGAATAGATATGTATTTGCATTATTTGAGCGTTTTCAATCATTGATAATTGTCAGCCATATAACTGGAAAAATAAACCTTTTTTATTTAGAATTTGGTATGCCTAGTATGTAATAATATCTACGAATTATTAGGTACAAATTAAAATAACTTTTTATTAAGATAATGTGTTGTTATATTTTTATAAACAGAGCTAGCTAAAAAATAATTGGGCAATGTAGTAACAACTAATTAAATTTTCATTCAGTTAAATTCCAGCGTGATTGAATGAACGAGATTTACAATACGACAAGTATAATTAACATGATTGTTTGATATGATAACAATAGCAATGTGATAATTTTAAATGTGCTTAACAATAATAGAAAAAAATGTGCATTCCCTGCTCACAATCAAACGATTTTTTTGTATAAAAACCATATGAAAAATCAATAATTTAAATAGGCGAGGTCTTATGAATTGGATTTAATAGTAATATTTAGGATTCTCATTAAGTGCATTTGGCGGAATCTGTGTAAATTCTCATTATTCTCAAAAGAGTACTTTACTCGGTAGTACAACTTTACTTTCATCCTTTAAAAATCATTCGGGAACAAATTTATTGAATGTTTTACATTGAACAGGATGTTTATTAAACCTTTATTATAAATGCCAAAATTTTGAGGAAATAATAATGTAATGACGATAAACAATTCTCGCATAAAAAAAACTATGCTCATTAATCCAATCTATCACAAAGCTCTTACGAATGAAATAGTTTTTGAGCCGATTCGCGGTTTATATCATTAAAATGCCGTTGTTTCCGGTCGATTCTAACAACAATTGACAATAATGTATAATTTAAAACAGGTTATTCGTACTTGTTATACTTAGTTTGATTAATTCATATGTATAAGCTTCATCAGATATCACGAGGTTCATAACTGCTTTTCAAATACATACCTAACTTTTGAATTGCCAATTAACGAATTTAACAAGTTGAATGAAACATTTACGCAAAATTACATTTACATAAAATTATTACTTAAAGCAAATAATGTATGCATAAAGTATACAAAGAAAATATTCCTAATACACATAGGCTGAGGCATGATGAAGATCAGCATAAACTCAAAGGCAACCAGAATGAAATTCACACATAATACTCGATCCTGAACCTAGTGCAAATACGTTATGTAAACATATATGTTATGTGAACTGATAGAATAAGTTGTTGCTTCGAATTGATTTGTATCAAATACATCCGAATGTCAAAAATAACATCGATATCCAAACGACATGAAAATATTTAATTCATTTATAAATTGTATTATAGATACTCTTAATATAACATATCCTTATACAACTAATTGTGTAAGGATTAATAACTGATGCATCAGAATGTAAAATGCCCATACCTAGATACTACTAGTTCTATAATATGAACATTATAACCATTCATTCAATACGATTCAATGGAAAACATTTAAGCATTGTATAAAGTTCAAGTTCAATAGCGACTAAATTTGTTGCAAAGTTCAATTTATCACAATATCAACGCAAATAGGCAGTATTTAAGTACTTTAGTATTTAGAATAACTCAACCACCAATAAATAATAACGGAGAAAATAAGTGTGGCCATCCAATTTGAGTAGAATGAAACGAATGTTAAGATTCAAGCAATGAATGAAAGGATGTACGCAGGAAAAGACAGACCAAGACAGTATATGTATATTGAATCAATCTAGTATTATCTATCCGCAAATATGTATAAAACCGGAAAATAAAGACATCGGAGCTTCAAAGTTTCATAAGGCTTCATCCGAGGCCTTCTGACAAAAAATATCGACAAACACTGCTTTTCAAAAAGTACCTTGTCCTCTCAAACTTTTTGAATATTTTAGATGAAAGGAGATTATTTTTTGCAAAAACAGGTTATTCAAACAGTGCATTCATGATGGAATTTATACAATTATTGAACGAGACGAACTTTCAGTGATAATCTGATGGTTGAAATCCGACTCGTCCCGTATCAAAAATAAATATTTTACAACCAACGCTTCCGGTACAGTATCTATGTTGCAATAACGAAACTTTCTACAGAAAATTTCGAGCAACTTTTGTACATGATAGTCGCATTTGTCAAATTGTAAATAAATCGTATTTTCGATAAAAGCGAGTAGGTAGGTGATATTTTTCCGTCATATCAATGCGAGTATTATTAATAGATCTGTTGTGATTTTAAATGTCCAATAATAAAAAAAAATGAGAAATTCCCAGCACCGCAGTTTCAAAATTAATTTTATATCAGCGGCTAATTTCGGTAACCGGCAATACGATTTTCGAAATTGCATGAATTTTTTATAGAAATCAAATTTTTATAGGTCGTTAAATTTAAGTGAAATTTGCCACTTGGGAAAATTATGCCAAATCATAAATTACTTGAAAATCCAATAAAAAGTAGGTAATTTTTTGGACGAAAAAAGAATACTATATTATGTAGGCACGAATTTCGCTGGTTAAATTCGGATATTTGTGCTTGGATTAGTATTAGTTATGAGAGAAACCTAGATCTCATTTGTAATCGCTGTCTATGACTTCCGTCGCACTTATGTACATATCAAATAACGTAGAAGCTATTAACTCCAAGACGAGAATAATATAGTGAATGGAAAACACACCCACACACCTCAATGTCATACACATACAGGTGGATCTAAAATTAAGGTCGCACTCGAGACACGTTCCCCCAATATGGATCATAAAAAAACTCACTGTATGCAACTGTACACTGCGGAAACGTAAGACTCCCAATTCACTGTATTCTCCTTCCGATGATAATCCAACATTTTCACACGAGTGGCACTCACAGAACTCCTTTTTGAAACTCACGAGTAAGTGCGGCAACGTCGAAATTTGGAAGAACGGCGAAGCGTTCTCTCACTGTGGCATGTCGGTGGCAACTGAAGCTGCGCGGGTAGGAGTGCAAGGAATCACGATAGTGGCGCGGCCATCGGACGAATTTAGAACGTAGTCGTAGCTTTTTATGAATGGGAGGCCGCCATTATGAATGAAACGACGTACATTCAAGGAAACTTGCGAAGTATTCGCAACATAGGCGCAGTTTACAATTTGTATCAGGCGAATACTATCACAAATTTTTTATACTTGCTTAAATAGGAGTAAGCTAATGCACGTTTTTATGTAGCAAATCATTATATTTTTTCAATCGCACTATGAATGAATTTATATTTTACATCATTTAATTACATAAAACATTATTCATCACCTAAAATAACGGTAACTAAAGCTGTGGAAAATATACATTTGCAACTTATTCTCCGATCTAATTTGTTAAGGTTTCAATCCGCAGAGAATATATCCTTTTCCTCGCTCTAATTTATCTATCTAAATATCAATGAATTAGGTAATAAAATTTGAATCGACACTGCTTGAATGTAATTGTCTCTACTAAAAATACAAATCAGTCAAGGCTGATTCCTTACAATTAAGTAGATACAGATTTGTGATTTTTTAGGAACAGATCTAATATGAATACAAATCGATATAAGTATATAGAAATCGCTTTGCCGCTATTAACTTTCTTTTTTAACATTTTGAACTCTGTATTAACTTGATTGAATTAATTTAATAGTTCCAATTTTTCTAATATAATTGCAGGAACGCCTCTGAAAAAAATAAAAGTTCCTAACATAATCTTCATCCAAGTATTTTTATAAATTCAAATAAATGTAAAATGTTTTCGATTTCATCATTTTTTTTAATATTCGCAGATTACTTGGAAAAGACCCTTTTCCCCATATGGTCAGCCTAAACATGATGAATCTTCTTAGAAGACAAACTCATAGAAAAGATGACAGTGACTTCGAAACTACCTGAATAAATCTTTTATATTTTCTATTGCTATCCGCTCGTCCGTACAATGTTTTGTCTGTTCAATCGATTCGTGGAACATGTCTCTATAGTAGCTACGATTGTTTTAATAAAAAAAAATAAACTATAAGTACGATTTTAACATAACAATATCTATTTTCAAGTCAAAATAATTGATGAAGTTTAGACCTAAACTTGTAGTCGTTATCGAAATTTCAAATCGACACAACACTTTTTAGTCGAATCTATGCATTATAGAATATTTCAATGGCATTTAAACGTTTATCTCGATTCATTAAGTCGGATATTACGGGTTGAATGCCCTATTAGTGGAACTTAATATCCTGTGTTAAATATAGTGAAGAAATCATAAGAACAGATGTCATTAGAGTTTTCCTCAAAATAATCACTGTCAAGGATTTCTGTTAAAGTGAAAACTTTTTAGTCTACCGCAAAAAAGGATCGAAACACTTAAAAACGGATGAACAGTTTGGCGCAAAAGTCTAATCAGTTATATCCAAATACTAGATATAATAAAATTAAAAGTAAATTTAAATCAAATTAGGAAAAAATCGGACGCCAATGTGTGACATTACCAAGTTACAGCGGGGAGAAAGAGACGGATTGGGAGCCCCATTCATGGTGAAAGTTATGTTGTATGAATTATACAATCGGTTTAAAATTGAATCGACTTTACAAATATCCTCAAATTAATAACACACCAGTATAACAGATTCAAAATAATGTTTTGACAACTGGTAAATTTGTAAGTTGTTCTTCATTGAAAAAAATATTGTATTTTTGTAGTTTGCACTACCAGAAATTAAAAATACCTGTGAGTAACTTATTCATGTTGATGGACAACCAACCATATGTTAAGACAATTAGATGTACTAATGTTATTTCATTTTATTCCAAGGCTCCCGCGTTTAAATGTGTAATTCTATACCTTTAAATAACTATCAGTCTCAATTACCTTGAATATTTCCTATTATTCGTTTATAAAAAAGATTAATTGCTCTAAGTAAATTGTTGGTGTTTATTGAATACATTTTTCTCATAAATTCATACAGATAAAACGAAAATTCCAACTATTTTAAGTTGTAATGTAAGATTACTTGATGTATTTTTAAACAGTGCATCTGCATAAGAAAAATAAATATGAAGAAAATGTATTTTCCTTTCTAAACACTTTGTATTGGATAAATAAAGTAATCACATATATGTCAACTCTAATTATTTATTAGTTAAATAACGTTTCCATCAATCACTTTTTTATCTTTATAGTTTTCTTGGTTGACCTATGTATTGCCACTTTATCCATTTGTCTATAAGAAAATCAAATAGACTATCGATAACAATTTACTAGATAACAAAAAGCTATTTCCGTCTGAAATTGCGCAAAATAAATTCAACGGAACTTCCTTGAAAGTAGGATTAGCGTATTTTTAATTGAACGAAAACTAATGGAGAATTACAAATGAGACTCGATTTATATCGTAGAAGCGGTCTAAAAATATTTAGCGTTTCACGTCTAACCAACACAAAACAGCGTCTGTCGTCTGATCAAGAGACCTCGCCGTGAAACGTACGCAAGGGAAAAAATAGATCGATCTTTCATTCAACGACGCTAGGTGTGAATCAAATAAGTTTCGAGCATCTACAAATTCGAGCACATACCCTCAGAGAACCTCTCGTGTGTTCAACATCTGTTAACCAACCGACGAAAGTGGAATTTTTAGATTCATATTGAATTATTTTTGGGCATTTTATACCTTTATTACTTCCGGATTAGTGCAGTTTTAAAGCCGAGCTTATTTTCTTTGGACATAAAAGCCTCGTTTCCGGTTCCGTTTTACCATTGAGGCGTTTCTCTGGAACTCGCATAACTAATTCACCAAAAAGGTACCAACAGGGTATTACTCAGCATTACTTTTGAAATTCGCCACTACCTGTTTTTTTGTGTTTAACCTACTTGTAAAATCCTTTTCTCAGAAATTAAGCCCATGAAGCTTCAACAATGAAACTAATAATATTAAATAGTAGATATGATTATTGACCGTTAATAGGTCGTCAACAGACCATAATTTGAGGTCAGTTTTCTTAATGGATAGGTCTTTGGATCTCATATTGAAATAGTACCTATATAAAAAATAATACGTTATAAATAGTACCTATATAAAAAGGTATACGTTATTACACTCGATTGAGTGAAAGTATTACATGGACTGCAATCCGCAGAGGAAAAAATCGTTGTGGGACAGACAACTATGCATACATTTTTGTTTTAGAATGTACTACCGGCGAGGCATATGTTCGTTTGTGGACACCAACGCAACGACGCCCAGATACCGGCCCACTTGAGTTTTTTAAATGCACACACGCTATCCGTAGATGGCAATTTCACTATTCCCGCTTCGAAATGATTTCTATTGAAAAACGCAATGGGAAACTATAAAATTTTAGAATTTACTCAATGGTGAATCCGTCGTGTCGTAAGAGAAAAATCAGGTCATTGATATAATTTATTAGATTTTTTACGGCTTCCACTTCCACGCATCATTCAACAAAATGGTCTGAGGACGAATTACATATTTAGCGATGACTACCAAATAGATTTTAGTGTTGGCGAGTTACCACCTGTAAATTTGTAACGCAAAAATCGAGTTGTTTATAGAGTTCCTATTAACACTGAAGTTACTTATAGACAATTTTAGATAACAATTAAACAACTGCAGACTTTCACAAAAAGATTTTTCTAAGGGAGTAGTAATGGAGAACTCTCGAGAAGTAATTTGTTATCATAGTAAAACGAAATAAATTGCTCTTTACTACATATAAAACTTCCATAAAATCAATAAATTAAGTTGTTTAAACCCTGATTTATTTGTAGACTACAAATAATATTAATGATAATTCAATAATTATTTATAATTAGTCTCGAATTTATTTGAATAAGTAAGCAGCGCTTTTATCTATAAAATATAATTGTAGAAAAGGTTATCAGCCCAAAATGGTTATTCGGTTACGGTCAGCACGAAATAATCGTGATTTGTGCCACTTTTTATATTAAATTCTACTTATGCGATATTGAAATCCCTACAGGGGAGGACAGAAGAAATTTCTAAAGAAGAAAATTCGCCAATAAACGTGTAAGCTTTTATATAAAATAAAGCAGCAAACAGGTACAACAGCGTAAACCAATAAAACCGAAAAAAAAAATAAATCAGCAATTTTATAGTATTTCCATGTGATGCATTATTTGTATAGACGTGGTCAGTGACTTCACAATTGGAGTTCTCACTTCCCGCCCTCTTCCTCGCGCGCCCTTTCTTCGGTGTTGTTTGACCTTCCAGAGGCCGTACGTAAGTACGTATTCGTATGTACCGTGTACAGTCTCGCTAAAATTATTAGGCAACACCGGACGTGCATCCAACTTGTTAAAGACGGTGTTGCCACGTTAGGGAATATGTCACAATGATTGCGTGTCGTTCGGTGGACACACTAAAATACTTAGGTATGTTTATTGAAAAAATCCTTTCTAATTAATAATTATGGAAGATAACCTTACGAGGATAAGGACAGGATGAATTATTGGAAATATCTTATGTTATAAAATTATTATTTATTGTATATTTTGAATTTCAGGTGTCGTGGCAACTACATCTCTAAATGTTAAACTGTTTCAATGTTTCAAAAAACATTTGAGTCTAAAATGAATATTTTTTACGTATGCATACAGGGTGTTCCCATACAAAAAAGTTCCCATGAATGTATGTCCGTTGTATGAATTGTATGAATGTATGTCCTGGGCGTTGAATTATTATTGAGAAAAAAGTTACGCCACTGAGTTTTTTCGTGGTTCCATGGTAGGGAAGTTTCGTACCTTGGTTTGGAAACACCTTGTATATAATACTTGAAATGTAAATTTTTGAGTGATACGGAATAATTTATATAACTATTGGACAATTTCTACAGATTTTTTGGGATGATTTAGGCTCTGAACCATAATCGGCCTTCGAATCCATAATTTTTAATTAGGTATAACTTCTTACTAATTTAAAAATTGTATTGTTAGGAAAGCTGACAGTGCAGGTAATTGGAAAAATGCTTCTGTCGATAAATTTTTGCAATAACAATGTTTCAAAGCTATACAGGAAACGATAAAGGTTAAATTATTAACTAGCTATGCTCGCGAATAATGCAAATTAGTTAATAACGATTTTAAACGAATAAGCATTTTTGTTAAAAAAATTAGTTAAGTGTTCCCGGAAATGCGTGGATATATTAGGTACTTTTATTTGAACAATTTTTCACTAATAAGCTTTATTGTAATTTTTTAAACCAGTACAAATTTTTATGTGTAAATTGGTCAGTTTTTGGCACAACTTCAAAATTAATTGGAAATCATGATTTTTACTATTTAGACGGTGTTCCATTAATTGATAGCTAATTATTATTTTAACACAAATGTACAATTTCCAAAATTTATGAAAAATAGATGGATACTTTTTGGCAACATATTTTAGAGCATATACTAAAAACGAGATTTTGTGGAGGAGTTTTATTGCCTAATCACTGCAATCAGTTTTATTCTCGAAGCGGAAATTATGAAAATTAACTACACAGTTTGTAGCATTCTATACCGGGTGACTGAAAATTATTGCGATAATTTTACTAATATGCGAATTGCGATAACTGAAAGCACTTATGAATTTTAAAATCATCGAAAAACATTCATTAACTGTTTATACATATCCAAAGGTTTACAACTAATCTTCGGGTTTAATATACTAATCAATATTTATTTCAAGTTCAATACAATTAACATTATACTTGTAATTTCTACTGATTATTGAATTATTACTAAGAATTTATTATTAAACTTTGAGACAGAAAAATAACAATTTTATTCGCTATTCTAACTGAAATTATTTCGCAAATTGATTAAAAAATCTACGTTCATTGAGGTTTTATTATAGTTCGTTATGAATGATACTTTCATATACAAATAAAAGTTAATGAAACAAACTCCTACGTTACTATTTTTAATATCATATTTAATTATATTTAGAAAAAAACTCATTCATGACCGGACATTATCATTAATTTATCTGGCTGTGAATGGAATAGCTAGAAATAGAAATAATAACACGGCAGTAAATACACTTTTATGAGAGATAGATTAGATTAGTGGATTTGGTATTGAAAAAGCTGAAGCTGTCAATCGATATTATAACTTATCATTCAGTTTCCAAGCCTGATGCTGTAGAAAAAAAATATTAATAGAATCCTGCATGAAGCTTGAAATTTGTTAATGTGGGATAATTAACGAAAGGAAATCGTTATAAAAACTATTTAAGCGGCAGTCAGTGAATCGGTGAATAGTAAATAAAATGAAATAGTATTTAACTTCAACTTTAAATATTGTAGGTATTATTGCAATATTTGCTACTTTTATTGCGTCATTTTTAATAAAGGTGCTAAGGAATTTTAATGTTTAATCATTTTTTCCTTATCGCTTCAATATTCCCTATCTTCACGAAATATGTAGTTAAATTGGGCATTCATGAATAGTAAATGTAAATTTAATGCCTAATTTATGTTTATAGGTGATCAGAGTAGTTAAAACCTAATCAAAATTAATTACTGGATATCCTCATTTGATACCATTTTATCAATGAAAGTCGTAATGACTTATTGCCTCGTAATTAGAACATGGAAACTACTTTGGAGTAATGGGCAAGTTAACATACAGAAAACAATAATTATATGTAAATGGTTTAATTTCAAAAGTAATGTCCAATAATAAGACGATGTTTATAAAATATGATTGGATGTACTTAACCTCGATGTGAATAAATTGAATTAAGTATCGGGTTTATCCCGCTTGAGTGACCCAGCCACTTTCGGGTCTCATAACATGCTCTTTTTAACGCTTTAGACCTAAAACATTGAAAAAACAGAGACGAATTCTAATGATCGAATGAACAGGAACTATGGCCTGTAAACAACGATTTGAAGTGTAATAATTAATAAATAGTTTTTGTGGCTAAAGCAAGATGGTACTTAACAAAGCAAAATTATTAAAAAAACCCACAATTAACATATTATTTCCTCTAATAGTATATCGTTCTGTTTAATTCAGACATGTAAATAAGTTTACCATTCATAATTTCCATTAATAAATGGATAAATATGTAAATTATGAAAACGAACTCACAATAACGATCATTCATTAGGTTGTGAGGTCAAATTTACATGAACTGCAATTATAATTAAGTAAGAATTTGGTCGAGTCTTTTATATTACGCTTATGTATCCTCTAATTTTATTGACGAATACCTATATATCCAATCAGGTCTGGCATAAACAAACTGCAAAAATTTAGTCCCAAGTTTACATAATGTACTAGTAGGTAAATATAAAAAATGTACGTATAATGATGGAAAATCCACTAAAATTTATACTTGTAGAAAGCTTTAGGTGGTGTAAAGATTGACCCTTATTTTGTATTTTCTATATATGCTCGTCTAGTAATTTAATATGTTGAAAAATAACTTGCTCCGACCCTGTCTGCATCGATGTTTGCCTTACTGTCTGTATCAATCAAAAACACATACATACAGAACGCCATTGTTACTCCACACCGGATATAGTAATTTCGAAACAGTGATAAACTCCAGAGAGAATACAGCATATCTATCACATAATATTCATTTGACGATTTTTCAGCAAGAGTGACAACGTGGCCCGAATATTTGAAATGATAAATAAGAAATTTATTTTGTGGGTATTTAATTTATAACAAAGTTAGCATATAAAATATTCATTTATTTAAAATGGATAATTAATTGTTGATTAGACATTTTTTTAATATTAATTTCGATTATTATAGGTATAAAGTTTCCTGAGAAATTAGTTGGTTTCCAGTATATTTCTAAGGTGCATAGTACAAATAATTGCATATCTATGTGAATTTATTTCGTTTGTACAGTTTACTTTACATGTTGCGACGATCAATGACCTCTCGAGCAAAAAGTGAAATTCAACATTATTAGACATTACGGCCGTTATTGCATTGAAAATATTTTCCCATTTCGAATATCGAACATGATGCGGAAATATTAGATTTCAACGTTCGGTTTCGAATGTCTTTGGGAACACTCTGAAGGAAAGGAAGAAGGAGGAAGGAGGCATCGAGTAGATCGTGTCATCGTGTCCGACGACGGCGTTGCCGGCTCGGAGTTTTGGTGACCTATTTCGAAGAAGTCGCCGCAAGATCGAAATAGTTGACGGGTTTTTATTTTTGTGCGCGTTTTAACACAAAAATAGTTATTTACGTCGAGTTGTCGGATCTAAAACCGACCATTTCAATTTTCATATTTTTTCGCTGATGTGGGAAAACTAAATCACTACGATTTGTTGAAACGGAATTTGTATAACATATTTTATGTTTTATAGATTGAGGAATAATATTTACTTGGAAGCAAACTCTTCCAGTTTCATCTAAATTTTCCAACAACTAAAAATGTATTTCCGGGTATTTAATAATCGATTTTACCTCCACCTGCTCGTGTTATCAATAATAAAATGATCCTGTCAAAAACGTTGATAAGCAATAGTTTTATCTATGCTATAACTGGGCCATACGATTGAATCAGGTTTAAAAGATTAGGGTGCAAGGACCTCCGGATGAAAATCCCCATTGCTATAGTAAATAGCATCAGTAAAACAAGGCTTAGATTAATTTATGTAATTCGAAAGTATTGAAAAAAGATTAATCTATACTAGATCGAGGTGTTTTCAGAATAAAAATGGATATACACTTACCATCTTCACATTCCTGAAACAGCTTTAGGTACAGTGTTTTTTTCGCCTTCGAATTTTGACGGTTATCCAGTTTTTCGCAAATATTCTGCAAAGAATAATTATCATAAGAATTCCTATTTATATAGCGGTTTTCAATATTTATTAATCAGGTAAAACTATAATTATTGAAGAACGATTTTTACAAATTTTTTGTGCCATTCAATTTCTTCAAAATCTTCTTTTCAGTCAAATTATCTTTCCAATTTCTTCCGAAATTCTGAAAGAAAATCATCAACTACTGTAAAAAATTATGGATAAGAAAAGAAATTTGATACCACAGTCTTCTTATTAGTTAATCAGACTTCAAATACATTAATTTTAGTGTCTGAACCAAAACGCTCTGTCGGTTCAAAAATTACGAATAAAAATTATTTGAATATTAACAAATTTTTAATTTCGGTCAATAAAAACCACACCTTACCGAGAGCGTGTGTGCACCACACTTATATGGTTATGTGTACATAAAAGAGACAAACCCAAACATTATATCTCTACATGGGCGGCGAGGATGATTTATTTTGAAATTCGAAATGAAACGACACAAGCAGGACTTCCCAAACGAATAATTGATGAAAATACAATTATTAAAATTCATAATAGATTGGTGTTTCCCAATCTTTTAAAAATTTACGATAATTGCTGATTTAATGGAATTGATGACAATATATTAACTTTCTTTGCACATTTCATTGTTAATAATCTTCCTTACTTAGACATTTTTCTTATAAAAATGTAGTCGATTCCAAAATATGTTGATCCTCTCTAACAAAAGATTTCACACTATTGACTTTCTACTAACTTTGATAGTTTTCATTTAAAGTGTTTGTAATATGTTTACATATATGTATGTTTGTAATATATGTTTCCAACAGGAGACACTAAGGTTTGTTCTAATTCTTTTAGCAAAGATTTAAAAATTAGTCTACAGCGCTGCTGTTGTTTGTAATCAATATTACAGAATATTAAAGGATATTACAACAAATGCACATTGTCTCTGATCAGAATCTGATCTTTTTAGTTGGGCCCCCTCTTTCATTGAAAACAACTGATCCAGTTTCATGACCATCGAGCATCAATTTATTAGACATATAAAAAAAACTGGAAAAAAGGGAAGATATTAACGACAGCTATCAGTTATTCCATGATCAATTTGAGGGAATAAAAATTGGACCCCGCCTATGCTAACGTCCGAAGATAAAAATCGAATTTTAGAAAGAGACCAAAAGGACAGTGATGAAGAAAAGAGAGAAAAATACATTGACCTGTTACCTACCGGTTAGGCTACCGTGCTACGCACAGCCACAAACACGATCCAGTAAGAGTGAAGACGAAGAATAGGGGGACGAGGGGCATGCCGCGCGGTCAGCCGGTACATGGTCGCCGCAGGGCCTTAAAGGATTCAGAGGCAATGCTGCCACATTCCCATCTGGTCACAAAGAGAGGAAAAAATATATAGGATTTTCGACATTTGTGTTGAAGACCCCAACAGATGGTGAAGTTAGCAGACATGCGATAATGAGATTGTATGAGTAGCAACCATTAAGGATGCCACACTTTCTGAATAGTTTAAAAAAAGAATCACCTACTAACCACCAATTTACTGGCAAATAAGCTAAAGTAGGTACATACTTCTGCTAATTATAATATACCAGGAATAATATGCCGGGCTATGCTGGTTATAATTCAATAGCAATTGCCTCCTCTTTAATATTCTTTTCCTATACAATGCATGAAAGTCTACACATGTAGTTAAAATCTTCCACCAGAAAAAAGCTTTAGCTTCCTGTTTTCATCAAAAACTGAGCATCCTGAGAAATTGTGACAATGCATGTGTAACTATGAATACAGATATGTAACTCATATTCTCAAAAGCAAATTTGTCTATGTTTAGTATTTTTTTAGGCATATTAAAGGGTAAGAAAACTGGCATTTAATATCTCAAATACCTATCGATGCACATTCTACTTTCCACTAGAATTTATCTAGCTTTGCAATTTGATTCAAAATAAATTAAATTGATAAGTAACCAGACTATAGTACAGAGAAGAGCGTGCTATTTTTGGAGAATATTTGGTGAGTGTATTTAACTTTACATTAGTTGTTGTGGATGGATATTGTTAAAGACTGTTAAGTATCTGATTAAATACGTCTGTAACACTAAAAAGGGGCGCTGAATACGGACCAGTAAAAAATCTTCAATATCTTGTTTTCCCGCAAAAATCACAAAATCAGCTGTGTTAATTATAACATTAACAACACAAGCACTATTTTTGCACACTAGTTATTTCGAGAAAAATTCTACTATCTAAATAACGTTTGGAAATTGATTACATTGTAATTGAAAAAACAAACAGTGCATGAGAACACAGATTGAATTGCTCAAAAGTGTATTTGAAAGTTATTTGATTATGTAGATACGTATAACCGAGGAACAGTACGAAATGCTTGGCGTAATTAAAATTTTTAATTACATATGCTGTTGATGATGTTTGAGATATAGGTATATAAAGGATCAGTCTTTAAGTGATGACGTGCAAACATTAAATAACTATTATGCCTTTAATTCGTTTATTTTTGGCGAAATCTGGTTTAATAGAAGTCAATAAAATTCCAATATTATTTAACGTGATTAATCATGTTCAAATTGCAGCCAACAATGGGTAAATTCCGCCAATATTCAACCAATAACACCGTTTATAATGCAGAAAAAATTTACGAACATGAACAGGAAAAATTCTATTATTTTAATAAAATATTATTCGCTTTTTAAACAGTCATCGAATTTCTATTGAACATTCATTCGATAAATGCGTTAGAAGAGACATTAGAATAAACTTATTATAATATGCTAGAAGTTGTTTGTAATCGAACAGGAAGTTACGTAGAGATTATTTTTAACATGCCTACAGAAAGGACGCCATAAATATTATGTACATCTAATAATTACTAGAACATTTGATAAATAAGAAATTTATTGACAGAATAATGTATAATGCGCCTTTTTATTCGATTTTTTTCTACTATCTAACAGGTTCTGAATTTAAAATTGTTCCGGTTGTATGGACGTAGTTAATTTATTATTGAAATAATTAGATATCGCATCAGAGGCGCGGTTGGGCTCATCTACTTATTTTTTAAAGGTATTTTTATTTTTGTAAAGAACTTAGAGCTTTTAATAGATTCTTTTAGCACAAGCGAAACGCGAGAAAAGTCAAAAGCAAACTGGAAAATTAGCAGAAAAAAAATATTGGAAATATTCACAAAAATAAATGTGATCATTAAAGTGAAAACACGTTCATAAACAATACGTGAACCTTAAAAACTCGAACATGAATGCCAACAAACAAATGAAATAATGCCAGAATCATCGATTCAACTACCTCATTTCATTTCATTTACTTTATTTCAGAGACAAATTTCTCGGCTGAATACTGAATGATCTAAAAATATAGCCCGAACGATATATGCGGATTTGAGAAGGCGAAATAGCTATTTTCAACTACCTACTCACTTTGTGGACACAAAATATAAATTTGTTTATGTCATAGTCCGGTCAACATCTTAACTTAGTTCAGGTGCAAATTCAATATTTCTTGGGATAAATGTCCATGTTAACATTAGCACGATTTAACACTTTTTATAAACAACATTCCTAAAATTTATCCTAAGGCTCTAATGTATAAGACCTGGGATAATTCCAAGAAGTTATTAATTGGAAAACAAGAAATGTATTCTAATAATCTGAAAATGGTACAAACACTAGAAAAAGTTAAAATTTTACGCTAATTTTGAAGTCTACATTTCTAATAAATTACCATCCGAATTACCAAGCGAAAGCAAGTAATTTTGATTATTGTAAAAAGAATAACGACAGCAAGAAGACATGTGTGATGTGTGATGTAATTCATTCAGCAAATATTTCTCAATACGATAAAAATAAAAACCGGTCCTGGCTAACTGTTGGCAATATTATTATGTAAATTTGGACATGGCGCGTGGGGCGATATCAGCATGGCTGTATTAAAATATATTAAAGAAAATCTAATATATTTATTTATGCTTCATCAGTAAACAAAACAATCTATGTACGCAAAACTGACGTTTTCATACTTAATTAGTAATCACGTAATCCAAAAGTTTAAAAGAGAATTAGCATTCATACAAAATTAAGTAAATTCAGAAATCAAAAATAATTTCTCTACTAAATACAATTATTTTACATCATTTAAAATTTTTCCTATTCTTCAGTGTTCATGAAAGATGGTAATGTTAAGATTCTTACTCAAATTAATATTAGATGGTGACTTACGTGTTTGTCTTGAAATCCAACAAATTGTCTGAAACAAAAAAGAATATAATTTTTTCTCTGAATTTTCGTGTAATTATTATTAAAATATACAGTTTTAAATCTATCACAAGCGGTGTAGAGGCATACATCGTTGTTAAAAAAATATACGAACATGTTTGCACGATGGTCTAGAAACGCATAAACTTAAGAGTTTACCTACGCAATAACATACTGTATAATAAGACTGAGTTTTACAACCGCTTTCAAAATTTATTTCAGTTAGTGAATAGCGAAAGAAGATAATCAAGTTGAACCCACTATTGAGCGTCCTATCGCATTTATATTTTCCTATTCATATTCATAACGTACATCCATTATATCTATATATGTATATTGAAAAAGATTAAGATGTGATATAAAATACTGTCTTTTATATCTGGTATTCATAAAAGGTTGCTTTAGAATTTTCAAGCATACGTTAATTGTATATGTACATATGTTTTTGCATTTAACCAAGACACACATGTGCTTGTTTGTACTTTTTTTTTAGTTTGACTTTTTTGCGTATACACATTTGTTTATTAGCTTAATTGCAGTAGACTTAAAAATTTACTTTGCTATGATCTAATATTTACTTGAATTTTCTGGAAATACTTAAAACATCAGAGATAAATTTTAATAATTTTTAGGCTGAGTAGAAATTCCACTTTTCGCAAAAATATTACTTCTATAGGATTAAATTGTTTGTATTAACTTGATTTTATTTATGTAGTATACTTATAACTACCTACTTACATATTTTCTTTTTATTTGTTAATATGTTTGAATTTCCAATTTAAATGTTATCTACTATTGTCGATAATTTATAGTTTCTAGAAAAGAATTTTATCATTTTTCTAACGTAGGCAGAAGAAGTACGCCCATCTAAAAATCTCTTCCATTCCAAAATAGAAAGTAGAATTACATCGGATAATAGTTCATTCATAAAATTTCTATACCTACACTTTGATTTTTTTCTAGACGCCTCGTTTTCCAACTAACGCCCAACAAATACCAAGAGAATCGTTGATATAAAAAAGATATTGGCTAGTTTGCCTCACTGCTATCTGAATTAAATTATAGATTTGCCCGGTGTAATATAGCAAAAATACTTATGATTTATTAAGGTGGTCAAGGACCATACCTACTCCAGATTTCTGTCGTCCATAGACATTATTAATCTTTGTATGTACAATATTTTTTGCTGAGATTAATAGCCATTTTTTAGTAAATTATTGCTGGCCAGTTTTAAAATATTTTTGCGTCACTTTTTCATGATGATTAGATATATTTACTATAATCATTCTTACTTTGATATGTGATATTTCTTAAATTTTTTATTTCCTGTTTTTATGCAAGCATAAAATTTTATATCTTGGTCAGGAAATGAATATAACCTCAATAAGTGCCGATAAAAAATCGTCTCCTTTACAAACGAAGTTGTTTAACAAAACGTTCATCAATTTAATAATTTATTTAGATGAATAAATTTTCAATGAGTAGATTGCGGAAAAATTAATGAAATTTAATTTTTTTATGCCAATAAAAATCTTTGTTTAATTAGGAGCTAATTGGAGTCAAAATTGCATTAAATTTGTAAAAGAAAAAAACCTTATTTTTAGTGTGTTTTGAATCCGTGACGTTGTCGAAAACGTACTTTGAATATCCGGTGATCGGCTATTTATAAATTTCACAATTTTAGATCCCCTCTTGCTTCGTTGTAATGGACGAATTTATGTTTCAAGAAAACGCAATTTTCAAATTTAAACTGATTAATGTAGTTAATCAATTTTATATTATATATGCATCTAGATCCTCTCGCCTCGATTTATTCCATTTACTATAATTCTTGAGTCGCTGAAATAACAATAACAATTTATTTCAACGTTATTACCTACATTAGATGATCTGGAATATTTCGCAACGTAAGTCAGCGTAAATACAATTTGTCAAAAATAATAATCAAAATCAGATTTAGTTTTGTTATGAAATTTATAAGAACAATAAATCAAATAATGATTTCGTCGGAAATACACAAGATTTTAAGTTAAGCTGGAGAGTTTGGTCAGGATTTAAGTTAAAATTTGGCCCAGTTTCTAGTAACTATCTGTAGTACGTATATAAAATGCAGATAATTTAATTGATGTACCAAATTATATTTTAAGTCATAACAAATTTTTATACAAAACCTACTAATAAAAGGTACTTTATTTTCAACTTTACAATCAAATTATATGAATATTTGTGTATTAATAAAATTACGCTGCACAAAATATGGAATAATTTGCACAAAAAATAAAAATGAATGTAAATAACTGATTAATTAGTAGTTCAATCAACGTGACCTCGTATACGTTAAACGGGCTCGTTAAAGTTATTAAAAGCTATACACAAGTATTTTTAAATACTACTTTTAACTTTAACTTGTAAAATTTAATAATTTTAACTAGAACCTTTTTCGTATGAAAAAGCCTTTCTCTATGCCTAGATATATTTATCGAAGGTGTGAATAGTCGAGTTATAATAAAACGCAGCTTAGTTTACCGAGATTCCATTCAAGCGGACCAGTCGCACTAGGTCGTATGTATCGGCTGGTCCCGGCAACGTCATTTCCTGTGTTTCAGCCAGATATCGCAATAACACTAACACGTTGCCGGTTCCTCCAAATTTCAGTAGAAACACGACAATTGGCCAAATTTTTACGTACACAAAAAAGGGCCTATTTAAAACGCAATTAATGTTGACGAGTTGAGTCTTGGAGCATTTTACCAACTTACTGGCTCATAATTATTTATTGATTCTGGGTTAAGCTTAAATTCAGTAACCAATATTACATGCATACCATGCTATTATTTCTTTTAGGAAAATTGTGGTTATTTCATTGGTAATAAAAGTAGGAAAAGAATTCTTTAGGTAGGTAACTACCTACATGCTTGTTTTTAAAACCCGAAACCTTTCGTGGATAAAAATAATTATTAGGTATACTAAAAAGAAGGTGATTTTCCAATTGAGTATTTGTATGCACAAGCACTAGATGATATTCCCAAGGTCGAAAAAACTACATTGTCCAATAACAAACAATAAAAATAATTCAGATAATTAAGACAAGATTTGTTAAAATCTGTTTAATATGCGTCGCTTGTCCGGCTGCTTGCAGTCCAGCCATCCATACATTCATTTTCTCAACATATCAACACATTAACATTACTTCTAATTTGAATAATCCTTTTTTATTAGAACGTTTTTATAGACCAGTCATTTCGATAAAAACGAATTATGATAATATTTTGAAGAGTAATTGCAAATTTCGAAACAAAAATTTTGATATATCATAAATGAATTATTGAAAAAAAAATTTAATTGGTAGAATAGGTACATATGTATCTCTTTCTTCATACTCTTGTTTAATTTATCACAATAATTCCTGATTAATTTGCTCCTAATTTTTCCCTGGATTAAAATCTATAGAGATAATTGCTTACTCACCCAATTTTTTATAAAAATAATCCGTTAAGCAATTATCTACCTACAAATCTACTGCACTAAAATGATTAACTACTGGACTATAATTTTTTATTACTATTAGAATGTTGATTTGTTTTTGTTCGAAAGCGGTGTGAATGTATGCGGAATCGGCTTCCGGCCATTTAAGATGTAGATGGTAAGATTTTCCTGTCTCCAGGTATAGCTATAAGGCCACATCCGGCCCTCACATCCTTTGAGTATCCGGTGACCTTTTCCATTCGCGAATGGAACAAGTTCGCCTTTTACACGTTTCGGTCCGAAAAAAGAGTCATTTTACAATTGGATACCTGCTCGCTTACAACATTGCTCCGCTGATCCGATAAAACAATTAATTTTTACCCGCAATCCTACATCACCTGCCCACTCTTCATTTTCTACGTAGGTACACATCTGCATAGCAAAAGTATGAGTTTTTAAAAATTTATGTTATGTAATAATTTAATTAATGTTAATACAGTGTCGTGCACGTTCTAGTTAAGATATTTCTCAATACATCACCAGAAGAAACACATAGGAGATATGTGTACCAAAATGTTATTTTTAATAGACGACACCGACATAAATACAGATTTGTATTTATCTACTTATTATTATAAATTAATTAAGGTATGGTGTAGATGGAACTGATTATAATGGTTGATTATATTAGAAAAATGAATTATAACACGATTATAACAAAACCCATGCAAACAACCCCTTGTATAGCTTCACGCAAATGTGCTTGAAAATTGTTATACATGAACACATAAAATTGAAAAATGGAAATGGATGAAGTTAGTAACAATATAAAAAATAACACTTTGTTTACGTTTTGTAGTCAACTACCAACGGTAAAGCTAAAAATAAAACAGTAAAATGTATCTTTGAGAAAAAGTTCCCCCAGTTTGAACGGAAACAGACTATTTAATATTGAGTTTTTGTGCTGAGTTACGAGGTGAATGAACTACTGCTGTTACTTGAAGCAAGTGATACATATTACGAGGGACGTACGATAATTATTCGGTTGACAATTCGAAACGAGTCAGTAATGTGAAAGGGAATTTCATAATCACCCATTTGTATTAGAAATGAACCGACACCATATTAGTTAAGAAATATTATAAAAATTAATTAACTGTTGATACTAAATTAAATATATTTAATCAATAATGAAGAGAAGTTAATAAAATGTAAAAGAAATATTTTATTTAGTATTATAACCATATCGTTCTCATTCATGATTTCTTATGCAAAGCCTCTATAATTTTTGGAAGTAAAGGTTTACTCAATATAGCTTTATAGATTTGAAGATTTTTTTCTACACCTTACCTACAGAACATAAAAATATTATCGAATGATTATTTGAATAAATTTAATTTCTTAATTTGGTTAAAAATATGTTTTCCTTGCCATATATTCCTCGTTATCATTATTATTTTGTACGTGCACACAAACGTATACGTATACTTATATGTATACCAACATAATGTGACTACTAATTCCCGGGAAACAGTCTATTACTAATAAGTAGGATGTCCGCCATTGCCGTTTTAGCTCATCGTATACGTTAACATTCACAATTAATGTACCACAAATTTTGAAGAAAACTGGTATTCCCAAAAACTGAGCATTTTTCAATTGCTATAAAGTCAAATACACGTTGGAGAAAAATTAAAGTAGGCATAAAATTAAGATACCAAAATAGATAGTCGTCAAGAAAGGATTCGTGATTTTATGCGATTGCACATTAAGCAATTCATAAATGCATAATTAATCTTGGGTGTAAGTACTCACCTAAATCAAAGAATAAGAATACTGTAAACATAAAACAAAAATTAATTCCTAAAAATCACATAAACAAGAGTTGTATACGCTTCTACTTACTTTCAAAAGCCATAAAAAACTAAAATTTATACTGAGGTGTAGCTGAAGCTAACTTTTGTTACGGTCAATTTAAAAAGTAGTCGGTATCATTCACAATAATAGTGGGTTATAATTGATGGCTGGCGAAACAACTGACAAGGTTTTAAGTGCCAACTGAAAATTTAATTAACCAATATAGAGCTCTTATAAAATTTTGATATCTTCCTCTCATCTTTTTAGGGCTTTCAGATATATAGATGATGGCGAGCTCGGGATAAGTATACTTATTCTATTTGTTAAAAAAAAGTTTAAACAGAACTATCATTTTTTAATGTCAGTTAAATAAACTGCTGCAATTTCAAATCTTAAATATTCTTCAACTAATAAACGTTTATTGATAATTATCCATTATTGAACAAATCCAAACGCACATTCATCAATTAGCATATTTAGAAAATATTTTAGAAATTTTTCAGTGTTATTTTGTAGGTATAGAAATTTGTGATGGCGTCAAGACGGTCTCGTGATTTGGCTAGACAACGCTTTTCGAGCATTCCCGAAAATCTTGTATCTTTTTGTGCGTAGGACTACAGCGAATTGGAAAACACCTGTGATTATTATTTTTTTTTTCGTGTCAAAATAAAATAAATGTAATGCACGTAATAATTCCCGATTTATGTGTTTATAACGTACTATGACGTAGGTAAATGTTTGTTAACGATTGATGTGAGGGGTTTGTAATATGCATATGAATGTAATATGTATTTCATGGGAGAGATTTTTTCTTCGTTCTTGTCGTTATTACCTAGTAGATTTATAATCTTTAACACTATAAAGTTATATAACTTCTTTTAATTTATAAAATGATATGCTAAGATAACAAATATTTTACCTATAATTGTGTAGGCCTTGCCTATAATAATTACAATCCATAAATCCATAAAAATGACATTTTTTATGAATTCTTTATTCTCATATTTATGTTACTTACCTGAATTGTTCAGGGATGTGCATTATTTTTATCCTCAAAAAATTGTAGATTATTACAGGAAGTTTTATTTATTTAGGTGAAGGAATAATATAATAGAGTGGCAATTTTAAAAAAAACTTTCAGTCGATATAACTCATGGACTTCTTATTAACATGATAAAATAATGGTTAAAACAGTATCTACTATAAGTGGGGAATAAGCAAATTGCACTCCAAATTGCGTCCAGTATTTTATGTCACCGAAAACAATTTTTACAGGGCATCAATGATGATGTAGGTATCATATAGGTTTTGGTGTTTTATTTCAGGATGTTGGAAATGGTTTTAAACATTTTTCGAATGATTGGCAATTTGATATACATATTATTGGTCAATGATTAGTATAAAGATTTGAATATTCTTGGGTAATCTTCATTTATGATATTATCCATTGTCAAAAAAATATTTTTTAAAGAGGAATTCCAATCTGATCTAATCTATAACTGATCAGTTGTCAAAAAGTTACTAGATTTAACCAGAATGACAACTTATACCCTGCCAAAAAAGGCATGTTTCCAATATTTTCCCTAGAAATTTGTCCATTGAAGTTGTTGACGATGTTGATTAAAAGTTTAATAAGGTGTTCTTGAAAATGTGGTATAAATGAGAAGCTATAGGGAGAATGTAAATAGAAGCGATAGGTTTGGATCAAATATGAATTGGTGTGGAAAATAACGACAATTAGTAACAATAAATGGATAACATTCGTAAATCATATAATAAACTGTAATTAGTTACCGATATAAAATCCATGTGTTGTTGATTAAGTAGTACTGTTCATATATTTATTTAAAAAAAACGTTCTAAAAATAGCCGCGAAAGATAAAATTAAAGAATAAATGAAGCCTGTAAAATAGACTGATAGATTCATAAGTTATATATCGCGTTTGCGATGCCTTGTATAGGTGTAAAAGGAATTACAAGAAATAGGTAGGCAGTGCGACAATGTCCCCTTCTCTCCACTGTGGAAGATGTAAATGATTTGTTTACCACGATCTTGCCAAGACACCTAAATCTAAATATAAATAAAAGTCCACTCACCTCTGGATACCGCGTTATCACTAATAGAGATCATCCACCGAAAACTCGGCTCGAGATAATGCACTTTACTAACGAGGGTGCAACACTATCGGGGTTGTTATTCGGGCGTATCGAAGCCTGTTGCGCACTCGGAGCTACGGATACAGCCTGCCTCATTCGGCAGCCATGTCAGCTATATGATAAATCTGAATGTCCGTTTCGGCGGCGGTTTCCGCGGTTTTCTGATAGAAACTCGACCCGAAATGCGCGCGAACGTGCCCCAGCACCCTCGGTCGACACTTTCCTTCGGACAATTCGGCCTGTTCGGCGCGTTTTCGCCACTAAATCGTCGCGACAAGATGTTGTTTTTCACGATTCTCAGAAAGAAATTTCTGTGGGATGCGGAGCGAATGCCAAATAACGAGGGGGCATGCGCCGAGATCGAGGCCTCGCCTCGCCGTCGAACTCGAACGGAACAGGAGTGGACTGGCGGCCGGGGGCGTGGGTGTTTTTGTGGAGGATGCGGAAAAATGCCGCGTCTGTGGGCTTCTCTCTGAATCTGAAATGCCGCAGTTGTGTAAATCTAACGGTCCGAGTCGGTACGAGATATTAATGTTGCCGAATTAACATATGGTATTTTCACCTCAAAGAATTACCTCTTAAACCGGGATAATATATGCATTATTATCGAATGGACACAATAAAATATGAATAATAAATCCTCTTTCTTATAATCCTTTAATTTATCGACATTACTATTTTTTCGATTAATTTTATTGCCATTTACTTTATTCATAAACTATTGGATTAACATTTAATTACTCCAAAGTAAAACTCTAAACTCTAAACATATTTACTTCTTTTCTCTTCTATATTTTCCTAAAACACCTCATTCGATGGAGAGACACGACAGGCTGCATGGAGTAATTCATTCCATTCAAATAATTCATGGAAACACCTTCACAAGCAAGGGAAACCAAGTTCTGGGCTATGGACCGTGACAAGCTCAGCAAAAAGCTTGGGCTGCTCATAGGACACTTAGCACTCAGAGCACACATATACCGACTCAAAATAGTTAGAGCAAAAATCGTGTAGTCTGGGGAAGCTGACGAGGGCAGCATACACAATACACATACTGTGTCACTATAAACTGTCCTGCACTATCCTTATAAATAAAACCTGAGGAAGGACGTTCCTATAGATCCAAAGATCTCGATAAAACAAGGACATCAGAACAAAACTGCTGAGGTTCGCTATTACTTGCGACTTCTGTCAGAATCAGTAACTAAGAAACTGCGGGAATAAACTACAGAGGATACTTAGATTAGATCTAGATGGTCACAGGGCTGAAATAACCCTCCCGCAAATAACAACAACAAAAACTTGTATTTTCCTAGAGACTTTTTCTTTTAATTTTCATTTCTTAATCTTCAAATTTAAGTTATGGCTTTTTTTGGTTTCCAACATTTTCTAAACTAAATAAAAACACAAAAAACAATGTGAAGTTCATATGACTTCAAAATATTTACTTACAAAACCACATGCGATTTTTCCTAAAATTCTTAATTCGAACATAACACTGAGGATAGTAGGTAAAGAAAATGGGTCGATCCGTCCCTGTCTCTCCTCACGATACCAGCCCGCTTTTTAGCTCCATTCATATGTTTTGAAACGAGTGAACCTTACCCAGCTTACTTATACGGAATTAGACACGAACAAATAGATGAATGAATGAAATGTGTTCTTTTTAACATCTGCTATGATAAAATACCGGAAGTGAAGAACCGGAAGCACGTAGGCTTGACCTCCTTGGATGAATCAACCCTCATTCATAAAATTGGGAGTCGGAGGGGTTGTAAGTTAATTCACTGGTTTACGTCGAGTTACTATAAAATGCACGCTGCGTGCATTTCGCTGGTTTTTATTAATGGGTCCTTTAGAACGTAATTGTAGGAAAGGAAGTAGCCGTAAATAATAACTTTTTGGGTCTTGGGCGGTTTAGATGGTTAATATTTTTGGAATATAGTTCATTATGAATGTTATGTAGAGAATTTTAGATTTTTTACATTTTTACTGTTTTGAAAAATTTTCAACGTATACAAGAGTATTATAGAAGAAGATGCCTCTTAAAGCATGCCATTTTCTGATGCGTTTGATCGAGTTTTTTTATGAGGAAAAGTCATCAATAATAAATTATTATGTATATGAACCTATGTTTATGTTTTAACAAATATATGGTTCACACAGAGCTGCATATAGAGGTGCTATTTTTTAAAATTTCGCACTATAATATGGACTTAAAAAGGCATCAAGAATACAGTAATCTAATTATTCAGAACAGAAGAGGGGTATAATTACTTCAATATTACTAAAAAATTGTTATAAAATAATTCAAAAATTTAATCCAAAAGTTATTGGTAGTGGTTGCAATATAAAATGCCATGCATATTATGGCAAATTGCTCATATTATAAATTGATTACATGAGTTAATAATGGTTAATTCGTGAAGCACGTTTTCCCAAATCTATATTAGGTATGCATGTTTTTCAATGCGATTAATAAAACTAGAATTTACAAAAATTCTGAAAAGCATCATCTTAATACCTGCACATTTTATTTATTTTAGTAGTCAATAGAGTGATTTTACATTAAGTATTAAATATCAATTTATTGGGATTTCCCAATTAATAATTTGAAAGATTTTTTATTATTAGAATCACACTTTAGTTGGCAAAGTCAAATCGTTCCTCCCTTGTCTCGCCCCACCATGCAGTAGGTATGTCCTTTACATTACCTCGGCGAGGAAAGCTCGCCGTGGGCAGTTTAGGGGTGGAAAATTGCGTGGGCGAGGGGCTTGGCCTAGACCCACGCTTTTCACGGCCGTTTCCACGACGACCGACAATACGCAAAGCTGCACGGCGCAATAGCGTTTTTGTTTAACGTTTTTTTATTCCAGGTAAAACGAAGGGAATTATTCGAAGCTGAGAATTGCTTTGACGTCAAAAGTGCAGGAGATCAAACAAAATTGCTCAAAGGTAGAGTTGATGAAAGTGTGCTATAAAGCTAGTTTTCAACTAATTTCGTTGTAATGGGAAATGTTTTAACCCTCGGAAACTAAAAGTCGTTTAACTTTACCCGCGCAATATCAACGCCTATGCACGGCAATATGCAAAGTTGTTAACAGAACTGAGAGAATAACCTACGCAGCGAAGTTGATTTTTAAATTTTTATGGCCCAGACTTCCGTTGTGCCAGCGTCGTATCACACACGGAATATTTTTTTAGTTCATTCGATATTATCAAGGCCGCACTCAGTGTTGCAGTCTTGGATTTTTAGGGAATTGTTGTGGAATTGGAATTCTCTCGTAGCGCGGTAATATCTCGGGACAGAACTTATGAAAAGTTTTATCAATTTTTCATTAATTTTAACATCTAATATCTGTGGCTTGGTACGAGAAGTGCATATGCCAGTTTATGTGAAATTGAGATAATCACTTTTAAAGTTTTTGAAATCCATTTGTAAATCGTTAATAAATGAAAGTTTCTGGGTGGACTTTTAATATAAAACACGCTTAACAGTTTTTAGTAATTTATTTATTTATATAAATAAACATCAACTTCAAACACTATGTACGGTTCAGCCAGTAATCCTATTAGTTACCATGACAGAAAGATCCCAAAAAATAAAACGCATTAACCTATAAAGTATTCATATTGTTACTTGGACAGAAATTTGTTTTATAAATACTGTCAATCGATAAAAAAGGACCACATGTATGCAATAAACGACGGTGAAATTCGTAGAATCTGTTGGACATTTTCAAACTTTACAAAATTTGAAATAATTTCTTAAGTTCAACCATTAGCGCCCAGTCGGTTTTTTGCAAGTCATCTCTAAAGTAGTCCTTGCAAGCGTCTATAGATTGTCGAGATATCTGAAAAAGAAATTCAGCCTTATAGTTAAAAATGAATGCAGGGAAATAGCTCCAAAACCCGGACGAATAATGCAGCTAACGTAAACGGGATCAATGAATATTTAGGTCAAAAGAGATCCTGTATATGTTCTAGAATAATTCAAGCCGCTGGATATCGGTGTATAGATAATTTAGCAGATAAAACTTGATATAAGAGATAATTACGTAATTTATTTCAATAATAAGAACGCATAAGCAAACAATTTTCATTCATATTCCATACAACCTGAAGGGTCAACAACACCGAGTAGAATTTTCCGGAAAACCCTGGATGCACTCGTTTCTTGCTAAAGTATGTCAGTTCTCGATCAATAAAATATTATAGAGCGTTATACTCAATGGAAGGGTTTATTCATACGTCGGCAGTGAATGGTGAACATGAATGAATCTCAATTAGCTATTTTTGCAAACGTGCATGAAAGAAGAAAACAAGTTATCGCCGGAACATTTTATAGGGAACATTTTGGCATAATAAAATCTCATTGTCAACTTCAATTCCTATCCCAATTGCATTAATTAGACACATTACCTTACTGACGAGGAAATCCGTTTCATCAAAATGTCTACCGAACATCTTGGGCGACTCACCAGGTACCGGTTCAATTTTTATGCAAACCTCCATTCCTTTTCGGGCGCTATCAATATTTTTGTGGTTACTTTCTATGCTAGTAACAACGCCAAGATCCACAAACTAAAATAAACGAAATTATTTTACTGTAGCTCTTATGGGAAGCTTGTAACTAACCTCTTTGCTGGGAACACAAATAGGAGTTCCTTCTTTCACGATGCCAGCCTCAATCATGACGCCAACAACGATAGGATCACGCGAGTTGAACACAAACTGGGGTAGTATCTTAATTTTACAAGGGAACACTGCGATATGTTTGAATTCCTCGCGTTTTCTTTGCTTCAGCTCCTCCCTGTACGCCATGAATTTGTCGAAAAGATGGTAAATAATGTCAGCTTGGAAGATCCGTACGCCTAAGCTGTCAGCTAGTTCTTGAGCATCGCGCTCTATTTTCACATCGAAGGCTAAGATGGTAGCGTATCTGTATAAAAAATTAGTTACTAAACATCACATTGTTCTTATTGAGATGCTAAAAGAATCATTCTTATGAAATGTACCGATTGCACAAAAGATAAATGATAAATCATATATGACTTACTGGCTTTCATGTTCTAACATGATAGAGGCTTTCATTACATCCTTCTTAACAACTGGACCAATCCTGATTCCAGAATACTGTAAAAAAATACGTACGTAAATTTTATGGATTATTAGGGGCCAATTTCTGGTTAAATGTAATATTGGTTATGCTTTTACAGTACTTTCTTCAACTTGTCTGAAGTATTTTTTCTTCATTTTTTTTTTAAATGTTTCACAGCATTAACACAAAAGAGTTAACTTTTTTACCGCTGGGACATGTTTCATTCGAAACCGTATGGAAAGTAGAAATTGAAATTAATTCAGCTAGTTTTTAACGAATATCCTTTCTTACTTCCTGATTATATTCAGTTGGTAAGTAAGTACGGTACAGGCCCTTTTACGGCAACCGTGCATCGGATGAAAGAAGCAACAATAAAGTTAGTGAATCACTGAATAGGATATACGGGTCGGCGTTGTCACGAGATCACGTATAAGGATATGATAGAATAGACGGATGTGTCGTTTTACTAGGAAACAACCAAGAACGGAAACGGTTGCCACACATGGGCGTAAGAATTTAATTTTAAACTGATTAGTTTAATTCATTTGAAAATTGCAACGATTTTCATCGGCTGGTTACAACGTATTCAACGAATTTTGATTAAACTTTTAACGGTAACATTTCTCTGTGCATTCGTTGAAAATAAATTTAAATGCCGGAATGTTAATTATCATATAACCCTTCTATCGATAAAGCGCTTTGAATCTCGTTGAAACGATTTAATTAGTACTGTAATATCCGGATGATTTGTAAACAACAAAGAGAAATCCCATCTAAAACGGGATTAATTTCATTTCCGAAAATGAAGCGTACAACAGAGAAACTAGACGTTTTTCCAATTGGACGAATACTGCGTGGGTTTATGCACCTGCGCAAGTTCTATCGATTCGCCCTCATTTCGCTCGACCTCCCGGCATGAATGGACCAGCGTAGGATGAATTGAAAACAAAACATAATTGATATTGGCACGACCTCTGATACTAACAAGGATCGATCGATCGAGTTACTAGAGCCGCAAGGCAAGGGTGGGTGAGAAGACTCAACAAACGAGAAAAATAAAAGGGATTTATCTATATTAGCCAGGAGTCTCTTAGCCCTTAACTAAACTACAGACACCCAATTTTAGGACACTGATACCGACACGGAGTCTACCAGACTCCTACTTGAAAAATTGATTTTTCCTCATTCCTATGATGTTCTCACTTTTTGTATTTCATCTAATTAAAGACGAGTAACTTCAATAATAACCATTTAAAAAATTACCAATTTTTGGTTAATAATAAAGTTCACAAGTAAGCGGGTGTCCGGCACATTATGTGTTAAGGCATATTATGTGTTAAGCTACATTTTTAGTCGTAATCGAAATGTATGTTATACTTATTGTAGAAAGAGGCTAATTGGCACTTTTGATTTCTAATGTTGATCGGTTTTTTCTTAAAAAATTATGAGGTCATGGAAGTAAGATATTTAAAAAAATATAGTTCTTTCGATCATAGCTACCAAAAATTTTCCGTTTGTTATATTAACCTTTCTCATTTTTCTGAAACATTCAACCTAAGCTATATTGCAACAGTTTCACAATTCTAAAATTTTAAGCGGGAACGTCGATTGCTTTATCATTTTTTGATAAACACTTCCGAGTAGGATATGATTAGAGACGAAATGCAACTTTTACACATTCTATCGTCAATGAAAAATAAATAATTTGTACACAGCATTTTAAAGTATTAAAATATTTTTTCTGTTAGTGATAAAAAAATTCTGATTAAGGACTTACCGGTATCTTACTAGTTCTCAAAAATTCAAGCAGCGCTTCCAAAGAACCTAATGTCGATGCTTGAACATAAACGCCTCTATCAGCTAGTTTAATTTTCGAAAGGGCCGATTTTAGTTCCCTAGAGACTTCTTCTGTAATAATTTCAACTTCATCTGGCTTGTTGGCAATGTACAAATTCAACCCAGCTATAGCTTTTTCTAATTCTTTAGCGGCTATTTTGACACCTTGTGCTGCTTTTATTTCCTTGTATTCTATGTAAGCATTCTGAAAGCGATATGACATGATTTAATAAACTATCAATTGCAAATGGTTTGGCTTCATTAAGTAATTAAAATTACACTTTACTATCTGGAAAATCATATACCTTAACACGCAATTCTTTCATTGGTTGCGGCATCAATAACGACCTAATCTGTGTTACAATGGGCCCTTCGGTTCCTGCACACAACATGGTATCACCTTCTCTTAAAGTACCGTTAACTAGAATGACATCGATGGTGGTACCAAGACCAGATATAGCTTTGACTTCTAACACAGTGGCTTGCAATTCATCGGAGTACATTAAACGTTTTGTTAATTTACTTTGGCAAAATTCTACAATAAGAGCCAAAAGATTACCCATCCCTTCCCCAGTAATTGCACTTGTAGGCACCAATGAAACATAGCTGCGGATATCGGGATTCTCGTAAAATAAGGCAGCATTTAAACCTGTAAATGTTATTATCAGAATTATTTTTATTCGCGTATTCGATTCTAATACTAACCTTGTTCGGCAAATTGTACAATAACTTCTTTCGTTCTCTGTTCAAATTCCAACTGTGTATTTTGAGCCTGCGCTTTTAAAATATCCCTAATATCCTTCCTGCTTATTGTCTGCCAATCGTAAAGTCTATCAATTTTATTCAATGCTACAATAAACGGGGTTTTCTTGGTTTTAAGTAAATTTATCGATTCAAGAGTTTGAGGCTCTAAACCATGCATAATATCTACGACTAAGATTGCAATATCACATAAGGAAGAACCTCGACTTCTAAGATTTGAAAAAGATTCGTGACCAGGAGTATCAATAATCAGAAGACCTGGTATTTTTAGATCTATTTCATTTGCCTAAAAAACATAAACAGTCTAGTAAAAGTTATATTTCATAAATGTTAACATTACCCCTTTGACTATCTTGATTTGTTCTTTGATAGCATCAATAGGGACATTTGTAGCACCGATCTGTTGTGTAATACCACCAGCTTCACCATCTTGGACGTTAGTTCGTCTCAATTTATCAAGAATCTTTGTTTTCCCGGTATCTACATGACCAAGGACACAAACAATAGCTGCTCTTAAATTATCTGGCGATTTATTTTTTTCAGCATTTTCCTTCCTTAGCTAAAATTTAAAAAATCGTTAAATTGCTTTTAATACAAAGAACATTTTTTTTACCTTAATTCTTTCTATAGCTTTATCACGAGCCTTTTCTGCTACACTTCTACCATCTTCGTCCTCAGATTCTGAATCACTTTCATTCTTATCACTGTCGCTATCTTCTTCCTCTGAACTCGTTTCATCTTCATCTTCGTCGCCTTTTCCTGAAGCTGGTGCAACTTTCTTTTCTTTCGACGACTCGATGTTAGTTTCAGATAGAGCTATAAAAAGAAGAATCTGTATTTCCGTACTTAATGATTGCTTATTAATTATTTACCAGTATCTACTGATGTTTCTTGTGATTCTTCTCCTTCATCTGATGAGGAAGCATCCCAAGCTTCTTTAACATCCTCCTCTTCTTCTTCCTTAGGCATTTCTTGGACAGGCTCATTTATCTCTTCTTTAACAGGCTCTACTATTTCAGGTTGAGGCTCTTCAGATGTACTTTTCTCAACTAGATGTTATAATTTTGTTGATATAAAAAATGAAATTAAATAATAGATCAATTTTTTTTTCTTACCAGGTGCTTGATCCTTTTTCTGTTTACTTGGACGAACTCTGGTACCTGGTCGAGGTTTACGTTCTCCTACATCAGGCAATTCCACTCCTTGAGCTTTTAAATTATCTATCATAGCTTGCGCTCTTGCTCTATCAGCCTTAAAAATAACTTATGAGTTTTTTAATAAGTAATTTGCATTAAATTTACCTTCTGTTTGGCAGTCAAAAGTTTTCCTTCAGCCTTTAATCTTTCTTTACGTTCCTTTTCCTTTTGCTTCTTCTTCTCTTTTTTCTCTTTTTCTAATCTAATCGCCTCGAGCCTAGCATTTTCTGCTTCCTCTTCTCTTTTAAGCCTTTCCTCTGCTTCCTTCTTTTGCTTTTCCTCTTCTTCCTTCAATTTCTTAAGAGCTTCTTGCATAGCAGCGATGGTCTTTTTACCAGGCCCTGTAATATTAATTTTTAGTTTTTATTATAAAAGTGTATTAATTAAGTACCTTTTTTAGGATCCTTTTCTTTTACTTCTTCTTCTTCTTTCCCTCCTTTCTTTTTCTTGTTTTTCTTGCTTTTTTTCTCAGCATCTTGGTCATTATCATCTTTTTCTTCAGTTATCGCAACATCTTCAGTAGATTTGTTATCATCGACAGGCTCAGCAAGAGTTTCTTTGACTCCGTCTTGTTTCTTTGATGCCATTTTCTTCTGCTTTTCACGTTCCTTTTTTTCTTTCTTTTTTTGAGCAGCTGTTTTAACAGTACCCAAAGATTCTACTTCATCACTTTCTTTTTCTTCTTTAGGTTTAGTTTTTTCTTTCTTGTTCTCAGGTTGTTTTTCTTCGTTGGAGTCTTTCTGAAGTGTTCCCCCACCAGAGTATTCCATTTCCAATTCGGCTAATACCTTCTCTATTTCATCATCACTGTCATCACGTTTTTTACCTTTCCTTTTCCCTTTTTTACCACCCTCTTTAGTAGTCCTATTTTCATCACTAGGTTTCTTTTTACTATCTTTTTTAGCCGGTTTAGATTCAGTATCACTTTCTTCGTCATTAATCAGTTTCGAATCATTATCGGAATCTTCATCATCCACTTGTAGTAGTGCAAAAGATGTTTTAACATTAGAAATTATATCGGGTTCCGATTCATCTGAATCTTCCTTTTCTTTCTTACTTTTGGTTTTCTTATCATCTTGTTTAGTCTCCTTTACTGAATGAGGTCTAAAATTATTGATAGAATGAAGTTAACCTGTTTCTCAACGAGCGATTTACTTACTTGGCTGACTTGAAGTTTTTAGTTTGAGGTTTTTCAATTAAATCGTTGGTACTATTTTCTACGTCGGAATCGCTAAAATGAATACTCTTTTCATTATCAACATATCGTTGAAATGGTAGTACTCACCTTTCTTCACCTGCTCCTTTCCTAATTTTCTTAGATTTACCCATATTATACTTCTATTAATATTACTGTTTAGATCTAGAATTTCTGTATATATTCTCATAAGTGTATACTTTGTTTAAAAATAAATATTTCTTAACAAACTGCTATAAGAGAATTAAATAAAATTCACCACATGTACAAAACACGTCCAAAAATTTTCTTGACATTTGCTTCTTCTATTTGACTTTGACATTAAAAAAGTCAAATGTCAACTGTCTTGCCAAAATTAGATGTCGTTTGTACTCGAAGTATTTATTGTTGCCTATATATTGGCGGCTCAATTTGAAAATATTATTTCCCTTCCTTATAAAAGGATCGAATGAGATTTAGGATTAACCAGGAATAGGGTATAATTTTTAAAGGTATTTTTAGAGTTATAGAGTAGAAAATGTAAAATGCATAATTTGGTACAATGCTACAATGTTCATTTATTCAAAGAACTGAAAACTACATATGAAAGTGTTACACAAAATATCATAATAAATTTTAAATCAGATGGTCTATAATCCGAATGCTTCACTCGTTAGGCCAGCCTAAAAAGGATAAAAATTTCAGTACATAAATACAAATAAGAATATAAGAAAGACTTCTATTGTGGATAGAGTTATAAATATATAGATAACTTGGTGTTGGATAAATTCACCTTAAGTATTTTTTAATTATACATTTATCCCATACCTTTTTTCCTTCGATCATAGCACAAGTCGCCGCATTCAAAGCTGTTATACAGTGATCAGCATCAACCTTGACTGAATTGACAAAAAAATAACATATAGAATAAAAAAGAGTAACCTATTATTGGAATAATTACCTATCTTTTTACATTCATTAACGACTCCAACCAATGTTTCGTACATTTTAGGATCATCATCTTTAATTCGTCCCATTAAATTCATCATTTGTTCTTCATTCATAGTACCGTCTTCATTTTGCTAACAAATAAATGTTTTAGTGAATGAAACAATGAATAAATGAATGGAAGAATTGACACGAGATAGGTTCCTTAAAACAAAGATGTAGGTACTTACTATTTTGAATTTTTTGTGTACACAGGATATCATGCATTTTCCTTCGTGAGTTGTTGGAATTTGATGAGCCATAAGCTGAGCAACATCCTCTAAAAATATAAAAAAATATAAATCTTTTCTATACATTTGTAATACTACAAATTTACCTGTGGAAGCATGCGTTTCTTCAATACACATCTCACCGTATTTAGTTACTTCCTCCATAAATTTTCTTATAATTTCCGGGCTAATCTAAAAGAATATTAATAAAATTAAAAAATTAAGAGACATCTGATTTGATGCTTTCGAGTTAAAAATAACGAAGATCAAATTATTTATAAATGAGTTTGATGTTTTAATATAGTATTTTAAAATTTGTGATTACCTATAGGTAATCACAATACTTACAGCAGATGCCCAAGTAAAACACAAAATGAAGACAACTAAATATTTCATTTTTATCTTTTTTCACTTTACAATGTATCAAATCGACAAACAAATCTTCTCTGTTTGTATTGGGACAAATCCTGACTTTATATAGTAATTTTCGTTACCTCCGTAACTATTATTAATATCCGTATCCATTATTTATAATGGTTTTTTATTCCTTGAATTAATGTTCTCAGTACATGTATGAAACTCATTGGTTTTTAATAAATACTTTACGGACTCTGACTACATTTTTCGAATAATGAAAATTCATAATTAAAAGGGAGCTACATGAAATTTGTCTGAATGTTTGCTAATTTTAAAAGTTTTGTATTGTTAACATCATCTAACGTTGCATTAAAAAATCATTTGCATTTGGCATTACCTACATAATTCTAACTCAATTAAATGATTAATTCAAAGAGATTTTTTAATTTTTTTAATTTTTCTAAGGAATGTTTTAATTTATTCTTTATTTTCTGAATTGAGTTGTTTAAAGTAACTCGTAGGAAAAATTTGTTTATAAAAACGGGAAAAACAGTTTTGCCTTTGTAATTAGTACATATTATGCCCTGACTAGCTGATTGTTATAATTTACTTTATCTTATCTATTAAATAAACTCATTTAAATTGCTACCTTTTTACTATCTACTTTCTAATTGCTACTCATTGCTACTGGTGCCATTAGTTAGGTACACCTTAATATACTTATACCCCCTATTTATGTTAATTGGTACAGTTTGCATAATTGGCTATTGGTTTTTACGCATTTAAGTTAATCTAAGATATGCTGGGACCAAAAGTTGATGTCCGTTTTTGGATTGTCCATTGTGCAATCATTTTTATTACATTACTCATAATATGGGCGATATTATCGATAAGAAGCTATTTTCACTTAAGGGCAATTCATACGCCACCGGGAAATTTTATTTTTGGTCATATCTTTGATATTTTAGACAAAGAAAGTAAGTAGAAGTATTTGGTTGCTATAATTTTTTCCTTAATTTTTATTTTAGTAGAGTAGTTTATATGCTTTAAATTTTAGACCAGTTAACGAAATTTACTAAGTACGCCATAAAATACGATGGTATTTTTAAAATAAACGTTCCTCCAATGAAAGCATCGGTAATTTTAGCTGATCCGGAATTAATTAAAATTTTAACAACTGCACAACTGGATAAATCTAGAGATTACTTATTTTTAAAAAACTGGATAGGACAAGGAGTTTTAAGTGTTTCAGGTATGTAAAAAAGCAATTCCAATAAACTGCGATACTTTTACACCGTTTTGGATGGTAATTTGTTTTAGTTAAATATTGGAAACGGCAGAGAAACATGTTAACCCCTCATTTCAATCGATTGTCTCAAATGGCAAATTTTCTCCAAATATTTGAGAAACATGGAGATGAATTAGTAGCACAATTAGAAGGCAAATTGGATGAAAACATAGAAATTTTGCCATTAATGAAATGGTTTGCAATTAACTCGTTTTGTGGTAACTCAGGATTAACTTTTTTTGGTTAAAGTAAATTCAATCGTGCATATTTTAAGACACCGCCTTTGGAGATTCAACGATTTTTCACGAATTTCGCAATCGTAATAAATATTTGGAAAATGTCGAAAAGCTTCTAAAAATTACCATAGATCGTTCGACGTCAATGAAAAGGATCGACTTTTGGTATAAATTTACCGAAAGTTTTAAGCAGGAATGGCAAGCTTTAAATACTATTAACAATTTTTTCGAAGAAGTCGTAAAGGAAAGACTGGAACAATATAACGAGAATAATTATAATATGGAAGAATATGGGAACTTCTTGGATATGTTGTTAAAACGCCAAAAGGAATATGGTCTTACAATCGAGTATATTAGAAATGAAATAAATACATTCCTATTTGCAGTAAGTTTTTAGTTAAATTTTTAGACACTTATTACTTTGTCAGATTAAATTGTTTAATTAGACGAATTAATAAGTAATATTGTGATTGGTGTCTATGTTTAAATATTATGTATATCATAAACAGGGAGATAATTCATGCATGCCTATTTTTATTAGCCACTTATTCAATTTTTCATACCTGTGTAATATTTTCATCACGAAAATTACTTTCAGAATGGTTTAAATTTTCTCGTTGCTGATAAGTTTGATAAGCCGTTTCTTTCTCAATAACTGGATATTTTAATTCTGTAAAATTCGCCTCTGGATATGCTACTCTATTTTTGATAATAAAATCATCGCTGTATTGGCTTTTTTTGAAAAAGTAACTTTTTTTTCTTTCTAATTTTTTCGCCAATTTTGTAACATTTTCTGCGAAAATTACATTTGCTGAAATAATAACTATACACAGAATGATCTTCATTTTAGAAACTGATGATTCTGATGAATAGAATAATATAATATTTCTTTGGAAAATTATTTTAAACGTTTAAATAAGGAAGTTGAGTTAAGTGTTTAGTTACACTGAAAAATAGGTTACGTTGAACCTATACAATTTTATTTTATCATTGCAAATTACATATCTTTTCGAGTTATGAGTAACAATATGAACCTTCTGTTAGTGTAGCACATAGTCAAAAATCATTAACCTCTATTATATTAATGCGAGTGGGCCATCATAGCCGCCAAGTAGGTTGTAAAATAGTGGCTATTTGACAAGGAATCCTTGTTAATTTTGCTCTTTATTGTTCTAATTGTAAATGCTTTAGTACAAGAACATACCATATAGGTACTATAGTAAAGAAAAGAAACATATTTATTTTTATAATTACCTAAAAGCTTTCCTTATTTAAAAAAAATATTTATATGTTTTTAAAGGGTCACGATACAACTTCCAATGGGCTAGCATTTACTGTATACGCTTTATCCAAAAATCCAAATATTCAGGTAAAAATTTTCTTATAAATTATTCTGTATACACTTTTTTTACATGGATGATTCCTTTGCAGGATAAAATTTTAGACGAGCAAAGCCGTATATTAGGTGATAAAGTAACAGTCACTTATTCAGATTTACAGCAGATGAAATATTTGGAATCGGTTATAAATGAAACTTTGAGAATGTATCCGCCCGTTCCACTAATTGGTAGAAAAGTTACTAAAAGCATGAATTTAGGTAAATGCAACTTGTTTAATTTTATTATTGATTAAAGACACTCTATATTTTAGCCGGGAAATACTATTTAGAGAAAAATCAAAATGTTGGTATTTTCCTTTATGGATATCATCACAATCCCAAGTATTTTCCTGAGCCAGAAAAGTTCAAACCGGAAAGATTTTTGAATGGTAATGCATCTAGTTCATTTATGTCTTTTAGTTATGGTCCAAGGATTTGCATAGGTAAAATTTGTCCAATGTTGAAAGCTGTAAAAATTTAACATTTTGTCTTTTTGTGAAAAATTTAGCAAAAAAATTCGCCATGTTAGAAATGAAGAGTTGTATTTCGAAATTGGTAAGAAAATTTCACATTCTTCCAACGAAGCCTGAGGAGAATATTCATGTGTACGGTAATGTGGTATTAAGAACTGTAAAGCCAATCAGAGTTTCGTTAAAAAAACGATTTTAATAGAAATATTTCAGCTAGTTTTAGTTAATGCCCATAATTGTTAGAATTATTTTTGTCAGTTTTTGGCCAGTTATAGATAGTAAATCGTTGAAAGATTTATGAAATAAAACGAATATAAATTAGTTGTGAATCTTGTTCATCATTGCTCTGGATTACAATTAACTAAATATATTACAAAACACTCAAAAACACTTAATTCCTATTATAAATTAGTAGAATCACAGGAATTTTATGCTTTAAGCAAATGCTTCCTGGGCTCCAGTTTGACTTTGAAACCTTCGGCTCTCTTCAAGATAATATCAGCTTGAAGTTTGAAGTCTTCCTCGCCTAGGTTAGATTTAACTCTGTAGTTTCTCAAGATGGTTGAAAGCAGAATTTTCAGTTTCAACATAGCGTATTTACGACCTAGATGAAAAAAAAAACCATATTAATTGTATATTCACTTAGCAAACTCATGCCTTTAACTGACCGACACAACTCCTGGGTCCAGCTGAGAATGGAATGAAGGAGTAGTAGTGCCTGTTAGCCGAACGTTCTGGCAAGAAATTGTCAGGGTCAAACTTCTCAGGGTTGGGGTAAGTGTCAGCATCACGGTGAATTTTGAAGGTTCCAACGATGATAGTGGCACCAGAAGGTAAAGTGTAGTCACCAGAAGCTTAAAATCAATACAATGTAATTTTCGGTTTTGTTAGTTGCGTTACTTTCATTACCTAATTTGACATCCTGTTTGAGTTGTCTAGCGATAATCGGCACTGGTGGGTACAAACGAAGAGTTTCCATCAAGCATCTTTCCAAGTATTTCATTTCTAAAGTATCGGCGAAGGTTGCAGGTCTGTCGGAGTCTCCAAAGATTTCATCAATTTCTTGAATAACTCTGTCTTGAATGTCTTGATGAACACCCATCATTGAAAGGAAGAAACTGCTACCAGCAGCAGTGGTATCGTGACCTTCGAACATAATGGTGTCTACTTGTTCCTTGATCTCTTCATCGTTAATGACAACACCGTTTTGGGATGCTTCAATTAACAAGTCCAAGAAGGCCATTCTCTTCTTTTCACCTACATCATCATCAACGTCCAAATCATCTTTAAGTCCGACGGATTGTCCGTAGGAAAGACCTTCGACGACTGTTTTAGAAGCGACGTTCTTTTCGTATTTTTGAGTTTTAGCATCTTCGGGTACTTCAGCAGTTGATCCACGGATTCCTAAGATTTATAAAAATTATGCATATCGGTCAATTGTTAGCCTAGTGATTAAATTACCTTTTTCGAAATCTGCTCTCTTCTTTTTGATTACCTTCCTGGTCAAGCTGTGAATAGTGTTGATTAATCCCTTTTGGTTCGTGGCGTGTTTTGTTAAATTGAAGAGGATGTCAGGTCTGAGCCAAATCTTGGTGTGACGAATGTGCAAAATGTCGCACATTTTCATTACGGCTAAAGCGTAGTCGTATCCGCTCTTGTCTTGAGTTTTCTTGCTCACTCCCATGGCAGTTTCCAATAAAATTTCAACAGTAGCTTCGGACATGTAATCGTGGCAATCGAATTCGTTTCCTATTTCTTTCTTCAATTTTTGAACGACTTCCCTGGAGTTGGCGTTGAATAAGTCGATGAAAGATTTGAGTACGTTCAAATGGAAAGTGGGAGCAATGAGTTTCCTGTGAGCCCTCCATTTTTGACCGGTGGAGATGAGGAGACCGTCGCCCAACCATGGTTTGAAGAATCTGTATTCACTGGCCTTGTCGATGTGCACGTGACTGCTGAGAATGATTTCTACATCTCTTGGGTCAATTAAGAAAATCAAGAGTTTTGGTCCGGCCCAAAATTTGACAATTTTACCGAAGTCGAATGATCTTCTGTACATAGTTTTGAAAATTTCTGAAAACGAAATTTCAATTAAATAAACCGTAGTCATTTTTCAATAACATTCGCTTAGTTTAGTCTTGTGATTAAACGTTTTTTTCAAAGACAACTTCTAAAAAACCTTGAACTTCGTAAGACATACTGGATGTTAATATTTTCGCCATTTACGGAAAATGATGTCGCCTGACCCCGTAATCTTATTTTTGTCCATTAAAATGCGCATAAAACTAAAGAAACATTGTATTCGTTGCACAATAATACCCAGTTAACCTTAGGTATAGTTCTGATTTAGAAGATATACTTAAATAAAAACAAGTGATTACAACTACATAAATGTATCACTGTATACCCGCTATTAAAGTATCTACCAGTTTTTTTTTAAATAGTGGGGTTATTAAATTTGTATTAGATTTACAGTTAATATTTTTATAATATAGTAAAAGGTCATACCATGTGAGCTTCCAACAAAGTCCAATGCATTTCCTATGATCGGGTAACCTTCAGGACCGGGGATTTTGCTTGCCAATTCAAGTAAGTGGCGACGGGAAATCTTCCAGTAGGCATAGAATAAGGCGAGAGCCGGTAGGAGCAGAAAGTAAAAAACACTGCTTGCAGATACGACTGCATTTTGACTGATTTGATCGGGACCTACAGTTGCCGTCATTTTGCTAAAGAATTAAACAAATGATTAACTTAAAAGATGCCCATTTAATGCGAATTTACTGCAATATTTTTTTTTTCAAATGAAAATTGAATATAAAATAAATATCAAAACTCACTAAGAAAGATTTTTACACTAATTCACATACGAATTTATTTGAAATAAATCGTAAACTATGTTAAATTTAAGTATCTACTTATCCCCTTAGCTCCAAAAGAACTGACTGGAATATTGCAATTCAATTAATATTTATTTGTCAGTAAATGAATTAAAAATGTAGGGTCATAACCTGCATTCTCATTTATTGATTCATGAATTTTAATGCCCTATTGTTTGTTCTGTCCCAAAAAACATCAAGCTCAAAATGCAAATAATTAAAAAAGAAATTAACAAAGTTTTACATATCATTAATATCCCTGTAAACATCTAGTATGGTAAAACTTAGAAGAACTAACTATTATGTTAAATTGATATTACAATTTAATATTTGTTTGAGTTTTGATTTTATTACTTACGCTTAAATCTTATTATTAGTTCACTAATATAAGTGCACTATATGTGTTTGTACTTACCTTTTTGAAACGCAACCTCAAACTAATGACACTGTGAAGATCTCCTTTCTTTTTATACTATTTATACCAGGTTATACAATTTGACGCAAAATGAAATAGCAACCATTTAAAATTCATGAAACATAAAAACAATAGTTAGGGTCAAGCTAGGCAAATGTAAATTACTTGTCGGTTACGCACAAAATAATCGAGGGTTGAACATATAGGAAATTATAACATCTATTATCATATTTTTTTATTAACAGATTAATTCATTATCATCTAGATTAAATTTGTCTTGTATTAATAGCCTTATATCTAAGGGTACGTTGAAAAGTCATCCAAAGATTAGAGTTAAACCTGGATAAATTAGAAAAATGCCCACTTAATAAGTAGAAGCTTACTGGTAAATTAAGTAAGTATACTCTTAATTGACTGGCTGATTTATCTTCCTCGGACTGTATTAAAATATTACAAAGAGATAGAGAAAAGGTGTTGCTTTGCTTAAGCTGGATTTTTAGATCTGCTCTGCATTTGTAATTGAAAACAACAGAAATTTGAATTATAAAATGCGTTCTATCAAATGAGTCAATTTAGAATTAATTTCTGTAACGGCTATAACAGTAAATTCATACATTTTTCATTCCATCTAAACTTAATTTCTCGATTGATTGCGAAAATGACAGTTCTTAGAATAATATTTGTTCTGAATGATAAACTATAACTAAGAATTTTTTACCTATCCGAATTTAATTATTAATTATTGGCATTTGAATGTCAAATAATCTGATATTGGTTTTTCTGAACTTTATTGATATCTTTAATTGTTTCCACGAATAAAGTACTTTCAACGTTTAAAGTCTACGTATAAAGCGTGAGTCCTCTATTTAAAACATTATGCTTTCAAGCAAACTGTAAGAAATAGTAGATACAGATAAAGATTTTGAATATAAAGTAGGGAAAATCGGGTCTAATTCCTCGGATCTAATTCCATTCCCTTTGGTATTTGTCTCTAACTTAATACTGCAACTTAACTTGGTGCTTTCGGTGGTTCACAGAAGAAGCTTATGGTGTTCGCATCGCAGCATGCTTAAATTATTTGGCAGATAGCATTTTAACAGGTATGTGTTGTTATTTTGATACAATCAATTTCGCAGTTAATTATGAATGTTCTTTATCTATATCATAAATGCTGTTTCATTAGTCTATTTTAGTTTAAAAAGTTTTCCATTATAGGTAATAATTAGAGATATGTATATGACGCAGTTTGTTGTATTGATACACTCGGAGTACAACCGTGTGGGATAAAAGCGGGTAAGTATTAATAATTAATAGTGCCCAAAGCGGTACAATGGGATATAAAAAATGGCCAACTACATATTTTCAGAGATACTTTTGTATTATAGTATAAATCTGACTAATAAACAAAAATCAGTAATAAAGATATAATGGATTTTCCTGAGTTACCCGGTTCTGTCCCCCGTTCCCTATATACCTTTATTTTGATTTTTACTAGATATCATATGATATATGATATAAAACTTGGAATAGCCCACATTAGATGTTTTATTGTTGAAAGTTTATTATACCTGGTTCGACGTTTGGACGGATCTAGTTAAGGCCATTTTACTATTTCCTACAATACTTTACCTAATTACCTAACTCATTAATTTTATTTACTATTGCAAAAACTGATTATGACATTAACCATTACAATTTTTCAATACATCGTCATTTAATCGATTGAAGTAGTTAAATTTAAATACAATTCTCCATAATTTTATTTACTAATATTTAGCATGACTGCGTCGAATGTTAATGGAATATATTTTACCTACGTGATTAATCCAAAGTAGTCTAGGTATAAAAGTAATGTCTACTGGATCAGAATAGATGTAGGTATGCAGAAGAAATATTCTTACAGAATAAGTTCAAAAATACAAGACGGAGGAAAATGGTTTTTCGCCATGGATTTTCGCCTCTTTTTAGCCTTTAAGTTGCATTTACATAATGCCAATTGGTTAAACAATTGTCTTGGCCAATGGGCCAAAATGTCATGCGGGATCAATCAGATTGCGAATCAATCGTCACGTGCACAATTGGCCAAGATAATTGTCTCACCAATTGGCATCATGTAAAAGCGACTTACAAAGAGATCTTACAAATTTTATTACGAGTGTCCGTTATTTTTTAAGTAATGTTTTTGAGAAGTTTGTTTTATCTTATCTGACATTCCAATGCTATGGTCATACTGTTGATATTTGTTAATAATTGGCTTATTCAAAGTTAACAAACGTCTGGAAGGATATCTAGATACCTTGAATTTTGATTGATCAATAGCGTTTTTTTTTTTAATATTTCTCCTCAAATTTTAATACCATTAATTTGAAATTTAGCAGAGTATGCGTTCTTCAAAAAATAAGCGTTTATCACTACAAAATTTATTTATATAAAATTAATTCATACCTTAAATACAATTATATTATAATCAGATTTATAATGATTTACCTACTATTTCTATACAAATAACATTATTACCTCCTATACAATTATAAACAGTCTTACTAAAATTGGCATAATATTAAAGAAAAACAAAACACCGCAATGAATAGGTATATGGAACAAAAATTATTATGATTTACTCGTGATGTGAATGCGACTGAGTGTGTCTGTCTTCCTCAGCTTTCTTGCGAATTTCCTGGCATTCTTCACATTCCACTACTTGCCCTACAACAACAATAAAGTTTTTGATTACTTATAACGTTTCATATTTATGGAATTCAATTCCTTACCTTCGTGATTATGCCCTTGGTTCAAAATTTCTTCGACCTTATGCATGACGTTGTCTTTAATGGCGTTAGCTTTGTCTAAAGCTGGTTGCACCAAAGGCTCCACGATAGTCTTAGCCCTTTCGACGGCAGGTTCAACGGCGGATTTGGCCCTTTCATAGACAGGCTCGACGAAATCCATGGCCGTTTTAACAGCAGGTTCTGCCATGGTTTTGGCCGATTCGTACGCCGGAGAAACGTTCGTCGTTACGTAGTTTCTGGTGGAATTGTAAATCTGCGAAATTATCTAAATAAGGGTGGTGTGGTTAGATGGATGATGATGGTTGCAGGTAATGTACAGTCATTAAATGATTTATAATGTAAGTAAGCAGGATGATTTGGATATTTCGAATACCTGAGCCGGTGGTAGTTTTACAGCGGGGACGTTGGTTTCGATGTAGTCTAATCCCGAACACAAAACGCTGTCCACTTTCTTAATAGGACCTTCGAAATTCTTGATGACTGGCGTAGCTATAGGTTTTCCAACTTCTACGGCTTTATTTACGGTACTTTCGGCAGTTGAAAAGGTCCAGTTCGTGACGCTATTGTAATCCTAAGTAGCAAAACATACATCATTAGTATTTGGAAACTGAGAAATAATAAATTACTCACTTTAACTTTTTCGTAAAGGCTAGTAGCTGTTTTGATCGTAGAATCAACCATGGGCAATTTGGAAAATCTGTTTACGGATTCCATACATGTGGGGCTCAGATCTGTGATCGATGTCACGTTTTCGTTCATTTGCTGGGCAGACATTTTCTTAAATTCTGCAAAAAGACTGTTATTAGATATTGCTTTATTTCCTGTAGTAAAATTGTCGTAATAAAAAATTGCGGAATTAATATATAAATAACTGAGCTATAGTCAATTTATCCTTAACATAACGATGTAGTTTCTTATAAAATTTTATCTCTTAGATAGCTATAAATTATTAGAAGTTTTTGGTCCATTTAGGAATGAAGAGAAAGCGCATGAAAGAGAAAAATAAATATCTTGGGCTTTTATTTGAAAAATAAATGGTGTTGTTGACTTATCTTCTTGAAATAAGCTTCGAGCTGTTTTTCTTTAATATCCATTCGTTCACAATTTGTAAGGAAAATTTAAATCAAATGTGACATTATCGTTTCTACATCGTACAGTATGTGTTTTTAAATTGGTCCTGTACAAGGTGAATATTATTTGAAAAGATTTAAAATTTTTGATATCCAGTATCTAAACGATGATTATTTTTTATTTCAAACGTGTATAAAATACCTAAGATATATGTAAATAATAAAATATGATTCACTATTATCTCAAATTAACGATTTAGTTTTTTCATTATCTTAAATAATGTTTCAAATTGAAATCTCACCTTTTATTTAAAATAAAATCAATTCTAAACACATTCAACAAAACGGAGAGACCAATTCAATCGGCACAAAACAGGAACAGCAAATGGCTACTAATCAATTAATTTTCATTAAAAATACATTGTAATGTTAAAAAACTAACGATAAGATAAGCGATAGAATGTCTTTTTATCTGCCATGCCACATTCAAAAGCACAGGCAGCCAAAACACCAATTCGATTGGTTATTGTAGGTGTTACTTGATTCGAAACTATATTTATATTAGAGAGAAACATTTTATCTTCATTTATTATGTAAAGTAAATAAAAATTGTCTTGCCCTTATATAATTTATTTTCCAGAAATAAACACTCGAATACTCCGAGTAAAAATTATACATTAATAGTGGACGTCCTCGATTTAACATAATTATGGAACAGCGTTTTGTAATTAAGTTAGATTGTTTTTTTATTTTTAATCATTCATTTAGTTGTAAACCTGAATCAACCGATTTCGCAATTAATTATCAATTTTATATTGTGCTTAAGTAACTACTATACCTCAATAATTTTTGCTTTAATGTGATACGTATACCTACTTATTAAAATCTTTCATCATAAAATAACTTGAAATATTTTAAATAAATTAGATTTTAACAAATTATTGGGGTCAGCCAATTACAAATTTTATCAAATCTTGCATAATTGATAAAATTCAACATCGATGTAAAAGTAGTACTTGATAAAAAAATTCAATACTTAAGATATTTTTACCCGGTAATTTAATGTTATTGCGTTTCACAAATATGTACGTAATGAACTAATCAATTTAAAGAAAGTGAAGAAACTTCTAGAAGAAACTTGAAATGTGGTAAACAAATATTTATTTGTAGATTCATATATGAATAAATCTATATTTACCTACATCTAGCTACATATGAAAAAAAAAATTCGAGTATAGTATATATATTTGTTTTTATTTTTTTAGCCCTTTAAACTATGAATACCTATGCCGTAAAAATAATTAAAACACATAAAATATTACGAAATTGGAAATTTGAATATCCCTTGAAATGAGTGCATGATATTTTTTAAATTATTAGTGCCTTTAGCGGTCTATTGACATGGGTTATTGGCGCAAACTCAAATACTAACACTGCGCAAACAAAAACAGTAAATACCAGAATAATTGGTTCCTTTAATTGCAATAAGAACGCTCAACTGATAATAAATAGTAAATACAACTTACCGGTAAATCAAATCTATTGAATCAACACAAATGCGACGCAAATAACAGGTAATAAGCAGGTATGTCGACACCAAACTTTATTATCAGAATGTTTAAATTTTGTTCGACGAGATATATTTATAGAAATAAACTTTCCTGAATGTTCATGGAAAATGGTCGATGTACCTCGCACACTGTCGTGTCTCTCCACTTGAAATCATGATTCAACTGTACCGGCTGTTTCAAGTCCAAAGTCCCCCCTATATGTGAACCTGCTAATCAGAAAAGAGGCTTACGTGTGCTATGCATAGCATAGCATAGACAGATAGATATGGACAATGCGATATGTGTATCCTATATGATGCAATTGGTGATCGAGTGGTTTAAAATTGGGAAATTTTAGGAAATTTATATGTATACTAGACATAATAGACAAATTATGTTTCAGTTAACTGTAATTAAATATTGTTAATACGTATTTCCTTATCTTGGATCAGTTCAGGTTTTGTTATTGTACGCATGAAAATATTTAGTAACAAATGTTTTTTCAACATTTAATATATTTTAATGAGCTATACAAATTTAATAATAGGTACTTCGATAAAACAAATGTTTATTCTCTAAAATTGATTGGAGATTCGAATATAATAGTATAGGAACATTATGGTAAATTTTATAAGATACATCGATGAAAGCGCGTTTTAATACAAAAAATGGAAATTGATAAGTAAGTTCCGATATTTATCTTAAACAGAACTTTCGTAGATGACAATTTGCAAGACTTGTTGCGGTTTATGATCCGTGTTCGCCGTGAGATCTCTGATCGCCGCTTCAATGGCATTTTCCCAATCTTTGTCTTTGATTTTCTTGCCTCTCTTGCCGGCTAATTTGGGCATTGTTACCTAAAAATTAAATATCTTGGATCAAATTGGATCAAAACAAAAATTTTCTGATGTACGCCTATAACAAGTGGAATTATTATCAAATTAATTTGCGCCTTATGAAATTAAGACTTAATCAACTAGTTTATTCAATTAAAAAACAGAAACTCACTTTAATGCGTATTGTTTGCATTTCAGAAAATCCACTACTTGGTCCCTACGTAAATAAACGGAAAACAATAAAAATTTCCGATTTATTGATATCAACAGACAAACACGAATGATTCTTTGAATTGTTTTGTCAATAACTTGAAAGGCATGTAACTCAAAGCTTCCGTAATGTTGTACTAAAGGAGCGGAATTGATTTCAAATTATTAACATAAACTAGTTTCCTAATTCAAACATTAAATCGTTGAACTACTAAGAAAATTATCTTATGATTTTTTATATTAATGATACACGATATTGAAAATTTACATAAATTTTATTGGTTCCGATCAATTAGGAATTATTGTGCGAAGAAACTTAATAATTTAGCAGTTATTTACTAAGAATAGAATTATAAATTAGTAATATTCTTACTACAGTTAAAACTTTCATGAGATCCTGTTGAAAAGCCAGCATATCAAGTCCCGGGGCATTTTCCGCCAATTTTCTGAAATTATCCGCTAGAGGCCCTCGAAGGGCTTGTAATTGCCTCCAGGATTGCGCGTATTGTCTACGAACTAACTCTATTATCGTTGAAGTTAGTGCAAGACCTACCAATATGTATAAGGTACAGAGTAGCATATATTTTGGCTGTTCTGAAACAAAATTAATGGCATCACATTGAGCCCTAACTTATGAGTGTTGGAATAAGTAATTGTTGTAATTGAAAATAAAAAGTTGAAACTAAGGCATTCTATCCGAGAAAAGTAAACTACTACTTATAGTAGGTATTCTTCTCACGAGTGTAATAAATTTATTCTCCACGCGTATTCTCCACCCTATCTAACAGTTTTTACCTTTAAATAGAAATATACTGCAAACCCTTGGGCCATTAAACTTCATATTGATAACGATTCTACGACACTGTTAAAAAAATTAATACAAAGTAACGACTGCAATTCAACGTATCCTCTTTTCTAATATATTTATTGCCATAACGAAGAAGTAAATAGGTATGTATGTACGAGTAAAAATGTACTATGTTTTATTCGCAGTATATTTAATTTGATTTTAGTTTACTTTGAGTACATGTTCTCTTAACAATTATAAATTAAATATTAATAGGTAAATTAATAAGTTGAAAGATAAAAAGTTTTATCAGTATCTAATACAATTGTTGGAATTAAAATCTCGTTCAATTACAGCTCAACGATCAAAAACATAAATCTCGAGGCACCATTATTTTTATACGCCAGTATATCGAGTTGAACTTTTATAACTTTTATAACTGTCTTTATCTCTTCTGGACTCGCTTGGAGAAGCTCGAAATAGGGAAAAGAAGAATAATTCAATTATGTAACTATTTTATTTTATGTGCTTATTGATAGGGAACTGTTAAAGCAAGAGTAATGCGTCGATCGTGTGTGGTATCTTTACTTTATGGCGAATGATGAAAATAAAAACCCATCTTATCGCGCTTGATGGAGATATTGAATATAATTGCCCTTTAGAGAGTTTATCGATTAATGTAATCGTTTTACAAATATGAGTAGTATTGTACTCGTCTAATTCATTTATCGTAAGAAAATTGTGATAAATAAAAATGTGTATTTACTTGGTACGAGATCTCCGAATCCAATGGTCGTCATTGTGATAAAACAGAAATAAAATCCTTCGAAAAACGTCCAATCTTCTTCCCAAATGACAAACAATCCTGCTCCAACTGCAAGATACAAGAATAGAAAGCAGACTGCAGTGAGAGCGTATGAGGATGTCCTTCTTGCTACCATTGCTTTTCTAAAATTCATCAAAATATTTTACTATAAGGCAAAATAAGGTCTAACTGAAATGAAATGAAATTAGGAATGAATAGTTAGGACCCAAAAAATGAGGTCGAAATAATGTCGAGTTAAAACGAAACTGCTAAAACTGGGAATAAGGGTTTCGATTTATTACTGAAACGACTATTTGAAATCACCGCCCTTTGTCGCGACAAATGTGTCTTTTCACTTATTGAGGTCAAGCAGAACGAGGAAGGGCTATAAATTATTTTCTTTTTTTTCCAATAAGATATAAGAAAATCTCATTCTCATGAATATTAAGTACCAAAGAAACTGCTGAATTATCAGAAATTTCAAAGTAGTTTTTAAACTATAGCTACATCATAATTCTCAATAATGTAACTAACGTTTTAATTTGCGAAATGGCGCCTTGGATTTGCGTTAAAATTAAATATTCCGGAAACATATTTTATATTATATCTTTAAATATTTCAAGGATGAGTGATTTTATCTCTTAAAAAACATTCGTTGCAATTTCAAATTTTTCAGCAAAGGAAACTTTACGCTTTACTGAACAAACCAATTTCCTCTTTATTTTAAACGAACCACTTGGAATGAATCCTAGTAAAAAATTGAAAATAACAATTTCAGCTAACGCTTCTACGGATACTAACAATCCATTAGTATCCGAGCAATTACATTTCCCGTTCATCCCGACTGATTTGATTATGTATTGCCCAATAATTCCAAAATGTGTAATTATTTGGACTTCCTAATAATTACTATCTATAATTTTTCAGCATTGTTTATGAAATATTTTTACCTTTTAGATTGATCTGAAATTCTTTATGTTATTACGCTAAATTATTGCAAATAGCGTAACAAAAACTTTATTTACTCTGAATCATTTTCCATCCCCTTCTGTTTAATAAACCGACTGAAATATGCAATATATTAAATTTAATGAGAATAATTGTATTAAAATCGCTTTAAGTGCACCATAAAAAAGGTTCATGCCAATAGCATTATAAATCCATTGTCAGCCTTTATGTAAATATACCGTACTTATTGTGTTAAAATTTACGAGATCTCTAATTCGCGATATAAACAACTTCACTGGAAACGTTGCAGCCGACACGTTCCAGTTTATTTTCATTTTTCGCAAGTTACGAGTTTCATTTTGCAGAAATTTGAGAAATTGCCGCTTTTTATTTTGGCGCTGAAACCATTATTTGCAAATTATGCATCTGAATTTCCATTTATGTAATAATCCTCCCTTTCTCGTGGGTAGGTAAGTTTAATTAATTCATTAGAATAGGGTAGAATCATCATGACGATTTTCACACAAATATGTACGTGCCAAAAAACTACATTTTCATTCATAAAAGATTCCCATTATAATATTTTAAGAAGGAAATGTACGATAAAGGCGATAAAAATTGTGCTAGTTCATATATTTTTAGATAACTTATCTCACTATGACTGGAATATTGAAGAGTTACATAAATAATTACAAGTAAATATATTCAAATTATAAAAAAATATGTAGTAAAATAACGCCTACCTTCTCTTACCTGAATCTAGGTGGAAGTGGCGGGATGTGTCTGATTAATGTGGAAACAGTCGATGCGAATAATCTTCCCCAATCGGCTATGACAGTCAAAGTAAGTGGAATTCCGACTAGGGCAAACACCATGCAAAATGATCGACCTTCTGTGGTCATAGGGACGATGTGTCCATATCCTATAAAATTTTTAGGTCAAATGAAACGTATCATTTTGGAAATATGTCTAAGAAAGAGGCAATTTTCTTTGATGCATTCGATGGTCAGTCCTAAGATAAATAAGTTTTTCTTCAAATACCTATACCACATGACTGTTTAATTTATAACTTATACTAACTTATACTTTAATAACTTATACTTTATAACTTATTCTAAGTTTCATTTTCTTATGTAATTTTTCATATCATATCTATCTCCTAAGTTCGATTATTATTCGACTATTGGGGTCAAATTTCGTAGATGCGTATTGTTACCTTATTTTTTTGGTACATTATTGGCACATAAATCTTCGTTAAAGTAGAAATCTGGACGTTTATTAGGGAGTATCTGGGACCAATTGACTTGAAAAAATCGCCACATCCAATAAGGATCCAAATAACCCTCTTTCGTGATCTTTTTTGCCCAATTTTGCCACTTCTTGGGTTTCTACGTTCGCATGAAATATGCCTACAGAATCAACAATGCGAAAAAGAACGTGTAAATATTCAATCTAAAATCCGTCATTCTGTGTCTGCATCTTGTATTAAAAATTTAACAACCAATTGCTCGCCTTCGTGACTTGACTTCACAGCTCTTGTAGAATTTATATTATTTAGCCTATCGGGATTCGAAACAAGCTAATGAAAGTTGGCGCACTGCCTAGACTAAATTTATAGGTTTCATGTTAAACCAAATTTCAGTTTACCTAATGAGCATCTAATATGATATGTTAATTCCACCAGGGATTTAACAAATTTCATTCCATGTGCATAGTCAAAATCCTACATCAACGTGACTTAAACGTTATTAAACCGTGCAATTTATGTGTCAACCATAAATTGTATAATACCTACATTAGATGAAAAATCTAAGATGACAACATTATATACAAAAGATATTATTAAAACGGCTTTGTGCTTACCAATTGTGGTTAATACAGTGGATGAAAAAAACACGGCTTTTAAAGTAGTCCATTTCTCTAGTTCACCCGCATCAGGATATGCACTAATTCCTGCAAAGTAAGCGTCCTCCAGTATTTTATCATATTCAATTAACACGTTGGTTACTCTTAACTGCGTATACGTGTCGTTATTCCCTATTAGCTCTAATAAATCCTGCCTCTTCTTGTCGAGCATTGAATGGAAATATTCCGTCCTGGTGACTTCCGCAGGATACTCAAAGTGCCTAAATATCTGCAAAGAAAATTAAATTTCTAACTCCTTTTAATTAAGTTTAAGTGCAATAAATTAATCATTATTTTACAAAACATCAATTAATTGATTTGTCGCCAAATTGAATTTGTAGCGCCTAGACGTCGAGTCTTTGAATGCTTAACACTCGACATTTATTCCCGTTCTCATTATTTACTAATATTCTATTTCTGAAGTTAATAATAGTCGAATAATAAGAGTAATATAAATCACACGGAGATATGAACGGCAAATATCGTATCAAGGTCGTATATAAACCCTTTTAGTAGATGGGATAGAAAATCGCGTTACACGCGAACATGTGCCTCGTTTAGGGACTATATGAAGGAGGTGCCTTGAAACAATTCATTATACTCGATTCGCGAAATTGACTCGATGCAAAGCGTTTAAATCATATTTACAAAAAATTATTGAGGTTTAATATAATTAATTGTGTCAAAAATACATTCTTAATTAAAAAGCGCTTAGAATCCTGTTACTGTATACAACGAATTATATTCCTATTTATTTGTATTAATATTTCTCTTAAACTTTATATTTCTGGATAATATTTTCTTATAGTAAGTAAAAATAGACATAAGTAGTGTTTTTGATATTATCGGTAAATATTTCCGTTAAACTTAAGTATGTTAGGATGTTGGATCTAACAGATTAATAGTGTAGTGAATGTTTTATAAATTGTTTAAAATCATTTTAATAACAACTCGAAAGAGTGAAACAATCCGAAACTACTTTACATTATGTGAAGGGAATGTCTCTATGGAGAGTTCTTTTGGGTGAGATTTTGGTATTAACCTACAATAAATTATAGATAGGAAGACTTAAATATTCGTAGATAAATGTAGAGCATCGAAAGTTTTAAGGTAAAAGATACAAGAGTATATAAAAGGGATGAAGGACAGGGCAATCTGATGAATTTTTCATTTAAAACGCTCCTTTAATGTGATGTGGAATAGAGACATATGGTTAATATTTAATAGTTAAATTTACTACTTGTGAGGTAGCACGGACACAATAGCACTAAAAACAAGCATGGAATGTGTTTACGAGCAAATAAACAATATTTATTTGGAAAGACCGGTACACAAATTTATTTAAGTTTGAGTCCATAAATAAAACAGCGGAAATATCCCGGAAATTTTATAAAAATCGCATAATTTCATTTTATAAAAGCAAACGTCACGGGAGATTAACCACGTCGTTTGGTATTTTTGGATTATTAAATTTCCAAAGTTCTTTAAGTTAAATTGGCTACGTTTCATTATTTTCAGCAAATATTCGGGAAGAAAAACAATATTTCCATAATTTATTCCTTCGAAAACAACAACAAACTGTAGAATCCCTTAGAATAATTGATTTATTACTTACCAATCCGCCTGCTAAGGTGTATCCCATCAATATCACCAACAGTCCCAAGTGCTGGAAGGCGTTTTTCAATCGTAGTTTCTTCCACCAATTCCGTACACGCGATTTTACATCCATCGTGGAACTGATGTATACTCTAGTGCGGGTTTGGACCAAATTATCCATTTTTGCTTCAGTTCGTTTTCGATTTATATTTAGAACATTCAAAGCCGGATAAAAAATAGTAATTTAAAGTGCCCAAACAACCTTAATTTCTGTTTGGTAAACGGAGAGCGATTCGTATTCAAACCACCTGTTTGACAAAAAATAATAAAATTATTACGAGAAATTCGAAAAATGAAACATATTAGTTACATCAAATATGTTATTACATTAACTTTATTGAATTTATGTATTTACTGATATAACTTGTTGGTTATGTTTCTCACGAAGTTCCCTGTACTAATTAGATGAGCCCTCACATCCCAAAAAACTTCTTCCAAAAAATGAGTTCTTCGAAAATTTAATAAAACAAAGCAATCAGATACACCAGTAGAATACATTCCAGGGATTTGGAGCAATACACACAACTTCATCGATCACTCTGAATGTCAACATTTTGTTGGGGCAAAAACTTTCGGCGAAAGTTTGAATTGACCTTATAAGTTATAATCGTCAGTTAAATGACCGTTTTATTTGATATTCATTCGAAAAGATATCTTAATTTGCAATCAAGAAGAGAACCTCAGCATTTTACTGCTCGCAAAAATAGTGAAAGTTGTTAAAAATTAAAAACTTTTAAGGGCTTCGTTAGTCCGTTTAGAAATCTTAATTTTGTCGGGCAGTGCCTTCCGCAAACATACTGAATATTTTATATCTGTAATAGCGTTATCCACTTACCAACAGTCGTGTAAATTACAGTAAAATGCAAGGAGTCAAAATATCAAAGTGGATACTTTTAGATAAAAGCTTGGAGACATCTTCGTGAAATTGAGCAATTCACGGGAATTTTAAATTGACTTATAAGTTGTTTTGCATGCATAGCAGTAGAAAGTTGCATACTCGCACACTTCGCAAAAAGCACAGAATTCGATAACGTAAATGATATATTGGTCGACGGTTTCGATAGCTGCAGCCATTGAGCAAATCCCCAATTTATTTGAAAGAAATACATAGCTTTAGCGCTTCAATATGTTAGAATATATCTCTGGTTTCAACAGTATTTATCGTTCCCGATTTGATTTTAAAATTAGGTTAATTGCCGAGCGAAACTGGGTGAAAATGAGCATAAAGTGTTCATTTAATCGATACGAGAATAAATTTTTAAATTAAAGATACTAGATAAATAATTAATAGTATAACGCAGTGCGTGCGAACAAAATAGTTCTGTATTGCAGTTGCTTGTTGCGCTATTCATATATCTAAGTCACTGTAATCAGTTATATCTTCCGCATGTAGTTAGGTTTTATTTTTTGCGGCATTTAACTTAATAGAAAGAACTTAAAAGAAAGTGGTCCGGCGTTGGTCAATAATTATCGCATGACAATCAACGATTTTCGTTCTTAGTTATCGCCCTTATACATACTGTTCTAGTTTGAATATTGAGATTTAATGAGAGAGATTTTTAGTTGGTTTTTAAAACATATTGATAGATGAGGATTATAATAAAATTTTCTATTCATGCTGGCGTGTATTACTGTTTAGATCTCTTCTCGATTTATTTTTCCCATTCTGAGAACATAACCGTTGGTATTAGAACAAACCGTAGTATAATTAGCACATAAAATAAAAATAAAAGATTTATATATGTCGATAAACACGACATTGAAATAAAAATGAGAGTCAGGAAGTGTGAATCAATAAACCGCTTTTTGGCAACATGAACAATTTCTGCCTTGAACTTTATATATGTTTTATTTCATTCATTTTAAATGAATCGGAATCGCTTTCTTCGGAGAGTAAAAGCGGAATTGGTTGACATACAATAGTGATTTGTCGTCGCCTTAATGTCTATTCAAAACTTGAAATTTAACTGGAGCAGCTCGAATTCCTGAGCGTTTTAAAAATAAAACTGTTTATATTCTAAAAAGTTTTTAACTATAAATTTCACTAAAGCGTCCAATTGGAATATATTGTGTTTCAATTCAATTTAACCGTCAAGGCGGTTAATTTTAGTTTAGTAAACAGTTTATTACATTTAACAGAATTAAAGATGTAAAAAGTATAATTCAAAAGACTAAATATATAAATTACAAAAAAATACGAAACTTAAAATAATATCTATTTATAAAAAATCATTGAATTAGGAAAAAATAAGTAAATGTTACACCCATCCAAAAAATTAATTTACTTAAAAGTAAATTATTCAATTCAACTATTTTAAAGATTTGAAAAGTTTAAGAATTAAAAATGGTACCTTGTAAAGCAAAAATCAAATATTAAAAAAAGTTTAAAGCATAATTGGGAGCAAGCAAATAAATCTTTTAAAACTTAAATTGTTCTACCGGAACTTACCTTACTAATTAACTTAATTCGAACATATAAAACTGAACTAATTAAGACCTATCTTAGAAGGGCAATAATTTAAAATGTGATGCGACTCCAGCCGTGTGTTTGTCGTCGAGCCCCAGCGTGTCGCGTAACTGCTAAATAGACGCCCTGCACCGCGACGGACGTCCTTCTGGAGCCACCGAGGAATAGTGACTAGCAAGATGCGCGTCTACAGTTTCTATAGGGTTTACTTGGCAGTCGCATTTTGGTTGTACTTACACAGTTTGCCCATTTGCAGAAGTGAAACGAAACTACGGAAACAATATCTTTTTCGATTTTCAATCGTTTGAAATTGTGTTCGAAAAAATAAAGGAATACGCTAAGTAATAAAAATATAGATAAAAGAAGCTTGGAGTGATATATTTTGGCAGTTTTGATAGATTGGAAAAGAGGATAAAAGTTTGACATGCAATAAAGCCTGAAACAATCAAGTTTAACGGGTGAACATAAGGAAAGTGACAATTTAATTGAAAATACCAATAATCTCATTTACTAGTGGAATGCTGCTTTAATTTTTATTTAATTAAATTAACTTGAAACTAAACGGAAATGATGTTGTCCTAATTGATTCTGCTGTTTGGTTTATCCGGCTTTCGTCGTTTTCTATGTGTATCACGATGCTAATACCAGGAAGAAACCGATCGGAAAATTCAATTATGCAAATTTTTTTGGAACAGACCCAATGCGAAAATGTTTTCGTAATATTCAGTCGCAAAAAACATACAAAAACTCGAATTCGATTTAGAGACTTCGATACTGGATTTATAAAAAAGTCTATGCCTCGCTCATTTTAATATTAGGCCGGGTTATCACGTTCCGGTGTAACTGCACCGTAAACCATAGGGTAAACCGTAAGATTTGAACTTTATAAATTTATAATATTATAAATAAATATTATGTTGTACTTATGGCGCATTAAGACTGCTATTATCATAGCATAACTTACAAAAGTCGATAATTTCAAAAACGACTGGATTTGGGTATAGAATTTGGACATCGAAAGGGCTGAAAAATATGCATTGCTCAATGCTATAAAATAGGGGGTGATCCATTTGAAATAAAAAAGTTATGGCAATTTTATTGTTGCTCAAGTTGCTCGAGGCGGACAATTTTAAATGCCCTGTAAATCGACAATGAAAACACAGTTTAGTTTCTTTTAGTACTGTTTCTGCGTATTGTCGATACCAAATTTCAAATTTCTATGTGCCTTATTAATTAGAAATAGCATAGAAATAACATTCAATCGTTTTTATAAAAAATATCGATAATAATTGAATATTATATCTATTAATTAAAACACGGTCCGGTTTACCTGTACAGTTGACCTCACTGGAACGTGTGTGCCGTGCTTTAGATTATAAGGATGCTTTTAAAAATATTTTACGTTTATTTTTATGTTTATGTAATGTATTTTATGACTATTCTTGAGCATTAAGATGATTGAAAAGATTAAGATGAAATTAAGATGACGCCAGAAAATTATGTTGATTATATTTTTACGATAATGCCTTTTATTTATTAAAAGCTCTCCATTTATTTTCCAATTTTCTTTAATTCGACATATTAATTCGATGAAAATGTATATGAACAATTGCCACAAATTATCATAGTTAGAAAAATAATATTTGTAGGCACGTTTCCACTGAATATTTTATATTTTTCAAAAAAAATTAATGTTTTGTTAATCTTTTCTTATTTATATTTTTTTCAACTTTCTCACATTTCTAGCCTTACTAACGTAGTACTCGAGTAAAGCCGTAAACCCGTAGAAAATAAAACAAATTTATACTTATAACAAATTCTATTTACAGTCGTTCATAAATATCTTTTCGCTTTATATACATACGTATTCAAATGCATTCCTGGCAAAAACAAAAAAAAGATCTATCAAAAAATCACAAATTAAAAAATAAGTCAATACATTTTCACTCGCTCACAACTAGCACAATTTTTACGGCATCACGCTAAGCCTGAATCCACGTGAGTTCGACGTTTCGAATCGGAACGTTGCACTCCGTGGTCTGGCGTCGATTTCAGAATATCGGGCTGGCTCTGATTGACTATGGCCTGGTTGAGAACCGTCTGGTTCACCACCGATTGATTCACGGACACCATGGTTCCTCTGCTCAGCGTTCCCAACAGCGGCGTTCCCGGATTATTTATCAGCAAATTCATATAGTCTGCGATTAGTAGGGTTAATTCGAGTATTTTAGGCTTGCTTAAAGAGAATATTAATTTTTGCGACGGTTGCTGATCGTTCTGCGTCACGACCAACATGAAGTCTTCTTGACAACCTCCAAATGTTAATACGTTAGTGTAAGGGTATCTCACTCTTTGCTGCATCGTTGCTAAATCTAAAACTGTTATTGCGTCTTCGTTTACGGCTAACCACGTCATTGGAGAGTCTTGTTGCCTTAGACGAGCCTAAAAATGCACGAATTAATTGCATTGCTATTCTAAATCGAAACTTTGTTCATAACTGTCCACCAGAGAATTGTAATGTTAAGTCATTATTCACAGGCAACTAAGTGATTAATCAGCAGAATTTTAACATTTACAGAACTTCCCAAAACAAATCTCAACCTATATAATCGCTAGGTTACAATACCTGGAACAAACTTGCTCCAAAGTAAGGCCACTTCCGGGTGGAATTTAAGTAAGCCCTAACGCAATCGGCTTGCGTCTTGCCTTTTAAAGCCCTCCACTTGGCCATCAGCTTGGCTTGCAACTCGGCCAATCCTTCCTGGTTCAATTGGTCCCTGTACCTATACGGGTAGAACTTATCGATAGCGCTTAAAGCTTGATTAGAATGAGCCGCCAGGATCCCGTGAACGTTATTCAACGCGTTTAAAGTGCTGGAATTTTGCACGGACGTCGGGGGACTCAAAGTACCGTTCCCCGTCGATTTCGGGCTTCTGTGGACGTTTGAGGAACTTTGGTGGCTGAGAGTGCTGGTAGCACTTTTGTTTGTCAACGAACAATCGCCCATGTCCATTTGAGCCATTAGAGAAGCGAATTCCAACGCCGCTTCTCTGGTAACGGGGAAGCGGCCATTGACTATTTGCCTATTGATTTGGTAAGAGAGCAGCAGTCTTTCTTTTTCCGTTTCCAATTTCGCGCTGTTCTTCCACCACAACCTAAAAACCAAAAAGTGAAATTAGACCATAATGGACAATGAACTGGACAGTGAACAATTCGGAAAAAACCTCATTCGCGTACCTGTTCTTGTATGTCAATCGAATGACTTTGCTGTTCTCGAACTTCCCCAATCCCTTCTCCCTGAGGGCGATCTCCCATTTGGAGATTAAATCGCACAGTTTGGCGTTGGGATCCAAAGTGTGCTCCAAATCTTTTTCGATGGGATCATCGCTGAATATAGCGAAGCCGTTGGTGGTGCGACAGCCGATTTCCTGGGCGAGAGAGTCCTGGAATTCCTTGATGGAGGTGGAGCCGTCGAAGCTGGTGATATGGTACGTTCCGTTGAGCAAATGGACGGGCATCGAATGAGGAAGAGAGTGGTGCTGGGGGTTCTTCAAAAGGATGCTGAGCACTTCCATTCGAGAGGGTTTCAATTCACGACCACCTAAAATTCATGTGTAAGAGATACCGAGGTTTCTACGGTGTAGTTTCCAGCACGTACCTGCGAGAATCGTTCTTTCCAGCGCTCTTTCGCAATAAGCGGCGTATTTTCCGCACTCTGTTCTATTTTCAGCGTTGCGCTGAAGGTGCAGCTTCAGGAACCAAAGGAGCATCGAATTTTTGGGCACGAATAGGCTCACAGCCAATGCCAACAGCTGCCATCCTTGCAGTAACGTGTAAATAGGAGGACCCTTGGGATCTTTGTGGTCCTTGTAGCACTCCTTGTGCTCCTTGTACTTCTCTTCTTGTGCGGCCTGTATATTGGACAAGGCGATTTGTTGATCAGACACGGTGCTATTTATGCTTGGCGTGTTCGTTTCGCAGGTAAAGAGACTTTGCGTTGCGCAAAGTAGTAGCTGCTGAAAAGAGTATTGGTGTTTCTTCAAGTCTTTTGTTTGACTAAAAGACTGTACAACGATCGTGTTAAATCTATTTGTGAGGTATCATTGAAATTAGAGTGATATGAAAATGTGTGCGTTATGAAAAATGAATTTAATGTATTCGAGTGTGAACTTATTTTTCCATTGCAACAAATCAACTCAGATGAATCATATTCTTTGTAAAGCGGTATTTTTGATTTCCTTGTCAAAAATATGCTTTACTTTTCTTCTATAAATTCTTACTATTGTAAATGTGTGTATATTTACATGCGATGTACATACATATATTCTTATTAATTTAATTCAAACACTTAATTTCAAGAAGGATAATTAGACTTAGATATCACAATTTATTTCTATTTATTTGTAGATAATTGTCATAATTGTATCTCAATGAAAGCAATTAGAGATAGAAAGATGGAAAGAAGAAAACATACACAGGCTCAAACTAATTTAACTATTCTAGTTTTCTATTTAAATAATTGGGTTGGCAATGAAAAATAAAACGAAACAAAAATAATGAAACACCAACAATCTCATCAGTTGCAGGGAAAAACACCAATATGCTGGAGTTTATAATGAAATGGGAGAAAGAAGAATGAGTTCATGCATAAAATGTAGGTAATGCACAAGAAAATACCAAAAGCAACCAGCAGTTTTCTTGTACATCTCAATTTAACTATAACAATGATTAACTAATAAAATTGTATACTGAATTCTAAAGATATTAGTCTCTCATTGATTATAAGATTACTACGTATTGTGGATAGGTGTGTTATACATTTGTGCGTTCATTTCCGTTTTCTAAATCTATCCACAACATCTTGCAAGCTATTAACAGATGCGTTTATATCGGATGATACTTAATAACTAAAAATCGTGCTGAAAGCACTGAGCGGGTTCAGTAAAAAAATAAATATAATGTAGATCTAATTTTATTGTAAATACCCTATGAAGTGATTTTACGGAGAGACCAATCATTTAGTTGTATAAAAATTTATTGGAAGTTACTTTAATTACGTTTAAGTATTTTTAAGATCTACAAATTAAAAATGTTTAACTCTTCCTGTAGTACATTAATTCAGTTTCGGACAAGGTATAAACATACCGAATCGACATAACCATATCGAAACATATCGCATAATTTAGAATATTATTTAATTAAAATAGGTGTATGATATGATTTTTGTTCTGAACATACTATATATCAAATCATATTTCCAACTGAGCTTTTACCCATCGCTTTTTATACATAAAATAGTGGATAATAGCCCATGATCTATGATTGAAATGGAATTTATTGTAAGTTAACAGAATACTAATTTTGCCGAAAATATTGATGTGCTCATACAAAAGTTAAACATTTTTAGAATTAAAATTAATCCATAAAAACAAAATAAAAGAAGCACACTTACGCTTTTTTTTAACAATTTTTGTTTGGATACCTGGACTCCGAGTTTGGGCAACGGAGCGCTCTTGCTGGTTTGCTTTACTAGAGCGCAAATTAATTCGGATTGCAAGTCCGGCATGTCGAGGCATTGTTGCAAAGCGTTTTGAGCTAGTACAACGTGATAGTCGATGCCTGCCTGGTCGACGGCCGCCGACATAAATAATTGTAGGCATTTGAAGAGCTTTATTGCTTCGGCCTAAAATGGTTCATCACAATTTATATAATATTCTATAACGGCAATCATTGTTTTAAAGTAAATGGAAAGCCAGGTCTACCTGTAAATTATCTGAAGGTAGGCTAGTTAATGGGAAATAGGATGGAACGGCACCGTCCTTCGTACAAGGCACGTGTAGTAATATCGGATGTCTCCATAAGACACAGTTTGGATCTCCATCAACTTCCATAAGTTTGTGTACCAGTTGTTCGTATTGAGTGCCAGTGCTAGGTCCACCGCCGCTGGCGACAGTCAAATGATATAGCCATGAATCTTTTTCCTACAATGAAATTAACATATTAATTATTAAATAAACGAGATATTTTTTTAGACGTTTACCTGTTTGGCCGTAAAATGCAAGTAAGTTGGTGCTTGATTATTAGGAAATATCCCTACAGTAAATTTAGGCTGATCGGAATCCTGTTCTTCTGAGTCTGAATCAGATAAGTGCTCAATCTCCTCTACTTTGGCGTCTCGCATATTTATTTGACCATGGGGTGCCTAAAATGAAAATATATTGTGAAAAAAATTTTGATGATATTTCAGGCTAATTCCTCAGAATGTTTTAAAAGAAATTTCTTTCTGAAATTGCTCTAATATACACATAATACATGATGAATACACAATTTCTTTTAATTCCTAACTTCTAAATGAATCGAATTTCTTTAACATTTGTCAATGAATGAATTCTAAATTTACTTATTTTATATCTTTTGTAATTCTAAAACTTTAAGCAATTCTGGACTTAGATTCGTGGACTATTCGTAAATCATATAAAGTAAGGAATAACTTACTGGGTCTGTTGATTTCTTGAAGTATAAAAACATTTTTCCAATCAAAACGCACCAACATTCGCGCGGAATGCCATTCTTAACCTTCTTCAATACTCCCTGTAGAATCGGCTTATTCTCATCTCTACTTAGAAGTAATTTAGTTGCGTTTCTTCGTTGCACGTTTTGTAATGTTCTCACCTGCGTTGTAACGAAAGTAATAATTATTACCTGGAGTCCTTTTACAGAAACCTAATAGATTTTTAATCTTACCCAGTCTTCCATAGCTGTCATTGAATCTGCCGTTAAGTAATAGGTTTTCTTTCCCGTATCTATTTCAAAGGTGTTGGAGCCTTCAGCTCGAGTAATTTTACAAATTTCATCTAATATTATTTGTCCTTGGGGTTTTCTGTTGATGTCGCTTTGACTTTTATAATATGTTAGAACGCCGTTTTTCAATACGAACCATTTCTTTCTCCACGTTTTCAATTTACCTCCTAAAGAACATCAATTAGCATTTTTTCTCTTACATTAATTAAAAACGTCTGTTTACCTAATTTAGCTAACGATCCACATTTTTCTAAACTTTCTATTCTCTTTGGACTATCTAAATACGACGAAGCTCTAAGAAGCATTGAGGATTCTAAGCTAGTAGTATCACAACTTAAAGCATCTGGCGGGACTGCGTAATCATCAGACATTCCGGATTCGAAGGAAGTATCTGAAACACCTTTCAGTCAATCGTTAATTATTAACATCGAACATATAAGAAACAAAACATAACTACAAACATATATAATATCGCTAATTCGATTGAGTACCTCTAGTTTTACTTTTACTCGGCGATCCGCTGCTGCTAGAGGCAGTTCGTTTGCCCGGACTAGAACCTGACGTATCACCCGAACTTCTACTGTGAGTGTTTGTGCCATCCACAGCCTAAAAAGAACGCCAATGATTCTCTATTTACAGGAAATTCTGTCATTCTTACTGTTATGTTGTTCCCTTCTCCATCACTAGAATCGTCGGAGGAATCTCCTGTGAAAGGCATCGACCTAATCTGACTAGCTCTTCCTTTAACTGTAGCATACACCGGAACTGGAATATCTTGGTAACCAGCTTGCTCTGGACCTAAATCGCTGGGAGTTGTTCCGGTGAGCGTTAAACCATCTGCAGCCACCTAGAGAATAAAATTTATATTATAAAGTTAATACTACGAGTCAAACATTGATGAAGATTCCTACCTGATAAATTCTATCTTCCCAGCTGGGAAACCTGTGGATAGGCGGAGTAGGAGCCCTGGGCCAGGTGACTTTTTCCCTGCTGGGCGTATATATTTCAGCATAATCATGAGCAAGGTCAGGGTCGCTGGCGCTACTACTGGGTATTCGTCCTATACTAAGATTATCGACGGCAGCACGTAGTTCGTCGGTAAAAGGATCCATACTCGAAGTACTTGTTCCGAAATTAACGCTGGTCACTAAAGTGCTGGGTATCACAGGTTCAAAATTGGTATTAGTCGAAAGGCAAACGGATTGATGTCGTCTGTGTTTTTGGCTAAGAGGTACACTACTCGGTTGCGGGAACTGTAATTCGATTAATTAGCGCTCGTTTTAATAGAATTGCGTGTATACGAACAAACCTGTCTCGGTTCTGGCGAGCAACTCTCCGATCTCCTTCGCTCATTCAGGGCTAAATGGTTCCTTAACAGCTCTAATTGTTGATTGCATTTGATGTTCTGCTCTCGCAACGTCTGGTTTTGGATCTCCAATTCCTTAAGCTTGTTAGTTACCCACTCCTTAATTCTTGCCGCTTTAGCCTCGACTTGTTTAGCGTCATGCAGTCTTAATTGACGTTGTTCCTCGACTTCTCCTTCCAGGCGGTGGATCTGAGCGCTGTTGGGGTCACTCTGCACAGACCACGCCAACTTCTGTTCCATTATTCGTACCTAAAATAAATGATAAATAAGCTTGCTTTATTTGTTAGGAGGAAAAATGTTTGTCAGTTTTCTAGGTAATGCTTGAATAGGGAGGTAATCAATTATTAAATATAGTACTTCAATAACAAGGCAGACGAATAATATAAATGATACGTTGATATGAATACACGAATGTATCTTTTTGAATTTAATTGTTTCATCAATACACAATTAAAGTCACGGATATTGTTATTTTTTGTTCGTAATGTCTGCCTTGGGACTATGAGGATCATATACATTTAGATGTTTCTATACCAAATTATAGCTTTTTCATTAATTAAAATATTATTACAGGGTACAAAATATAATTTCGCACAATTTAATTACAAACGATCATTGTATAGGCGTAAAGAAAAAACCATCAATCAACTTATTGGGAAAACTTATCTTTTTTTCTCGTCAATCTTGGCTCCCTAACTTTAACATTGACATATGAGTAGCGATGATAAATATGCTGTATTTTCATCTTATGTTACAGGATCAATAGACTTAGGGTGCATTTGACAGTTTCCCTTGAAACGGTTCAACTAAAAGCCAGGAAATTAATCAATTCTTCCCGAATTTCTTGCCGTTAAAAGTTTCTCAAATAATTACAATGCCAAAAACAGTGGCACAACATTCAATTTCTTACTTTGATTAAACTAAATAATTAGAAATAGGCTGAGTAATGACTCTTTAATGTAACGCAAACCATTAACCAATCAACTGTCACCTTTTATGTATAAGGTGGCACCAAAAGCACTTAGAGAAATTAGAAATAACAATTCTATTTTTACAGCAAGCCATCTTCATGGCTGCAGAAGAACGAATGTTAACAAAACTTTTCTACCATAAGCACTTAACGACCGTAGAAAACTATTTCGGGATTGCGACGAAAGGAAATCGTCATTTTTTTTTATTTGGTTTTGATCGTTTTGAAGGAAGACAGATTGGTAAACAAGTCGGGGTTGTTTTTAATAACTAATAACCTTCTATAATGGTTGGTAATTTATTTTGTATTCCATCTGTATTCGTTCATAATTATATAATTTATTAGTCGTAATTAATATTCAAATTGTATTTGGTTTATTTGATTTATTATCTCTTGTGATAAATTAAACCATTATGAGGTTTCTTAGATATAAAAGTTTGTAGAAAATAACAGCCAATTTTAATGACTCAACGGGAAGTTTCTCGTTAAGGAAAACCTACCTACAAGTAAGTAATTCGATAATGATAAAATTGCCTATTCTCACAGTGCATATTTTGCTATAAATTGTTTCAAAAACGTTACACTTGTTCTTTTCAAATAGGTTAGTCTTAGAAAGATCAGAAATGGTCAGAAAGATTTAAACTAAATTTCTGTAAAACAATTTGCATACCATTAAAAGCTACAGTAATAATTCATTAGGGAAAGTCCTTAACAAAATTAATTAATGCAATTAAAAGAAAATATGTAATTACCCATATCGATTATTGTTGCCGGTCGTCAATTTCTCGAAATAACCAAACTATATACTTTCGGAAAATCAAAATAAACGGAAATATAAAACCTCTGGTAAAAATAAAAAAAATCGTTCAAATCCCGGTTCGAATTGAGACGTGTGTACGTGCGAGTGCGTCGCGTTAGCACGTCTTCACCGAAACTGTTTCGGCTGTTTGTTGCAAGTGCGCTTCGAGCATTCGAATTTTTCAATCCGATCCGCCGCGGTGCGGTGCAAAAGCGACTGCCATGGCGGCGACAGACGCCTTTGCGTCTCGACGCTTTGCGGCCGTAACGAAACATCCCCAACCGCGGTGCGGCAGCTCGACGGTTCATCGCCCACGAAAACGCTTAGCGTTAAATCATGTGTACATATTTGCATTCCGGGATGAACACGCTGGATTACCGACGAGGTTTTTTTTATTTTCAGAGGTTGTCTGCAAAATGTTGCATACAAAAATGTGTCCAAGTAGACGAACATAAAATTGCTTGTGGATTGTTGAAGGAAATTCAATGTATCACCGATTGTTATGAATCACTTGTAGGCAGTTCTTTTTTGCATCTACGCATATAGTCCAGTTTTGTATATCATGCGTAACAATAAAGCAGGTCGAAATGAAATGGGGTGCGTACGTGTGGCTGGCCTCCCCTTTTAAATATTTAGGCCGAAAATTAAATGAGTCATCTGCTCGTGCATGATGCGACACCCATTTTTTATTTAATACCTACTTAACGAGCAAAATATGCTTACCCTTTCGCATAATTTAGTTTAACAAATTTATTAAACATGAATATCAAATAAACCTCTTCAGTTTATCCTACCCACATCTGCTAGCAGTAGTTGATAAGTGAATCAAAACGCGAAACCAACTTAATTGTGAATTCCAATTAGGAACCTAAAGGAGCTTTCAGTTAGGAGCGCGTATTAAAATAATTTCGTATTACTTTGGACCCTCGTTTTTGCTTCGAATGCACGGCATTGAAAATCTCCGCCAGAATGGTTTAATCTCCTATTTGTTCTCAAGTTGTATGGGGGAGACCAACATCGCCCCAACATCGGCCGGCGGAGGAGGGGCCGTTGAATTTATCTAAGGGAGCTTCTCAAGTAACATGCTAATGCTGCAGTAGGGTTTTGCTAATGGAGATGAAAACAGGAAAAAAAAACTACTAATGCCCGCTAAAGTCTGAACTTTCTACTTGGAAAATTAAAGTAGCAGAACGTCGAATGAAAAATTAAAGCTCTTGGAGCTCACGGAAACATGAAAGCTTCATAACGCTATAAATTTTGCGATAATCGCGTCAGAATTTACGTTTGAACTACTCCTGCAACTCTTCTAACTAGCCGCGATAAGGAAAATAAATGCGACTAGAATTTAATTTTAAAGTATGTCGTGCATGGAACATAACTTATGAGAAATCCTCACTGTTTTAAAATAAAATGCCCCGACCGAACTTTATCACAAAGTTGAAGAATTCTGAGTGCTACTGGCGACATGCCAAGGAAATGTAAAAAGACGAAAAAAGTAGGAAACGAGAAGTTTTACTCATTTCCAAGTACATGAAGGATGAAAAGAGTTAAAAATCAATAAAACGACTATATCTACGTAATTAAGGTTCGCATTCGGATAATAATACGTTTCTACCGCACTTATTCAAATTCAACCTATGCATGAATTACCAACACAGAAACATGCATTGTTTTATTTCACAGTGTAATAAATTACCGGCACAACGCTCGCCCTATTCTCTTAAACAGACTATTTATATTTACGCATCTCTCTCTTTAATCAACGTTACTCCCGTTTTTAATGCATTCGAAAAACTGTGGAAGCTTCCCCTTTCTGGACCCCTAAACACGGCCATTTAATTTCGCTGCCATTATTTTTTTATAATAAATCTTTGGAAACGGCCGTTTCACTTATTTATGGGTCTCGTGTATTTTTTTCCCTGAAATTAATGTACAGCCAATACATTTCGATTTGTAGGAGTTTGCGGTTTTGCGTTAATTAAATTAGATTTTTCAGGAAATACATGGGAGCAACATTATTCTTATAAGAGAAATGTGAATTATTTAAAAAATATTGCATAACTATTTTTTTCTACATATTAAGGATAAAATATAACTAACTTATTTAGGAATGTATGAGGATATTATATAATTTTTTGCGAGTCTCAATGATCATCAAATAAATACAAATTCACCTACATTTGAACGATACAAAAACCACCAAAGGTTTCATTTCATGTTAGTATTTCCATTAAATAAAGGAAAATCCATAATGTGTTATAAAAATAGCACAGGTTGATAAGACTTTAATGACCTGTATTTCTTTAACGCGATGTCACTGATTCATATATAAAATTAGTAAAACATAAAAGGATTATTGTTTATATTGTAAAGATACACATTATTAATAACACATTTACCACGAATAATTAGATAATCAATGAGTAATTTTTAAGTGCTTGAAATTTATATTTCCAATAAACCTAATTTGTTTTTAAACCTATTCTTATTGCACCTAGCATAATATTTAATGCCTAATAAGGTTTTATGGAATCTGGATCGAAACTTTTAAATTATTAATAATAGAGGATATACTATAGCATTCTTCCATTTTTAAAATTATCTTTATTAAATAATTAAATGTTGAAACCATAAAAGAATCTTTTGAAAAGGTACATTTCTATTAATATATCATCCATATTATGGCATGCTTGGCTCAAAAAACAAACCCCTATATGTCTGATACAACTACCTAAATTTCAATAGAACCACTCACATTTTATAAATTATCACTCGCTTGAAGAACACCCCATCAAAAAAACCGTGAACGTTCACTATGTTAACAAAATAGGCAAAAACAACACAAAAGTAGAAACAAAAACCGATGGCGCTCTTCTTGTTTTTCTGTCAGCTGAAAGACGCCATGACCGCCAGCAGCGTCGAGACGGAAAATAATCAATAAACGCACGATAGCGAAAGTTAAAACGGTTGCATGGCAACCCCTCAACTCCGTGCTCTTTGTCTGTTACGCAGGGGTGGCTTTCGACGTGAGAGCAACGACTTGTGAAAACACGCTACACCGGGACAAAAATTTCCAGAACTTCAGAACAAAACAATAAGGGCCAAACCTTTTTGTTCTGCCGTTTAAAGACAATCAAATAACTCTCTGATTGTTGAGTTCAATTAATGAATTCTTTGAATTAGTTAAATATTTAATAAGTTAACAATTTTCTTTCTAATAAGCAATATAGCTTTTCTTAAATCATTAAAAAAACTTAATGATATTCTTTAATCCTTACCTTATCCTCGGCCTCTTCAGCCCGCCCTTCGGCTTCCAACACCCTTTGCTCCAACTCGGATAGCTGAAATATAAAAAGGGGCAATTAATTTTATCATCTTAGGAATTGTTTTTGATGTACTCCGAAAACGAATTCCGAAGCCTTTTTTGAACAGAATCCAACGGGTTCGGGATAAAAGGGAGCATTTGGCGTCGTCTAGCGAGCGACGCCGACGCTTCGAATTCGAGCGAAGCCAGCCAGATGTCGCTAGGAGGACCGGAATTCACCCGGAATTAAAGTTTCTACGGAAACAGTGACGCAGTCGTAGAAATACTCCCGGGAGTGCGATTTGTATTGTATAAAAACAGGAAGTTTTTTTACTGAAATAATAAGAATTAGATCTGCAAATTTAATAAGATAAACTATTAAAGTTGATATATTTTATACATCTTGTATTGATTAAGGCTAAAAAATTGAAGGTGCATTTAAAGCTAATACTATGCTCTAAGATGTTATTATAAAACGGTATATTTCAAATTATGTACAGTATCCAAATATTAAATATATTGGATTAATAAGCTATTTTGTATAACTCTGTAGATAATTAACTTAAGAAAAGTCAAGTGGTGTCAAAACTAGCGATCTGGTAGGCTATTCTACTCTACTCTAGTCTACTTCTCACTGTTCTGTCGATAGAGAATTTCGATTACTCCGTTTAAATCTAAATTTTCAAACAACTTTCAACGCACATATAACGTGTAATAATTAATATTGAGTAACCAAAAAAAAAGAATACTCGGGATAATTTGTGCGGAAAATCTAGACCACTCTTACACCGCAAATATAAGTTTTAACACCCATTAAATGATTTCCCTCGAGATAATTCTATTCTCAAACAGAACTCCCGCAATAAATTATACCATTTTGAAAATTTTAAATGAATAATTCCGCCGGAAACAAAAGGTAAACAGAACTGTTGAATACCCGTTCACAGTTAGGTGAACGAGGTATTCAATTACTAAAAGGGTAAATACCTCCGAGCAATTCGTGGATAATATATGCGCCTTTGCATCCAATTCAAACCTAACATTCGAAATTATATCCAGAGTACTTAACAATGGATTTAATATTTGTACATCAACTGATTGTTGAGAATCACCTATTCCCACTACTAAAAGATATGTAGTAGATATATTCAATTTTCTTTATAATATAATTAAATAACAATATTAAGAAGCTATTGGTTTTATTGGTTGCTCTTAGTATAAAGGTTTTTAAATAAACATTTTCGCTTAATTGACGTTGTACTTACTCTAAAAGCGATCCAATTTGATCATTTCATTTCTCCTTTTACGAGTTGAACCAAATACAGGAGCACTTAAAAGCAAATAAAATATCCGAGTCTGGAGGCAACAACACGGAAAACTAATAAATATATATTTCAGACGACGCATAAATAAAAGACTACTGCGTACATGGAAAATATATCTAAAATTGTTTCTCTTTTTTTATTTATATTCGCATTGTCTGAATCCTATCCTGCCATTCTGTATGATTTATCAGGACTGCATATGACACCCGTCACCCGTTCTTTTGAGCACGTGCTGTCTCTAAATCCCGATAGGAATAGAGATTTTATTGGGAATATCCCGAATAGATATTATATACGGTGGTCGTATTGTATGAAAGATAATTTGATACATGTTGGACCAATACAGAGTAAATAGGAAAAGAAAACGGAGGGAAAGGAAAATTACAAATATGTATATTTTTATGCACTGTTCAATACATGTACGTAATATAAAAAAATGAATCATTTAACTATACATTGAGAATTTAATTTAACTTTACTATCCTTTTTATCGCTGTTTTTTAACGTTTAGAATGCTCATTAAATTCTGCAAAATTATCCAGAATCCTGCATGTTTCCCTTCGAAGAAAATGCGAACAAAGACGGTGTCTAATAATAAAACGTTTTAAAGGTTTCTTTTAACGTCCTCGTTCATTACTCTGATGAATCCTTAAAAACGAGAATGGAAAAATCTCCACGTTAAGAGAAATTGAACTTCTTCAAATAATTAAAAGACGACGCAATAAAACACTACAAAGTAGACGGTTTCTTTAGTTTAGTACTTTCTTCCTATTCCAACATTTAATTATAAGCAAAATGTCGACACCACAGTTTCGTAAATTAATGATTGCAATTAGGCGTGATCAATATAGGTGTGTTAATAAAGTACGCGAATATACGTAAGAGTTATGACAAACGACAATAATAGTCCATACTGTAATAAAACCGTTATTGCTTTAATATAATCTTCACTATAACATATATGAAGTTATGATCAATAAAATATTATAGCAGGTAGACGGGATTGCACTTTTGATCAATAAATGAGGTTAAAACTATAATAAATGCTTTTTTGTTTGCAAGGAGCACTTATAGGAGAGAATAAAATTGTTAATTCCAGTAAAATGATAATAGCAGTTAAAAAATATTCCAAGAGAAAAATATTTTTGCAACGGTCGATATAAAGAGGAATGTTCTTCCGTTCCCTAAAAAATGTGATGAAACGTCTAGGGATTAAACTAAGCAGGAATAAGCGACATGAATATTTTAATGAATTTTTACCTCTATAGAAATGTAAAACAGCTTTTTGGCTTTTTCCCAACGGGAATTCCTGTATCTAATTAATTTCAAATAAATCCCTTATTCTTTACGTGTAGTCAAAATTAATAAAAACACCGTACGCCGTATACCTTCACCTATTAATCAACGATGAAGTCGTGCATTTAAAAACGATGATTAATATAGCACAGCAGCTTGATAATAAAGTGCATGGAATGTGATAATCGCAATAAATCAAATATATTGGAAAAAGTAGAAACAAGTTAGATTTATGACGGAACTAACCGTAAGATGATTTATTTTTATCAGATAGCGCTCAACTCCGGAGTAATTCCAGAAACCAACGGAGGATAATTTAAGTTTTATATTGCACGTTGTCTTCATTCCTACGAATTATTATTGGAAATTGGTGTTATTTGATAAAACCTAATTCACCAAATATACAAAATTACAAATAGCCACAGTTTAATGAAAAAATAGTGCGTCAAGCATCAATCAAAGTTATTGTTATTACAGAAAAAGCAATAATTACTTTTTATTCTTTAGTTGGATCGCTCGTTCATAAAAATGGTCTACACTCCCTTCCTTACTCATTCGGTTATCAGGGGGTGTATCCGAAAAAATGGAAGATAGGAAAAAACACACACCACACACGCATTTTGTGTATGATGAACGCGTGCGTACGTGCGATATCCGCAGAGGCGCTATAAATAACAACACGTTGACAATTCCTGTGAGATTTGCGTGATGTAGGACATGTCAATTGGTACAAATGTGCAAAAGCCGGCTGGCACAACAACCCAACACGTTATACAAATATCGACAGTATGAATACAAAATCGAGTTTTCTTATTCGATGACGTTCCGCTATCAACTGTTATAGAAGATTCCAAGAGGAAAATTCGTTTCTCACACAATAGGATAATATAATGATGTATAGGTATACAAATATTTCTCCTAAAGTTCTTGAGAAATGGAAAAATAGCAATATAAATTAGGCACTTTTCGACATGCTGGTAAAATGCTGTAAAATAATTTGAATAAAATGTAACAATAAAAATATTCACCCCCTAATTCGGTTTCGTTCATTATCCCAGGCATTGCGGATAAAAATTAAAAAGTTCCAACAAAGTTCGGGTTCGGCGCGTAACAAAATACATAATTCCCAAGAAAAATATATCGTGGTGAATCCGAATTGCAAAAGGTACTTATTTATCTCTCGAGGGCCCGAAAATTCGTTCGGTAAATCTTCCAAAACTTTCGGAAATTAAATTTTAAACGTTGTGAATAATTTGGCGTCGATAAGGGAACATTCGGCTTTGAATCGGATTAAAAGTTTGGGCGATATTCAAAGGGACACCTGATGATTAAAAGGCTCGACGTCGTCGAAAGGACGAGTTATAAAACCGTCTTCACGGCCGTTTCTTGGAGCAACAATGTTCAAAAACATATTCGGAATTCATCTGCAAATTTCGATTTCCAGCCCTTCATAAGCAAATTCAATTCGACATTGATGTATCGCTCAAACTGGTGTAGCGCTATCAATATATTACCGGAATCGAATTTTGCGGAAAACAAAATACCGAATTAGGAGATGGTGTTTTCGTAGGGTGAAGACCGACCTTCGTACTCTCCCCTTGTATACACCCGATTTCCCTCCTTTTATCTGTCATAATGGAATGAACATTTATCGGATCATGATATATCAATAAAAGTAAATAGTGTGGTAAGTAGTGGAATGCCTTGATAACGGAGCAGTCAATTACGTACACCCCCTTATTGATTGAAATGGATTGTTTATGATACGTACGTTTATATAGGAAACTCAATTTATAAAAACTCAAGCCAGGTTACAAACAGTCTTTGTCTGTTCAGTAATAGGTACACCATTGACAAAGGGGCTTTTCTGTAGAAACGAAATAAAACGTTTATTTAGAGAACACGTTTAACAATCGTCTGGTTTAAAAAAAACAGACAATGCTTTGCTGCATCATTCCATTATTTATCTTAATTTGGGCTTTTCCGCGGAAAATGACGCACGACCGAATTCACCATCGTGATCCTTTGCAGTACAAGAGATAATGGAAACTTTAGAAGATCACACAAAAAAGATCATAGTGGTTAGTGGACGTATATTATATCAACAGAAGATAATGTTTCATAAACGAATCAACAATAAACGAGTAACAATACACAATTTCATTTATGTTGTAGATTTATTTATTTTATTTACTTTGAATTTCATTTTATTGAACGAGATGCATGTTTCCTGTATGTGGGACAGTTCCAGTTAGAATACCTCAGGCTCTTCGCTTATTTAATGGAGAAAATGAAAACGCATCGATCGCATGCACAATATGCAGAGTGTAGGGAAAATGGAACAAAAAAGCAAGGAAAATTACGTGCATTCACGTCTGAATAAATACCAGACACTTTGTTTCTATTAATCAAAGTCGCATTTACCAGGAAAAACTAGAAACGTCGAATAATTCTCCCATTAATTATTTTTTCGCTAAAATTGTTTTGCATTATTCCAGCACGTAAACCGACGGTACATGAGAGCAACTTCGTAATGATACTCTGTAAATATTTCCTAACAAGTAATACATAGCTAAAAATAAATTACGTATATTTTAATTTACTTTTTTACTTTCTCTATTCTAAATCTCAACTTTATTTTGACAAGTTCAAACCATTCATATTTTTTTTAATTAAATTCCCCCAGCTCAGATTGTCGGACTTCAACAAGAGCGGCTATGTTCAACAAAATTTTGCGTACCCACAAATCGGAAATGATTGAAATATTTTCTTTTAATTTTCTTCCTTTTTGTGATTAAACGAGCTTACTCAGATAAATTGTTTTTTTTGTTTCTCATTGCTCAAAAATAATTTCATAAAAATTATTTGTGTTGCGAAAATTTTTAGTTTCTTTGATTCAGTCATTTCTGCTTATAAAATTTGGAAAGGAACAATTACTGTATTTATAGCGGAGCAATAAGAATTATAAAATGTATAACACAATGATAATATAGTAACTAAATACCAGAGCATAGTTTTAGAATGAATTCTACAGTTGTAAACAAATTTGTTCATTGTTCTTTCCACTTTTATTGTTTTATAAAATAGCGTATATAAAATAGCGAGAACTGTTTCTGACAACACTGAGCATCAACTGAAGCTTGCAAAATCAACTCAATAAGTGAGATAACAAATGTCACCGGTATTACTGAAATGGTACAAAATGAAATGTCAACTGTAAAATTCGAATCAGCCAGAAATTTGGCTTCAATTATTTTCAACGTAGCATTGTTTTCAGCAGTAATATCAGCAAATTGCACGACCTTTTTCGGCTCTTCTGTTGTTTCTACTTCAACATTGTTGATTTCGTGCCATTGCGTATATCCGAATAATTATGTAGCAAAAAATGGAAAATACGAAACGTGGAGATATTTTGTTATGGTAGAATTTTTCGTTTTATTTGCAAGTGGCAAAACCATTAGTTTACTTCTGCTCTAATTAAAAGCCCTTTGTCCTGTTAGGAGCAATTAATTGAAACAAGTGTCCTATAAAATGGAAGCTTAATTTATGCGAAGTTAGATTACCTTCCGCAACATGTCCTCGAGCGAGTCCATGTCGGAGCTTCCGTTGTTGTTGTTGCTTGGCTGCACCATGTGTGGAAGTGGCACCTCTTCGGTAGTACTATCGACGTTAACGTCACTTCCCCAGACGCCCCCCAGGGGCCGTTTGGCGCGTGAGCCTCTCACTTTCAGTTTATTTCGACGCCACGAATGACGCCAGTACGATTTGCCTACGTTACGTTTACACACATCACTCGATCATATTGAAGTCCACGGCGAATTGTCAAAGGAAACTTTAATATACACTTAATTACTTAATAATGTGCAGAAGAGAAATCTGTAATTAAAGTAACGTTTCGATATTTAAATTATACCGCCCGTTATAGTCAGAAGTATTAATCAGTTTACACGTTGTAACGATAGTTGGAATAATTAGGATTAAACTTCAAAGTTCGGGAACAACAGAAGTTTCCCTATTTCTCGTCAACGCTTTAATCACCAATCTCATTAACAAGTTGCAAACAATATTAACTAAACCGTTGCCGAAGCCTGCACACAAATAAAACGATAGTAAGGTGACCCAAACAAAATCAAAATAGAACTTAAAATTTAAATATGTATTTGAATAATAATCATCCCAATTTATTGGCGCTTCTTGTAACAAAATTTTATCAAAAAGAGGCATATACAATTCAGTATTTTATTATTTTAAATCACAATATTCGTGGTTTATTTTTCAGACCATCATACATTTTCACGTTTTTATGCAAGTAGGTAAGCACGTGTGGTTTTTTCAGTGAAGAGCGCTCTTTTTGCACATATAGCATCCAAGCGTTCCATTGTTTGGCGTCTTCAAGTACTCTTTCAGACTCTAAAATCAGTCTCTCGTAAAATGTTACATAACTCTTTGAATAAGTAGCTCGGTGAGGTAGAAAATGCGTTCGTTCGACACCCTCTCGGTGCTCATGGGGGTAAATATTGATTACTCAGTGCCAACCGACCCACATTCGCTGTCATCACCGTGTCGAAAAATCAGAGGCGCCATTGGGCTATAATAGCTAGTTTTTATAATTTTTTTGTCGTAAGCTCAAGTGTACATTTAGAGCTCAAGGGCACTTATACATTTTTTATCGTTAGTTTAGATATAGAAACATTGATGACATTTGAAATCGATCTTTATCACCAATCATTATCATATAATTAATGCAAGTCAAGTCCTTAATTATCTATCGATTTTGATATCGGAACCATGTAAGATTTTAAAATAATTTCCAATCTAGAACAAACTATTTATAAGTGCTTCACTTTCGATATGGTGTCAGAAAAAAAATGATCTAATCTCTTGCACCTACACCAATCGTAGGAGTAGTTGAAGGAAAAATACTGAATTATTGTTGATTGTATCTCGAAATCAACAGCAGGGTGCGCCCATGCGGGGCTCTATCGCATTGGAAGTCTTTGATCCTTTTTCAAATGCGGCAGACGAATTACTCCCGTAAAGGGAAAAATTGCGAGAGGTACGTGGCAGTTGAATGATTGGCTACCATTTTGGAAGCTAAAAGCGAAAGGCCCCTATGAAAATAAGATTAATTTGCTGATGGTCTGGACACAAATGCGAATGTTTCACCTTTTTTTTAAACGGTTCCGTTGGTTTGATTCATCAGGATAAAGCAGTTCCAAATGAGGGTAATTAGTTTAAAGCGAAATAAAGGAAAGATTGTAGTACATATTTAATTGTCATTAGTTTCAATTAACTCTACATGTCTTCGTGAAGTGCATTATTTACTTTGATGCCATATTAATGAGCACATAATCAAAAGCTTGGGAATTGGGGTATTAAATTACTTATTAACACTAAATTATTATTCATTAAATGATTACTAGTTAAAACATAAATTGTACAAATAAGTTCCGTCATTACGCTTGTAAAAAAGAGGTATTTTTATACTTAATTTCGAAGATTAATGCTGTCAATAACAAAATCATGAAAAATAAATTATAGATTAGAAGAAAGCATGTTGAAAACCACTTATATCTATTAAAAGTGAGCGTTTTGGTGAAAAAGAAAGCTAATGTTTGAAACCTAAATCGATTCGCTAAACCATTATAATCCGTGGAGTGTTCAGAATAACAAGGTAAACAGTGTTAAAAGAAGTGGACGTGCGACATAAATAACATGCATTTACTGGATGTGATAACAATTTGATGGATTATGCTTCGATTAATTTAAAGCGCGTTTTATTTCTATAAAGAAAAATTGATTCAGCGAGCGATTGATATCGTTTGTTCATGTGTTACGAATAAAATGTAGTCTCGATGTAATTAAACTAAATTATGTTTGTATATGGTAATCTTGTTTTTTTCGTGTAAGTAGGCAGGTAAATATCGATTTAATAAGATCGAATGCGTGGAAAGCAGAAGGAAAGCCCTATAAATATGAACGTTTCAGGAATTCCGATAACATCGACATGCTTATAAATTATTAATGCCTAGGCTTAGCCAAATTAATAACACAACTTTGAACAATACATTACATAGAGAATTAATTTTGACTATTATTAATAAGAAATGGTGATGGTTAAGGTACCGGAAAATAAAGTAAAATTATTTTATTTTTACGGAACAAATTTATACAGCTTTTTTGAATTCTATCGTTGCCAAATTAATATTTATTGCGATATTTATTTTGGAGGGATTTTTTTATGCGACATCAAGAACAGAATAAAAGCAGTTTGTTTGAAAAAAATTCTCCTCTCCCGGAATGTAAACGTTCGGAAATTGTTATTTGTACAATTTATCTAAGGGTCGGTGAGTTGTTCCGAGGGCTTCACGGAAATTATGTTTACTTAGATTATTTTGTTTTCATGTGCCATTTAACAAAGGATATAATCGATAAACGGAAATGGTCCGTTCTGGATTTTTAATAAGGTTCTTCAATGGATACTTCTTGCTTCAGTTTCAAGTTAGAAAAATTACGAAACTCCAAAAATAGTACGAATTTATGTTATATTTTATGCGAAATTATGGCTAATATAGATACTGTACTAGGTATATACTATTTTCTTAAATAATAGATAATCATAAGACAATAAGATATTATTAGATAGATAATCTCATAAGTGAAGTGTCCTAAGGCAACGTAATAAAGTTGGGATGCTCTCTTTGGCCAAAATACAAGCAGTCTCTTTTTAAATGAATTTATTGAAGGAGCAGATGCTACATACTGGTATAGTTGATCCCACCTCATTTATCATTCTGTGCGATCAACCGCTATTCGTTAAGTACAATACGGGAATTTCATAGTTTGGAACAACGATCGTGTACTTTTTCCGATGGTTGGTAAATTTTTCTCGCTAGTTGTAATAAACGTTGAAAAGAAATATTACAAAAACGTACCCCCTGTCATGAACTTTTCATTCGAACCTCGTTAATAATGTTTTGTGCTAGATGCCAAAACCTCGTGAAATTAGAAGATTCTCATCTTAAAAACATTAAATTTATGATAGATTTAGAAATAATTAACCACCACCATTTCAAATCGTTAGCTTAACTTTTCTCCCTGTTCTGCTCGGTTTGTTAATTATTTCATCCAAATTGCCCACCCTTATTCAACGCCCCATAACAATAAATTATTATTTTTTCTCAGATCCGGTATGTTATCATCGTGTGTACGTCAATATTCGTTCGACCAAGCTCAACGTCTAGTTTCCGCTCGACAACGCGAAAAGCTACACGACACGTGACAACTGACACGAAAACACTCGCCGCTTCGCACAGTAAGAGGCCTCGGATTATAAATGAACTTTTTCGTTAATTCCAATTTTACTCACGCGTCAATCAACCGCAAATGGAAGAGGAAGAGGAGCTTGGTAAAATTCCCATTAAAATAATCGCTACTACTTTTTTGTAGTTTTCTAATTATTCCTTCGGCTGATGGAAAACATTCCAATCGACTGGTTAAATTATAATTTGGTGTGTTTGTAGCTCCCTGTGGTACTACTCACCGACGGTGTAATTAATTCTAGCGCGTTATTGTATCTATTTATTACATTAGCGTGGAAAATCGTTTAATCGCATTAAAGAAAACCGCTGGGATTAGAGATGAATATTTTAGCGCGAAATTGCACCAGACGTATTCATTAAAGTGTGTAGCACGTAAAATTACGATGCAAATAGGAAGTGTACCGGAAATACATTAATGTTCCAAAAAACATTTCCCCCATTCGCTTTAAAACACTGGTAAAAGTTTTACTCCAACAATAAATTCGGGATTTATCTGTACGCAATCGGTTATTCAGTAAAGCGCCGAGAGCTCCCGAAATTATATTTTATTATCAAAGGAACTCGTTTAAATTAAACGTACTTCCCGTTCGGAGCGGATAAATCAGAATAACCCTTTTTTTTCTCTTCACGTCAGATCATGAATATTGAATTTAAAAGTTTTTAAAGTGCGGAAACTTTCTCCGCCAGCAGTTCGGCTACGTATTCACCTCTTTTCTTTCCGACGATTTAAAGGAAATCTAGAGAAAAGCGACACGGTACTAAATTGCTTTTATTAATGATGTTTACTTAGCGGGTGAAATTTTTCTTGCGCGACACGAATCCTGAAAAGGTTGAATTTCTTGAAAAAAAAAACCGAAACCGAGGGAAAGAATACTGAGTGATGGCAACCTGAACATTCGAGATAAGAAATAATTTTTAATTACAATTAATTAAAAAAAAAGTCTATTTGTATATTATTTTTTTATCGCAAAAAAAACAATAGATTAAAATTTCAAGTATTAATATCTAATAGTATCTATAGTATTGTAACAATCACCACGTACATGTTAATATTTGAGTTTTATCCAAGCTGTTGTCTTTATTACCTTTGTAATTACCTTCAGTAAGATTACTATCATTACTTTTACTCAAATTTTAGATAAAACTTTAAATAGTTTTTGGTGTTAGGTGCGAACTGGAAAATATACGGATAATAAAAAAGTAATGCGTTCAGTAAAATAGCTCGTTTATGTAAATAAAGGGTTTAAGTTAGGTACCTACATCGTTTTCCCTTTTAATTAAACACATTCTTATCACCTAAGCAATTTCCTTCTTCCTCCTGAATAATAATAATTTCCTGAATAATTCGTGGAAATTAAGTCCTGTCCATCACAGCCGCTAAAACTGCTTAAAGTACAGTAAGAAAGCTGAATATCAATGAAAATTAAGAGATAATGCGGAGACTTTACCCCCCATTGTTAAGAGTTAATCAAGCTATTTAATCCTGTTCTCCTTCAGGAACTCTTCTAAGCAAATGGAATTGGAAGGAGTCAAATTTAATGAATACCTACAGCCCAGTTTTTAAATTACCTTCATACCTAACTCTATTATACTCAGAATTTAAAATACCAACATTTTTATCGTAATTAATACATTGAATCGATTAAATACACATTTATACAGTACAAATATTAGCCAAAGCAAATAAAATTAAAAAAGACAATCAATTAAATAAATAATGAAATTTATTCAATTTAATTGTTTCTGGGTAGGTAATTGATTGATACAACTGCAGCATAAATTTAATTATACTCATTCATTGAAACCGTTTTTATTTTATTGATACCATCGAAAACTGTGAAATGTTTGAAGTAAATTAGCTATTTCTATTGATTACATTCATTTATACATATTACATAATTGCAAATTCCCGCTAAAAGAGGCATAAAATGTTTACAGGCACAAACCCCTATAACCATTTCTTTAGAAGTTACAAATAAAGATCCACTGAAGCTTTACGTCATGAAAATTCAGTTTTCTCTGATATATGAAGAAAACTCCTTTATGTGATACTTTTCTATCAACTTTATTGTTATAGCATTTTAGATTATTTTAACAACGAAAGGGGTATTTTATAATCTGAGAAGTATTTTGAGGTAAATTAAGCGGTAAATTGGTACATGCTGGTTTATAAAAATGTTCTCTATAACATTGATGGTTAATTCACAAGAAGTCACCAAATTTTCTTAAAATTTAATCAAGTACGTGTATATTTTGTCCTCCCAAAATAAAAACATGCAATGAAAATTAAATTAAATAAATATAAAAATAAATACAAATAACATCTACATTTAACAAATTATCCAGTTTATACTATCACTGCTGTCATAGATTTCTTGAAGCTCTCAAAAATTTGCATTTCTCTCAATTTATGAAAAGTTTTAAATATAGAGACTATTATTGCTTTTTTATTATTAGAGGACAGCAGTGAACGTTTCAAGTAAATTTTTTGACATTTAATGTTTTGAAAAATATTTTTTATCAACCGTATCTCCACCTTATTTTCCACCAAAACATAATCTTAACCACCGAATCATACACTAAAATAAACAATATACGAATAGCAAGCGCACGCTAAAATCGGTTACAAAAATCGCGAGGTATCGAAAGCTCTGTTGGAACAACGGGAAAGCAGCTGAGCAGCGCGCGGTGGCCGAAAAGCATGAAGCTTGAAAGCCCACTGGCGGCGGAACCGCTGCCGAAACAGTTACAACGGAAAAGCTCAAAGCACCGTCCGCACGCCGGCCCGCCAATCGGCATGCGCGGTATTCACACAAATCTAATCTATAACATCACATCATGTTCTCTGCACAATTCAATATACGGACGGACAGGTGCTGGGATGGATTGGGTGACGAGTTTTGGAGAGATTTCGGTATGGGGTGGTGGCGTCCGACGTCGATGTAACGCCGTTAATTCGATTTGGAAGCAACAAGCGGATCAAAATAGCTCCCAACTCGGCAACATTTCTGCCCAATCGAAAGGAAAGGATTCCAAGAAAACATAAACACTAAATTCGATAAGTGCAAAACGAGAGTTACATTACGTTTAAAAAAGAAATTTCTACATTGGCACACCCTACTAAAAGTGTCCTAAAAGACATTACAGAGCCATAAAATATGCAATGTTCTATCTAAATGTACCAATGTCCCAATCGAATCAAGCACAGTATGAGCATTAGTATCTAACTTTAAAGGTAGGTAATTTATATATCAATAAATCAATATATAATTTTCACATAACATCTGTCCTTAACACAGGAAACCTATATCGAATATTTTTTAATAAATAAATAATTGTAAATGTATTATAATCCTATTTTATCACCGTTAAAAATACGTTCGTCCTTGGTGGAATCCTTCGTATTTCAACCAATCGCGAATCAGTTTGATTTATTCCTTAACCTCCGGAGGTCGTTTTCCGTTTTTTGTGCCGTGTCATCTCTTACGAGTCTTCATCCATTTTAACTTTCTTTTTTCGCACAGTTTCCCGTTATATTCACTCTAGGTATCTGCTCTAACTAAATTGATGACCGGGCAATTTTTGTATCACGACATCCGCCGGACAGGGAAATATTGCATTCATTAAACACAAAACCGTGGAATAATTTTGGAGTCGAAATATTTATTTTCAAGATTCAACAACTCTTTAAAATGTACCAAATTCATTAAATTGAAACTCTTAAGTCGAGTCCTTCCAGGAGCTGTATTATGCCGAAGTGAAAATCTAAATGTTAGGAATAATCATAAAAACCGAACGATATTCGCAATTGCGGCCTCATAACCATTACAAGGTTCCGCATTTATGCTTATCACTGCATCTTGAAACCGTGTAAGCATTACAAATGAAATCCCTAATACACACTTGGCACTGTTTTCTACGGGGCTACTCGAAGTGGGTCACATCTCATCGGCGTAATATGAGCACGTCGTGCAAACTGATCCTTTTCGATGAAACGATGCCAAGAAAAAATTACCGCACTGCATTTCCCCCAAGAAAATCCATCTCTAATCCTTTATATTGCTATTTTTATTAATATATCTTTGATTTATCTACTCACCAAACAGGGTATCTATACATTTAATTAATTTATTTTCGATCGGTGGATACGCTACTGTTTAATTACCTGTCCTTTATTCCGAGCTGTAACCCAAATTAGGACGCACTACATCTGCATTAAAGGAAAGTTCCTGATCCTAATCCTAACGGAACGTAACAACATTGCCGACCGAAAAAATTCAATTGCCTCGCCGCATTCGGGATTTTCCTATTTTCACTATGTTTTCATCGCAATCTGAGTGAAAGCTTCCTCCGAAGAATTCCAATTATTGCTGGGTTTGTAGAAAAGTGCGCTGCCGTTTGGGACGTTATTAGATTTTTTTAAATTTCCTCCGAAAACGAATATTACATGTACATGTTCGAAATTGTAAACTACAATCTCTTTCTCATCAACTCTTAGCAGAATAAAACTCCTGCTGTTATATTCACTGAAATTCGTTTTTCAATTATTCGACGGGCAAAAATGTATGATAGATATTTGATGCTGTAAATATGAGGTAGGTATTAACAAAAATTTGAATTTATAAAATAATATGTTTGAAGAATATTTAGCTAATTGTACCTAAGATAAAGAAGATATACGTGTGTGATACGTTCTTATATACATCTGTATTTCGTTAAGATTAAAGTATAACTCGTTAAGAACACTAATAAAGTTAAAGTACTCTCCGACTTTACTGATACAAACAATATTGTTTGCTTCAATTAAAACTCCGTAGCCTTTCTTAGCTCTAATGTAAAATATCTGGCGAGCATTTCACAATTCACAATTCTCCATCTCCATTGTTGGAGAAACTTCTCCGCAGGCATAACCGTTGGAGTGTAAAGTTCGGAAGGGAAAATTAAATTTTAATATCTATCGCCCTTTTCTCAAAACGCGAAGACAAATAAATGGCAACTTAAAAGTTTCTTTCGAACTAAAGTTGGCGGTTTTCAGAAAACAAAAGATGAGTTTAAATTTACATACAACAGGTAGGGAAGAGGGCGGATACCATCGGATGATTAACCACGAATTTCTTTTGTTCAAAGTTTTACTGTAACCGGAAACTCCGGATTACGAAATATTCCTAACGCAATTTAATTCAAGTCCTTAATTACATTGTTAGGCGGTTCTTGTTTTTTGCAACAAAATTGTACCAAATTAATTAGATAAACTTGTGATAAATAGTCGAATTCAACTTTGCGCAGAGTAATTTTAATAAAAAATTCATTTCTACTACTATACATATTCGTTTTTTTACCTGTTTTTTTATCTACGTAGAGCATATCACCGAAAGAGATGATTTGCGGCGACATGCGATGCCAAATTTATGGCTTACCTGAAACAAGAAAAAATATACGGTTATTTACGAGTAAAAATGCTAAGGGAAATCGACATTTATGAAACGCTTATTTCATTCCCTTCCGGTTACGAAGACAGGTGATAAGTCTGTCACTTCAAACCATCTACACAGTCGAAGCGGAAATTGGGAAAATCAACTCAACTTCACCCTCTTTTATTTACATCTGGCAAAACGCGTTGCCTCGATGGAGACATTTTTTACGAAATTGTTGGTTTTGAAAAAATACGCAATTTCTGATTATAGTAATTTTATAGGTATAATCACAATCATAATTCCATTCTCCAGATACTGGCAATACGAATAACTGTATATGATTAGGTACATAAAAATAATAAAATAATATAATCCATTTTTTTATACAACTAAAAAATACCAACGCCACATATTACATTTAATTAACACCAACTAAATGACTTTTTGATATCTAGCATCTATTTATTTTGAATTTCATTCCACTGATTCAAAATTAAGGTACACTCCTCCTTTCGCCACTGAGATGAGTCCAGGCATGTATGTAACAGGAATCTGAGTTTTCTCGTTCAAGTGAACGCGGAATTTGCTCAAGATAGCGCAGATTCCCACTTTGACCTGCAGTTTTCCCAATCTAAGTCCTATATAAAAAAGTTTAATGAATTATAAATACGTTAATTGTACGCGCAAATTTACCTATACATATTCTAGGACCTTCCCCGAATGGTATATATGCGAATGGGTGTCTTTCTGCTTTGTTTTCCGGCGAGAATCTCTCTGGATCAAATTTTTCGGGGTCCGGATAAAACTCTGGATTTCTGTGAATTGAGAGTACGGGAATATCTACAGTTGTACCAGCCTCTATAATTAAATCGGTATCTGGAACTTTGTAGTCCTTAGTGCAAACTCGTGGGATGAGTGAAAGAGGCGGATGTTTTCGAAGACTTTCTAATATTAAAATACATAAAATGCATAACGAATAAGTTGGAGTATTTTAATTTAATACCTGACACTACTTTTTCAAGATACTCCATTTCACCAATGGCTTCGTAAGTTAATTTGCCTTCGAATTTCTTAAGAACGGTCTGGATTTCTTTTCGAACTTTGTCTTGAATATCTTGATTTTGCGATAATTCGATCAGGATGAAAGTCATAGTTGTCGCAGATGTTTCAAATCCAGCCAAAAAGAATACAAAAGCCTGCGCTGCCATTTCATTTATAGTAAGACCTTCGGCGCTTTTCCCGTCCTTATTGACTAATTGAGCTTCATCGATATTCGTCACTCTGCCGAAATTTTTCAACTGAATAAGTAAGTGAAGGAAATCCTTTCTAAACACATTGTTTTTCTCTCTATAATTTACCGTGTCTTGAACCAATTTAACAAAGAAACTTTCTGCGTCTGCAGGGGTGAATGATATGTTGAAAAATTTAATCAATTTTTCTGGAAAGAGCATCACGCATAGAAACTTTATTTTCAATCTGAGACTAAATTCAAATGCCCTAATTCCTTGCCTCCTGAATTCAGAATCAGGGTTCTTTATACTGTTGATTTCCAAACCGAAACCAACATTACCGATTATATCAGTTGTAAATCTCGCTAACAAATCTTTAATTTCTACAGATTCATTCACTATAGCATGCTCTTTTAAAATAGATTGTAAATGTATTGTGTTTGCAATCATTGTCTGGAATATCATCTTCATTTTACCTACAAATCATTTATGTTACTAAAATAAAACAGTTTATAATCTTAACAAACATTTCTAACATGGTATTCGTTATAATTATAATTACCAGAAGTAAAAGCTGCTGTTAATTTAGATCTCATAACTTTCCATTTGTCGTCGTTTAGATTGAATAAATTCCCACTCAATGGATCGACTTGTTCGTTTACAAAAATACCGCGATTGACGAAATGTTGAAAATCGTTCTGCATGATACATTTTACTAACTCCAAATCAACGGGAACGAAAGCGGGAGCCAAAAATTTGTAGTAACCGAAATATTTGCGGCCTTCCCTTAAAGCTTTGCTGTACAGATGCGAAACAGTCGAACTTAGCGGCAGTTGCCCTACGATAGTGTCTTTAATATTGCCGAAAAAGAAGTGCGATTCTTCCTGAAGTACATCCCTCTTCTTCCAATAAGAACGTTTATATTTGGAATATACATAGAGTAAATAAAACACAACACATAAAACACAAAATAAAACTTGCAAATTCATGTTGTAAACACGTATTTTTTTTAGTTTTGTTACATGCGAGAAACTGTCTTGAGTGACTGAACACAGCAAATACAACGCGCATTCTCGTAATTACTGGCTTGACCTTATCATTGTGCAAACATACAATTTGTGCGCCATATTAAAAGGAGACGTAAATAATTGATATCATTATAGCATATTAGTCCCGTTTTAGATAGAACCGATGAATAGGACTGATCAAACTAAGAATGTGTGCGTTTTTCTACTATATTGTTTTCTTGATTACATTCCTTTTCCTCCCGACTTATTCTTTTTATACCATTCTTCAGTTAAAGTATAAAATGGGATATAAAAAATAAGAACAACTGATTATCAGTACTGAACAACGGTTCAATATAAAACGGGACTAAGTATATGCATATGTTTGTAGGTGATGCAATAATGCACATTCAAACTGGTTGAAACAAAATTATGTTAAATTACTATGTTCGACTATTCGCAGAATATACTAATTTTATTTTATATCAAACACGAATTACAATTTTAGGAAACGAAATATTAATATGCCTTACATGAAGGTTGCATATGCTTTATCTTGAACTTGAACCCTGCTTTTTATCGTTAACATTTGATTTTTCATTTCACTGATTCAAAATTAAACTACTCTCCTTGTTTTGCTATAGATGCAACTTCTGGAAGGTATGTAATAGGCACCTGAGTTTTCTTTGTTGACAAGTTTGCAAAAAATTGCAAAAGTATACAAGTTAAATCTATTTCAATAATACATTCTACTGCTCCAAATCAATGGGAGATAAAATTTTGTTAAACCCAAATACTTGTGACCTTCGCTCATAGCTTTTTTGTATAGATATATCTAAAAATTGGCAATAATAAAGAACAAAATATACCTTTTTAATTTTAATTCAAATTAGCTCTAATTAAAATAGGAACTAAGTATTGGACCTCCAATTACCGATAGATGGAGTTTCGAGTTCTATAGCAATTTAAAACTCACAGATAAATCACTAGTAAGAGATAGTAAATAGTAATTCAAATTAGAATAAACAGTGCAAGGATTAAATCACGTAAAACAATGTTATCTGCATGCATCGTGTCAAGAAGGCTTTCCAGATCATAATAGAATAATAATTTATATCGTTCAAGTTATAAAAAATGCCAGCATGACATAAAAAGGTGCTAACATTTCGACGCTGGAACTTACGAGCGCAACGTTTTTACGATGGGAATCCCGCGGTCAGGCACGAGACAGCAATCGTGTTTATTCCGGGAATGCCTCCACTGATTTCCTATTGTGTCAGTTTAAATTCGAACTCGCCACTTCCTCTGCTTCGCACATCGGTCAAGATGTTTTCTTTTAAAAGGAACTTTAACGAGAAAATTGTCCGGGGCATAATGGAAGCGAATTGATGACGTGAAAGAAGAGATTTTTTACGACCGCAACCGAGAGTGGAGAGCTTAAAATATTTTTCTTTGTGGCTTGGACTGGCCGAGATTGGCTTTATTTATGGGTAATGGGTCTTATGCGGGGGGGATTTTCTTGAAGATATTGGTCCGAAAGTTAAGGGGGATTTAAATTATTAAAGAAAGGTAGCGAAAAAGATTAGTTATCAGAAGGGCCAATTCGAGTCTGGAGATTTTAGTTTTATTTGAAAGATTACCTTAAATAGACCAAGCGGGGACAATCACAAGTAGGGGAATTTATTCAACTCTAGACAACTAGATTTGATGGTATTATGTTAAAAAAAAAGGTTTTACATGGTATTTTACAAAATTTCAAATAGATAATTCTAGTCTCCAATTCAGTCAAGAGCGAAACTTACACTTTTAAAGTGTTTGAATGCGTCAATCGTAAATTAAAATGAAATCAATTGCATTGGCTTGTCCTTGTAAAGAAAAGAGACAATTTTTCATAAAATCTAGGAAAACTGTGTCTTTACTTATTGAGACAAAATATTTTGGTTGTTAATTTCAGTTTACATAACATTGGTTTTGAAAACGATTGATATCAAAAAAATTAAGACAATATAAAAATTAAAATCTACATATCATTATTTTCAAAAATATCTTTTGTTTCCTACAAAATTAGTTTAAGTAACTAAACTAACTTTCTGTAATGGAAATGTTTATTAATATGTACCTGTATTCGATTGCACATGCAATTTTTCAGGTTTAGACATTCACTGTGAAATTTTTTTAATATTTTTTAATGACACTGTGTAAATTTATAAGCCGAAAAGGACTTAAAATCATATAAAATATTTAATACCTACTACTATGTATATTAGAAATCAGCGTTCTATAAATTACATACTTCTAATTAATTTAAATTATTTAATTTCCAATACTCCAACTAACGGATTTTGGCCGAAGCGTAATAATAGATATCAAACTAAAAAAATATCTGTAATTTTCTAACTTCAAAACATTGTGTGAGATTTCAAAAAAATGTTGTTTAGATTAGAGTCATTAAATAACACTTAATAAGGTAAATAGCAGGTGTGAGTAAAATAAGATAATTTTTAATTGTTTAAAATTTCAATCCTCTATCTTTAGTCAATTATATCTACTACACACATGCTTTCATTGATCGATTTTTTATTTATTTTAATTAAAGATTATTCGATAAACAGCTGTAGTAAATTAAGTATTTGTATTATTTTTGTTGTTTTAGGAAGCTTGATAAGTGGTTTTTATCCCTATTTTTTTACCCATTACACAATGTGTCAAATATATTTTTATAATAAATATGAATATGTTATAAAATGAATTACACTCAGTTTATTTAAATACGATATAAATGTTTGTATTGATCCTAAAATACCCTGTTGTAGTGTACAAAATAATTTCTCAAGTAGTTAATTCTTCAGTCATTTGAGGACAAAGGTCTTTTTTTATTCTTGCACAAATCTCATAATAGTGAACGAACTTTTTTTTTTCGAAATTATAGATAATATGTACCTATCTAACGATTGATATAAATTATTAGTAGTTTTCCACATGCTTACTTACATTTTAATATAGAAGAAATGATTCTTCGGTTAACCTGCCTAAGGTAGTTTGTCGGTTTCAAGTGTCTATGCCCAATTTAAATAGCAATCATCAATTTTTTTTTGAATGGAAATTATCTAAAAATTTTACATGTCTAATTCCTGCTATTGATATAATTCTATTGTAAGATTTTCTAAAGATAAATCAAAGTATATCAAAAAAACGATTAATATTATAATTTTGGTGAAACACACCTATATATAGTGGTAATACATCGGTGTAATATTCAGTTGTTGTCCTGTAAAGGAAAAGCACTAATAGTGTCTAAAATTGCCAATAGATAAGGTTCTCGAGTGAATTAGTTTCCACGATGCACTCATCAATTACGACGTACTTATTAATTCTCGCAGTAGCTGCGCTTTATGTTTTTGCCAAACATAAATTGGCCTATTGGAAGAGAAGGAATATTTTTCATTCGCAACCGGATCTCATCTACGGCAATTTGAAGAGCACCATAATTGAAAACAAAACGTTCAGTTCGACGATCTTGGACATATACACGGATGCAAAGCTGAGAGGACACAAATTCTTCGGTATATACAAATTTTGGAGTCCTTATTTCATCCCTATCGATTTGAATTTGATCAAATGCATTCTACAACAAAATTTCGACCATTTTCCCAATCACTACTCGTTTTTGAATGAAGCTAACGATCCGTTATCGGAAAATCTGTTCTGCCTACATGACGAGAAATGGAAGGATATGAGGTCCAAATTAGCACCGACATTTAGTTCAGGTAAGTGTGACATTACACAATTATTGAATTTATTATGTAGATAATAACTGAATGGTGTATGTAGTAAGCTCTATTATAGCTAACTAAAGCTATTTTTTTGGTTTTTTCTCAGGTAAACTGAAAATGATGTTTCCCACTGTTATCGCATGCAGTAAAAACATGCAAAACATAATAAACGAACACTCCGAAGCCAAACAACCGGTTGATTTCAAAGACCTGTTAGCCAGATTCACTACCGATGTGATAGGGAATGTCGGCTTTGGCGTTGAAACCAACAGTTTGAAGAACCCCGCCTCGGAATTTCGGCAACACGGAATTAACGTCTTCCAATTTAATCTGAGAGAAAAATTTTTGTTCTTTCTTATTATGGTACTGCCGATGGGGTTGATTAAGAAGCTCGGGTTTACCCTCAATCCGCCGGAGAGGATACATTTCTTTACGAATTTGGTGAAGGAAACCGTCAAATACAGAGAAGAGAACAACGTGCATAGAAAAGATTTCATGCATTCGTTGATACAAATAAAGAACTATGGTAAAGTAAATTGTTTGGAGGAAGGTTCGCTGGTGGATAAAGTTAACCAAGGGGATCATGGTTTTTCGACCAACCAAATGGCAGCACACGCTTTTACATTCTTCCTAGCAGGATACGAAACTTCTGCAACAACTATGACTTTTGCTTTAATCGAATTGGCTCAAAACCAAGATATACAAGACAAAGTAAGAAGCGAAATTAGAAAAGTACTCGGCAAGTATAACAATGAAATAACATACGATGCTGTCATGGAAATGGACTACTTGGAAAAAGTTGTTTTAGGTAATAAATTACTTTGACTTCTTTTAGTAATATACCATCAATGATTTATTTTATTTTAGAAACATTGAGGAAGCATCCTCCAATTTTCCTACTGCCTCGTGTATGCAGCAAAGACTTTCAAATACCCGGCACAGACGTTGTTTTACATGCTGGTACACATGTAGAAATCCCTGTGCATGCCATCCATCGTGATCCAGAGCATTACCCGGAACCAGATAAATTCGATCCGGAGAGATTCAGTCCTGAAAATAAAGCGAAACGGCCCAAATGCGCTTATTTGCCGTTCGGCGAAGGACCTCGCATCTGCATCGGTGAGTATTTAGAGTTTTAATGTGATTAATTGTTAATTCATTTTAATGAAAGATTCTGATTTGCTAATGTTACAATATTAACGCACTTTTCAGGTTTACGATTTGGAAAAATGCAATCTAAAATAGGATTATGTACGATTTTAAACAACTACAGAATTACGTTTAATGAAAGAACTCCATTGCCCGTTGAATATGGACCTGGAATCGTTTCGCTTGCCAAGGGTGAAATTTTCATGAACCTCGAACCTGTGCCACAGTAATTCAACACAAAATGTTCGTGCATTTTTTATTAAGTCACCAAAGATTTTTTGCAACATCTAAAAATGCCTTCATGTAGTGATTTTAACACTCTCATTTTGTGCGACCTGAATGAAAATAATTCCATTCAGTACACGAAATTTGGCATATATAGCGATAGTAAATTTCCTTTATTTTTCTTTTATCGACGATGAGATCTGTTAATGTACAAAAGTCTTTGTAATGTAACAGCCAAAGGGAAAATCTTCGACTGACCCTTTCGCAAAAAACTAGATGATATCACTCAAACTAAACACGTTTATGGTCAATTACACATAATTTAGTTGACATTTATATACGCATTCGAATAAGTAAGTCCTTCCATGGGAATTTATCATAGCCTCAAAATTTCCATATTCTCATTCCGTACACGAAATTGTGAAAAAACCATTATGATAATGCCCAATCTACTCGATAAATTCCTGCCTATCGCTGGTTATGTGGACTTGTGCCCCATATCACCTATATTAACGGGAATTAATAGATTGTGATAGAAACTACGGTTAATTAAATTTCTAGTGAGCACGCAATAATCCTGTCTTATACTAGACGAGGCTGCGGGCATATTGTCATTATCCTGCAGATAGTCTTGTTTGCTGGACTTGACTAGCATTGAAAATGTAACATTAGGTTCATCAAGAAATTCATCATAAAATTCACCAAAGAATTTATTACGCATCATTTTCCATTTCAATCTTATTTTATACTTTTTGGTATATTGCTTGCATGTAATTGAATATTTAGTTACACGTAAATGTTGTAAATATAGAACGTAAGATTTTTATAACTAATGTAATTATATTTATTAATGAATAAAATTGTGATAAATACATTTTAGAAATATAGTAATTGAATTTTTGTATTTAATCCTCAAAACATTTTGTACCCACGCAATATATACGACAAATTCTAAAGTCTAAAGCTCAGATGTAACATTTCCTGAGTGCATAAGAGTTCCCTTTTGTATACATTTTGTCGAGTGTCTTGTTCTCCCAGGACTCTAGCAATCAATATAGTGATTGTCTCTTTATCAAATGATCTCGAAACGACGATTTTCCGCAATCTTTCCATACCATTGGCGTAAATAAAAACGTTGTTATGCTCATTCGCGTAGGTACGAAATGTGCATTGAATTCGCTAAAAATGGAGTTTTCTGCTCATTTATTTTGACGGGTTTTCTTGATTTTATCTCGAAAAGAATATTAAACGTTAAAGAAAATTGAGATTGCAGATACCCGAAGAAATTTGTAGAAGAAAATAACACTATAGTGTGTCTCTTATATTGAGTCTGTTATAATAGTAGTTTTAAAAGCAATTTGCAACTGACATGAAATATTAATATTTCATCTTTTGATATAAAAGTCGTGTCACTTTTCGGTAAAATTTAATAAGAGAAAAGTCGACTTCAGTCAGAATTTTAACATCTTTATATTAAACTCATGAAAGTGCATTACATGTAGACACGGAAACATGAACATATACATATAGTATTTCCAAAGTTTATACAATGTGGAATGAAAATACGAACATAATGGAAATAGCAAATATAGAGCAAATTTTAGAATTTTCATTTTTGAATTGCATTAAATAGTTTAAATAAAAAATTACTATTTTAGAGAGCTGTTTTATTGAATTAATCACACATTATCTGAAATGACTGCAAATTTTATTGCCTGACAACAGTAAAATAAACAAAACTGTTGCAAATTTGACCTCATTCGATATGACTTGTTAATAATGTGTAGATTAATCCACATACAGGTAAGTGCAACTTTGTTTGCAATATGGTCAATTCAATCAGTTGAACAAAGATTATAATTAAAACTAAAGTATGAGAATGAGAAAGTTGAAATCCTACAATTTCACTCCTTCTATATTGACCCACAGACCATATTGTTGCGTATAAATTTGCGCTTGCCTGTATACTAATTAATATTTCATTGGTTTTGAAATAAATTAGTTGCTAAAAGATTTGTGCTTGTTTGATGTAATTGTTTGTATATTAGTATTTGTCTAATTTAAAATTAAATCTGGTAACAATAGTTATAATTTGTAAAAATAAATATGATGGAATAATAAAAAATGCATTATCTAAAGGCTTTTCTATTACTCTAAATTCGTTTCATATAAAAACTGTAGGTATCCCATATATCTCCTTTATTAATAGTAAAATTTTTTGTGAGAAATCAATTGCGAATTTGTGAACAATATGTGGAATTATTTCTTCACTTTACCCCATACTTTTGAATATAAAAATAAAAATAGAAATTTGGTTCCAACAGGTTGCACAATAACAATAATAGTAGATATTTGTAAACTTTTTTCTATTTAAAATTTTCTGTTAGAGTCAAAACTAAGTGTGATAAATGGGAAACCGATTTCAAAATTTAATAATTTTAGGAATTTCTGGAACTATATCGCACTCGTTTGTTCACTCACTCATAAGTGTGCGAGTGAAATAGGCGACCTATCACTTATCAATCATCAAAAATAATAACAATCTGTTTCATCACCACCGATAAAACAGCCTTAATAGAAAGCAAAAGCGCAAAGATATGAAAAGATACGAAAAATACGAAATTGAATTGTTTTCTTTGTGCAACAGCCATTTAATTATAAATAGAGATTCCCTTCCTTTATCTTTCCCATTAATTCTTTTCCTCACGTATCTATGAAGGAAAACTTTCAATTAGAACGAGGGCAATTTAATTAATGTTCTACGCAAACAGATATCTTCCGTTGTTGTCTACCTTCTGTCTACTTTTTTTATTTAACAAAAATAACTTACATGCAGCAGTGAATTAAATAGAAGTTTATAGGTTTTTTCTTAGTGTACGTTCAGCAATTTTTGGGAACATGTACTTCCCTGTACTTTAAGAAATCATAAAGAGATTAAGGGATTTCTGGCGAGGCCATAAGCCCTACGCACGGAAAAGCACTTTTGAAAAGTTTTCCCCGAAAACGGCTTATCGAAAATAATAAACTGAACTGCTAAACAAACATCTAAGTGACTCCGGAAGAACGAGGCTATCATAAAAATTACATAAGGAGGGGAGAAAAGCAGCGCATAGATTTACATATATGAATGAATATGAAGTACCTAACTACCTATGTAGATGGAAAGCAAACAAGGAATCTTTTTTATGAAGTTTGTCTGCACTTAATTTAAAGCTATACTATTTTAATATAGAGAAGAAAATTCGATACTTTTAACTAATTATTTATTTTATTAGTAAGTATATACAATAAAATTCTAATATTGTATACACCCAATACCCAATATTATACGATAGTTAATAACAATGATTACTATAGCTATTTACTTTTCCAAACGTTCCAAATCTACCCAAACGTCGCCTTTAACAGTTATGACCGTATTTAAATCATATTCTACAGGTAACTTGGTTTGTTTATTTAGTGTAATTTTATAATCTGATATTACTGTGCACAAACCAAGTTTAGCTTGAAGTTTACCAAATCGCAGGCCTAAAAATTAAATCATTAAAAAATATGCAACACTAGATATTTAAAATTTTAATAACTTAGTTGCTTAGTATTTTTAAAGTATGTGTTTACCTAAGCAAGCTCGAGGTCCATCTCCAAACGGAAAGTAAGTCATGGAAGGTCTACTTGCTTTACATTCCTTGCTGAACCTTTCCGGATCGAATTTTTCCGGATTCGGGTAATACTCGGGATCATTGTGAATAGCAAGTACTGGAATAAGTACCATCATATGCTTTTTGATTACTAAATCACTATTTGGAATTTTAAAATCCTTGTTACATAAGCGAGCTAATCGATGAAGTGGAGGATGCTTTCGTAATGTTTCTAAACATAAACCCATATTTTATTTTTTTATTATTTTTACTGCATTATTTATTACTTACCGCAAACTACCTTTTCTAAATACTCCATTTCCAATAATGATTCGTAGGTTAATTTGTTGTCGTTTTTTTTAAGAGTTTGCTTAATTTCTTGTCTTAGTTTTTCCTGAACATCTTGATTTTGGGCTAATTCCAACAAAGCAAAAGTCATTGTGGTTGCGGACGTTTCAAAACCCGCAATGAAAAATATGAAGGCCTGTGCCGCCACCTCATTCATCGTTATAGTACCCGAAGCATTTTTTTGTTCTCCCCTTAAAGCCGCTTCATTATCTTCCAGTACCACGCCCAAATTTTTTAATTGAATCAGAAGATGCAAAGCATCCCTGCGATAAACATTATTCTTCTCTCTATATTCAACTGTATTTCTTACCATGTCAACGAAGAAATTTTCGATTTCTTTCTTCGTAAATGAATAACCCAGAACATTGAAAATATTTATGAACCATCTAGGAAACGTAGCCGCAAGGAAAATACTAAGCTTCTTGCGCCAATTGTTTTCGAAAGAATATTTACCATACTCCCTCAATTTGCAATTTCCATTTTTCATGCTGTTAAAATCTAGACCGAAAGCTACTGATCCTACGGCATCTGTTGTAAATCTTCCCAAAACATCTTTAATATCAACTGGCTCCTTGATAGTTGCACATTCATTTAATATTTTGTCAAGTTCTATTGTACACTTTAACACCGTTTCGAACATCATCTTCATTTTACCTATTAAAATTTTATAGATTTAGTTTTTAATTTACCTTTCAGATTTTTTATTTTACCTGTTGTAAACGCAGGAGTTAATTTTGTTCTAAGAATTCTCCATTTATTATCTTCTATGTTGAATAAATTACCAGAGAGTGGGTCTCGTTTTTCGTTTACGTGAATTCCACGATTTACAAAGTGGTCAAAATTGGTATGCAGAATACTTTTGATTATTTCTTTATCCATTGGTACGAATTGTGGTGTAACGAACATATATATACCGGCATATCTTTCACCTTTGGCTTTTGCTGCTTTGTAAGCGTTCATAACTGCATCAACTACTGTGATATATTTCCCATCTTGGGTTCTTAAATTGCCATAAAAAAATGTAGGTTCTAAAGCGACTACATTTCTGTTCTGCCAATAAGAATATCTCCACTTTACGAAAAAGTAAAAAGCTGCAGCAAGAGTCATTAATACGTAAATTAATGAGATCAACTCCATTTTTTATGTTTACAAATATGTTTCTGTAAAACAACAAAAAGTGTTATGAGAATTGCAAGAATATGTGAAAATTATTAAGAATTTCAACGTTTTGGTTTTAAGGTACTTAGATATTTCTAACCAATTATTATTATTAATAGAGTAATTACTCGGTTTTGTCATGAAGTGTTAAAAAAATTAATCATTTGGTATTATAAAGTTCAAAAGAAATTCATTAAAACTAATTACATAATTAGATATTATTAAATATTTTAAATAGATATCAATCTATTATAATTTTTGACCGGATATTTTATATTCCTCATTTGGTGGTTAATAGAGAAGGTGGTTAGATACATTTTTAATTAAAATTAGTTTAGTTGAAATTAATATTATTACATTATTTTCCGAAAATTCATAAGGTTATGCAACAAAATAAAATTTCTCACCTGTATGATTGGAACAAACAACTTTCAAACAATTACCTCCACCGCATTTAAATAGTATATGGTCTGTAGGTCTATTTAAATAAGTAATCCATCTATTTGGGAAAAATATTTGGAATGAATATACAGGGTGTTGTTTTAGGGTTGCATATTTCAGCATTTTTTTTAATTCGTAGCTGGATTTAAGTTTTTATTATCGATAAATTGTCTTACAAGATGTAGATTACTTCTGCTAAATATCATATGTATTGAGTATTGATTGAATCGACAGTTATCCTACGAGCTAAAGAATACGAAAATACGAGCTATGAAAGACATGGGTCAAAATTCAAAAAACACTCTGTAACTTGGTTACACAGGGCTAAAAATCCATTCACTATATGGTTTTTTTTGTGACACCCAGGGTGACGTCCATATAGGGTTAAAATACCCTTATACCCTTTCCTCGTGAATCACCCTATATAGAAGACAGACGCATTAATAAGCCTGTTGAAAATGCGTTAAAAATCATGTTAATACCACATTGTTGTCAAGCCTTATCTTGACGTTCTCAAGGTATACCTGAACCCTCATTCACCTCTAAGGGGTCGAACACGAATTTGATGGAGGCGATGCAGAAAAACATAACTTTTATTGGCAAATTAGGTCTCTTAAGGTAGCGGTAAGCTGAGATTTGCTGGAACGAGACTCAAGAGGTGATTCGAGAAGCTGAGGTCATTTAGGGCTACAAATTAGACTAACGAAGATTCTTTGACCTAAAATATTACTTAACTTTAATGTAATGTAACTTCAACTAAGTTAAATATTATGTAACTTTTTTAGCATGTAGACTATACCAAGTTACCCAAAAAGTTATATTGGCAAAATTAAAAATGAAGCAGAATTCAAATATGAAACAAAAATGTATATTCTATAAAAAATTAATATTTTTTGCATATCTTCTACGGTATTATGCAGTGTTGTGCAAATGTATAAATATGTGAAATTCAAAACTACTAACATTTTCTTGAATATGTTTTTTATCGATTTTTTTTTTTTTTTCAAAAACGAACTCTACATTTTTTAATCGCTCTCTCTATTCACCTATCTACGCAATTACAGAAGATTTTTTTAAATTCCTATAATGCATATAATGTAATAATATCTAATAGAGAAATAATATAATAATAAAATAATACTTCATTGCTATTTAAAAATGTTTTTAAATGCCCTTTATTTTTATTCTCATATAAGTAGATACCTATAACAGGAAAAAATTGCAACTTTTAGATAATTGGTTCGTTCTGTAATCACACGTTCGTTGATTTTTAGGGTATTTGCAGCTAAATAAACGTTAAAATTGCTGAATACTAAAGATAATTAATATTGAATAAAACATTAATGTGTGAATAATCTTATACTATTTAGATTGCAATTAAATTTGCAAAATCAAATAAAGAAAATAAATAGTTTAAGTAAACACATCACAATAGTTATTTAAAAAAAATACAAACACTAAAGTTCAAACATTATGAACATAAAGATTAAATTTTGCGCTTCCTGTTAATTTCTTGTCTTCTGCAATCTATTCCTTGAATTCCATAGCCTATTATACTAGTAATAAGGTTTTGAAAATATTCCATTTCATCTGGTTTGTATTGTGGGGTTTCTTAAGTTCATAAATTATACAAATATTAGAAAATATATAAACAACTATACATATGTTGTTTGGCGTATGACTACAGGTTAAGTTGTTTCTAATATGATGTGAAATTTCTAAAAGTCTGATTATGTATATTTAGATTTATAAGCTTTACTTTTAACATATTCAAATCTTAGGACTTTCATTTCTGAAATAGATCTGGATAAATAATTATTACCGTTTAGAGGTAATTCTCGTAACTTAGCTTAATGAGTTTCAGGAGAACTAGTTAGTATTCAAAGAGGATAACCATAAATAGTGCGAGAAAATATTATATTACACTGATTTAATAATTAAAAGTTTTTTTGATTGCTAATAAAAACAAAACTAGTTAGTGGTTAATTATCTACTTATCCAGCCGTTCCAAATTCAGCCAAATCTCGTTTTTAACGGTCAACACCGTTGTTCTGCAGAATTCTATTGGCAAATTGGTTTTTTTACTTAATGTAACTTTAAAATTTGATAAAACAGAGCATAAGCCAACCTTGGTTTGAAGTTTCCCAAATCTTAGACCTACAAATTAAATCCTTAATGATGATACAAAGTACCTAGCTACATTGTAATAATTGTATAAATAATTATAGTTTAGTATATTTTTGTAAGTATATATTTACCTATACAAGCACGAGGACCTTCTCCAAAAGGCAAGTAACTGAAGCTAGGTATACTTGCTTTATTTTCTTCGTTAAATCTTTCCGGGTCGAATTTCTCAGGATTCGGATAATACTCCGGATCGTTATGAATGCTAAATACTGGAATAACTACCATCATTTGTGATTTAACCACTAAATCACTATTAGGAATATTAAAATCTTTATTACACATGCGAGATAACTGATGCACTGGAGGATTTTTTCTTAATGTTTCTAAAATAGGCACATGTTTTATTGGATCTTGTATACTTTTGTATTAAATGTGCTTACCTGAAATTACCTTATCCAAATAATCCATTTCCATTATAGCATCATAGGTTAATTTGTTGTCATGTTTTTTAAGAACATGTTTAATTTCTTGTCTCAATTTTTCCTGAATGTCTTGATTCTGGGATAATTCGAACAAAGCAAAAGTCATTGTGGTTGCGGATGTTTCAAAACCAGCAAGGAAGAAGACGAAAGCTTGTGCTGATATTTCATTCAATGATAAACCACAAGACACGGTTTTATGACTTCCCTTTAAAGTCTCTTCGCCATCTCCCAATACTTTACCCATATTTTTTAATTGAATTAGAAGATGCATAAAGTCCTTACGATAAATGTTGCTCTTCTCTCTATACTCCACAGTATTTTTAACCATGTCAATAAAAAATGATTCAATATCTTTTCTCATAAATTTATAACCTAAAGCGTTTATGAACCATCTAGGAAACGTAGCTAAGACAATAAGATTGAGCATCTGACGAAAACCGCTTTCAAAAATATATTTTCCGTATTGCCTAAATTTCGAGTCGGGATTTTTCATGCTGTTGATTTCTAGACCGAAAGCTACTGATCCGATAATGTCGGTGGTGAATCTGCCCAAAATATCTTTAATATCAACCGCCTCATTGACAGCAGCACACTCATTTAAAATTTCTTCAAGTCCATTTGTACAATCTACCATCGTTTGAAACAACATCTTCATTTTACCTAATAAAACTTTACTCATCATCTCATTATCTCATTTATTTCAAGTTTATTTTACCTGACGTAAATGTAGGGGTTAGTTTTGTTCTAAGATTTTTCCATTTTTCATCTTCTAAATTAAACAAATGACCAGATAGTGGATCTCGTTCTTCGTTTACATAAACTCCGTGGTTAGTAAAATGGTCAAAATTGGTTTGCATAATACATTTTATTAATTTTATATCCAATGGCACGAATTGTGGTGTAATATAAAAATAGAAACCGGCATATTTTGCACCTCTTGCTTTTGCAGCTTTATATAAATTTCTCATTGCCTTTATTGGCGTGAGTATTTCGCCCATTGGATTTTTTAAATTGCCATATATAAATGTAGGTTCTAAAGCGAATACATTTCTGTTCTTCCAATACAAATATCTCCAATTTACGAAGAAATAAAAGGCAATAACAAGAGTTATTAAAATATAAATTAAAGAAATTAATCCCATTGTGGCTGATATGAATGCATCTGTAAAATCATAAAATATATTTTTTATGGAAACTTTTTAGTTTAAATATAGATCAATTAGTATCTACTTGTTTACTTAGTTTTTAATTATAATTCTTTTAAATTATTGCAACCACTCGTCGACGTCATTTTTACAAAACATCACGTAGGTAATCATTATAATAGGTAATTAAACTGGAAAAAAATAAAAGCAATGTTCGAATCGAATGCTTATTGGATACGCATCCATTCAGGATTTTTAAACATATCGTATTAATGTAAAATTTTATTTTTTTTTACGTGTACCTAAAATTCTTTTTAATTTACATTCTCGCTTGTATTTAAATTATTCCATCTTTCATCCAATAATCCGATCTATTATTAGCTCTTATTTATGTAGATGTTGATGCATGTTTAAACGAATGTTACAATAAACCATTTTAAACGTAAAACGACATTATTATCTGGTCTACTAAATCTAATTATTGAAAATTAAACATTAATCAAATGCTTCTTACCTGGATATTAAATGCACACAACGATGATGTTGTAGCTTGCAATAGTATTTAAATAGGTAAACTTTATTATAATTAATAGACGCACGCGTGCGACTTTTTAAAACTATTTTATTGCATATTGCAGTTAAGGCAAGGCTACTCTTAATGGGGGAATCGAGTGCAACGTTGTCAATGGTGTACACGATTTCTAAAATCACAAAATACTTATATCAATGCAAGTACATTTGATTTCCAATTTCAAAATTTGTTTAGGGTTATTTACTTATAGAATATGGTTATTTTATTCACTTTTAATGTTCTATAGGTAGTGTTTAATGATGAAAATAAAATTGTTAATAAAAATGAATAAATTAAATTTTAAAATGATGATCACCTACTATAATTTCAAATTTATCAACAGTGGTTTAGAAGGAATCAGATTAACTGTAACTTTGTTTTAAATAATACCTAGATATACTTAAGTATTCCTAATAAATAACTTACTAATTTATTGGCAATCCATACAAGATGCAAGTCAAGAACTTTAACTGAAGCTCGCTATATTCACTTTTTCATAACCATAGTACTTATATGTTGGTAACGCATTGATTACAATAAGAGAAAATCGAGACAATTTTTTTACTCATTTTATTTACAGATTAAAAAATTATTATAGAAATATAAAATGATTACTATGCAAATAAAATTAATGTTGGGCTCATCCGACCATTTTATGCAGGTACGTTATATGTATAAATGTACTTTAGAAAGTTTCATATATTTGATTTGCACATTGAAAAACAATTATTATAATATGTACATTAAAATGATAAGCAAGGAGAGACAAAATATTTGCAGATTTCCGATTTTTTTATTTAGAAACAATTTTGACGGTCATATAAGCAAAATTAAACAAAATCCGTCGTAATTTGTTTTAAAACAACTTAAGGAATGTATGTTTTCTGGATAGCAAATTCAAGCCATACCAAATACATGTTTATTACTTATTTAAACGTTCCAAGTCCACCCAAACATCGTTTTTAACTGTTAAAACTATAGCTCGAGTATACTCTATAGGTAAATGGGTTTTTTCATTTAATTTAACATTGAAATTTGACAATACTGAACATAAACCAACTTTGGCTTGAAGTTTTCCAAATCTTAGCCCTAAAAATGAAATCATTAAACATAATTTACTACAGATGTAGGTAAATTTTTAAAATAATATTAAGTAGTTGGTTAATTTTTCATATGTTGTTACCTATGCAAGTTCGAGGGCCATCTCCAAAAGGCAAATAACTGCATGTGGGTCTACTTGCTATATTTTCTTCGTTAAACCTTTCCGGGTCGAATTTTTCCGGATCCGGATAGTACTCGGGGTCATTATGAATGTCAAGCACTGGAATGGATACCTTTACGTTTGATTTTATTATCAATTCACTATTTGGAACTTTAAAATCTTTGTTACATATGCGTGGTAAAATATTCACGGGAGGATGTTTTCTTAATGTTTCTGAAAATAAAATGTTTACTCATGTATATTCATGTGTATTGTACATTTCATTGCGCATTAAAAATATGCTTACCAGAAACTACCTTTTCCAAATAATCCATTTCCATTATAGCATCATAGGATAATTTGTTGTCGTGTTTTTTAAGAATGTGTTTAATTTCTTGTCTTAATTTTTCCTGAACATCTTGATTTTGAGCTAATTCCAACAAAGCAAAAGTCATTGTGGTTGCGGATGTTTCAAAACCAGCAAGGAAGAAGACGAAAGCTTGTGCTGATATTTCATTCAATGATAAACCACCAGACACGGTTTTATGACTTCCCTTTAAAGTCTCTTCGCCATCTCCCAATACTTTACCCATATTTTTTAATTGAATAAGAAGATGCATGAAATCTTTGCGATAAATATTGTTCTTCTCTCTGTACTCGACAGTATTTTTAACCATGTTAATGAAGAAAGATTCAATGTCTCGTCTCGTGAATTTGAAACCTATAACGTTTAAGAACCACCTGGGAAATGTATTCAAGAAAATAAGGTTAAGTCTTTGACGAAAACTTGATTGAAAGATGTATTTGCCGTATTTCCTAAATTTAGAATCGGGATTTTTCATGCTGTTAATGTCTAATCCGAAAGCTACTGATCCTATAATGTCAGTTGTAAATCTTCCCAAAACATCTTTAATATCAACTGGCTCCTTGATAGTTGCACACTCATTTAACATATCTTCAAGACCTTTTGTACAATCTACCATCGTTTGAAACATCATCTTCATTTTACCTAATAAAATTTTAATCATCATCTCATTATCTCATTACCTTTTCTTTATAGGTATTAAATTTATTTTACCTGACGTAAAGGTTGGGGTCAGTTTTGCTCTAAGAGTTCTCCATTTTTCATCTTCTAAGTTAAACAAATTACCAGTTAGTGGATCTCGTTCTTCGTTTACGTAAAGTCCGTGATTAGTGAAATGATCAAAATTTGTTTGCGTTATACATTTAATTAAGTCAAGATCCAATGGTATAAAGTGAGGTTTAATGAATAAATATAATCCAGCATATCTTTCACCTCTGGCTTTAGCTGCCTTATACAAATTCGACATTGCCTCTATTAGAATGAGCTTTTTTCCATTTGGGCTTCTTAAATTGCCATAAAAGAATACAGGTTGTAAAGTGAAAACATTTCTGTCTTTCCAATATGAATATTTCCTTGTAACAATGAAGTAAATAGCGACAACAAGAGTTATTAACAGGTACATTAATGAAGTTAACACCATTTTTTATATCATGTACCTACTTACGTATCTGTAAAACATTTAAACTTATTACCTAATATCTAAGTAAATAAAGTTTTAAACAAATAGTTCTTACCTAGTTTTTGAAACAAACAAATTTCAAACACTTGCTTGTATTGTACTTTAAATACTGACAAGATATTTAATCATTTGATGAATAATATATCTATAAAATATGAGAACGCATAGCGTCGTATTATCTACTTGTAATAATAAGTAAGTATAATATAGCATGCTCCCATTGGATAAGTTAAGTACAGTCCAATGTACTAACTAATTGAAGTTCACGCAATTGCATACAGTCATGTCGTTGCACAAACTGCATAGCTCCGTTATTTTTCACGTAATAATTGCAATTTTTTATCAAATACTATTAGTTAAGAAGGTCGTAAACACCAAATCGAATCTTATTTGCACTAGGAAGTTGTGTATTACCATGAATGGTTTAAATAAAAAAATATTATCCACCTTTTTAACAATGAAGTTAGGTATTTTTTAAACTGACATGCATATTATGCTTGCACATCATCCGCAAATCGTATTTCGGTAAGTCTTTCTAAAATGTGTTGATTTTCGATGAATTTGGCATTAGATTAAGTACAATTACCTTTCAAGCTGTTGCATTTGAGCAATTTATCACAAATCTTCGTTCTACAGTAATTACGCAATATATCATTTACATAAAAAACTGTGTAAGTAAAATATTTTTATTAAAACGAATTAAAAAATGTAAGTTTACTGAATAGCATATTAGATCAGCAGGTTTTCTATTTATTCAAACGCACCAAATTCAACCAAACATTGTCTTTAACTGCTAAAATGAAATCTCTACCGTACTCTATAGGTAAATGGGTTTTTTCGTTCAATGTGACCTTAAAACTTGACAATACAGAACATAAACCAACTTTGGCTTGAAGTTTTCCAAATCGTAGCCCTAAAAATTAAATCATTAAAAATAGTTCTCAATATTATCTATAATATCTATAGATATTAAAAAAAAATATTAATTAGTTGGTTCATTTTTCATGTGTTGTTACCTATGCAAGTTCGAGGGCCTTCTCCAAAAGGCAAATATGTACATGTAGGTCTACTTGATATATTTTCTTCGTTAAACCTTTCCGGGTCGAATTTTTCAGGATCCGGGTAATATTCCGGGTCATTATGAATGTCAAGCACTGGAATAGTTACCATTACATTTGATTTGATTACTAAGTTGCTATTTGGAACTTGAAAATCTTTATTACACATGCGGGGTAATTGATTCACTGGAGGATGTTTTCTCAATGTTTCTAAAAGTAAATGCATATTTTACTTTTATTTTTCTTTCATCGAATTATTAAATATGCTTACCAGAAACTACTTTTTCCAAATAATCCATTTTCATTATAGCATCATAGGTTAATTTGTTGTCGTGTTTTTTAAGAATATGTTTAATTTCTTGTCTTAATTTTTCCTGAACCTCTTGATTTTGGGCTAATTCCAACAAAGCAAAAGTCATTGTGGTTGCGGAAGTTTCAAAGCCAGCAATGAAAAAGACGAAAGCCTGTGCCGATATTTCATTCAATGATAAACCACCAGACACGTTTCCATGACTTCCCTTTAAAGTCTCTTCGTCATCTCCCAATACTTTACCCATATTTTTTAATTGAATAAGAAGATGCATAAAATCTTTGCGATAAATATTGTTCTTCTCTCTGTACTCGACAGTATTTTTAACCATGTTAATGAAGAAAGATTCAATGTCTCGTCTCGTGAATTTGAAACCTACAGCCTTTATGAACCATCTCGGAAGTGTACTGATGATAATAAGATTAAGTCTCTGACGAAAATTTGCTTGAAAGATATATTTGCCATATTTCCTAAATTCCGTATCGGGATTTTTCATGCTGTTAATTTCTATACCGAAAGCTACTGATCCTATAATATCGGTTGTGAACCTGGACAAAACTTCTTTAATATCAACTGGCTCCTTGATACTTTCGCATTCATTCAACATTTCTTGAAGTCCTGTAGTACAATCTACCATCGTTTGGAACATCATCTTCATTTTACCTAATAAGTTTTACGATTAATCCATTACACTTACTTTATTTTAATATATTTTACCCGACGTAAATGTAGGGGTCAGTTTTGCTCTAAGATTCCTCCATTTCTCGTCTTCTAAATTAAATAAATGGCCAGTCAGTGGATCTCGTTCTTCGTTTGAGTAAAATCCATGATTTGTGAAATGGTCAAAATTAGTTTGCAATATACATTTTAACAATTCTGGTTCCATTGGTATGAATTGAGGTGTAATTAACATATAGAAACCAGCATATCTTACACCTCTGGCTTTCGCTGCTTTGTATAATCTCGACATTGCCTGTATAGGCGTGAGTGATTCGCCATTTTCGTTTTTAAAATTGCCTGTTAAAAACGTAGGTTCTAAACTAAATACGTTGCGTTTCTGCCAATATGTATACCTCCACTTTACAAAGAAGTATAAAGCCGCAGCAAGGGTTATTAAAACGCTAATTAATATAATCAATCCCATATTTTATCTATAAATCAATGAAATGAACAAAACGAATCAAATATTATTGAAATGTCTCTTACCTAAGCCTTTGACACAATTTAAGAACAATAGATACTTACAACACTTTCTGTTTAATACTTTATGGGTAATTTATATCTGGGCTGCTAAAAAGATTAAGAATACCTAGATGAGACGTAGTAATTTTTTATCGCATACTTAATTCGCGATATCAAGAGAGTCGGATAACAATTGCTGATCTCCTGCCACACAGAACCTCTAATAAAATCCCACTTCTAAATTCTAATTGGAATAATTTTAAAGTGGTACACGGTCGGTACCAAGGTTTTGCGCTATTAAACTATTAAACCTCTCAGCACCAAATAATTCCAATCATATTTTACATCAGTTAATTACATGTATAAAGAATTATTTCATTTAATTATTAAAGAATGTTTTTTACTTCTTTTATTACAAAGAATGTTAGTAGATATGGTAAAAGATATATTTGAGCATATTTGCTAATAGTGGACTGTTGTCTCGACATTTATTAGTTTACTTATTTGGGAATTATAAAAAGAGATATGAAAACTGTAAGTGTTGTGCAATAGAAAATTGTATCTAAAATATAATTACAATTAACCTTCAACCAAGTCAATCAATTTATTAATTATACTTTAATGCAATAAAGTTTCTATTTAGAAATAGCTATGAAATTGCAATGGAAAAGAAATCAGTTGCCAGTGTGCGTTGATAGCAGTGTAAGTATCCATTTAAACTTTAAAAAATAGTTTTGTTATGAACATCTTATGAAGATTGAAAAATGTGCACATCAAAAATTTTGTTTGTTTTCTAAACAATTATAGATATCTACGTATCACATACCAACATTTTAGATAAGTCTAGATTTATCTCTAGATTGTCAAATATTTATATAATGACTACATTTTTTTTTATTTTATATGCAAACCAAAATCGGTATAAACAAATTCTTGCTTTATTTTTAATTAAATAAGGTAACAGAGATAACAATGTTTGGCAAAATTATTTTATTATAAATGGGTACAACCAGTATAAAAGAGACTTTATTAATTTAAAACAGTAATTTTATACTGTTGTGAGAATTCCACAAGGCTCATTTAAGAAATTGTAAATATCTCTATCAATTCAACTCGTTAAGATAACACTATTTTTAGCATATGCGTATTCCTATAGGTATGCACAGTGAGTACGCGGAGAGTTCAAGATGTTCGCACTATTTCCAGTTCTAATAGCAATAGTTGTTTACCTGTATTTAAAATGGAATTATAGTTACTGGAAACGAATAGGGCTCGAATACATAGAACCCCATTTAATATACGGCAATACGAAGGAATTCTTGAAAAAAGAACTTTCATTCGGGGATCAGTTCGTTAAATTATACAAGGAGTTTAAGTCGAGAGGCTTAAAACATGGCGGAGTGTTTTTCTTGCAACGGCCCGTTTACGTACCCGTGGATTTGGATATAGTGAAGAATATCCTTCAAAGAGACTTCAGTCATTTTATGAATCACGGGATGTTTTTTAACGAAGAGGTGGATCCTTTAACGGGGCACCTCTTTAATCTCGAGGACGAAAAATGGAGAAAGTTAAGGGCGAAATTAACACCAACTTTTACCTCAGGTAAGTGAAAATTTAGTACTTATTACAAGTAAATATATTTAGCGATTTGCTTGCTTATTTTTAGGTAAAATGAAAATGATGTTTTCCACGATGGTAGAATGCACGGAAGCTTTCCAACAAGTTTTACAAAACCATGCTAACTTAAATGATGCTGTCGACATCAAAGATATAGCATCAAGATTTACTACAGATGTAATTGGTTCCGTTGCTTTTGGCATTGAATGTAACAGTTTGAAGAATCCCAACTCTGAATTCAGGCAATTTGCTAACAAAATCTTTGAACAAACCACAATCAGGCGATTAAGAAACATTTTTGCATCGGTAATCCCCCGGCGTGTTCTAATCGCTTTAAAATTCAAGCAAACCAACCCTGAAGTGGAAGATTTCTTCATGGGTGTAATAGAAAGTACAGTGAAATATCGAGAGAAAAATAACCTATTTAGGAAAGATTTCATGCATTTATTGTTGCAGTTAAAAAATAGAGGAGAGGTTGCAGACGACGATCGTATTATCGTTGACGAGAAGAAAAACTCGCATTTTCTTACGCTAAACGAAATTGCGGCACAATGTTTCGTATTTTTTGTAGCCGGTTTCGAAACGTCTGCTACCACTATGACATTTGCTCTGCTGGAAATGGCCTTGAATCCAGGTATCCAAAAGAGATTAAGGGAAGAAATTGAAACCGTTTTGGTAAAACATAATGGCGTGATGACTTACGACGCTGTAATGGAAATGAATTACTTGGACAAAATTGTTCATGGTAAGTTCCAATTTATTCCATAGATACGAAATTTTGAAGGACGAACATACAGATCAGTCGATTTTGTAGAAACAAAATTATATTGGTAGATAAGTAAAATGATATATCTACAAATTTGTAAGAATTATTAGGTTTATTATTATCATCAAACTACATGTCTACCTCTTATTGATTGATATTAAATTATCTTGAACTTTTTATTACATCTAGTGAAGAGCTTTTAATATCTAATATTAGAAATATAAATGATGTTATTGCTACTTTTGGTATAATTTTAATATCTATAGCTAACTTTTTAGAGCACTTTAATTTTAATAAATATCAATTTATTCGATAGAAACATTAAGAAAACACCCACCTGTACCTGGCGCGCCACGTGTATGCAACAAAACTTATGAAATACCAAATACTAACATCACCTTAGAGTCAGGAACCAGAGTTCACATTCCGTTTCACGCCATTCACAAAGACCCAGATCATTACCCAGATCCCGAAAAATTCGACCCGGAGAGATTTAATGAAGAAAATAAAGCAAAAAGGCATCCGTTCGCTTTCATACCTTTCGGAGAAGGACCAAGGATATGCATAGGTGAGAATAGTTTTAATTTTTATTTAATTAAATTAAATTTTATGGTACTATTTTTACCTGCAGGTGCTAGATTTGGTTTACTACAAGCCAAGGTTGGTTTAATATCAGTTATAAGAAATTTCGAGGCGACATTAAATAAGAAAACAATCCGGCCAATTCGATATACAACTAAAGCTTTCGTTACTGCTATAGAAGGTGGCGTTTGGTTGAATGTGTCTAAGATAGAAAAAAACTAAGTGTGTTAGTAAAAAAGTATCTGTAATTAATAATATTGAGTATTTTTATATAAATATATAAACATATAAATATATAAGCATATAAGTACCTACTAAAATTTTGGCTTCAATTTAGTTTATTATCTGCTTTTATAAACTTTATAAACAAACTCACAAATTCTCCCTATATACTGCCAAAATTTATTGAATATCAGAATAGTTTTAAATAAATATTATCCGTTAACAATTTCAATTTAATTAACTATAATTTTCCATGAAATAATTATAGTTTTTGAACGCTCATTGAATTTACCTAACACATTGAATATTAACAATATTTGTATGACATTGGTATTTCACAGCAATGACCCCTCCAAAATAATTATGTCTAATACACCGCTATCATCATTATATAATGATTAGAACCAAGGTACAATCAAAATTAAAAAAGATCAAACTCCAAAAGTTACCTATACGATGAGTCTAATTTTTTTAGATAACCAAAACAAATAAATTTTTGCCAAAATTGGAATTTAATGTTTATAACCATTATATAATTTAGCGTAGTGTGAATAAGAATTTAGCGAATAAGATTTAGTTGATAAAATTACTCTAGAGAAATATGCATCTATTAACAAATGTGTCAATTGAAAAAAATATATATAAAAACAAATCACAAAATCTATTTTATAGAAAAAAAAACGTTTCGAAGAAATAAAATGGGACTTTAGCTATCTTTTTAGTCAAAACAAAAATATACTAAGTACAGTATTGATTATTTTGAAGACTCGAACAGATTCGACCTGGAGATTTGGAGATGGGCCATGAATATGCACAGGTAATTTATTTATCATGTAAACATTCTTCATCATGGCACAAACAAACCACTTCAGTAGCCACTTTCAATTTTTGTACTAGTTTTGGAAAATTTTAAAATGCTATAGAAAAGTTAAGTTTTGCTGAAGGCCAACAAACGGACTTTCACCTTATACCGATAACAATTCAGATAAAGAAAATTTTAACAAAATAAAAGGTGTTACCGGGAAGATAAGAATATTACAATATATTAAAAGAGTGTTCCTAAAAAATGTTTTTGTTAATACTTGCTTTTATAGCAATACCGACAATTTTATTTCTAATAATAAAATGGAAAAACAACTATTGGAAGAGAAAAGGTTTAGATTATGTAGAGCCCGTTTTATTTTATGGAAACACAAAAGGACTCATTAATAGAAGCGAGCCTTTTGCAGAAATATTCGAGAATTTTTACAAATATTTCAAACAAAGAGGCCAACGACACGGTGGAATTTTCGTGGGACCTAGACCAGCTTATCTTCCTGTAGATATTGTCATCATAAAAAATATTTTACAGAAGGACTTCAGTTATTTTACAGATCGAGGAATATACATTCAAGAAGAAATCGATCCGCTCGCTGCACACTTATTTAACTTGGACGGACAAAAATGGAGAAATCTTCGCATGAAACTCACACCAGCATTCACCTCAGGTTACCTATAGTGCATATTTTTCATATAAAGAGTAAATGAGATGTGTTCATACTTATATAGACTTAAATATAGATTATTGAATTTTTCTGCATTTTCGAATATATTTTTAGGTAAAATGAGGATGATGTTCTCCACAATGACCGCCTGTACCAAAGGCTTGGTAGAAATTCTTGACGAGCACTTCCTGCTTGAAAAACCGGTAGATATTAAAGACATCTTGGGCAGATTTACCACTGACATCATTGGATCTGCGGCTTTTGGAATTGATTGTAATAGTTTGGAAAATCCCGATTCGGATTTCAGGATGTATGGCAAGCAAGCTTTTGTTCTACAGAAGAGATCGGCCAAAAATTTATTGGAAGTTTTTATGTCTCAAAAATCGCTCGGTAAATTAGGGATTAAATTCAAAAGAACACCGCAAGATGTTGAAGATTTTTTCCTAAATGTTGTGTCTTCTACAGTAAATTACCGAGAAACGAATAACATTTTCCGCAAAGATGTTCTGCATCTTTTGATACAGTTAAAAAACAGAGGTAAAATAACAGACGATAATGATATTTTCGAGAAAAATGGTGATGGAAACAACAAGAAATTCTTAACTATAGAAGAAATAGCAGCACAGTGTTTCATATTTTTCATAGCTGGTTTTGAAACATCGTCCACTACAATGACCTTCGCTATTTTGGAATTATCACTGCACCAGGAGATTCAAAGCCGTTTGAGAGAGGAAATACTAACAGTGTTGAAAAGACATAATAACGAGATTACATACGATGCAATAATGGAAATGCATTACTTAGATAAAGTAATTTATGGTGAGTAAATTTTGTAGAATATACTGGTATTAATAAATTAATATTTTTAAAAAGAAACGTTAAGAAAATATCCACCATTATCCATCATTCCTCGACAATGTTGTAAAGACTACAAAATTCCCCAATCGAATGTAACAATCGAAAAAGGGACATTAGTTATAATTTCGACCAAAGCAATACATTACGATACGGATTATTACGAAGAACCAGATAGATTCGATCCGGAAAGGTTTAATGAAGAAAACAAAGCGAAAAGGCCACCGATGACATTCTTAGCATTCGGGGATGGACCACGATTGTGCATAGGTAATTACTTAAAAGCCTCTTTAAAACCATAAAAAATAAGGCTCATGTGGCTCTAGTTAATGCCTAATTCAACATAATATTTGTTGTTTTAGGTGCCAGGTTTGGATTATTGCAAGCGAAGGTTGGCCTGGTGACTATTCTCAAACATTTCAAATGCACTTTAAACAAAAAGACCAAACAACCATTTGAATATGATAGCCGTGCGACAGTAACTTCAATTAAAGGAGACGTTTGGATTAATGTAACCAAATTAAATGAAAATCGAAGTAGATAATAAACGAGTAAATAGTATTTATTTTGGATATATCAATCTAGTACCTTTTAAAAATGCTTTAAAAAACCTTGAAAAATGTTGGTTAATTAGTAGACAATTTTAATTATTGATTTATTAGATCAACCAACACTTTAAGTTAATTTCGTTATACTATTTACATGAAACTTACCTAATTAGTTGATATCGGTAATGAATATTAAAAAATTGAAGCTTACCTGAAATAAAAATAAATATTAATGAAAATGCTCTGTTTATTTTACATAAAACGATAAACCTCCAATAATTTCCAATAAAAGGAAATACAAAGATAGATTCAAAAAATGTTTAAATAATGAATATCTTTTGATTCGTTTGAATATTTTTGATTGTATTGATAAAATTTTCCATTGTAATAATTTCAGAAAACGGCACATTATTTATTTAAATTGGCTATTTTTCGATGAATTACTCGTTAAAGCATTTCGAAATATGTATTGATGAAATTGAAAAGGCGCGGATTCGGTAAACATTTATTATTTCCTCTCAGAAACAAATCCACGCCGCTACAACCTGTAATTTCCTCTTAAAACATTCCTTTCAGTATATTTCAGCGCACTCCTCTCTTTGAAGTTCATAATCGACTCAGCTTTTCGCTGATGAAAAGGGAGAATTAGCCGCCTCCCGGTATTCCTTCTATTCCATATTGAACGTTTCGGTGTTCGCGAAATCGCAAGCAGGGGCGTAAAAGAAACGAAAAATAGAGAAATTTACCGTTATTAATAAAATCACCCGTAAGGATTTGAACTCGTAAATTTTCTCATTAGACTAACCATTTCAGTTACTTTACTACCTATCCCAAAGATTTTTAATTCCATGCTATTATCGTTGTATGTATAATACATCTATTTTATGTCTACATACAGACTAGATCATGACTATATACAAAGCCATTATGGAAGTAATTAATATATTGCTAAATTGTGCATGTTTTAAAGTACATTTTGTTAATGATTATTACTTCACTTTAAGTTTTCAAATGCACGACACTGGTCAAAGAACCGTTTCAGAATCGGCGACAAGTCGTCTACGACGTGTATTTCGTATTCCCCAATGGTTCAATTTTTCCTACAGCTCCTGTTTTCTTAGTTATCTTCTGATCGTCTTATTTCATGGTTCGCAAAGTCCAAATGTTCAAACTTCCTCTTCGACTTACATATTTTACACGCTCCTCTTCGTAACTTCACAAGATTTTGGCAAAGATGTGCAACGAAATGGCAACGCAGAAACGAGTAGCGAACGTTAAATAGCGTTATTCTGTTAACGCAAAAATAGTATGGTGTATGTAAATAATGTAAGAGAAAAATGATAAACGAAAACCATTTGAGCTGATTCTAATATACCGAAATCAAGAAACATACATAAAAATCTTCAACATACATTTATAGAAGAAGGATTTAATAGTTTTAGATATGAGTACAATGTTTTAGACACTAAAACGTTCTGTTGTCAAAAAATTGGCTGTCAAGCCAGTTAAGGTTGAGGAAAAGCATCGTTATCGTCTTGCTTTTTGTGAATGTTCTTTATTTATGACAGACCGGTGAAAAATGCCCAACTTAAAAGGTTTAATTTCCAGAAGGGCCTGCAGAAGACACCGATTAAAAGATACGAGCTAGATACGACAGCATTAATGATTTTTCTCTTTTGGCGGTTCTTTCCGTCCGTAGTACAAGTTCTAAGAATCTTATACCTATTTCAGTTGAATTGGCGGGGCAATTCGATTATTTTCATTTTTTTCGCAATTATTATCGCAATTATTTTTGAGACGTTTAAGTACTATGCATCACGAAATTAACTTCCAGAAACGTGTTACCTTATCTAATAGGCGCAATAAAAAAAGTTCCACCGCGTTGTAACCATTATTAGCTCATCCTCCATTCTCAGAAGTTCGCCGTAAACACATGTCGTCCAAATAAAACACGGAAAGAAACATTAACGGTAAATTGTCACTAGTCCTAAACCACCCAAATGGGCGCAACTGCTGCTGTTATGTTGTAACACTGGTCCAGGTCCAGTATTTAACTTGATTGACGTTCATTTCTCAACTTCTTAAGTATACAGGATTGTAGAAGAACGAAACCACGAAGATGTTTCAAACAATAAACACATTAATAGCGTAAACGTATTAGTTTTAATTAGGTATGAATTAATAAAAATGTGCCTGATGTTGTAGAAACAAAAACGTTCTATATTTGATTAACGCCTTGTCGTTAATATTACGTGCTGAGAAATGTACACGCACCAGCGTACTTCATGGTTTTATGCGATTTTAATTATACAAATAAAGTTTTTTATTATCCAACTGGCAGTAAAAACTTTCTTTCAATGTTAGTTTGAGCTTTATTATACATTTTCGCCCATGCGAAGGCTTTTATCAACAGCGGAGATCGTTCGTTATTATAAAGTTTAGGAAATGTCGTTAAAAGTTAATTTATGTACTCGCGCCGCTATTTTCTAATGCTGTAAATTCTTTTAAAATATTTGGTGGAAATTTCAAAAAAAAATTAATGAAACGATCGAATATAAATATCGGTATACGTATACCTACTCAACAATTTTAACCTTTCCTATTTAATTAACGTATCTTTAATAGTTCACTCTTTAGTATGCTTTGAAGTTCACTAATTAAATTTGGAATGGAATTTCATACTCTAGCAAGTTGTTATGAAATTTTAATAACTAGGTTGGTGAATTTTAAAGTACAATTTACTTGGAGATCTACCTGCTTCACTAAAACTTAATTATTAATAAACCAAGTCTGGGTAAATATGCTATAGCAGCTAAGCCATTTCGCGTTTTCATAAACAGCCACTCAGAAATTACAAAAGTCATCATTCGCAGTCGAATTACCAGAGATGGAATAAACGAGAAGCGGCATTCAACAGTCGAAGCGTCAACAATGATTCATCGCAGCTATTAATTACAGTATTTATTCAAATGTATATCTCGACGTAAACGCACCCTCTCGTTTAACGAAAGAAAAGCGGCCGTCTCTTGCAGCTCGCCTCGTGGGGAAAACAAGCAGCGTCTTTGAGTGATTACCGTTTTTCCCGAGGATCAAACTGATGTAGCATCCATCTGAGGAGGAGCAACATGCACACCTGGGTACACCACGTCGACAACGGGATGTCCTTTCAAGACGAATTCGAACACTTAAGGATGTTGACGTTTCACTTAGGGTCGCTCCGGTTGAGCGGGGCGCAAAAGTATCGTTCGAGAAAATTGCCTTGCAATTATCAACAAAAACACCCGCCAAAATACATTTTTTTTATATATAAATATTTTTATTTTCCTTGAAGTATTGGAATTATCTAAAGCTCTGTAGGTATGCGATACCTTTTAGGTAAATGTACCGGAAAAATAAATTACCTAAGTAGCTAGGTCATTATTCACTCCACTCGAAGCAATTTCACCTGAATGATCCGTACTAAGAATGCTTTACTTCCACCTTTTAGCAACTCGGTGTATCAGCATTAACATGGAATCGTGCTCATCTGTGCGCCGGGGCTCTCTCTTCCAATAAAGTAAAATGATTTAACGACATCAAAATAATAAGGTTACGTTTAACAGCTCGCACGCCGCTACGTCATTGGTGGGTGTCGCATAAAATCTCGTTGGGATGGAATTTCGCCGGCATTCCTGACTCCGGTGAAAAACAGTTTGGTGCCCGAACTCCTGGGAGCTTTTATGTTGAGGATTAGGCGCGCGTCCTTTCTTCGTTGCTCTATTGTCTTCTCCTTCTAACAACGCAGGACCGGCTAATGGTATTTTTATACCAAAATAACCATATCTAGACAATGCTTGAAAGCTTGATCCGAGCAGTATTGAGTAAATGAAAATAGTTATCCTGATTATTAATTTAAAGTGGACAACTAATCTTCGCTTTACTGTAAATAGCAATCAATTTCTAACGGGAGTTCAAAACGAAACCGGAGTCAGCTCTGTGGCACATTCAAGTGAAATACTTTACAATCTCTCCTAGCTTTATATCAACCATTACATGCTGCTCTTCTTGATTACTTATGATGAGTGTTTATTGTTTAGAGCTATACAATGCTGTAACTGGATATATGTGAGTAGCCGAAAGTTCTCCAAACAGATCGTGTAAATAATATAAGGTGTTATATAGGGAGGTTCCAAAAATACGCTTTAAGTAGTTGCTCCTCTTTTCTAACTACCTAATTAATACAATAATGTTAATATTAATGTTACCGCAAACTCCAAAGATTTTTATAGCTTATCGTTTAGGAAACGTCGAAAATTTATGTCAATAATCTACACTAAAAACTACAAATTATTGTAGGTATTTCCTAATTAAATATTCCAATATTGAATTAAACATCAGTAATATCAAATTGAATATTTCTCAAAAACATTAACCAGGAAAATTAATAAGAGAGAGTGGTTACCCGCCTGGTGTTCTTTGTTGTGCTCTTTGCATAATAATTACCATTTCACCAACCACCTCTGATGAAATTCCGTGAAGCTGTATGTTCATAAATTATTGGATGCGGAAAATGCACCTTAGCTTGTGGTCTTATTAACGGCTAGAGAATTTTATTAATTTCGCATTTAATGCCTTTCGCAAGGTTAAAGAAACTTTCATCAAGCTTTTCGATTTTTATTAATTTATAAGCGTAAGTTCTAGAATAGTAAATGAGCTATTTTCCAGTATGTACCGATTTATTTCTCAACTTACTAAACATTTTGTTTGCTAACAAACCATGTTACATTCCTGTATTTAAACGAGAATTATTCACATACGTTTGTTAATGTACCTATCTAGTGTTTAATTATGCTTCCATGTTTACAATTTGCAGGAAATTAAATGACAAATTATCAGGTTACAAATTAAACGTAATTTGGGACTACCTGGTTCGCGACAAAGGATATATTACCAGTAATGCCACGATGTCAAACGTAATAGTAAATTTATCATGTCACTAAATCAAAATAAAGATACTACTACAGTCAAAGTTAATTTAAAATAGTAGCCACTACGACAATGTATTATAAATTCGTGATATTAGCTCTTAAATTTCAAAGTTCCTGCTGATATACATAGTATTCGACTACAACGACAACATTTGTGATACGTTGAAACATTATTAGCCCATCCATAAAGATTTTTTGCCAGGATTTCCTTCGAAAACCGTCCTTTTAATTACATCGGCGGATCCGAAAGGTCGTATGGTTTGCAGTCGTGAAAGCCTAATTGAAAGGGTATTAAACGTATCTGCGAAACGGTTTTTGTCGAATTTAATATGGGGATTAAAATTTCTCCGTAACCGGAGCCATTTAATGCGCTTCTCCGGGGATGAAATAATTCCGCGATGTCAGTGGAGTGGACGTAATGCACCGGGCTCCGTTCTAATCCTTTTCAAGAGCATCTCTCTTTTTCTCTATTAAGTATTATCGTCCTGTTTCCTGCTGGCACCAGTTCGGATGCCTTAAAGTTCTATTCACTACGGTCGGGCGTTGTTTTTCTTGTTTATAAATTGGATTTTTTTAAAGAAATATTTAAGAAATATTAAAGTTAAAACCATTGTTAAAAATACACTATGCCAAGAAACTTTAACAACCGCTGTACAAATACAATTGTATAGAAGATGGAGGTAAAGTGAAAAATACAAACATCAACTCGTGAGATTGTTTTATTTTGTACGATTTTCTCCATTTGTGAAAGCAACTATGTCAATACACGATTAATGAACTGTAATTTATTTAATTAAGCACGCCGTTGACTAAAAAATACAAGCAATTACGTGTGCACATTCCTCTTCAACAACTCGGAACTGCATCGGATTCAGAATAATGCCTCCTATATTTTTCAGACGTCTCGCTATACCTCAGCTAATAAATTAAACAGGTGTGCAGTTTTCCAGCTGTAAAAACTTATTGCTTCAACTTGTAAATTCGCATTTGCGGAAAGAGGAGATTACTTTGTAAACTTTATATTACAAACATGAGGGACTATAGAGTTGAAATATAACTGTAAACTTTGTACATCGTCAACGGATTGGAGCAATAGTCGGGATTTAAACCGATACTATAAAGTTTTTAATAGATGTGATAACTGTAAAAGAGGAATTGAGTATAGAAAATTGGGGGTTTTGGAAAGTGCATTGAAGCATTAAGTTAAGGAAAATGCTGTTCATTTTGACTAGTTAGTTAAATTCCTAGTAAATAGTGCTTCTTAAATTGATAATTCATGTTTCTTGCAATACTGTAGTTGGTATGTATGCGCATAATTTTGTAAATTTATTGATAGATAAAATGTAAATGATAGCGTTCGAACTCGACAAAATCTAATAAAGGTTGTTTAACGGAGTGATGAGCATTACACTACACATAGGTACCTATATCGAATTCAATGCTTGACTAGATACCGCGTATCTAGTAGATAGGCTAACATAATTGTGAAATGTATAATGCACTGTATGGTAGACTGAGTAAATTCCTAATTACATTTAACTGTAGGCTCATCTCACCATAATTTCTCTGCTTTAAATAAAAAATAATTATATTCAAATGAAGATCAGCACTAGTAAAAATAGATTGCACCAACTTACTTTAATCTAAATTAGAGATGAACATTCATCAAAATTCATTTTTGTCACTAATTAGCAAAAAAATGCATGTTTCCAAATTGTTAGTTAACGGGAACTATAAATTCTCATTAAACCATATCAAAAAGTTACACCGCTAATTCACTAAAAATGCATCGAATCGCAAAATATAAATTGAATCGATCACCCGTCGGCCATTCATAACGCTGATGCAACGGTTAAATTTTAATGCACCCAAACTGCGCTCATCAACATGACGATGCTCGAGGGCGCTAGATAATGTATAAATAACATAAACAAATGGTAATGGGGTGGTAACATAAATAATTCCGCCGGCATCTATCCATCTCCATAATTTGTCCCCCATGGCGTGCGTTCCATACCGCCTATAAATCTCGAATAAGCTCCGGAACGTCACAATCAGTGTTTGTCAATCGTTCACTTACGCCATTGCCACTGACTCATTGTTTGTGGTCTTCCAGGCGACTGCATTTACAGGATAAAGGCGGGCTGACTAGAAATCCAGGTCTTTTGTAATGAAATGACGAAGTCGAATTTTCGATTGAGCAGAGAAAAAACTTCTCCACCTATATCTAGTAAATTTCATTCGGAGCTTCATAGTAATTCATTGTGATTTGCAAATTTCAAATTTTGTTAGCTATGGGCTAATTAAATGGACCCTATAACCAATTAGCCCTATCGGAAGTGATAGTTAGCGTCCGCTAGATAACATTAATGTCTCTTCTTTATTCCCGAGAGCGCTATAATAAAATTCACGGTTTGCAAAGGTAAATCCCGCTGGCTAATGGGGGCAATATGAGGTAGTAAACCTCACCGGCGCCGGTGGTTAGAGCCCTTACAATAATATCAGTAGAAATTTCAATAATGATTATCCATTAGTTAACATTAAGTGAATCCTCCAGGACTGCGCCACTAACCATAGAGGTTATGTCACGGTTATTATCGTAACATAACAGTAAAATTCCAGTCTAGGTGTAAGTAGCCACATGCATAGTTAACGGTAACGAAGTCAGATAGGGATGTGCATAAATTTAGTCGAACAAATTTTACACAACATTTCAGGATAATTAAATGCGATAAAGTAGAATAGCCACTAATCGTTTTCGATTGAAATAATTCGCTATTAATAAACAATAATTAAGTTATTCTTCGAAGATTCTTGTGATTGGTTCATAAGAGTTACCTACACGCTACTCTCGCGAGAACAATAAACTTTATCAAAGGCCCCGATCGCACAGCAGTCATCAGATTAGGAGCATCAAGCAGGATAACGAATTGTACAAATCCGCATAAAGTAGGTACGTAACCGCCGTCTAAAAGTTAGTTTATAGATAAACCACATGGCATCGATCTTTACCGAAGTAACTCTCTAGAGTTATATACATACTTCTCTGATAATCCTTTCTGTCCAAAGATTTATCAGCTAGACGAGGGGCATAACGACTAATGAATAACTAGAGGGAATCCCAGAAGCGGTTTCTTAATTCCATGCCATTCCAAATAGAAAGGGTAGCGACTATTGTTTTAATCTGATTCGTTAATTCTCTATATTAATTTATTTGTTAGCATTGTAGTATTTTAGCGATTCTCTTAGTTTCAAAAAATAAAATGAAGTTTGTTAATAAGACTCCAGTATTTGTAATACTAATGCGTGGTTAATATAATTTCATCTACAAAAGAAGTACAACAAAGCGTTACCCAATTTTCAATAAAAAAACCCTCGAATTAGGCGCTTTTAGCGCAACTTCCTTGAGTACATTTATATTCATTAGCTCGTAATGCCGTAACAATGCGGTTGACCGAGGGTTCGAGTGAAATAAGCGAACTTGCTTGCTTCGACCTATTCCAATAATTCCTCGGAGATATTAGACGCGGTTTTAGTATCCGCTAACAATTCATTACAGTTTAAAGGATCGCCAATAATTCCGATTTCTAGTAGTTTCTAGGCGGAGAAGATAGCCGTTGGTCGAGTTATTTTACAATTTAGAATGCAATTAGTGGTTGTAAAGGGTGCCGTAATTAATTCACAGCCAGAACAATTATGCATAAAAACTTATCCATTAGTTTTATTTATTACTTTACTTGCTTGCTACAGCCTATACAACTTCCACTCAACGAAAACCAGTGCCTTCATGCACCTCCGGTGACAGAAACAGCAGTGAAAATAAAACCCGACCGCAAGGGGTGAGCCGCTTTTAAGAGTCGCCTTGGGAAAAGCGAAAGTGAAAGATATTTATGATCGAGTGCAATGGTGTGCATCTCCAGGAAATTCCAACAGAGGTGATTTTACATTTCTCGCACACACGACCCCATTAATGCTAATTGTAATATATTCCGATTGTTTGCGTAACATAGGGTGGTGTATGCGAGTGTGTTTTGTGAAAGTGTTTGAGTGTGTTACACTCCCCGTTATTACGTGAACTAGGAAACGAGAAAAGCTGCTGCATGATCAAATGAAATTAGTTTTGTGCACACATATTTGTATACATAGAAGGTGAAAAAGGTAAAACAAATTTTAAAACTAAGGGTTGAATGCACTTTTATTAAAATGAGCATAATGGGTGGTTCCTATAACTCATACTTAAGGGAACATTCATCACCTAATCTAATTGCAAATAATATGATAAATTATTTTTTTTGAATGCAAAAATTTGAAATATTACATATCTACTTATTTATTTTAATAACCAATCTAATAATAAAACACAAGAAATGTTTACGGGATTAATTCAATTTTTATATAAGCTCAATTATTTGTCATCAAACCCTCATGCAGAGGAAACTTATAACCGCTATTATAGCTCTTTGTTATTTTTAACTATCGATTTTTTACCCAAAGGACGCACGTACGTGCCATAAAAAATAACATTTCGTGAAACGAAACCATCAAAACGAAACAACTCAATAGGAGAAATTAGTATGCACTTATTTCAAAAATATTTTATCTCTCTTTGGGAGCATTCCTGGTTGGAAATAACTTCGAATGGTTTCACGCTAGAACAAAATTTTTGGAATATCCTACGAACCGAAATGTATATACGAAAAAATACCAACTTAATAAAGATAAGAAAACGTATCTTGTTATTTTTTGGTTATTTAGAAAGTATATAATTTGATAATTTAGCAATCGAGTAACACACGCATAGTACAACTATATGTACTCATTTACTTCTACAAAAAAGAGGGTTGATTTACATACATTAAAGACCTAGACATTGTAAAGAAAAAAGTTGGTTAGCTCATGCATAAAACTCTTTATGGCGGGATTCATTTCTAAAATCACAGCGGACAAGTCTCTTTAGTAAAGTTCCTGCGGAATTGTCGTATTCAAGAGCGCAAAAGTCGCAGAATGATTTATTAATGGCATTTAAACAGTTTGAGAAATGTCCTATGTAGGTAGTGCACTCTGCCAGACAGACCGACAAAGTCATATAACTATAATTTATTGTACTCGATAGATCGTAAAATATGAAATAAACTATCATAACTGACTCGTAAAGTTGGTTAGTACGTTGAATTTTGACTTATCCTGATAACAATTTGCTGATAATAAAACTGAATTATCCATAATCATTTTAATCAACATACGAAAGCACACACCTTGCATAGGTATTAAAACTTTGTAATTAAAAATGGGTGTTTCTTCTTAAAAAAATATTACAAAAATTAGGTAGACATTTTCTGCTGATTTTTGAATATTTTTAGGAATACCTACTCTAAACTTATTTCATAGTAAATACATTCATAGAAAACAAGAAATATAGGATCTGAAATTTTCTATTAATTCATATCGAACCAACACAACCGCTTGACAATGAAAGGGCTTTTAGTGCACACCTACGTATATTTGATTGATTTCGATTTGATGAATAACAATATAGGTTCTTCCGATAAGCGATTGTATAAAGGTATTCGATTCGAACACTTTTTTTAATGCTGAAAGGTTGAGTGAACACAATTTTAAATGGCATTTTAATAATAAGACAGTCAATGAAGTAACAACATATTTTATTGAAGTTATAGGTACTCACAGCGGTTAGCATTATAGAAAATAATACACAATATTAACAAAATAAATAGCTTTGCGAATTTATTTATTAATAACTTATTTAAAAATCCCTATGGATAAAAATAATATTCAGCAAAAACGATTTACCGTACTATGAAACACACGTTTTTCAATTTCGTATGGGACGTATTCTTGAACAATCGCGAAAATCGATATTAATATCCAGATAAAAATAAAATATATCAACGCTTATTCAATTTTATGTAACCGATAATTCTTCTAATATTAAAAATTTAACTACCTATAAAATATCCTGGCTGTATTCTCTAACCTAATTTATTGCCGATATGTTCACGTGCGCTTTATTACTTACAAACCATTAAAATCAATTCAATTAATTGCTAATGCAAGTATGCAACATCCCACTTTCCGTTGAATTAACGTTCATATATTAATTGGTCAGAAAATTTAAATTGCCATCTATCCAAACGTACTCTAACTACATGATGTAATGAACAGTTATTCAATAGGAAAGCTTCGATTTTCCAGGTGTGATTGAAGCAAACCAACACCATTAATGAAAAGTGCTGTTGAATCGTTAATGATTACATTTCGAAGCGGCATTCAAATCGTTTGATTATCTACAGATTTAGCACGGGTTGAATAAGAATGAATAAATCACGATTCCAAATTTCGAATGCAAACACATATTCAATGCTGCTGTAATATCCTGACTATTGTATATATTTTAAAATTATAATATAATATTTTAAATATCACGTCATAAATAATATATTAATAAATTTAACGTTTGGAGCATATGGTTAAAATATTGTCCATTCATGTGTGAAACATCCTTTAGTAACGTCGAGGTTAATTAAAATTTTGCTATATTACATTAATTTGGTTAAATCGTTTCAGCTTACTCACTTTAAAATCCAAACCGTTTCCACGCGTTTTTCTTTATTTAGTGTGTATTTCTCGCACAGCTGTCGCAATTTCGTAAACACGAAAAGAGCACTATCTATTTTGAAAGCCCACTTGACATAAATATGTATTTCGACGAGATGATTTTCCGCATAAGCGTAGGCAAACGGATGGATATGCAAGATGGCACGTTTCGTGTGAAAACTTTATTCATAACAAACACGTTTAGAATCGATTATAGGAGAAAAACCGTGACAAGTTCATGGATTTGTAGAAATATCTGAAGTTCGATGGAATATTGAATTGTAAATTTATAGACTAGCAGATAGTATTGTTTGATCGGAAAAATAATCTTTACAAAGAGTTTCGTTTCGTCAACAAAATCACCCTCAGGTCTATAGCAAAATAATTACTCCCCAGGTTCTATCCCACCTCAGATCTTTCGATGCAAACATTACTTTAGGCTTATCTTGTGTGCTCAGTCCTTTAAAGTGTCGTTGTGTCACTAAAATTCCCATTAAATTCAAAAGCTCGGTCCATATTCGTACTTTAAACTATAAAGCAGGAGATTTTACGAGCTTTCGGAGTGGCTGTATCGTAGTTTCGAAACAAAGAGATTGTTGATAGACATCCGCTATTATCGAATAAAGTGCCCATGGAAGGGATCTAATCTTGAAAGATCTCGATTTCGATGGTGAATAATATGCGGGATATTCCATTCAAATTTCATAGTTTATTAGATTTATGCAAAACTATAAACGTAGATATAATTAAAATTGAAACCTTTATTCTATAAAATATTGAATACCATTTTTTATAATCAAATTTTTGGTGTAGTCGAAGGCTCATTCGCCAATTTTTAGATGCAAATAGCAAATAGCTATTTTCAAGATTCTTTATATTTCGTTGGGTTCAAAAATTTGTCAAAAATGAATGGACCCGAGAATGTATTAAGCAGATAATCGAGTTTAATGCACAACTAGGTCATGAAAATTGAATTGATAATTTTTAAACAGAACATACATACGCACATCGCACATCTAAAAGGGATTATGGAATTATTTATGAAACTTTTTATGGAAAAAAGTTCTTTAATAAAATTATAGCGCAGTTTACTACAATATATTAGGTACTGTCCATCGATAATAAGTAATTTTATCACATTTTTTCTGCTAGAATATTAGTTTATTTTGCTTATCACTAGGACTAGCTTCGGCTTGCTCAAGTACAGTACTAACTGTAAACCACTCAATTTTCACATGCAAATTAGAGAGCGTGCCGGTGAAATAGTGATGAAGTTTATGGGTATGAGCTGTCTCATACGTAATCCGTTCTCTCCGAACGTTCCCAAGTAAATTAAAATCTTCCGGGCACGCTTTTATGGCGCTCCGTTTTTTCTTCTTACTTCCCAGCGGTTATGTTTGAAGATTTAAAATTCGAATGTGATAAGAGTTGACGCAATTTATTTTTTAATGCCCTCAACGACGCGTAGCATCGAGGGGACCGCGATATTTGGGAAACGTTGTTGCGGCGAGATTAAGGGAAACTTAAATAAAATGATACTATAAACATAAAATTTTGCTTCTAATTTACTTAAATCGTGATTTTGTGTAACGATAGGTAAAAATGTAGGTAATATAATGAAATTGATAGATATAATATATTCATTCATTTGGATGCAAAATTTGTAGGTTTATGTTATGGGTTTACATTAGCCTAATGATAAATCCTTTCAAATCCTTGATTTAATAATATTAATTTCCCGCAGTTAAATATTCCATTAAAGCTTAGGCATACAAATCCCTCTCCCATTTCATAATAGAAGTTAGAGAAGAATAGACATTAGTAAACCGAACAATGCTCCCGCGCAATCCGAACACCGGAATAATCCGTCTCCGGATCCGCGAATCCGTTCGCGAGCGATTTATAGGAGTGAGTCGTTGCTTTCCGGCCGATTTTCTTTGCTCGAGCTGAGCACGTGGTGGAAATTAGTCAAGTTAGGTCGGCATTTGGGAATAATGGCTGCGACGACTGTCATACAAAATCGCATAAATAAGTAAATAGACGGCGGGATGGAGTCGCAACGAGCCCCGGTGCCTCGGTGTAATGCGGGGCCGAATTATGGCGCGGAAGGTTTCTGTCGACGACGGCTGAAAATGACGAACGACACGCAAACAGGGTTGGAATTGAATAAATTAATTTTTGTTCAGCCCATAGAAAAGATTTGCGCTCTGTTTATGTCTCTTATAATTACTCTCATAACTAACAAGAAAACTATAATATGAAGAAATGTAGATATATTGATCAAAAGAAAAAAAAATACTTAAGAAATCCTGAATTTGCAATATTGCTGTATGTAGCCATACTACCTATATGTGTACAAAAATTAGCACTAGTTGCATATTTTAAATGTATACAATATAAAGAAATTTGTTAACTCAATTTAAAGCACATCCACTATATTTTTGAAACACAAACATAATTGATTATGATTTTACGAAAGGCGCTTTGCAAAGGCCTTCCTGTCCAGTTTAATTAGATTCCCGCGATTGCGGCCCTGTTCGTGCACTGTAGGATGTAGCCCACATTGTTATTAACTGCTTCATTACTCTGATTGTACAACTCAACCAGGACAATTACAAAAGCTGGCGTTTCTGTTCCAACTAAGTAAAACTGTGCCGGAGAAAATGACCGAGGTAATAAAAATTCTCTCTGAATAATAGTTCGTTCTAATTAAGTTCGGGGGGATAGAGAAGTTTACGCCGGGACTGCTATTGTATATACCGAGCTGGCAATCAGAATTTCGAAGAGGAGCGAATTATTACGGGTGTTTGAAAATATTCAGAATTCAATTTAATATTACATAGAATCTATTGGTATTTAATGTTTAATGAAATATTCTCTTACCTAAGTTGTAAAAACAATAAAATTACTGGGTAATTTTTATAATTAATAGAAACTTGTATACAGATTTTATTCGTGCTTCGATTTCAAATGCCCAAACAAACTAGGTACAATATTTTTATATAAATGTTTCATATTGAAGGGGATCCTACTTTGTAGAAAGACTTTTATCTCACGGAGAGATAGCACTCGACGATGTATAAAAATTGCAAAACCCAAATCGTCAAAGTACCTGTATATACATCCTTTGTGTCCCATTCGGTGTATCTCTTCCCATAAATCCGAGCTCCTTTCCAAATATATTTCGCGTGCGTTTTTGTCACAAGAATGAAGAGGGCAATAAATTTTTGACGTATGGCGCGTCGGGATTATGTTTTATAGTGAATTTTTTTTAAAAAGTTTGATCCCTTTTCCTCGGACCAGAGATATGCGGAACGATACGCATAAATGCCCTTTTCCGACAATCCCACCTACAGGGGATATAGAGAACCTACTCGTTCAGTCTTTAATATTCATATAACAAACATTATGCTTTGATATGCATATCAAAGGAGTAAAAATAAGGGAATCTAGTTTCACCAGATGTCTTCTGAAGTTACATAGATATTATAAGTGCAAAAAAGCTAGGTTTATATAGATAAAGGATTCAGTCGAAACTCCCTGTAGGTGTGCTCGAAAGAGATACGTTTTCGGTTGGTTGTGCCGTATAAATAATGAAACGGGCTGCGATCAGATATTCATGTTGTTTTGATATGTGGGGTGAGCACGGCCTTCGATGACAATGTTTATGTAAAATAGGCCTCTATTTCGTATGTGCACACGTGAAACACAAGTAGGGAAAATTCGATATGGAAAAAGTTTCGACGGCGGTGATGGATTTTTTATCTGATCATTTCTGTGATGTGTTTTCCTCCAAATAATATGAGGATTATTGTGATAAATAACATTGTAGAGGTATTCAAGAATATCCAACGATAACGTAAGATAGCAATTACAAAATAATTATATCATATAATTGGAATGTATAATAAATTAAAGATTTTATTTATTTATACATTACCTAGTTTATTGTTTCAAAATTACAAAGTTAAACGTTCAACTCTGATAGTTTATGGCTCGATGTATCAATTCATTATTCGAAGGTGATTAATTACAAGCACATTTGCAACTGTCACCATATCTTGGGTCTCGCTGAATATCCTTCTATGAATATTCAACCTTCAGAATAACAACGAATTATGAGATTCGCGATATAGCGTTGGGAACGATTCGATTTCGAATTTATTACGTTCTGAATGTAATTTCAATTTTTCTGAACGTCTGCGATAAAAAAAACCAATTAAAAAAGATTAAATACGATTCGACCCGACTGCTTGCTCTATATGGAAATCGTTGTAAAAAATTGGGTCCACTGAACCTTCATGTACATACCTATAAAAACACTTTTTATTAAAAATAATTTCATGGTTATTTAATTGAAATGTAGCATTCAACAAGTGTAGCAAAAAGCCACATCAGTCTTTACCTTCACTAAATCGCAGAGCAACGATTTGCAAACCAGACAGACAATCTTTTCCTAATAGGTAAACAAATTAGTGAAACAAATCAACTGCTTGAAACAAACTATCAAAGAGAAACGGCGAAAAAAACAACAACAAAAAAAACGTTCCGTGAAACAATTTCCTTCGGAACAACTCCTGCATGAAAAGTTTGAGAAGGTGGAGTAAAGGATAAGAAGTATACAGAGGTGGTTGTGTTGAAATTTTCAATAGCTCGTGCAATCTTTTGATGTTTTCAACGGAACTTTAATTCACTGTAGTAAATTGAAAACTACTAATTTCAATTCAAAACTATAGGTGTAAACTATATGTGTAAAATAGATTACAATTAATCTATATATATATAATCATTCTTTTAATTATAATTGAATTGTAATTAAATGATCTGAGTAGAGAATCGCGAGTAGAATCTTTCTAGACCGGTTCTGTGAGGGAAGAAGTAAGAAGAGCGGCGATCGGGGGATGATGCCGGTAACCTAATTGTTTTGATCCCGTTTTCTCGTTAACCGGGAGCATATTTTGCCGGACATTGCGATGAACCCGAGCGGAAAATTGGCTGGCATCGGGACCAGGTGAAATGCCGGGGTGTTCGCCTTAATCATTTTTCTCTAAAATGGCGCCAGTTTTTGAATTATTCATGAAATCGAAATCGAAAGCGAATTAACCGAATGCAAATCCTTTCAAATTCGTTTATTTACTCGTTCATTTCGAGTAGGCTAAACAGAGAATTTATGGGCGATACCCTATGGAGAAAAATCCTTCCTCAAATGCTTACAGTAAACTATGTATATATAAGGTAATTTCACATGTACCTACTACATGTTTAATTATAAAATGAACAGAGATAATATTTTGCTATTAAATACAAAGAATTTAAATTGAATATTTTATTTAAAAATTCAAATGGACAGAAACTAATAGTTACGGCGCAAAGTCGACACTCGCCACAACTCTTCTTTTTTTAATTTAGCCCAAATTTATATTCCAGTTTTTCGGGAGATGCTCGCAATTGAATTTAATTTATCCTCTCATCTCGAGAGTCCAATTGCATTTACGCAACTTCACGTCGGCCGAAAGCCCGGATAGATTTACAGCAAAATTCTCCGTCATTTCCTTTTGCGTAACGGTTTCAGTAATGGACGGGCGTTAACGTCGGAGATGGAAGGCACTACAATAAAGTACACGCACTGGTATATTTCACATCAGTGACCCCTCTGTGCCGGCGAACCGATGTAAATTCATGAAAATGTATAGAATATGTCACCATGATATTAGGGTTAACGCGGAAAAAGGCTGCTTACATTGCATTAGACCGAACAAAGGTTCGCAATTTTATATTTTTTATCACTACCCGCAGTACCCTTTCAACCAATAAGTAAAATAATTTGACTACAGTACGGCTCATTAACTCGTGGGACAATCGGTATAATTCAAGCAGAAGCCTATACATTTACTCATCAATCTCCTCAGTGACGTGACATGTCATCCTGACGAATCGGCGCATGCAAACATTGGATAAGCCGGCACAGATCGTTAAATATCGAGAATAACCCGTTAACTTGAGAGTTCATCCTGAGGGAAAAAGAGAGCATTGCAAAGGCCCGAAAGAGGTGATGGGTGGTAGACTGAACGCGCCACTTTCTGTGTGTAATTAACAAATGGATTATGTAGCAAATGGGGCGTAGCAGAGGATGCGGTTAGACTTCTAAGGATCTCTCCGAGGAACTTTGAAACGGAGGTCCTTTGGGCGCATTCCACTACAAAGGGTTAGCGGTATAACGCCCTCCAGCATGGCGAACAGAGCAAGATTATTTCTTTTTTAATATTTCTAGATTAATACTGTGCTTTAAAGCTATTAATGGCTTTTTAAATAAATATTTAACATTCGGTGAAGGATGTAATCTATTAGATCGGTTATGAAGGGTCCGGTTCTTACGCTCTTGTGAATTTCTCTTCGTTTTCTTCATTTCGTACCGACCCTGGTAAGCCTCCGGCACTTTTCTCATTATATCGGCCGGAATTAAACGATGGATTTTTCCAAAATGATTGTGTATACTGCCTTTGTTAGCCTAGATTTATGTCAGTCGTTAAGAGCGGTTAGTTTTCCAATTCTCAATTGAAGTACACACTAGCTGTCAGCCGTATAATAAGTCGATATTAATATTTCCATTATCGAAAAAAATCCGCTTTGTGAAAAGATAATCGAAAAGAATTACCTCGAAGAGTGGAGGGAGAAATAAGTCATAAAAAACTGAGGGAAGATAATGGATATATTTATATTTTTTAATCATAAGTACTGCGATGGACTGAGAAAATCTACTTGAGTTATAATTTAATGGATTTTCTGTAAAAACATCTTCTAATCTATAAGTTATGATAAAATTATTTGTAATCAATTTTTAAAATCTCATAAAATACCTATACTTCTGCAAGAATTATGATGAAGCAGCTAAAAACATAAAAATTTAAAGACATTTTACTTGACATAAAGATGATAAACAAAAATTATTTTGCAGCAAGATTTAAAGCATAAGTTATTAACTAGAAAATCTCGGAAAATTTAACCGAATTTTCCCGTTAAGGCGACATAAGTTAACACTTATCTACACATTGTCTTTAGCTTAACCGTCGTTTTCCTTGCTCTAAATGGTGAATTTTATCTTTAAAAAGAAGGTTAAAAGTAAAAACCTCGAGATAAATCGTTGTTTGTTCTTTTCTGTTACAAAAATCGATAAACTATGTGTTGGGAGAAAAATGTCGGTTGTCTAAACTCGAGGTAATAGAGAGTTTATGTACTTTTATTAGGTACTCCATTTTCTGAATAATGATTCAATAGTAAATATTAAGTTAAACTGAATTATTAACGGTTATCAATTAAATAAATATGAGGGAGGGAAAATATATGAATGAGAATGTGCATTGATGGTGAGTTTGTTGTTTTGGGAATCTTTAGTGAATTCACCTAGCCTGAAACAAATTCTATTGTAAACCAAATCCAATCGAATAAGTTAGGAGGTCTTACGTGGTAAGTGAAGGTAAGAAAACTGATAAGGGTTCTCTAAGTGATTAAACTCGACACGTGCAAACCCTCCCCCTTTCCTTTGCCCTAACTTAGACATAGGCGTCGATGACTAACAAACAAACCATAATTCAGCAAATTCATTCTGAATTTCACTTTTGAACATTAGCAACCCAAATGAACAATTTTTTCCTGAATAGAACTACTTATACACGTAATTGTTATCATATAATTTATATATTGCCGTTCCTAAATGATAGATAAACACCCAAATTATCGCTAAAATTGTCTTTCATCTGATATCAGTCGCCGTCCATGCTTCAACGCTCCTCTTTCTTGATGCATCCGCCGCCCCCCGCCGGAGAATACGTTGATTGATTGAGGGTACAAGAAAAAATGAAGTCGGAATTTCGCAATGCCCGACGCCATTTATCTTTATTACAAAAAGGGAAGCAATTTGTAAACCGACTTGAGATTGTGTATTGCTCCGATATCGCTTTCTCTAATCTGGCGCCGCGCGTTGCGGCGCTAAACGCCGAAAGAAAGATCGCGGACTATGAGTTTTTAATAGAATAAAAATCGCAACGTAATGCACGAGATGAACGTCTTTCATGGAAGAGGTATTTTCGCTTAGAATAAATGGTATGAACAATATTAGATTAGATCGAATCAATTCATATTTTATACTTATATTCACTTAAAACAGATTTCAAAAATTTATTGTATATGTGCCTATAAAATTGGGGATTCCCAACTGTCGTAAAAATAAATATTATTATCCGATATTTCGACGAAAAATACATTTAAAACTTCCATCGTTCGTTTTATTTTAGGAACTAACGCAGCAAAACGGTCCTTCTCCTAAATTCTCCCATCAGCGCGTATACGATGAAAAAAACTACACCCGGGCGACTACAAAACCCCATTATGCAAATCTTTCGATCGTGATCGGTATGCTATTAAAACCATATGCGTGTGCTATTCTTTTTTAGTTACCTCTTGGAGAAGTCGGGAGGCAGAGGGAAGAACTGTTCCCCAAAGCGTTCCCGATTTGCACGAAGCGGAGCCGGCTGCGGCAAATTACAAACCAAAAATCACAATGGCATCGAGATTTTACTATATCGCTGCTTTTAGTAGGTAGAAATGGGAATAACGGCCTTTTATATTCTATATATCGTCGATTGAAATACTTTTTTTAAGCTTACTCGTATGAATACTGATGAAAAATGACGACTAATATCAATTTCAACCGTGGATTCCTTATACGAAATAATTCCAGTATATATATTATCAATGTGCCTGAATAATAATGAATAGGTATACGAAATAATTTAAAATAGAAGTAGGAATCGTGATGAAGTTACATTTTCTAATCGGAAATGAAAATATCGAGGGATTTTGGTAGGTGCAGGTGGAAACGCTGAGAAATTGTACGTGAAAAGTAAACAACCGATCCTTCACACAAAGATCCACTCCGACCTGAAAATTTTCTCTATTTACACTCTCGAAGTGCAATTTTCAAGGAAAATAAACAACATTTAAAAAGTACGTGGAAGCCCGGATGGGGTGTAAAACCAGAAAATTCACATACTGCATTTCCATAAGGAAATTTTTATACTTTTTAAGGAAAACGTTGCGAATATTCTAAACTGAATGCCGGAATGGCATTAAATTTCGATATTCCATGAATTATAATTTGTACTAATTTTTTTCAGTAATGTAGGCATTAATACAAGTAGTGGAAAACTTTTTCCTAAATGGTTAAATTACTTAAAAATAATTAGGAATTTCTCATAATGCATCCGCCAAAATTTAGTACGATATATTTTTTTATTTCATAATAAATGAGAAAATATAAGCGCTAATATAAATATAAATTTAATCTAAACATACATACATAGGTATCTACAATGAAAATAAAATTCTTGAATCATTAAAATAAATAAGTAGCTATTCATCAAAAAATGCATGCTTTCAAAAAGAGTGGCTGCTTTCACCAAAATTAAAAATTTTAAACTAAAAGGTATTTTTCTTCATTCTAAAAATGTATACCTAGATACATACGTTTAACCGGCATATTGTATATTATGAATCAGACGTGATTTGGGGTTTTCCCGAGACGTTAAGCTCCAGAGGAACATCGCACTCTGCGATGATTTGCAATGAAGACGACTGGCGCCTCAAAAGAATCGTCGCGACGTCACCATACCATACATCATAAGCACTTTCATCTCGAAATTGATGATATTAAGCAATATACCCTTGGCAAATAACGCAGGATGTCTTTATTCGATGCGTAATGGTATTAAAAACGCTGGAATATTCAGACTCTAACAACTATGATTTAGTATATAAATATAAAATATTAACGTATTGAACATTAACAGTTCATTGAAGTATAAGCTAAATTCATAATAATGTGAACGGAAAATTATTATTGGATTTTTCAATTAAGCATCTGCAATATGCCATAAAGGTAATACGCTGATTTCATTATCCCGCAACTGCGAGACAGTTTATACAAAATGCAATAACCGTTAGTGCACAGACGCTAACACAATTTAATGTTTGTTGTCGGTCGTTTAAATAACCGGCCTTTTAAATTCACCAGCAATTTCCTATATTTTTCGCTTTTATTTTGCCCAGCTTCGAATATATCGATCTAATTTGGTTGTGATAGCAATTGTGTACAAGCGTAAATAATAAATGAACATAATATGAATGCTGTATTAAACATACAAGAGTTTAAAAAAACTATATTCCGATTAAATACAAAATTTAAATTGAAAATAAATAGATACCTATAAACTAAATAATCATTACCTATTTATAATGTAATTGGCAAATGTTATTTACATAACGTTCAATAAAATCTGATACAAAAGAAATTCATCAATTGAACCGATTCGTTTCTGTAAATAACGTGCTACCTTGACAACGTCCACCCTTTATAGAATAATCCTTCCGCTAATATCGCCTGATCAATCCGTTTATGGGGTATAAATCCCCACAATTACCTACAACCATAATTAACTTCCAAAACGACCCACTAACAAACTCCCAAATAGTAAACTCGAAGCCCTGCCTACGTACGCTTTGACGACATCTAAAGGCAACTATACCGAGGATATCGCTGGCCTATTATTCGGCTGCTTTTAATTCGGTCGCTTTAATCGAATGGGATTAAGGGTCCAACTAATTTACCGCCATTCCTGCGTACGTCGCCGTACGTAGCAGCACTGCAGTCCCAATGCAAAACATTCAAGATTACCTACAGGTATATCTATACAAATCCCTATAATAATAGTAATTTCAAGTACAATTAAGAAGTGAAAAAGTAAGTATTTTAACTGGTAGAGATGTGCTAAGATATATTATTGGGAATCAATAAGAGTGTACAAAAATTTATTAATATAATAAATTTGGTACCAGTTTTTTTTTTATAAATAACCGGAGAAATTACCCGCACGTTTGTAATTAGACAAAATTGCATAAAATATATTTCGTTCAGTAAAGTGATGTTTTCTGCCCACCGTTCTTCGCAAAATCTATATAAAGCACACGGCTCACCGCAGAAAACGGACTATTGTAATTAACCGGGCTTAATAGACACGTGAAGTAAAGGAAAGAGACCACCGGCTGAAATATGCGACTACTTATCCTGCATTTTGAATAGATCCTTAGAAATGCGGATATACCAGGAACTGAACTATGCCCGATACGTTTTCAATCCGCGATCGGTCGCTGAATAGGCTTTCTTCCGTTTTCCATGCAAACGAAATTACGGAAAGTTAATGGAATTTCACCGGCCAGGATTTATATTAGTCCATGTGAATGTTGAAAAATTAAAATAAGAAAACCTATCGACGACCATGAATGATGAAAAGTTATTTCCTTCAGCATTTTCTACGTCATTCCGTATTATTTGCTATGTGGGTTTTTGCTGTAAAATCCACGAACATGGCTTTCAATAAAAATGCACTGCAGCAAATGAACGTGTACATGTAACGGTATTGCTACCTATAATACAATAAAATCAAATGAACTCATAATTGTTACAAGTGGATTCAACATGGATTTACTCGAAATACCTACCGCATCGTTACTTTATGGACACATGTCACGTAATATAAAAGCATCAGTTTAATTGTACCTACTGCAATTATGCGACGGTGAAAATGACAAAAAATGTTATCTACTTTTTTAATTGCTTTTGTAGTTGGAAAATTTCAATAGGCAATAAATTAAAATGATCATGAACGAATGAATATTTTAAAAAGATTTCGAATGGATATTGGAATGCATACTATATACTTTTCGGCTTTGAAAAGGCTAAAAATATATCTCCTAGTTAACTTTATTTTTACTTCAATAATTTCAGAGGGTATATACCGTGAATATGTTTTATTAATACATCACATGGACAAATATCCACAAAATTGCGAATATTGAATTTGCAAAAACCATTTATTGTAGACTGTATATGTTAGATTATTCATGTGAATTATGAAACACGAAATACATAAACAGGCTCATATAAATTTCTCAAAGCAAATCCCAGCCTGTAGAGCTCAATTAATTCTCACTGAAGCGACCGTATTTCAAATTTTCAATAGTAATCTTGTAATCATAAAGAAGCACAATTAATATTCCGTTTGAAGGCACTCGAAGCGAATGAAATAATCCGAAGGATTAATTTTATATGGTTAAATTTTAATTCTAAACGAAGTACACACGATAATACGCTTATCGGCTTCAAGAAAAATAGAAATCAGTATAGATACCCGAAGTTAATAATTATTATTATCAAATTCGCATTTTTCCACAATTTTGGACACAATTTATCATCTTTATCGTTGAACGAAGAAATCTAATCGATAAATTAATTAATTAATAATTAAATAAACACGTAAAATAATGCAAACCCACGAAAATTGGAGGAAGTAAATGCGTCGTTGATTGTCATAAAGGATAGGGAATGTGCACGACCCCACAACAAGCACATAATCAGGCTGGCGTATGCACGTCGACGTTCTCGTACCCCATACAATAAACACTGGAATGTCGAATGAATGCCATTTACTTTACGTAGTCGACCCAAGTACTAAGTGAAATTGATGGGAAGACTCGCATTTAAACGTATTAAATAAGTCTTATATGATTGAGTTAAGAGCTGTCTAGTCATCGGATAGTAAACACAATTATATCAATCGAAACGAATTCCCTTCCACGCGCCGTTTACCTAAAAAATCATTTTATAAAAAGTTGCTTATTCAATGTAGCGACCGCGAGAAATCACTTCTTCGGATAGAAATCCTCGAGAAGTCCATAACCGTAACACTATTTCACATTTATTACCCTCGAGGAAATCAACTCTGAAGCGCCTAAAATCAATTGGGCGTTTGCCGAAAATTATTTCATCTGCTCATCAAGTATTCCGAGCGCGGAGGCTCCGCGTATTTGACATCGGTGTCCGTGTCGTAGTCAAGGAGGAAATAGATAACCCAAGGAGCGAACGTATTCCGGGGGGAATTCGAGGGGTATGCGAGGTTTTCAAAGAAATTAAACTGCAATTGCTGGGCGGTTATTCGCGTTTAAATCAACCCCTATTATTGGCGTTCTATTGAGTAACAGTGGTTATTTAATTTTACGAACTATAATTAAAATACTGATATACCTAGCCCAAAAATAAGTACAGATATTGATTTATTTTTATATCATTCTCTATTCGAGAAATTTATATTTTCTAATCTAAACCCCCTACAGCAATGCCCGTCACTTTCGTGTCCCCAAATTATTCTCATTTCTTTTTTATTTTGTTTCCCGTTTTACATGAGGTCAATTTTATATTTGCAGCTCGGGTTACATTTTATTACGAGGTTTTTACGTTTTATATTCGTTTACAAAAAGGCTAAATATTTATTTAGGGATGTAATACTCGACAACAATAAATTTAACAATAGTAATAAATTTAAAAATATTTTCGTATTTGGGTCGGAATCGTAAAAACCTCCCGAGCTTCAAATACGAAATATATTCGGTAAATATTCGAAAAGATCTGGATCGATTACACTAGGAACTTTAAATGTGGATTATGCAATGTTTTATCAGTTTTTAATAATCGAAAACATGACTATAATAAAGTAAATCAATATTTTTTATTAAATCAATTGATTAAAATTTTTATTAATATTTTGGAAGCTAAAATGAGTAAAAGCGTCCACTTGTTCAGCATTGCAAGCATTCAAAATTGCCATTTCAGCAAGTCAAATAGGACCGGAACTGTTAATTGAATAAGGGGACTCGGAAAATATATTAAACATTTGGTTAAATGAGAGAGAGGCAGATTAATAAAATGGTATTTGAGTTTAATTCCGAATGTCCCAAATTAAATCCGACGACAAACACACCAAAGAAATAAGACACGGTATAAAATAGAGCTCTAATTAAATTAAACTTTCATGTACAAATAGACGAACTCTGATGATGAACACTGAAGAAAAACGAAAATCACATGTCTCGTGCACTTATTCAGCCGTTATCTGGTGAAGCTTTAGCATCTTGAAATCACTATCAAGGCAATACTAAAAATTTTTAAAGCTTTCCTAAATCAAGCCATATACTTAAATCCACTATAATAATCAGGAATGTTTTCAGATCACATGAAGCTTACCTTTTCTCGAAGCATATCCCTCGTCCGGGTAGCCTGCGTTCTGCTCCTGTGCAATTCCAATTGAAGTTCCAAACATCTCTCCTGCCAATTGACGGTACCATTATTACTGGAATTTCCCTGACCTCCTGCATCCAAACCGTCGAAAGCAGCCAGAGGTGGCGGTATTACAGAACTCGCGTCACGCAATCTACGCGGTAACAGTCTCGGAGATGACGGGGTGGATTGCGTTAATCTGGAAAAACGATTTTCTTTCAGTTTTACCCATCAAATTTCAAAGCAATAGGTTGCAAACTTATCCTATACTCCTATACTTATATACTAAAGCCTTATATGAGAACATTCGTTCTTCTATAAATCTTTGAGTTCGAGGAGTATACCAGTAATAATATAAGTTCATCCTTTATAACTCGATTATGCTGACGAGAACGGACGTATTTTATTGTAAATGGAAAGGAAAAAGTCAAGAGAAGTGAATGTACACACTCCCCGATGAAGTTGATAAAATATTGATATTGGTAACGCGGCGCTGCTATCAAAAACGGCCGTAAAAACCAAGAATCTTTCCGACATTGCAATAAGGGAATCCAAAAGATCCAATGTAATGCGATCGTAAATTTTAAACGGTCGTGTATATGATAACATTTTAAACCAAAAACTGAATTAAAATTATATCTAGCTATTTTTGTACGAAGAGTCAGCTCATCGACAGTAGTATCGGAAAATTTGTAAAACAATTATTACCATAATTAACATCAATAACTTATAAAAAAATCGCCAGGGAATGAAATAGTGGTTAGTTCTTACCGAATAAAGAGAGGAGCAAATTAAAATAGTGGTAGATATAATTAAATGAAATGCATCTAGATTGATGCGAGAAAATCGGCTTGGATAAAATACGTTTGTAAATAAACAAAAATATATTATCTCGCTTGGGAATAAAGTTTCAGCATTTTTATTTGATCATCGTTAAAATTTTATTTCTCTGGAACGAATTTGATCAAAATTTATGCATTCTTTATGGCCAAGAGAAGAGGCTTGCTCATATCTACAAGGTATTATCAAAAAATTTGGCACATTTGTGGAATAACGATTCTTTATAATAATGGTGTCTATAATCTAATTACGTTTGCTAAACTCATCAACCAGCAGAGTACTACCTAAGTATTTTTTTCTATAATGTTATTTATGTCAACAATTACTAATTGCTTTTGGAAGAATTTGTTCACTAATTTGGACTTGAACCACCTTATAATAACTATAATTCTAGCACAAATATCTAAACCAAATGTAATATTTTTTTAATATCGAGGAAAATTCGGAATTTGATATCATGGAGAACATAACATTGTGACAATATCCTTTTATAGCTACTCATTTTTAGATGAAACAAAACATGACCCGACAAATAAGAATAAAAATGTTACCCTTTTTTTTATTGCAATTCACGACAAATGTAAAGAAACATTTGGAGAAAATAAGCAATTTACGTTTACTCCGTTTCTATTTCGGAAAGAATTTTAATTTAATTTAAACAATATAGCACAAACTTACCGAGACAATTCACCGAGTCTAGTAAGCGGATCGAAATTCTGGCTCAGTCTTCTAGGATTTTCTTCACCCATTATAGTCTATCCTAAGTAACCGCCATAACATAAACTCTCCAACAAACCAACGGCAATTCAATAAATTACAAAAATAACAAACGATATATTATTCGGGATGGAAGTCGCAATCACAACCACGTTTCGAACAACAAACAATGGCACGTGCGCCGACCGGTTACGTCACGATTGTTTTAAGAAGAAACCTCCAAGCCAACTGAGATCGCACTGGCGCAAAGTAGACTTACTTAGACATCTGAATTCTGAATCTAGTGTGTGTTGGGCATTGACCTCAAACAACGTAAGGTCGTTATGTACTTCTTCATTCTTTTTACTAACAAAACAGTTGAACGGCGCTTGCATTTTCATTCATATTTACTTGCAAGTCAATTATGTTAATGGATTAAATACCGGATTTATTCGGAACACTTGTATACCTAATTAAACTCTTAAATAATGCAAAAATAAATAACGATTGATTATATAACATTACAGTATAAATAAATCATTTTTTATATATTTCTTAAAATATTAATAAATTAATTTATATCTTAATATTTTTTGTGAGCTATGTTTAGGACTTAGAAGACATATAATGGACGACGAGGAGTTTGAGAGGACCTGAAATAAAGAAAAAAGCTTATTAATATCTATATAAGTATAAGAGACTAATTAAATACTACATATCTACTAAAAAATTGTAGGTAATATTGAAGTAATACTATCTATCTATTATTTATACATGATTCAATCCCAAGTTGCAACATTTGATTACCTGCGTAATTAAATCACAAGCAATTAGAGAGCGCAATTCATTTTCCTTTTTCCCGATGCAAGTAGCAAACAAAATAAATAATTCAGCAGTTTTTTAGCATATTTAGAATACTTAATTGGGCTAAAGTAAGCGAACAACATGCAGTCAATATCCGATGTAAATATTTATTGACTCCTCAACAATGAATCGAACTTAACTTATCCCGCAGTTAATTTAAAACTAACTAGAAAAGTTAATGAAGCAAATAACAAATAAAATTATTCACGGGGAGTTGGTTTTCCATTCGATTTAATTGGAAAAGAAATTTACTTAAGGATTTTATATGCATCGGTTTAAATCTTCTGCGGTCTTAAACGATGGTATTGGTATAGTTTAAGTGTATATACAGAATAAATTTCAATTTAAAATCGATTAATCTCGTGAATTACTTTACTGTTCATTTCTTATAAATACCAATAAAATATATTTTTGACAATTTTCTCACGCTAAATTTTAATCTACAGAATTATTTGGAAGCAAACAACAAAAACTTAAAAAAAAAGACAACCATGAAAACACAATTTTCCACCCACACTGAATATTTATTAAATTTCTTGCAGAAATTTTCTATACAAAACGACACCGTTATCCTTTATAGTGTAGTCGGTGTCGTGTCACTACTACATCACAATTTCCATAATTTCTAGGTGAAATTATTTTTATACATCGGCCCATTGGATTTACTAACGCGTAGAATTCTTAAATCGCCTAGAATTCGCTTTTAGCATAAGAGCCCCTTTTGACGACTTATTACCAAATAACACGAAACGTACATACATACAACGCTCATGTTTCTGTGTTTAAATGACGGAAAATAAAATTACGTAAAAATATATTTATGGCACACAAACTCGAGCAGATATTAAATCTAACAACTTTATTGCTACATAATGAGGTCAACTGATTAAATCTTTTTTTTTTGAACGATCCAAATTAATTCATAATTTTACTAATTGTAATTATTAATTGTGTACATGAAATATTTCCTGTAGAAATTTTAATGAGTTTATTAATTTTTGACAGAAATTAATATCAATAAAGGAGAAACATTTGCTACCCCTAAATACTGAACGAACCGTTACTTTGCGCCCAATTTTTCTAATTCCCTTGGAGAAATTCGCTATCATCGTTTAAACCATAAGGCAAATTTATCTGCGCAATTTTCCCGAAATAATATTCCAAGTCACTGAAGTAATATATTTTCTCGCTGCCTATTAAATTCGAAACGTTCATTTATAGCGCATTCACGAAAGGACTTTCTCCCAACATACAATTAGGATAATAAGGGTGAGTGTTGAAACGAAAATTTGATTGGACGAGAAAAGTTATCTTGCGAAATACATCACGAGTTTTCTACCTCTATTATGTCATATTTCGTCGGACCGTTTCCATTGACATTTTATCGCGAACGTCGACGAATATCAAGGAAAATTTGATGGGGAACGCCTGCAGAATCCTCTGTAATTCACGGTAGGACATATTTTCACCCAAATCGCCTAATTTTCTGGATAGATAGTCAAAATACGCGGCAACCATCTTGGCACATAAAAAAGAAATTGATATCTTTAAAATACGTACATAATATACTCCAATTATCTTAAGGGTAATACTAATTCAATAGTAAAAACTTCTTTATTATTCCATATTCTATAACTTCTTTCTTACCATTATGTGCTAACCTCTCAAAAAGAATATACTGTATTTAAAAATCCTGAATTTAAACCGTCAAAAAATGCAAATAGAACTAACTAGCAAATATTATTAGATTATTCGACATCCAGCATTTCGCTACGAATTTTTTTCAATGTGAATGTAAAGTAACGAGGGCTTTACGAAAATAGCAAGACATCTAAACGAGCCGAAACGCCGACGGGCGGACGAGTGAGCGGAAAGTCCGCGGAAAAAGTGAAATCGTGGAGCACGGTAAGAACGTATTTACCTTTCCGTCCAATTAGTCGTCGGGAGTGACTATTTTTACTGGAAACTCACGGCGCAACGGCGGCAATTTTAACGAAATGCACACAGCTGCATTCGGGAAAGAAGAGAAAAAGAAGCGGCAAACGAAAAATTAAATAAAAGTATATTTAAACGTCGCTGACGCCGCTTCCGTTCCGTCTTTTAGGAGAGTGAAAAAATTAGCCGGGAGTTGATGAAGCTATTCCGAAGGAAGTTCTCTACAAGCGGCAAATTAACTTTGAATAGGATTTTAAATATTTAAAGCGGTTAAAAGAAAATATGTTAATTTAATTAGGTACTTCGCATTTTTTTGTTAATTTTGTTACAGAAAACTACATAATTATAGAAAAGTTTTTTCACTAATATAATTAATAGGAAAATTGATACTAAAAATGTATCTACGAATGAAGTTAGGTATGTTTTTATCTACATGACTCGCAGAAAGGTTGGAAAGGGCGCTAACGCGCCCTTCCTTGGGACACTGACCCGTTGCCAGGTCGTCAATTGTTGCAATTAAATCTTTTGGTGGTCTTGCCAATTTATTCGGACAATCACTACCACTATATAAACTACTTTACAACCATATACTACATGGTTTATGGTTTATGGTTTATAAACGCACCCCGATTAAGTCTTTCTTTATTAACACCCAAGAACGCGACTTACAATTATCCCCATAACTTTTGAACGGTTCAAGTTAAATATATGTGGTTTGTTTTGTTAGTTGGAAAAAACTACGCTTAACAAATTTGTATTCTTGTAAAATTTTCGTAAACCTAATAGTTTTCGAGATTTGAGCGTGTAAATAATAGTGAATTTAATTATAATTTAGCTATTTTTCGCTATAACTCCGCGAAGGAAATTTTGATTTTTCCGCGGTTTGCGTGAGGTAATCGATATTAGTTTGAAGAATATTTTAAGAGAGATTAAGAAAAATCGATCTATTTGTTTCCTATAAAATCGCAAAAACCCTAAAAATACCCTAAAAATCCGGAATTTTTCACCCGGAAGGAAACTTTTCCGGGTTTCGAAATGTCGATTTTCCGATAGATCTCATCGAGTTACGTAGGATGGCGTTTTTTCCGCGACGATTTTCCACCGCGTTTGGCCGTTAAAAAAAACACGCCAATCAGTCAGTGAATGTCTATTTTAGCTGTATAGTTATATGATGAAACCTAAAAACTACAAAATTAGACCCTACCCAATGAAAAAATAACACTTCAATACTTAGGTCCTTTCCTGAAATTGTTATTTGGTAAGGACTAATTTTATTAGGGACTTATTTTTGTTGGACATAATTAGCCTCAACACATATTTGCTTATTAATTTAGTATACAATCCTCCTCATCATGTAGACACACCTAAAATATTTGAATCTATAATTTCAAAATTAAAACACCACTTAATATCTAACCTGTTAAATACACTTTATTACATGTATATTCTTGTGAATGAATATATTGAGTAAATATCAAAGAAACAATCGTAAAAAAATCGTGTTTTATATTGCGAGGAAATGAAAAAATTAATTTCCATTTTTAAATGAAGCAATAACATCCCTTTAATCGATAGCAATATTTTTCCTTTGCCTCCAAAATGAGCTTTTAAAACAATTTCAATTTGCAATTAAAATTAACTGACAGCTCGATTAATACGAGTCGAAATAAATTGTTTGAAAGGGAATCGACCTATATCGATAAAAAAAAACACTCCAATTCGCAACATTCCGAAGCAAAATCATTCGGGTTTTCACTTTTTAATGAAGTCGAGATTTCGAAGGATAGCGTGAGTAGGAGATAAGGATGTCGTAAACAACCGAAAGTCGCTGTGTGGCACTGAAATAGGGCCAAACAGACCCTCTCGAAGATAAGCGATAGCCGTAATCTGCCGCATTATTTATCCGAACTTTTTTATCCAATGCTATTCCGCGAACGAAGGGAATTCGTACATAGAGGGTGACTCTAATATGCTATAGCGTATGTCATCCAGAATTATTTACCAAAAAAATAGCTTGTCTGATGTAGGTATTTGAAAAAATTCTGATATTTGTAGGTTTATTCACTTTTCCTGATGTTTAACATGTCATTTATTAATTAAATAGTTAAAAACGTAAAATAATTTATTTTCAATTAAAAATGAGTCTTACCGATATTTGCATTGATTTTGCTTATGTAAACTGACTACGTATTTATTTTGCTTTAATTTAATAGGAATAAACAAGTATTAATTTTTTCAGCAGGGCATTGAAATTAATGCTTAGAAAACTACTAATTTTACATATTAAATAACAATATATAGGTAGTTTGTTATAATAATTTTACTATATGTAATAACATACCTATTAAATCACAAATTGCGGTAAACTAAATATTATTATTAAATAAATAGTAGATATAAGATTAAGGTAAGCAAGGTAACTGAATTTTTCAATATGACTTGATTTTCCAAATTTGCAAAATTTATAAAGCGGGTTTGATGATCCAGTTTTTTTATAAAAAAATATTGAGGGCCACCCTGTGAAGTGCCCCGGAAAGGGTTTAAAGGTTCGCTTCGCGACAATCTGCCAATGAGTTTTATTGATGAAGGGCTAAACGTATTTTCCGCATCCTACCGGTATAATGAATTTAACGTTGAGATATACGAAGTGAATTCAATCAGACGTCTTGAAAGATAAACACGGCCTTTCACTTTAAAAAATGGGATGAGATAATTCAAAAACTAAACTTATTCGGAACAAAAAAGAAGGATATTTCACTACATGTCTTGTCTAAATAACTTAACAGAACTAAATCAACATAAACTATACCAATTAACACTTTTGTTTAAGTTTTTTAACGTTATTATTAGATAGATAAGTACATACATGCGAATGTCGCCTAAATATTCTGCAGATATTCCTTTCTTGTTAATACAACATTAACTATTCGTGTATACCATCAAACACAAATGACAATTAATGAAAATGAACCTGCATGCAGATACGGAATTACTCTATGCAGACATCTTAACAATGTATTGCTAACATCAAAAGCACATCATGCTCGCATAGGCGCCCACTTATTATTCATTTATATCATCAAATGGGAATTCCTTACGAAAGAGTTATTAAAAATTTAACATAGCGGAAAATATTTAAATCGGAATTTTAATTATACCTACACTAAAAATTGTTACAAATAGAATTTGCTCAATATAAATTTAACATTCTAAAACCTGTTCAAAATTATAATAATATTTTGGTGAGTAAATTTACTTGAGTTGTCTGGGAAAATCACACAAATAGAGGAATGAGATAGTAGAAGTATACAAACTTACTATAGAAACTTAGTAAATACCTAATACCAATAGGTACTCGGACGCTTATGAGCTCTCCTATCATCCATAAGTGTACATCTTCATGGCTTCAACGGGATTTCATCTAAGCTCTTCCAAGCACTTAGAGGTAATTACGATATGTTAATCTTTATTTCAGTAACTGATATCTACTTAGTATATTCCGTGGGTTAACTATACATATGGTTTATCATTTTTATTATTTTCAAACGTGTTTATAGCTTTTGATGGAGTAATTTAGTTATTACTAAATTATTAACCTAAATTATATACCTAAATTATTAAAAATCCAACGATATTAATTTTAAACCACTACTAAAGCATATTAAACATTTTCACATTTAGCTATGTTCATTTGGTTTTATATACACTTAAAAATCATTTCTATCACTAATACGGAAAATACGTAAAACGCTTCGTCATTTGAATTACAGCTGAATAGCCATATAATTGAATTACGATGCATTATTACCTACAATTCAAAACAAAAGCCCGGAATATTGCAGAATACTATTTCAAATAAATGATATGCAGATGAAACAAAACCAATTTCATTTTGTCCCCGTGTACCTTCAATAAACATATGTGTATAGCACCATCAACTACGCATAGAGACCCGATATTTTATCGGCACTTGATATTCTCAATTCTCAATCAAACTTTTTTCGAATAACTGACGAAATATACCTATAGATTCGCGTTCATTTAACGTATATTCCCAGGGGTTCAGTCTGTCGAGTGGAAACCGACTTGATCAATTTCAAACTCAATATAACTTGCGATATGACTTTTTCGAATTTAAAATGTAAAATAACTCCCGGCCACGAGATCCGATGTTTACCATATTTTTAGTATTAATATCATATAGAAGAAATAGAATATTAATCCAAGCGAATTTCTAAATTCTGAATTCTAAAGGAGCGCCTATAAGACTGAAAACTGGTACTGACAGATTCGATTTAAATATATAGGAACATAGAAGACGTCCTGATGCTTCAAAAATCTAGCAATTTAAATATTTTAAAATGTTGTCACATAGCAATGCCATTTGGGAAAATTCGTCATTCTTAGTAAAAGGTTTCATCAATTATGAGAGATTCCCCGAATAGATAGTGAAATGTTCAATAGACACAGTAAATATATTTATTGAGTTAGGTACCTATGAATGCATTAATTTCGTATTCTACATTTACGAATTCTCAACATAAGCTTAGCTCCATTATATCAATTAGGGTAGAAATGTAGAAGTAAATTATAAGTTTCGAACCATTGTTGTATGAATGCGCGAGACTTACCAAGAAAGTAAATTGTCCTTCTTTCGACGATAAATTTGCATGTCCGAAAATTATATTTCAAAAGTAAAATTGTGTACCGACTGTTTAATTTCGAATAGAGCGAAACTCCAAAGTTAGTAAAAAAAATTGTTACATAATTAAAACGAAATAAACTAATTTAACACAGATAAATTACAAATGAAAAAGTTCTTAGTATTAACAAATCAAACTTAAATTACAAATTAAGTAAAAATTGTAGAAACCACATAGGTTAGCTAATTTTCGGGAAACGAAATTCAACTTCGCCGAGTAAGGTATAGGATTTCCGTTGTTTCATTTCATTTGGTATAAAACTTTTCCGGTTCCACGCCCTTTCTAATTCGGCAAAAAGTATACGGTCAGTCTTGGGTGCTTTTTATACACTGAATCGTTTATTATGTTGGCCACTGAGTCAGAAAAACGCATACAAAAAAGCCCGGGGCAGAGCAAAAGCTTGGAGAAAGTCGCTTATGACATCACCGCGGCCCAACATATTCGATGACGGAATTTTCCTCGGTGGATAACACGAGAAAAACCGTGATTTATGTGCTTGATTGTGTGGTTTTTCTCGCTTGTCGGATGGCGGTTGATGTTACACGAAGTGACACCGAAAGATGCCAAGATAATGTTGTGCTTATTGAGTTTGAGGTACTATGTTCCCAACTTTAATCAAACTTTAATATCATACAACTTTTCTTCGTATCAAACAGATCAAAATTCAATACATAAATTTTACTTATTTTCTTAGAAAATGCGCGGAAAATAAACTCCCAAATGAATTGAAATTTTCGCTAATATCGAAGTTGACGCCGACGTCGATTTAACATTCAATAATCCAATAAAACCCCGTCTGCAACGGTAAAAAATCATTTTCCCATTTATTTTACACGAGATAAAATTTCGAATGTTAGTAATTGAATGATCCCTCTCATCTCGTACCATCGCCGACAATCGATTCGCGCATTTTCATTAAATCAACCGCTTTCTATACGTTGCCGGTGATAAAACAGGACATACCGATAAGACTGCGAATGTATCTGGTAAAAAAGTTAAAATTTATTACAGGGGCTCTAACAAAAGCCCGTTTTGCATATTACTCTCTCGATTTACCACCCTACCGATAGGGAGTTTTTTATGACGAATAAGATTCTACTCATAAAACCGAAAATGTAAATTTTGGATATGATGTGTACAGTTAAGTTATTTTAAAATTTTATATACGAGACTTACAAACTGTTTCTCTCACATCATTGAACTAAGAGCTAAGCTTATAGTGACTGGAAGCAGAATATAATAAGAAACAGATTTTCACGTTACCTACATTCCAATTTTAAACACAACATTGTCTATATAAACATAGCAGAACTTTTATAACCTCCATAACGTTAATAATAGATACCATGATGGATACGGCGGCGATAAAAGCAAAATGAATTTTGTAATGTCGTTGAATATCCCGATGGAATTTTTAGTGTGATTTCCGACCGTAAAATGGAATTTATTCGCAGTAAAATATAGCATCATTCTGGACGGAAACTAACCCCTGCTAGATTGGTATTAAATTTTTCTGATAATCTAAATAACTCCATTTCTGTTATTTCTTTGCTACCGGGGAAGCACTAAAATTAAAAACCTGTCTGTAGGTTTATAGGTATTAAAAATTCGAATAAAATTTTGTGCAGTCGAATATTTCCTATACTAAATGTGAAATCAAATACTCAATATATCGCGGATTTGGATAAGTATCGACATCAGAAGCAAAGTAGAAAATTTTATTATAAAGAGATTGGAGAGAAGACTTCAAAAGAAAGTTTTAGCTCTGCAGACTTTTTATTGCATTTTTCACTATTCTTGCCTATTCTACGAGTTGATACTTGAATATTTAATTCTTATGACAGACTACATAGTTTCCCCATTGTGCAAAATTCAGATATTTTCTCTTTGTTACTTACTTTCAATTCAATGTTAAAGTTTGATAAAACTTGGTTATTGAATTAAATTAAACGACGATTTCCAGTTCCAATGATTTAAATAAAATGAATTTAGTGGAAGATATTTCTTTTTCAATTTCCAATGAATTTCCCCCGTAATGGGGAAACCGGAAAGAGTAAAATGCAAACCACCTGAGCTATAACTCTTGTGCTCGGTGGTCCAGCGAATTCGCTTCGCAAACATACATCAGCAACACTGTATTGTTGTAAAACTCCATAATATGGCCATATCTCTTGAAATCGATGTTGAACGGCCATTTGCATTTACATCGTAAAACTTCGTCTCGCAACCAACACCCCGTGTACACGTAATTCTCTCTCACTCCGTAATCTACCGCCATTTTCGTGTTTATATACAACGCACAATGTATACATATATGTACTAAAAGTCGCCCTCCTGATGGCCCCATATCGCATCAGGACTAAATATTCCGTCAATTTTCCAAGATCATGACAAATTCGAATCATTTGCCGTTTTTTATGATCATATTAAGAAGTTTATTTTGTATGTAGATACATACAGTCACGATGAATGATAAAAGTAATAGTTCAGAAACAGCATTTCTTTCAATTCCTGAACAAATTTTAATAATCAAAATTAGATTAACAACTAATTAGTTATAAAAACAGAATGGAAAAAATGTGACCATACTGTAAAACTTCCTTAATGTAAAATGTAAGCACGCCCGGATTTTTCCGTAAAAAATTCCATCATTGTCAGCAAATAATTTACCGAACAATAACCTAACCTCGGGGAAGAAAAAAATGCAATTTGGGATGGTTTAGTATAGACATTTCTTCGGGTCATAATTAAATTTGATCACAAAATGGGGTGTAAAGAAGACCTGCGAAAATTTATAATCCGAGCTCTGCGGTTACCGATTATTCTTTGTTCGAATTTCATCAATTATTTTCTCGATTATAAAACGCTTTTGTGGGTGGAAAAATTCGAAGCGCTCCTTGTATATTTCTTTGTCTTGTATTAAATTATTTAGAAATACAGCCCATTAATAAAAGAAAAAAACGTTTTACTATGTGTTTTTTCGTTATCTCTCCGCAGTTGTCATTCTCCGGTGTATTTCTGGCTTCCATATCGCGTAACAATGTTTTTAAATAGCCTGCAGCGTGTGAATGATTAAACTACAAATTAAACAGACGCGACACGCTACACTTCTATTTACTATTTTGTAACTGTTGTCGTTTCAAGCAATTTACAATTTGATTAGACTCGGTGTCTCCGGCAATTAACCAGTCGTCTTAAAATTATTAGCAATTTTATCTATCGAGTTAAATAAATAAGGGGCAAGCATGACTGGTTTAATTAACTGCAAATGCTAATGAATGAAGTGTGCGCACGTCTATAAAAATTTTTCTTGAAATAACTTGGGTTTGTTGTAAATTTTGAAAACAACGCAAATTAAACATTAAACAACCACTACACCTTTTCACCCTCGTTCTCATTAGAAACTCGGGTAATATTTATTTATTCAATATCGTGGAAATTCTGACGAATCCACAGAAATGTATATCCGACCCAAATTTCCTTAAAACTGAAATTTCATCAATGAATGATTTAAATATGAAATCTTAACCGTGCCCTGAATTCTAAAGCAGGTTTCTCTACAAAGCAAATATTTCCCTTGCCAACAAAATATCTGTCGGTTTTCATTTTGAAACACAATTATATAATATTTGTCTTTATTCTACGTTTTGTTTCAAGTCTCTCCTCCAAAAGGAAACCAAATAAAACTTTGTAATTCATTTGCTATAGAAACAAACATATTCAAAGTGAATATGTTTTATAATTAGTAATATACAATTAGTGCTGCAGTACATTTAGTTTGTAACTTAAAAAGTGAGCATCATAATAGTTTTAATTTAAATAATTTAATTAAAATTAATTCTAAAAAATACCCAAATTTACACACACAAACTACCAACATTTGTGTATCAAATTTAACTAGAACATAACGATAATTATAGAGCAGAATCTATTTTGTTAAACTATAATAAACCATAGTGTTTTTAACCGATTTGTATCTTCCATAGCATTATGAATGAACTGTTTAGTCGGAAGTGCTGGCGCTGGCTTCAAAGTTTCACGTCGATTATGCTTTGATCTTTTAATGAACGCTAGAAACCGCAAAACCGAATTTTGTCACACATCATTAAACTTTTTAATTTTGCACTCAATTTTATGCTAAATTTAATTAAAACCATTACAAACACATAATATCAAAAATAAACAAAATACAACTTTAGATAATGCAATCACAAATAAATAACATAGTACTGGTCCTATATATTCAAAATAAAAATATACGAATCGGTTACAAATACAAACACGCGATTCATTGACAAAAATCCTTCTCTTGCGCTTCTTTTCGTTCCCATTCTCATTTTTTCAAAAAGACATTTGCTCAGTTTAGCAGCATTTCCAATAGCAGTTCCTGGTTTTTCTCGGAATTTCACATCCATACATTACAATCACTTCTAGAAACCTCCACTCCACTCGAATCGTAGCTTACCATTCAAATAATATGAACGCAGATATGAGAAAAAAGAACCGAGATTTTCGGTCCTTTGTTGAAAGATTTTTCCCGATCCACTCGATATGGCGATTTCAATATAAAGGCAATTTCACAGCGTTAAATATGCTTTCATGTCAAGAACCAAATTCTTTTTGTGATATACGGAACGGAAAAAAGGCTTTTTTACCGCACTCCAGCCCTTACCAAGGGCAAACTAATACATCAGTAGCGTTACCTCGGATAATTTAAGTTGAAATTAATTTTATACTAGTTAAACTTCGGAATAAATCAAAAACGTATTTCATCTTTCCAAAACTTCACCGAATCAATTCAACTTACATCAAAAGTATCGAATCCCATTCTTAAGACTCGCAAGGATTCGAAGTCTCGAAAGAAAAAAGTATTAGAATACAAAAGTAATATTCAAATCATTGGAGCATTTTAAATAAGCTAAAAAGTTTGAAGGGGGATTTCCCGTTTTCTTGAATTTACGAGTCAACCTGAAGACTACTTGACATTCTATTACGTCCAACGTATATTTCCAGCCGCAGGAAATATAATACGCCTTTTAGAAATATAATAGTCGAGAATTCGATCCCCTCTCGCAGCGTTTTTAATGTTGGATATTCCATAGAATATCAGGTGGTGGGTTATGATACGTTATCCATCATTTATTTAACCTAATTTCTACATTATTCTTCCACCAGACAATTTTAATTAATTCACCTTCGATTACTTTTAATATTGGTAAAATAAAGCATCAACGATATTATGAAAGTTCCTTCCTATTTCGATAGAAAGTATATCTAGATAAACTGTTATTCCTATCGAATAATCTTTTCGATATCCATCGATAGCAGTTATGAACAATTCCGTAAATTCAAAAAAAGCAACAATAGAAAGAAGCCCTTTCGCGCTACAAAACAATAAAGATGACCGAGAAAGATAGCTCCGCACGCTATTTTTTGGCACATCCTCCACATTCTGATGGATTCTTTTGAAGCACGATCCGCTGACCGAACGGTCAGTAGCACTTTCAGGAAATTAGTTTTGCGTTGCTTATCTCTTAGATTTATTATTGTGTTTTCCGAACAAAATTTCTATTTGTAGTCTTACTACCTTTCCCTAAAAAACAGGGTCGATTTCCTAACAAAAACAAAATAAACTATAAAATTATGTGAGGAGGTACCTATTAGAAATTTTTCTAACCATAGGATTACGGATTTCTTAATTAAAAATAGTAAAATTTGCACATTACCTTTCCTAAAACACCATAAAATTTTAAGTTTTATTAGTATACTTTAGAAGTAGGTAGAACCGAAAAAAAGATAAAATGTTCGGAGTTGCAAAACCATTAAAAAAATATCTCTGAATTATACGAGTTCGCTACATAAACCACATACATAAATATTCTCCCTTTCTCTCGCTAAAATAAATCTTCCGCAGAAAATTAAAAGCCGAAAGGGTTGCTAAAAATAAAAGGGAGCAAACACAAACACTTTCGAATCTATGTAGAAGAGGATGGCGAGTTCTCAGTTAATTTACTAGTGTTTTATTTTCAATAGGCCGGCGCTAAAATACAAAATTTTCATCTCCCAAATGCAATTATATTCAGCCGGGTAATATTTTAGAAAGTATCAAGAATCTCTTTCATTATGAACATAAAGTATAATGAAACGCATTCAGGTTCTTAGTATTATTGAGAAATATCTTCAAATTTATTAATTACCTACCAAATTAATTACCTACTATCCACGTTCTAGAATCACTGGTGGCTATACCTCCTGTATAATAATAATGCATATGTATGTATTATAAATTGATTTCGAAATGCGATATAACAAAACGACTTGTTCTAATGTGTTATCTATTGCAATATATTTGGCAAATGTTATAAGAATGATTATACATATACTGGCATAATGTTTATGCTGAGGAAATTTGTAACGACATATCTCGATACTTAAAAGTAGAGGTGAGAGAAATTAATAATCTATAAAATAAATAATCAGGTTTCTTTCAGTTTCTGTTAAATTAGTTAACTAATTATATAAATAACTATATTCTTATGAATATATAGAAAGTTCACCGATGAGTTTTATACACAAGAAATAGCCAAAATATGTGCGAAATTACCAAACTCAATAATTCAAGAATTAAATACTAATCGATTTAGTGAATCTAGCAGTGAATCAACTTAGGTATTACCTAAGTATTTTATTTGGAGTTCCGATGTTGGAGGACTCATCTACAATAAAATTTTAAAGTGATGAAGTAAAAATGGGAAATAGAATAATGAATAAGTGAATCAATGAATAAAGACAAAATCGCATCAACAAATTCATGACATAATTAAACAGACCTGTTTATGCATTATCCTTATAGTAAAAAAATATGATACCGAATAGCTGCCAATAGCTGCCATTATACCTGTGCTGTGTATTTTAGACTCGGCAAGGGAACCCGAATTTGTTGAGTTTAATTAAGGGTAAGAAAGAGTAAATAAAAAACGCGATTTATTATGTTCCATTCCCAACGTATTAATTATAAAATACTGAAGAAATATTTAGCTATCTTTCTTTTATACAATAAATGCAAATTTCTATTAGGCACACAAACATTCTATAAATGTTAAACCAAAATATCGATTCGAATCTCGGTGACAAAATTAAATCACTAATCACTTAAAAGTGTTTCAATATAACCTTTTGTTCCTTTTCTAGAACAGTTGAAAACAAATTCTGGAAACTTTCCCTAAATTAACTTCAGTTACTATCCGAAAATTCGAAAAGCGAAGATTTGAATAAATGCCCAGCTTTCGCTTTTTTCCCATTACAACGAAAGGAAGTAAAAGTTTCGAACAAAAAGAAACTAATTCCTGGGGATTCCATTAATTCCCGGGAATAATAATTTTTCGTAAACGGTCAGCAAGTGTTCGTAATGACAGTAATGACACAATTCGGAACTGGTAATTGGAAAAATTAGAGGGATAGACTGGGAAATATAATAAAGGAGAAAATCCGGTCGGCCGGGTATGAAGTGGAATGGTCTTTTGTGAGAAAAAATATATTCGAGTAGAGGGATAATAAAAAGAGGCTTTGAAGCAGATTCATCATCCGAAATTAAAAAGGAAACTTCACACGTGGGAAGAAACATCTGCAATGCGAAAAATATGTTCCACATTTCGATATAGAAACTAATTTTTACTACTTCAAAATTAAACGAATAAGGATCTTCAAATCTATATAAAGAGAGTGTTAACTATCAGGTTTTAACCCGTCATTTATTTTAACCCACATCATGATCCCCCTGTTCCACAACTTCAACCTCACTGCAGGCGTCCGGTTAGGTATGGAAGGGCAATTTAAATTTTGTAAACTGGCCAGTTCATCAGAGACCGGAGATGGCGATAGACGTCCAGAAAGGAAATTGAACCAAGTTAAAAGGGTATTACTTCCCTCCCTTAACGAAAATTCGATGCCATGCGAGAGGCGATCGCCGTGCAATCAACCTAATCGAATTTTGAAAACACTCGAAGGCCTGTTTAAATTTTCACGATGGAGTTGACAGCATTAGAACGAAAAAATATGGTTCTTTTTAATTGATTTTATTCCTTTTTTGGTATAACGAAATATGGAATTGGAATATGACATTTTAATCAACCTGACAAAATTTTAATAAACAACATCTAAAGATGAGTACCTAAACTTTAATTACGTCTATATAAAAACACTTTATTGTATTGTTCAAATGAGAATTTTCTGTATTTTACTAAATATACCTATGGTAGGTATATCTGTTGCCGCTTTGATTAAACGATAAAACAATCATAATGCAGTGAGCTAATGAATAGTAGCCGAACATTGTTCCAATATGGAGTTTTGACAGTAAAACAATGCTTTCCACCCCTCGGCTTTTGTTGATCCTTGCTCAGAATTTGCTTTCACATTCTATTGAGAGTACCCAAACACGTATACGTTGCACTTTTAACACAATGGCTTTACAATGTTGTGTGTACAAAAGGGCTCTATTTCCACGGTATGAATATATTGTAAATAACTATTGCAAATAATAATAATAATATCTAATAATAATAATAATGGATTGAAGCATATGCTATACAGATATGAACAGAGTTTTGCGGGTAATGGAACGAATTGCCCATAGGAGGAACAAGGTTAGCTTCCACTGCTTGATCAATAAATATGAAAAAGATAAAAGATCCGATCGCCTCCTTCCACTAAACCCCTCGCTCTCTAGTTCTATTTTAACGTCTATTATTATTAACGTCTATTACCCGCAAAACATTGTCCATATCTGTATAGCACATGCTTGCTGCTTCATAATATATGATTCTTAAATGTAGAAACTGTTACATAAAAACTGTGAATAAGAGAATAAATTGCTAATATCATTTGATTGATTGTGAGATTTATTCAAACCAGTGGTGAATGGTGTATTATTTTCATTTTGTTAGATTTCAATATTAGGCCAACTGTTTTATTCCATTTTGAATGTATTATTATTTATTTGTTAATAATATAAACCTACATAAAGACCTATAAGGTTCATTTTAAATACATTCTGTTAAGTTTGAAGTATGACAGTGTGAATGTAGGGGTAATTACCTAGCGAATTTAAAAAGCTTTAAAAACGGATTTGTGGAGAGACAAATGATTGTCAAATAAAGGAAAATAAAACCAACGAAGCCGAAACGAATGGAATTAGAGATAAGAGAGGAGATCCAACGAAAACAAAAAAAAGATGTGGGAACACAAATAAATCGGCCCATTATTTAGGCAAATACCGAGATGTGTCTTGTGAAGCACATCTCATTCTAGATAGAGGAAACCTTTTTTATTGTCCTAATAAATCACGCATTTCGCACACAACCCCGAGGATATTCATCTATTAGTATCATTATAAATCCTTGATGAATCTGATTGCAACGTACAAATTGCAGTTAATTGACATTGCACGCAAACAAAACTATTTACTGTATAACATACCTATTCATTTTCGATTTAGGTCAAATATAACCTCAACTAAAAATTTAACGGCATTATTATATCAACAAACATTCATGCGATAGCGAAGGTATAACAAATATAAAGCATAATTTAAAAAACAAACCATATGACATTCAATTTTTATAAACAAATTGTACATAAAAGTTATCAGGACTTACCATTGATACATTCGCTAATTAAACGGAGACATGTGGAATACGTTGGATTTAAAACGCACTTTCAGTTAAAAGAACCCGAAATCTCTTTTTCGCGAAGGGTGGTATGGATAAATAGTTTTTGTTGTTAAAAAATACCACCCTAAACACCGCCTTCCATGCTCATTTCAAACTGGAACACGCGCATGCGCCGCCAGTCAGCTGCAATGGATTTATGGAAAGTGATGATCCCTACCGGTTAAACTTCCGAATTTATATTTGTTGTTATCATTATTCTATAATCGTTTATTTTATTAAATACCAGCAATAATTCTTTGCAACACTGAAAATGAGTATAATTCTCTTCGAATTTCTATTAATTCAATTGTTTACCTTTTATATATGCAACCACTTTTACATCAGATATAGGAACTATGTATAACTTACAAAATTAGCTCAACAAGTTAAAAACATCTATTTTATTAGTAAAACGTCAGGTTTGCATTATTTTATAAATAAAAGTAAAATAACCAAAAACCTTTTAAAATTTTTATTAAAAAATAACACAAACATGTAATAAAATTTAGTAAGAATCTCCTTTAAAGTAACCCTTCAAGAAATAAGCGTTAATATGAAATCATTTTTATGAAAAATAATTCAACATGAATTCCGTATTTTCTTTAACTACAAAGAAGCAAAGAAACTGTCAACTATTTTTTTTATCTTATATGTTTAACATAAAACTGAGTCAATGTATTGGTTCGCAAGAAAACCAAAAAACATTTTACAATCATTAAAAGCATAAATTATAAAATCATGAAAGTAATTAAAGTCGCCTATACTAACACAATGAACATATCTACAAGAAGACTGTTTCATTATTTTTACGTATTAAGCATATTTTTGATTGTGATTAATCTACTTTTAAGTATATTAATCATTGCATTAGAAGAAAATGTTGGCAAAAAATCGGTGTAATGTAGAATTGGTTTGAAAAATGAAAACCTATTACCAAACATTTTTAAAGCGTCTAAAGTTTTAGTCCAAATAATTAACTATGAAAATTTTTAAGTTTAAGATAATATATTTTAGTATGTACAACAGCAATGCTATATCATTTAGAAAGTCAAAGAAATAAGCTACACGAAAAAAAACTATTTAACTTCCAACGAAGTATAAACTTCAAGCATTATTGCTGTTATACATTCTACAATAAAGCAACCACACAAATGGTATCTTTAGCATCTACTGCATATATAAGCACATAGTTGTTCAACTTCTCTCACTAAGTTAATCAGTCTTCGAATGTAGAATAATACACTTAGATGTGAATTAAAAATTAACAAGTATCCAAATCCATATTACTCAAATTTGATTCGCTCATTTCAGATTCTACTATTTCTTGATCTAACTTATCTTTAACATTATTCTTTGACTTTTTCATATCCAATTGACTACCTAAAGGGGGAACAAGTTTTGCTGGTGGCTTCCAAAGAACTAATGCTGTACAGGGCCTTTCTATCCGGGATAGCAAACTTTGAGGTAATATAGAATCTGTTTGTAATTTTCGCATTTCTTCACACATGTAAAGACGTTGCATTCGAGTGCTATTAGATTCCGTCGGAGGTGCAGTTTCTGAGCTAATGTGCAGTTTCGACATATGTTCTGCCATTTTTTCTTCAGTTATGTGCTGTTTCAATGGTCGTAAACTAAAAATAAAAATATGTCAATGTTTCAATGTCCAATTAATATAGTAATAAACACTTACGGAGGAGAATCTGTTTTTCTTTTGCATCTTAATCCAAACCCTTTGTTGTACGTATCAAAAGGAAATTGAACCACTTCTTCATTGCGTTTAGTATCACTAAACGAGAATCCAGAAAACTGCTGTTCATATGGATTACTCGAGATACTTAATAAAGGCCTAGTTATTTGGGGATTTGTAGGATGCAAATTAAAAGGAGTGGAAAATGTTAGACCTGGGTCCTGGGTAAATATTTGTTGCTCGTTTATTGGAGGGTTGTAATGGGATGTGCTACTCATAAATGGATTATTCTGATTCCAACTTGTTGGGAAAGTTGGTGGATATGTATCAAATCCAAACACCGACGTTGGATTTTGGTTAGGCTCACCGGTCATTTTCTTTGTGTCCATGCATATGTTTGTGTTAAATCGCTTTTCAATTTATAAACTGATAATAAATATATTTTATTTGAATATTCAAATTATATGAACAATCTCAATGTTTCACTACAAATACAAAAATCCACCACTGTCACTGTCATTACAAAACTTCAACTTCAAACTTCAATGTTCCTCCTACCTAATTTAATTTCACCAACAGTTCCAGAAATTTCTTGAATAGTCGATTTTGATTGGTTGCAGAAAACGGGAAAAATTCTAGAAAATTAAATTTTATGTTTTTATTTTCATGCCAAATGATTAATACAACAAATATAAATGTAAAAATGTATGAAATCACTCTTAGCAACAGATAATTTTACTATTAATTAATAAAATGTTCACAAGCGTAAGCATTATGAAACATCATATACAGTTGGTAACGTTGAGGGTATTTATGTTGGCGACATTTATTGACAATTTTGACAAGCGATCACGAGTTGATCTTCTGTCTCGTTATTCGTTCTTTCATTTATGCACTGTCGGATCAGGACGACGTAGCTTGAAGACAAAATGACGTGAGTACATTTACATTATTTTAAATCTAAATCATCATCCATTAAAATTAGCCTTTCTATCTATAAATTGCAATACTATTATAATTCGAATAATGTAACACCGAAATTTTTAAATTTTAGGTCGAAAGTCTCTCGTGACACATTGTACGAATGTGTGAATGGTGTGCTAGATCATGCCAAGGAAAAGAAAAGGAACTTTTTAGAAACCGTAGAAATTCAGATCGGTTTGAAAAACTACGATCCCCAAAAGGACAAGCGTTTCAGCGGAACAGTCAAGTATGTAACCTGATTAGTAATATTTTTAGGTTTTGTTTTTTGTATAATGTAATTTCAACCTAAAAATATGCACTAAGCCAGGAAGCCGCAAGCCGGCGGACCTGCACCCAGGGTCTTAAAATAATTGGGGAGACATTTAATAGGTTTGCCTATAAATAAATGTCGTTAGCTATAGATTTTATGGTATAGAAAATTGGAAAATGCCGCTAGGTGTTTGGTAAGTTTACCTAGTGTTTTAGTAGAGGGCAATTATTTGTATTGAATTAATTTCAATTGAAAAGTTCAAATCACTGTTAATTGCCCCTAGAATCCCTTTATTTTTCGCACCACTCAGCCAACAAGAAATATATTCGATAATTGTTTTGTATGGATTAGTGGTGCAATATTATTTGGATACTATAACTACTATTTTTACTTTTATGGTAATTCTAGCTTTAAAGTTATTCAACAAGTCTTATTCATATATAAGAGTTTTGTTGTTGTTAAAGAAAGATACAATAATAATAGTTTTTTTGTGTAGATTGAAGCACATTCCTCGCCCGAAAATGCAAGTATGTGTTTTGGGAGACCAACAGCACATTGACGAAGCGACTGCTAATAACGTCCCGAACATGGATGTTGAAGCTTTGAAGAAATTGAACAAAAACAAGAAGCTCGTGAAAAAATTGGCTAAGAAATACGACGCTTTCCTCGCTTCTGAAGCTCTTATCAAGCAAATTCCCAGATTGTTAGGTCCAGGTTTAAACAAAGCTGGTAAATTTCCTGGTCTGCTCTCCCACCAGGAATCGATGACTCAGAAAATCGACGAAGTTAAAGCCACAATCAAATTCCAAATGAAGAAGGTATATTGAACATAATTAACATAAATAATTTATACATTACATTCTAAAAGAACAGTCAATGAGAAAAGTTTCTTTTTAGGTACTTTGTCTTTCTGTTGCTGTTGGACATGTTGGTATGACCTCCGATGAACTCGTTCAAAACGTACATTTGGCAATCAACTTTTTGGTTTCGTTGTTGAAGAAACATTGGCAGAATGTTCGATCTCTTCACATTAAATCTTCCATGGGACCCCCTCAACGATTGTATTAGCTTATAATCATTGTTATTGCATACTTTTTACTAGGTGTGCTTACAATAAATCCTTAAGAGAAATCCTTGTTTGTCTTATTTATTGGAATATTGTCATCATAACATCATCGGAAAATGACAAAGCTTTGTTATAATACATAAATCGATGAAACCAATAATTAAACTAAATGAAAAATCCAAAACAGTAAATACCTATAAATAAATGCATATTTTGTATCTACTACTGAATGAATGTGAATTACAGTACAAAATTAACGATTGTTTTTGTTAAATTATGACATTGAGCTTACAAATCCTTTACATGGACATTATAGATATCACAGAATGTTTCTTGAGTCTTTCCTTCCTTCCCTGTAGGTTCTCCGATGAGGAACCATCAAATTCCTGTACTTCGGCCGAAGCAAATATCGTATATATTACCCAAGGCAATACGTATACCGCTGCTGCAATGCAGAATATTATCTTCCATTGTTCTTTATTCGTCTAAAATAAATTCGAAAATAGAATTTTTTGAAATACTGTATATTGAATGTAATTTAATTACCTCATCCGTAACGATCACTTGGACCGCCAAAGGTCCCATGATAGAAACGAAAGTGCCGCTGGTGTTGATAATACCAAGCAGGACGCCAGCAAAATTGGGGGATAAATCTATGTGATTCACGACAGCTCCTGCTCCGCATGCAGATGCGCTTCCTGCCCCCAATACCAGCATTATCACAGGTAAAACTTTCGCTTCTGTGGACGAAAATGCGAGTATCAACATAGATGCTGCCGGCACCAGAGAACCTAAAAACAGGTTTCGAATAATTGGTTGTTATTGGAAGTATTTAAAGTTAGAATAATAATGTAAAAAGGGTGATTTGTATTAAGTATTCCTACATTTCTAAAATATTTCTTGAGTTAGTTGAACTATAAATTATTAGAATGGATATTTAAAACGAAACGTAGATATAATTTTACCCACAATTCCTACTACATAATTATCTATTAAATTTTAGGTATCAATTAACAACTTATCCCGATTTAGATCTAGATAACAGAAAAAACGTCGCATATATTACTCATCATATAATAAATATGATTGAAGCAAAATAAGATATTTATCAAAAAATGAAAAAAGTGATCAACAAATAATGGATCATTAAAAATCATCATTTGTACGCAAAACTAGGATAATCTGAGTATCAAATGGTTCATCTTTTTTGATGACAGGGGGTGAGTCTGGTAGCTATATGAGATGAATATCATCAGTGTCAAAAAAAATCAAAAATTATATTAGATAACTATACTATCTCCAATATTCTTCAAGTTTGATATGTTGATAATCAATTATTATTTGTTGTAATTACATGTTGAAAATTACACTGCTTGTAGGTATGATAAATATTTGCTTTTGATCCCACAATGATTAAATTTCAATTCTCATTCTCTTATCAATTATAATTGCTGTTTTGAATCGAAATTAATGGTAAAGAATAAGTAGTTAAATAAAATAAAAAACGCGAAAATGTGAAAAAAATTAAGTTCAAATTTACCTATTGTAGTAAATAATTTTCTTGAAAACTGAATCTTGAATATATTTTTGTTTATTACGTAATCTCCTATGGTCCCAAATATTATCATAAATAGAAAACTAGCAATGTTAGGAGCAGCACTTAAAACTCCATTCTGTAAAAAAGAAATGTATAAAAAATTTTAGAAGAATAACTATTCGTCTATTTGCGATTAGTTTGTACCTAATTTTTGAATTCAAATTATTTTATACTACCTAATAGTACTTACCCATTGGATGTCAAAATTCATGACTTTAAAGAAATATTGTGGTGTTTCCAACATCAATACCAAATTACAAAAAAACTGTCCGACTTGTACTACAAAAACTGCCCAAAATGGGCCATTTTTTAAAATTTTCAACCACGGTATATCCTTCTAAAAATTAATCAATTAACATCATCACTTCTCTCAACTCAAAAGAGAGTCCCTCAACTTCCTCCCTTCACACAATACTTACTTTTTCCTCCGATGAATCCAAATTCTTTTCTATGTATTCTTTTTCTTCGACGGTAATGTTCCGGTGAGTGGAGGGAAAACTTGCGCCAAAAAAATAAAATGCCACAGCCCACAAGTAACCAACGGCGCCATAAACGTAAAAAGATAGAGGCCATCCGTACCAGGTAGTTGAAAACATTGACACTAAAGGCATAGTTATGATGGTACCGAAGAAAGCACCTAACAAATGCCACTAATCAGAAATCATAAAAGAAAAATATCGAAGTTAAAAAATATGGTTTACCGGAAAATACGATATTTCCCAATGTAGCCCTCTCCGAAGTGGGACTCCAAACTGAGAGCAGGTTATTGCAGGATGGATAAAAGAAACCTTGAGATAAACCTTGCAGTACCCTTATTATGATCAAACCAGTCGAGCCCCATTGTATTGTAAAAAATGGCACCAAGCAACAAAACGTCGAATTTACTACCATTGAAACTATTAGGAAGTACTTCGTTCCATAAACCCTTCCCAGGTTTGCTGCTAATATTTGCAGCCAAGGATACCCCCACCAGAAGGTCGAAAGCAGGACACTTTGGTTATCCCAATCGAATAACTTTAAAATTAAATAGATATTAATAATTTTATGTTGTAAATTCTCCTACTAAAGAGGCAAGTACTTACTGGCACGTCGGGATTCGAAGAAACTGGTTTGTTACGAGACGTCATTGCAACCATAGCTTCGCTGAGCTGCATTCGCATTGCAAAAGCAATGGAAAGAAGGCAAAACATGAGGCCCACTTGTATATGCCTTTTGCCAAATCCAGGTCCTATATAACGAAAAATTGTCCAGTTTATAAACCGATAAAATTTATTTGATGCATGTAGAAAAGTGCCACTATGTTTTGAAACTTACTACGGAGTAATTATAATGAATGAAATTCATTAGAGAGTTGATGATAATTACCTATAATTGTTGTCATTTTTTTGAAACACCTAAAATAAGTATTACAACATTTGTATCGTCTAGCTGTAGACTGTTAGAGTCGTTACTAACAGTTTGTCATACTTATATTGTTAGAAATTCGATAATCAAAAATAATCTGAAGATTTAATAAAATGATTCTGATTATCTTGAATTTAGTTTACAAGTATAATATCTATACAGAGTAGCAAATTTTTATCGGTACACTCTATAGAAAGAGACTGTCAATTAAAATCTTCAAGATAGTGAGAATAGAAAATACTTTCAATACTACAACATAGAGCAGGCGTGGCTTCAGAGCGTCATAGTATCACATGCTCTCTTTGTTCGATACATTGCAAAATATTCATCAACTGTATCGCTCACTAAAATGTACCACTCCGACTTGGCCGCCACGTATAAAGTATGTTTTGTGATATTTGGAATTAATCGGAAATCAAGTGCTTGCTGGAGGTACTTAAGCTATTTACAATGATCAACACATGGAATTTTTTGTAATGTATTCAATATTTTTAAGATACTCAAGATGTTTATTTGAACACATCTCATTTTATTTGTATTTTATTGCACAAGACATAACATCCAGAAAATAACAAACTTGTTCATTTACTATTAGAGAAAAACTTAAAAACCAATACAGTAAAATAGGCTACCGCTCCTCTGATGTTAAACATTATTAAGTGATTGATAATAAAAATAGTACTTAGTTGTTTGATGAAATCAATGGGTAATATATTTATCTCATTACTCATGTAATTAGTAGATATAATTTATTTTTTATCAGATTGTACTACTTTGTAAGCTTCTGTGAGACGTTTTTTGAACGAATGCTGTGTTTATAGATTTATAGATTTCTATGTAACATATAAGGTTGTAACGTATAAGTTTGAAAACGTGTGTGCAAAAATAAATGGAAGAGTTCGAATACATATTTTATGCTTTGCATTTAATATTAAATTACAAATGGATTATAGATAATAAATAATAAATAAAGATAATAACATTAAATTAAAATAAATTTTAAGTAGACATGATAGACCACACGGATACTTTCTTAGCCCTGGCTTCCACGGATTTCCTGAGAGATGTAACAGGATCATCAGCACCATCCCATTTCTGACGAACTCCCGATCCAAAAATAGAGTATATAATACTAGGCAGTATATACATCAATCCGGCAATGATAAAAACTACTCGCCATTCGGATTTATTAGTCTAGAAAAATAGGAGACAAATTATATCTACAATCCCTTTGAAGGAGTAGATATTGTAAATTATGAGTTCAGATATGTGATCGTACTTACTGGATCCTTTACTATCAGTTGTACCGTAACTGGTGCTGCAATAGATAGGAAGCTACCGCAACTATTACTAATCGATTGTAATAAACCGGAGAAATTCGGTGATAGATCGATGTGATTTATCTGGTAACCGCTAGTAGCTGCAGATTGGATTCCGACAGCACATACCAGCATTATGACAGATACTGTTTTCATACTGTTAGGCAAAAACCCTAAGCCAATTAAAGAAAGTCCTGCGCCGAATCCTGCTAAAAATTGAGCAAAATTTTAGTTGAGGATCCAGTTATTTTCATTTTTTTTAAATGCATAGGTATACAGTAAAATAATAGTATTAATACTTACAAATTCCGTTGAATAATTTCCTCGCAGTAGTCCTGGATAAATAGTTTTTATTTATGAGATAGTCGCTAGTATTTCCAAACACATATGACATGAGAAAACAAGCCGCGTAAGGAGCAGCCGATAAGAGACCATTCTAAAAGCACGATTAATAAATTTTATTGATGTTATGATATGTTATGATAAAATAAATGCATTTTTATACCCATTTTATCCTTCTTTTATATTTTAGAGATTTCAGTTATCTATAATAGCTTATACACACTTACCGATTTCATATCGAATCCCATGACTTTGTTCATATAAGTTGGAATTTCCGTCATAAGCGTATTATAGCCCCAAATTTGTCCAACTTGCGAGAAAAACAATGCCCAAAATGGAATACTCGTGAAAATTGATTTAAAAGGTATAACCACCTAAAAACAAGAAATCAATATAAAGTATGTAATCAGCAATATATGAGTTAAGGGGAAAATTACTATTCAGTAAATTGAAAAAAAGGGCACAAATAATGGACTATACCAAAGTAATAAAGAGAGTGAAAGAAGAGATATTTTATATTACCTTATCTTTTTTAATATTTGAAGAGCTTTCGATAAACTTTCTCTCTTCTTCTGAAATATATTTGCATTGAGCCGGGCTGCTGTAACCAAAAAACGTGAACAATATAACCCACAAAAACCCCAACGAGCCATATAGGTAGAAACTAAGCGGCCACCCATACCAGGAGGAAGATATGTAACCGACTACTGGCATAGCAATTATAGTTCCAAATGGAGCACCTACAAAAAAACCGTTATTGATTGAAACACTTGAATTAATAACACTTTATAATGTACCTGATAACACTATGCTGCCCAATTTAGACCGTTCTGTTATGTGTGTCCACCTGCCCAGCAAATTACTGACGGAAGGATACAAAAATCCTTGGCACATTCCTTGAAGTGCTCTCAAGCCCATAACACCGTAAGATCCCAAATTATCGGCCACTAGTGGAATCAAAATTACTGCCGTTGCATTAATAGCCATAGCTACTGTGAGAAACGGTTTGGAACCGTATCTTCTACCCCATTCGGCGGCAAACAATTGTAAGGTGATGTAGCCCCAAAAAAATGACGATAAGATAATGTTTGTATTGTCCCAATGGTATACCTAAAATCGAGAAAAATTACTTATTCTATATTATAGTTTGATTATAAGGCATAAGTGAATTTACTTGAGGAAATTTTTTGCTCTCTGACGACCAAATTTATTTTGTTTAGCGCCGAAAAACAAACAAAAAAAAACAAAAATTAGAGAAATTCCACCGGAAGTCGTTCGAAAAGTTATGGAAACTTCCGGTTTCTTTTCAACAGTGGGAATTATCAATGAAATTGATTTCGATCAAATTGGCGCAAATTTTGAATTGAATAATTAAATTTCTAATTTAAATCCCTGTAATAAATTATAGTTATTAAATAAATATGTGAGTATATATGAATTGTTTTCAAAAATTATGTGAGGCAAACAATATTATTTGTGTTACCGCGATTTTGTTTATTTTATAACGATAACAATTATTTCTTTTGTATATCATAGAATTTTAATAAAACAACAAGTTCTTAGAAAATAAATAATTTAGGTAATTAGTTCACCGATGTAAAGATGTCGTTTATTTTCTACTCATATCATAAACACACTGGTATTAACCTGTTGTCAATTGATTTAATAATGTACTTGAGATTGGAAAGAGCCAGTTCAGATTGTTAGCGGTACTGTACCTGCATAAAACGCAAATTATTTGTACAATATGTTCTAAATTTTGAAGAAATATAAGTCACCGAAATATCTAAAAAATAGAAAGAAATATTTACTTTGCCTAAGCTTTTATCTAATACCTGAGCTTCTAATGTACTATAAGTTTAAAAAACAACATAAGGAGATTGATATTGTAATTATTTGCTTGGCCACATAACTTAATATACAATTCAATAATTTATTTATGAAACCATTGGTAATGGTAATTTTAGGTAATTTTATACAAAATGAGCTTTTTATTAAAACTCGACTGGATTTACTCCTAGTACTTACCGGGACATCAGGATTTGGTGAAGACTTAGTGGTCATGGCAACAATAGCCACCGACATATGAAACCTCATTCCCACTGCTGTGGTAAGTAAAATAAACAGCAATATAACTTGTCGATGTCTCATACCAAACTTAGGCACTGTAAATTCAAGAATTAATTGCTTAGCAACAAACCACAAGTGATATTCATGCAAATGAATTCAATTTCTTTTATTATAATTAACTCTATTTGTTACAAATAGTTTGCAACTCAAAAAGCTATACTTTTTTCAAATTACATTAAGAACACTGAGTAAATATTTAACACATTATTTAACTCCTATGAAAACTTACGATTTCTATAAAGTTCATCTATTTCAGGATCCATTTTGAAGTTATTGTAGTCTATATTTACCTATTGCACTACAACTACACACGACGTGCTCTAGTTATATATCAATAATAAAGTTAATATGATTTAAAAAAAGATTTATTGAAAAATAATCTTAAACATACCTACGCAAATTCAATTAGAGGCTATTGTGAACTTCAGATTAGCTATATACTTATACTATCCACAAGCATTGTAATTCATATCGGGAGATAGTAGATAAAAAAACTAATTTATGCTGATGATCGGTGATGATGTAAGCGTGTGAATAACATAGAGAGTATCTCTTATACTTTTCTTGAAAAGTTGTAGTTGTATAGTTTAAAACAGAAAACATAAATGCGTTCTATACAGTTTAAATTGTTTAAGCCTGAATAGATAAACTATTTCAGTTGAAGCGTTTGTAGCAAATTCAAAAGTTTGATTACTCCCATTGGCTTCTCTATATCTCCTGAAAATTAAGATGGTAAATACAAAGCGTGCATTGAAAACAGTTTATTTCGTTTCTTTCAGTTCAATAACTTGGTTTTCGAATGAAATCTGAATCAAATTTGGTAATATAATTTCTAATACTATCAGGAAGGATGACGACTACTTTTTTACCAGCCCCCAGGATTTTAGCCGCTTTTATTGCTCCTGCTACAGCAGCACCACTGCTATAGAGCCTTAGAAACCTAGAAACCTTGAAAGAAAAAATATCCAGTTTATAAGCGGATAAAATGTATTTGATGCATGTAGAAAAGTACAAATAGGTTTTGAAATTTGAGTTGGAATAAATATTTTATGTTTACAAATTTATTATAATAAATAATAAATAACGATAATAACATTAAATTAAAATAAATTTTAAGTAGACATGATAGACCACACGGATACTTTCTTAGCCCTGGCTTCCACGGATTTCCTGAGAGCTGTAACAGGATCATCAGCACCATCCCATTTCTGACGAACTCCCGATCCAAAAATAGAGTATATAATACTAGGCAGTATATACATCAATCCGGCAATGATAAAAACTACTCGCCATTCGGATTTATTAGTCTAGAAAAATAGGAGACAAATTATATCTACAATCCCTTTGAAGGAGTAGATACTGTTATTATGAGTTCAGGTATGTGATCGTACGTACTTCGTCCCTTACTATCAGTTGTACCGTAACTGGTGCTGCAATAGACAGGAGGCTACCGCAACTATTACCAATCGATAGTAGTAATCCGGAGAAATTCGGTGAAAGATCGATGTGATTTATCTGGAAACCGCTAGTAGCTCCAGATTGTAATCCGACAGCACATACCAGCATTATGACAGATACTGTTTTCATACTGTTAGGCAAAAACCCTAAGCCAATTAAAGAAAGTCCTGCGCCGAATCCTGCTAAAAATTGAGCAAAACTTTAGTTGAGGATCCAGTTATTTTATTTTTTTAATGTAGGTATACATAATATAAGGGTAATAATACTTACAAATTCCGTTGAATACTTTCCTCGCTGTAGTCCTGGATAAATAGCTTTTATTTATAAGATAGTCGCTAGTGTTCCCAAATACGTATGACATGAGAAAAGAAGCCGTGTAAGGAGCAGCCGATAAGAGACCATTCTAAAAGCACGATTAATAAATTTTATTGATGTTATGATATGTTATGATGAAATAAATGCATTTTTATACCCATTTTATCTTTCTTTTATATTTTAGAGATTTCAGTTATCTATAATAGCTTATACACACTTACCGATTTCATATCGAATCCCATGACTTTGTTCATATAAGTTGGCATTTCCGTCATAAGCGTATTATAGCCCCAAATTTGTCCAACTTGCGAGAAAAGCAATGCCCAAAATGGAATACTCGTGAAAATTGATTTAAAAGGTATAACCATCTGAATATAAGAAATTAATAGAAATAAATAGAAAATATGAAAAAGATAGTGAAAGAAGGGACATTTAATTTTACCTTATCTTTTTTAATTTTTGAAGAGCTTTCGATAAACTTTCTCTCTTCCTCTGAAATATATTTGCATTGAGCCGGGCTGCTGTAACCAAAAAACGTGAACAATATAACCCACAAAAACCCCAACGAGCCGTATAGGTAGAAACTTAGCGGCCACCCATACCAAGAGGAAGATATGTAACCGACTACTGGCATAGCAACTATAGTTCCAAATGCAGCACCTACAAAAAAACGTTATTTTGAAAACACTTGAATTAATAACACTTCATAATATACCTGATAACACTATGCTACCCAATTTAGACCGTTCTGTTATGTGTGTCCACCTGCCCAACAAATTACTGACGGAAGGATACAAAAATCCTTGGCACATTCCTTGAAGTGCTCTCAAGCCCATAACACCGTAAGATCCTAAATTATCGACCACTAGTGGAATCAAAATTACTGCAGTTGCATTAATAGCCATAGCTACTGTAAGAAACGGTTTGGAACCATATCTTCTACCCCATTCGGCGGCAAATAATTGTAAGGTGATGTAGCCCCAAAAAAAGGACGATAAGATAATGTTTTTATTGTCCCAATGGTATACCTAAAATCGAGAAATATTCCTTATTCTAATCTGTTTATAAGGAATAGGTAAATTTACTTAAGGATTTTTTTTGCTCTCTGACGACCAAATTTATTTTGTTTAGTGCCAAAAAAAGAATTTATTACAATAAAAAAAATCTGATTAATTCATTTAAAATGTTACAAGTGAGTTATTACTCTTCGAACCGTTTTTGTGTCCTTATCAACCTGTGGAGGTCAAATACTATTGTAATAAAGAAAACCCGCGAAGAAACAACCAATGGGGGAACGATTTGGCGACCTTGTCAAGAATTTACTATTTTTTACAACTTATAGTACTATAGTAAATTAGAATGAATGGAATTCCATTGAAGGACGATTGCAAAACCATACGCTTCTTCTTTTTTTTAAGAAATCATGAAATTCCTCCGGATGTGGTTCGAAAAGTTATGGAAACTTCCGGTTTGTTTTTAAACAGTGGGAGGGGCTAAAATTATCAATGAAATTGATTTCGATAAAATTGGCGCAAATTTTGAATTAAATAATTCAATTTTTAATTTAAATCTCTTCAACTTAAATCTTTAAATATGAATTTTTTCCAATGACTTTGTAAGGGAAACAATATTATTCGTGTTACCGCCATTTTTAATTATTTTATAACTGAGAGCAATTATTTCTTTTACCATAAAATTTTAATAAAACTGCAAGTACTTAGAAAATAAATAATTTAGGTAATTAGTTCACCGATGTAAAGCTGATGTCGTTTATCTTCTACTCATATATGTATAGCATAAACACTGGCATTAACATGTTGCTAATTGATTTAATAATTAAGTACTTGATATTGGAAAGATAAGGGGGGCCAATTCAAATTGTTAGCTGGGTACTATATAAAAAATGCAAATTATTTGTACAATATGTTTGAACTGTTACTAAATTTCGAAGAAATATAATTCACCTAAATATCTAAAAAATAGAAAGAAATATTTACTTTGCCTAAGCTTCTAATGTACTATAAGTTTAAAAAACAACATAAGGAGATTGATATTGTAATTATTTGCTTGGCCACATAACTTAATATACAATTCAATAATTTATTTATGAAACCATTGGTAATGGTAATTTTATACAAAATGAGCTTTTTATTAAAACTCGACTGGATTTACTCCTAGTACTTACCGGGACATCAGGATTTGGTGAAGACTTAGTGGTCATGGCAACAATAGCCACCGACATATGAAACCTCATTCCCACTGCTGTGGTAAGTAAAATAAACAGCAATATAACTTGTCGATGTCTCATACCAAACTTAGGCACTGTAAATTCAAGAATTAATTGCTTAGCAACAAACATCAAGTGATATTTATTAAAATGATTCCAATTTGTTTTATTATAATTAACTCTATTTGTTGCAAAATAGTTTGTAGCTCAAAAAATACTTTTTCAATTACATTAAGAACACTGAATAAAATTCTAACACATTACTTAACTCCTATAAAAACTTACGATTTCTATGAAGTTCCTCTATTTCAGGATCCATCTTGAAGTTATTGTAGTCTAATTACCTAATGCACAAAAACTACAACCGACGTGCTCTTGTTGTATTTTAATAATAAAATTAATATGATTAAAAAAAATGACTTATTGAAAAATAATCTTAAAACAGTTAACTATGCAAATTCAATTAAAAGCTATTGTAAACTTCAGAGTAGCTACTTATACTATCCACAAGCATTGCCATTCATACCGGGAGATAATGGATAAAAAACGAATTTATGCTAATGATAGATGATGTAAGCGTATGAATAAAAAATAGTAAGTATCTCTTATACTTTTCCTGAAAAGTTATAATTGTATATTTTAAAACAGAAAATATAAATGCATTCTACAGTTTAAATTGTTTAAATCTAAATAAACTATTTCAGTTGAAGCGTTCAAGTAATATTAATTCATCATTTCTCCATCTTTTGGACTCGCTCACTCGTTATTATGAATGTACTGTAGCAAATTCAAAGGTTTAATTATTCCCATTGGCTTCTCTACATCTCCTGAAAATGAAGGTAGTAAATATAAAGTTTGCATTGAAAACAATATAATTCGTTTAATTTTGGCAACAGAAATAGTATGAATATTTATTTTCTTTGAGTTCAATAACCCGATTATCAAAAGAATATGTAAAATATCTTACCCTGTTTGTCAAGAACCAAAACATAAGGTTCCCTCTCTAGGATTTTGGACACGACGCTTAATTTAGTACTTGTTTGAACTTTGGGATAAATTCTAATGATGCAATTCTCAATACTTTCGTTCAGTTTAATTCTTCCATTTAGTAGTTTTTCCATTAACAATTGCGAAGTACATATGCCGATTATACCTCTGGAAACAAGTAAACATCATAGATGTTTTAGATTGATTGCCTTTTTTAAATATTCGTCCAATTACTTACCCGGCTTTATCCACCACACACAGTTGATCATATTTGTTTGAAGATTTATTCATACTGTTTAATGCTTCTTTGCATGTAACACTGGCAGGAGCTACCTTTACCGGGTCCAAATTCAACTCAGATGTACTCTTATCCCACCACCTGTAAAACATTTATTCTTTTCTTAATATAATCCATTATATTCACTTATTCAATATTTTTACCAATGATTTAAAGTATTATTTGGCTTAATAAGCCCTCTCGCCACCATCCATTGGTCTGAAGCGAATTTCGTGATGTAATTTCTTATACTATCAGGAAGGATGACGACGACTTTTTTACCAGCCTCCAGGTTCTTAGCCGCTTTTATTGCTCCTGCTACAGCAGCACCACTGCTAGAACCTAAACAAATAGATAAGATAGGTATTTTAATAGGTATGCAATAGAATTGCCTCCATAATGTAGTATTTTTTGGCAGTTACAAACAGCAGGCTATCAAATAAAGTGGCTATTCTGTCATATATGAACAAAAATAATAGAAAAATTATCCAGTTATAGGTTGTTACGGCCTAAATAAGAGATATAACATGAAGGTGAACTTCACTAAAAGTTTAGAATTGATAGTAATAATTTATGATCGTTTTTAAAACCTTACTAACCTACTAAGAGTCCTTCTTTTATTAGTCTTCTGGCCATAGGTAAAGATTCTTTGTCATTTGTCTTAACCCACAAGTCCGCCACGCTTCTATCGAGTACTGTTGGTACAAAATCATAGCCTATACCTTCAACTTCATAGAAACCCACATCAGTTTGATTAATAGAATCTGGTAGGGCTAAAATCGATCCTTCGGGATCAACAGCCACAATTTTGGTATTTGGGGAGATTTCTTTGAATTTTCTACCGATTCCGGTAACTGTACCACCCGTACCAGCACCAATTACCTGTAATAATTATGTTTTTAATAGAGAAATGATTATTATTTCGGCGAATGTTTACAATCATATCCACGTTTTTGTCACATTGATCATAAATTTCTTCAGCTGTGGTATCGTAATGAGCCAATGGATTACTAGGATTTGAGTACTGCAAAAGAAAAGAAAAAAATATTTTGTCATTTTGTCAATCGAATATTTACCTGATCCAAGATAATTGAGTTAGGAATTTCCTTGCTAAGTTTGTGTGTCACTCCAAACATGCCGTCTGGTGAATTTGAATCGGCGTTAACTGGAGTTCTGACAATTTCAGCTCCCAAAGCGGATAGAATCGAAACCTTTTCATTGGACATCTTCTCTGACATCACGATAACACATCTGTAACCTGTAGAATTACTGGAAGTAATTGAAAATTGTCTTGAATATATCAGAATTAAAGACCTTTAACGGCAGCCGCCAAAGCGAGACCAATGCCTGTGTTCCCAGATGTGGGCTCTATGATTGTGTAACCAGGTTTGAGAAGACCTTGTTTTTCAGCATCTTCGACTAATCTTAATGCAATGCGGTCTTTTACTGAACCACCAGGATTGAAAAATTCACATTTTACATCTGGAAATCAAATTTATGCTACTATACATAATGAAAACCATGATTATTAGTAAAGTTAACGATTTACTTTTCGTATTTATATTAAGTAATGATGCTGTTGATGGCTTTTCAAGAGATTTTATATTAGTATGTAATCTAATCTGCTAAGATTACATAAACAGAACTCAACGAATCTCTTTTTTAATATCTTCACGGAAGTCAAAAGAAGATCTTGGAACTTATAACATGCCAGTTGTGAAGTAATAAATTAGATCATAAAATGACTTTACCATATTCAGTACAGTTATTTTGGATGATACACAATAATACATATATTATTTTTAATATTTATCAGACGATTTGGAAATAACAAAATAATCTTGAATAACACATTACGAAATATTTCCACGTAGTTACAGTAGAAATTAATTCAAGACAATGTTGCAGAAATATGCATACGAATTCAAAAAAGGCATCTCCCTTAATAAAAATAAAAGATATTTTTGTCAATAATATACAAATATGTAAAAGTTAAACAGGAATAAAATACTCTACTTACACACATCGCATTTTAGACCTTCTTCTTGAGGTATTCTATTTAGCTTGATCATCGGTGTGTTACCAATTGCAGCCACAGCATTGGGAAGAATCTTGGAATTCCTCCTCCTAAAAATAAACAATGATTTTAGAACACTGGGAAATAATTTGTGGCAAAATTAGTCAATTATTTATGTAATTCTCAATAAAGTATTTTTCAAAAAAAAACCTTACCAATCTTTCGTTGTATGTGGAGACGTTCCCTTATCGGCATTTTTATGCCAAGTACAAGCGGATACTTTGTTGGGAGGATTGAAATTATCGTTTAAAGGTGACCAAAACGTTAAATTACTTTTTAACTTCTTCGCCGGCTCTTCAGTAATTTGAACATTATTTTTTCCTACTTTGTTTTTGCTCATTTTTGCTTATATTTAATTACTGAATTATTCAGTTGTGTTAGAGGTTGAAGTATTGTCTGAAATGAAACAATTCTATTCTATCATTTAAAAATAGTTTTAAATAAAAATTACTGGGTTACTTACAATGCTTCACAAATGTTCGCTAAGTATAAATTATTCATGAAAATATGAAAATATGAAAAACGCGTGTTGCTTCCTACTAAATATGCTAACAAAACAGAATATAAAATTAGTGGGGAGAAAGGAGTAGGGATAAAATTACAGTGGCTGAATCACTTAATGTTATTAGTCCAATTGTATAGAAAAAGATTTAAAAAAAAAGAATATATTGACATTGACATGTGACATGACATTTATTATGGCGCCAATTGCAAGTTCGTACTCGTATACAACAAATAAACACTAAATAATACTTGCATTTACAATAATTACTACTTAAAACATACATCGAAAATGTTGTTAGCAGACAAATACCGCCCCAAAGACTTTTCCAATTTAGATTACCACAAAGAGCAAGCCAGTTATTTGAAGAATTTAACTAAAGACGGTGAGTTCCCTCATTTACTCGTTTATGGACCGTTGGGAGCCGGCAAGAAAACTAGAATAACATGCATACTGAGAGAACTCTTCGGTCAAGGAGTGGAAAGATTGAAGATGGAAATGATGAACTTTACGACACCATCGAACAAGAAGCTGGAAATTATGACTATCAGCAGTAATTACCACATCGAAGTGAATCCGAGTGATGTGGGCATCTACGATAGAGTCGTCATAATGGATATAATTAAAAACGTGGCTCAAAGTCAACAACTCAATGTAAACGCAGCACGGGAATTCAAGGTTGTAATTCTTACAGATGTAGATAATTTGACGAAAGACGCCCAGCATGCTCTGAGAAGAACCATGGAGAAGTACATAGCAAACTGTCGGATTATCATGTGTGCAACTTCAATATCTAGAGTGATACCTGCCATCAGTTCTCGTTGTTTGTGCATAAGAGTCCCTGCGCCCGAAGAAAGTGTTATAGTCAATATTTTACAATCCACATGCAAGAAAGAAGATATAACATTACCTTTACGATTAGCAGAACGTATAGCCGAAGCTTCTAACCGCAATCTTCGTAGAGCTCTACTGATTTGCGAAACGTGCAAAGTCGAACAGTACCCTTTCACTGATGATCAAAAAATACCCGAGCTTGATTGGGAAGTCTTTATCAAGAAGATGGCTAATAAAATTTTAGAGAATCAAAGCATTGAAAGTTTGTCGAATGTTCGAAAAGACCTTTATGAGTTGCTGTCAAATGATATTCCAGCCAATATAATATTTGAAACGATGTTAAGAGAGTTGTTGAAGAAGTGTGATGTGAGCTTTAGAGAAACTGTCATCAAAGAGGCAGCCGATCATGAGCACAGATTAGTGCAAGGCAATAAACAAATTTTCCATTTGGAATCGTTTGTGGCTAAATTCATGTATATTTATCAGACTTTCATGCAGGAAATGTTTGGCGATTTTTAAGTATTTGAATTTATTAAAATTATAATTTTTACTATGTTTTATTCATTTATGTAGGCAGGATTAAATTTATAAAATTGCATTTTGTTGTGTACATTTATTTTTTTCGAGTATCTAACACTTACATTACATAATTTGATACAAATTTTGTTACTTATAATATTTATACTGTTATCATTATTCTAATCTCATTGGTGCACCTTCACACGTTTTCTTAAGTACCTATTAAAAGAGACCTTCATTAAAAAATGTGTGTCAACTTATTCTAATTTAGCACTTATTATTTACCTCTGCATAATTATTGATCTCTCAAGAAATGTAGTATTTTTCATAACTGCTCAAGGGGATGATTTCTTATGGACATCCATGTGTGGAAAGGAATTTTCATGACAATCATCTGGAAAACTTTAATCTTATAGATAGTTGCACCTAGATATTATTATAAAAATAATAAATTCAAAAGTTATATACCAACCTTAATAAGAACAGCTTTAAATTGAAAAGCTGGTGCATAGGTATATCTACACTTATTTCTAGAAATGTCTAACCATATAAAATGTATGACCTTGCTTTTTATAATGGATACATTTGCTTTAGGTACACGAGTTTTCAATTATAAAGGGTAATTACTATATCAATTACATGATATAAGTATTTGCTTGTAAAAATGGTAATAAATTCGATAAGTAACATTAAATATTAATATATTTTTTACTAACGTAAGCTTGATTTATACCTATTACAGGCTATTACAGGTGATAAGATTTCAAAGTGCCAAAAACTATCTCTAGTTTATTATTATTTTTTGATGCGTGTAGAAAAGTACCGATTTTAAAATACTAATAGGATAGATCCATTTGAAATTCTAAAGTTAGTGTTGCTAGGGGCTGGGGGATGATCATATCAAGTTGACTTGACTGTATGAAACAGTATAATTACATGTATGTAATATCTTCAGCTAAGCATGTACAACAATAGTATAAAATAGTTGTATGAAAAATAAAAAATACACATTTTGAACTCTTAAAAATTAATTGTAATTGGAAGGACAGCTTGATGCTATAATGCCTATAAAAGAGGATAGCTTAAATGCTATTTTGTAACATATAATTTACCAGCATTATCCGAGTGGACTTACCTGTGTAGGTGTACCGGGGTAATTGCAGGAAGAATTAAATTTGAAATGGAACCACTATTCAGTGAAAAGACTTTCCATTGATGCTTTCAGCGTTTATTCATTCATTGACAAAGGATATGTCGGAAAATAGAATGAGTAGGTAGGTTAGTAAGTGCCAACATTCGTTTACTATTATTTACTATATGCATACCATACATACGCATCGGATAGTACCTGTACCTTTATTTTTACGCGTTATTAAATAAATTGTATTTCCTGTACTTATAACTAATCCTAGAAATAGATTATAGGTAAGTGAAGGGAAGGTACCATGATTTTGATGGATAGGTTGTTAGATACCCAACAAGACAAATCACGTTGAATAAACGTAAAATCGACGTTTTTGTTGACGTCGGGGGTACGTAGAATGGATCAGAGAAGAAACGTCGATTCTACGTAACAATGTCAGAGTGGAAGTAACGTCGATTAACAACGTCGAAGTAACGTCGATTAACAACGTCGAAATAACGTCTAGTATCAACGTCTTAGTAACGTCGAGTATCGACGTCAAAAACGTGGAATATTTAGGTTAAAAATAAATAAAAGACTAATAAAAAAACTAATTTTTTGTAGAACAATTTTTATTGCACGCAAGTTTATTGCAAGTTTATAAAGATATAAAAATATAAAACATATATCAGTTTATTAAGAAATAATGACATTCAGTCAGAGAGAAAATATATTAATTTCAAATTTAAGATGTATCCAGAAGAGAATGATCGTTACTTCTATTCTAAATAATATTTATATATACACGTATATACATAAAAAACTACAAAAATGTTTGCACAAAATCTTGCAAACGCAAATTAACAAATAACTCATGAATGATCCGCGTTTGTTAAGAAATAATGACTTTCAGTCAAAGAGAAAATATATTAATTTCAAATTTAAGAGAATAATGTATCCAGAAGAGAACTATCGTTACTTCTGTAACTCACTATAGGTAACTTATATTAAGTATGAAGCAGTGGAAATGATACCCAGGTATCTTTCAGAGGGAATAGCATACATTTCGCATCGATCTGGTCAATTAAACAAGTTTGGTGCCTGTGACTTATATCATTTAGAACATATATATTCAGATCTTTGGAACTGTAAGGATAAGAATAAAGAGAATAATATTTTTCAAAGGTTTTTCCAACAAATACCGCATTATTTTTGTAACTTAAAATATTGATAATTTTCATAACTTTATTTTTGATAAGACAGTAGCAATTTCTTTTGCAGAATGATTCTATTGTGTACTTTACATTATTCAAAATAATTTTTTTATATTGTTTTAAGTGTGAAGTATTTTTATATTCATCTGGTAAATGGCCATCAAAGTGTTGTAAAAAATATTGGGCAGAACAGGAATAAGTTAAATTCGTAGCAGAAGCCAAAGAGGATTGATTAATTTCCAAGACTCTTTTGTAAACCTGCTCCAAAGGTTTACTATGTGAACGTACAAGTTTTTTTATTTCACCAAGGTAATTCTCAAAAGGAAAAGAAGATATATTATCTAACGGTCCATATATATCTGCTTCTTCACTTAAGTGTATTAAGGCATGAACATTGTATACTAAATACTTTGAACCGTATATAAACTTACAGTGTTTTACAAAAATATTCATTAAATTTTTTGCAATATCACTGCCAAATGTATGTAAGTGTTTTTGTGATAATAAAATACTTGATGAAAAGTGTAATAAAAGAAAATGTTCATACACAGCAATATCAGTCATATCTTTTAACACAAGGGGGCCTAAGTATAACAAGAACATCCTAAATTCTGTAGCCTTAAAACGAGCCAGCTCTGATAAACTTCTGGGCTTTCTATTAAATTCAGAAGTTATGAAAGGACTTAATGATATTAAGTGTTCTGATAGAATATTAATAGATCTACTTTGCATGCGAACCTTCAAATCTCCACTTGTCCAGGTCACTAATAATTTTCTCATTACACCTAGACAAAGGCAATGCATGTAGTCCACTGGAAACTTTGTTACCATGCCTATACCTAATTCCAATAATGGTGAAACACCTGTATGATGCTCTTCATCAGAGCAAGATCTAAATGATTCATCAGTTCGTCTATTAGCACAGATAGATGGAAAAATCATCCTTCTATCAACATAGTCCCCTTCTTCCTGGCATTTATCGCAACCTGAATATCCGGCATGTCCTTTGACACATTTAATATAAGCACGTGCTGGTGTATCACAGACAATGCTGTGAATTTTAATTTTATAAGTATTTAAATCATATTCAAAGCCTTCATTCTGTAAATGTTTTATTTCTAAAATGGTTTGCTCTAAAAAGGTATTTAAAGGCAAGGGTTTTGATTTACCACAAAAAACTCCTATTATGAATGGTTTAAACTCTACTTTTTCATTAACAATGAGACCTAAAATTGGCCATAACTGGGTGGATGAACTTTTAAATAATGACAACCCATCAATATTAAGGGATAAATGTATAAAGTTAGAATCAAATGATATATTATTTGAAACAACACGTTTTAAATAATTTTCTAAACTAAAATGAACATATGTACCTGTTTCCAGGCTTATTTTTGCATTTATATTTAAAGGAGTTTGTAACAGTGTTTTGGAACATAATGGTAACTCTGGATGTAAGGTAGATAAAATTTTCAATAACTGTGTCAGAGCTAAATGTGTCACTCTATTCTGTATAGCCCAATTTTTTAGTTTCTCATTTAAACTGGGGGATGAATCAATTAAATTCTCAGAATTAAAATCAAAATTTTTATCAAAATCAGAATCGTTTATGTCTAAGTCAGAATCGTTTATATCTAAGTACTCTAAGTCATTCGCAGCCAGTTCCATTGGATCTGTTTCAATTTCTGATAAATTATTTACATTTTTTGAAACATTATCAACATCTTCAATCACATTTTCAGTTACTTCCAATATATCACTAACATCTTCTGTTACTTTATCAATATAACTTATTTCATTATTAACTTCTATAGATGTGTTTATGTGTTCTTTCAAAAGTTTAACATTCTTTGCTATTCTACGATAGACCTGCCTATCACCCACTGCTTCTTTATAATATTTAGACATAGTAAATAAAAGGTTCTACTAATACAGAATAAACAAAATATCCAAGAATAAACTCAAAAATAAAAATAAACAGAATAATCAGTTTTCTTTTTTCGTTGCCACACGTTTTGGGGCATGTTTCAACCAATTTTTTATAGCCATCTCAATTAAATCTTTCGAAAATTGAGTCCCGACTGCGTCTAAAAATACACACAAATACTGCAAATTTTACATTTTGTGCGTGAAAATAAATCTCTTTCATGTTTGTAAAAATCCTTTGGATATTGAGTACAAAATATTTGTGAAATAATTAATAATTAACTTACCAATTACCACATTATTGATTTTCAGCTTTGAAAAGGATTTTTTCTCATTATGTCCAAAATAGTTGAAGTCTCTTGCTACACTATCAGTAATAATGCTTCTTAAAATTTTGTTCGTTTTTGGGATCACTTCATTTGCCCCCGAAACCTTCGAACATAACGTAATCTGAAAAATGTATCATTTAAAGTAATATTCATATGTACCGTTCATATATTTCTATATTAAATTATTTAGACTAAACAGTATACTTTATACTTACTAGGTTTTGCAAATGTTCCGGATCCTCATTTAAATGTGCCTCCAGCTTGTTTAAATCCTCATGATTTTTTAATGGTAGGCTCACCGGAATATTCTTCAAATGAATATGTTCAGAACGATTGGATGAATTATGTGGATTACTCCTTAAAATATTTAATATTTGTTTATTTTGTTCATGCACTTTCAAAAGAAGAGAGTAAACTGAAAATAAAAAAATAGGTCATGATTTTACCTGAGCATTCAATATTTAGATGAAAGACTATAGAAGAAACTAAAATCAATTCAATCAAGAATTCAAATAAAAGTATACATACATTCGACATTGATATTTCCTCGACCCTCAATATTATTAGTAAAATCTTGACTATTGATAGCTGCTTTTTGAGACAATGACACATTCGACTTGGAAGAACCTAAAAATAAATCATTAGGCTATAGAAGAAACTAATATCGATAAGAATTCAAATAAAAGGAAACGTACATTCGACATTGATATTTCCTCGACCCTCAATATTATTAGTAAAATCTTGACTATTGATAGCTGCTTTTTGAGACAATGACACATTCGACTTGGAAGAACCTAAAAATAAATCATTAGGCTATAGAAGAAACTAATATCGATAAGAATTCAAATAAAAGGAAACGTACATTCGACATTGATATTTCCTCGACCCTCAATATTATTAGTAAAATCTTGACTATTGATAGCTGCTTTTTGAGACAATGACACATTCGACTTGGAAGAACCTAAAAATAAATCATTAGGCTATAGAAGAAACTAATATCGATAAGAATTCAAATAAAAGGAAACGTACATTCGACATTGATATTTCCTCGACTCCCAATATTAGTAGTAAAATCTTGACTATTGACAGCTGATTTTTGAGACAATGACACACTCGACTTGGAAGAAGAACCTAAAAATAAAACATTAGGCTATAGAAGAAACTAATATCGATAAGAATTCAAATAAAAGGAAACGTACATTCGACGTTGATATTTCCTCGATTCTCAATATTATTAGTAAAATCTTGACTATTGATAGCTGCTTTTTGAGACAATGACACACTCGACTTGGAAGAACCTTAAAAATAAATGATTCTCATTATAAATTCTAAAATAACCAAAACTTAAACAAACCTGTATGCACATCTACAGTAGCAATTTTTGGAGGTCTCCTAAAAGAAGAAGTAATTTCTTCTTCCTCACTATCATCAGATAGTATTACTCTTTTAGCCAATCTTCTTCTCCTCTTCCGCTCCTCTTCGTCCTCCGTCTGCAAATCTGAAGTGTATTCAGCTTTTTTCGATTTTTGTCGAGCTACATCAAAATCATCTGAAACGTTATTACTTTTTAAGGATCATAAAAATTAACATCAAATATGAAATCATTGAAATCAATTTTGAACAATAATCCGTCATCGCTATATATGTATAATTAATTAACGGTGAATAAATTATTTATTTACCTGTTTCAAAAAGTACTCTTTTAATACCATATATTTTCCAATTGGAACCAATTTCTTGAATTTCATCCGTTACAATTCTATCAAATTTCTTTTGGTCCTTAATGTGATCGGGCCAAAAGACTTCACGTTTTTTAGGTGTCAACCACGAGCTATTAACCACTGCCAAAGTGCCTCCTTCTTCCTCGCAAAATTCTACCACTGCAAACGACATATTCCCTCTGTAATACCACATAAAATAAAAGTAATTACACGTTTTTAAACAATAAATTACCTGACTAAAAGACTGTACAAGTTACACACTAATAGGAAAACGAAACGATGTAATACGCAGGCGAACACATGGGTGAAAAGGCGGCAGAAACCAAGAAACATAACCTGAATTACTCTTCTTCTTTTTTCTCAATCAAGAGATATTAACTGCAAAATTGACTCCTTAAAAAAAGTAATTAAAAGTAATAAAAGTAATTACACTTTTTTTAATAAACAAAAAATTACCTGACTAACAGAATGAACAATTTACACACACACACTAAAAGGAAAACGTAACGGATTAATAGAATCACACTGGCTAACAGCTAAACACATGGGCGAAAAATGCACAGACCACCTACCTGGCGGTAGGTGGTCAGTGGAGAAATGGCAAATGGCGGCAGAAACTCAGGAACATAACCGGAACCGGAATTACTTTTTTCATTTTTTCTTCTTTTTTTATGGTCTCGTCGTCCGACCATTAAAAGAACTCGGCTCGAAATTGACTTGAGGTATCTTTTTCTTCGTCTAGTCAACTCGATCCGTGTTTACAGAGAGTCGATCTAGGATTCAAGCCGACTTCAAGCCTGCATATCGTAAACGGGGTAAATCATTTGTCACTAAATCATTTGGTGGTATCATTTGTAAATAATTTTGTCACTTATTAAAGAGATTCGACGTTGAATTAACGTAACTTCGACTATATTTACATCAACGTCTACTCCTGACGTTGAACAAACGTGAATTCAACGAGGTTGATACCACGTCGAACCAAATCGACGTCGAATATTGGTGACGGTCACGTCGTCTACCAGATGTCTACCACAAATCGACGTATATTCGACGTGGTATTGCTGCCTGGGTAGGTACATTTTGTATTCGCACATTTGGGATATTCTAGAGTAAGAGAAGAAATTTCTATATCTGTATAAGAATTAATAAGGACTTAATAGGTAGCTCTAGCATCACTCAACTTTTATAGTGATGAAACTTACGAAGTTGTTAAGTTCCTTTTCCGTTACATCTGTCAATTCATACAGAGGATAGAGTTATATCTATACTAGAGTGAAGATATTGCGATAAAAAATCGTATTTGAAAAGTTATATACGCCCTTATAAGCTTTTTCAAAAAATCCGAGGTGCCTTAATCTTTCAGATCGACAATTCAAAAGTGTTTAGCACTAAACTAACAAACTATTCACCCAAAAAATGATCCTCTTGTACTGTTATCGAAGATCTCTCATACATTTACCAAGTATTTACACATGGGCTGTCCCATACGATTAGTTTTGTTACGGATATATCGACAATGGGGCGTTTTCGAGCCCATTCTTATCCATCGAGCCGAAAATATAATCGGTTTTCGGTTATTATTTGATCGAGTACTTTTCAGTTTTCGCTTTTAGGACATGCATGGGAGTATCTTAGTAAAATTCAAAAGGTAAATTTGTATCTAATAAATAGGTATGTTATAGTACAGTATAATTATATCTATATTCCTAGGTAGTAGATACCTGAGTCATGACTAACTGTATTAATATACCTTTATATTTCATTTTAATAGTTTTGCATGCTGTTATTAGGTACCTAATGTTAAATAATGTTTAGATTTAGCATCACTGTAAATTATTGACAACTGTCATTCTGTCATTGTCTTACTTCACTTGTCGTTCATGTCAAATGTCGATACTTTGTAACGTTCTTAATTTAAAATACAAATTCCTATTCACGTTATTTAATTCGATAAATAATAATAAATCCAAGAGGTTATGGGCCCAGAGCGCCGAAATTAAAGAAGGGATTTATTTTATGTTTGTTTTGAAGTCGAATTAAAGGTCAAGAGAGAAGAGAGGTTAGAAAGCATGGCGTCGTCAGCGATAATTCCTTTTCCACAACTAACTGGAGTTAATTACAATAATTGGAGATTTCGAGTCGAAATGTTAATCGATAAGGATGGTGTGAAGAACGTAATAAACGTAACTCCCGAACAATACGAAGCTCTCAGCGTAGAGGACAAAAACAAATTCGACAAGGCAGATACAAAAGCAAAATGTATTATAGTTCAATGCATGACTGATAAGCATTTAGAGTACATCAAGAATGCAAAAACTGCTCAGGAGATGTTGACGAATCTGAAAAATGTTTTCGAACGAAGAAGTACCTTTTCGAAACTCTATATTATGAAGAAATTGTTAAAACTAAAATGCACGACTGACGAATTACAAGAGCATTTTATGCAAGTCGAAGTACTATTGAGAGAATTAGAAGGGGCAGGTGCGAAACTAGATGATAGTGACAAAATATGCTATTTACTACTAACAATGCCAGAGAAATATGATAACGTAATAACCGCCATAGAAACTGTATCATCTGGTATAACCCTGGAATTTGTAAAAAGCAGACTTCTCGATGCGGAGTTGAAGTTTAAGGATTCCGAACAACAAGGAACTAGTAATGGTGCGGCATTCAGTAGTAAAAGTATCCTTAAATGCTATGGATGTGGAGGTGAACATTATCTACGTGATTGTCCAAAGAATTCACGAGGAGGTGGACCGTCAAGGGGACAATACAGAAGCTTTCCAAGGAGAAGAAGAGGTAGGGGACACTGTTACGATAAAGGTTACAACAAGGGAGCAGAAAATCGACAGGCCAACTTTACAAGAGAAGAAGGGGAAGAAGAGATATCGTTTCTAACGGAGACTTTAAACGTCATAGCCGACGAGACAAACTTTACATTTGGCAATTCTAAAATCGACTTTATTTTAGATAGTGGAGCGACAGAACATTTAGTTAAGGAAGACGTCGAACAATACATGGTAAATGTGGAAGAACTTGATCGAGAGATTAAAATAAGAGTCGCAAATGGAAACACATTAAATGTAAAGAAAAGGGGCAAACTAGTCGTTGAATACAGAGAGAAGAAAATAAATTTGAATGCATTAATAGTACACAGTTTGACATATAACTTATTGAGCGTTAAGAAAATTAATGAAAAAGGAAACCAGATAATATTTACCAACGATAAAGCCATTATAAGGGCTAATAGCGGTACAACAATCGAGTGTATGACACATGGAAACCTTTATGTAGCGAGTTTCAATTTACTGGAAGAAAAATGCAATACGGTGATTTCGGGTAACGTTTGGCATAGAAGATTGGGACACATATCAGAAGAATACATGAAGAAAATGGGGTTGCCGATACCTATGAAGAAATGCAGTCCATGCCAGGAAGGTAAAGCTACGAGAGAACCATTTAAGAGTCAAATATTACCACGAACAAAAGTTATCGGAGAACTACTTCATTCAGATATTGGGGGACCAATCCGAACACCTACAAGTAATGATGAAAAGTACTACCAAACGATAATAGATGATCATTCGCATTTTATCACAGTTTACTTATTAAAGGCGAAGAGTGAAGCACAGTATAATCTTATGAAACACATTAGAGAGTTAAAAGCGCGAGGGTATACCGTTTCAAGATTAAGAATGGATAATGGGGGCGAGTACACTGCAAGTGAGTTTCGTAATTTCTGCACGCAAAAAGGCATCACTTGCGAATATACTTTACCATACACACCTCAACAGAATGGCGTGAGCGAAAGGGCCAACAGAACTTTATTGGACAAGGTTCGATCGATGTTTGCGGAAACAAATTTACCAAGACATCTTTGGGGTGAAGCTATCAGAACTGCTGCGTACCAAATGAATAGGTCTTCTACAACCGTTCTGAATGGAAACACTCCGGTCAGCGTCTACTATGGGAAAACTGATTTGAAGAAACTACGAGTATTTGGATGCAAGGCTTGGGCACTAAGAATTCCACGCTCAGGTGACAAGCTAGATGCTAGAGCGATACCAGTACGTCTAGTAGGATACGGAAGAAATGGTTATCGTTTGTGGAACACTCTAACTAACGATATAATTGTCTCACGTGACGTAAAATTCGACGAGAATGATATAATATACAAAACAAACGATAACGATACCGAAGAAGTAACTTATGAGTATGAAATGGAGAAGCATAATGAAATTGTAGATCAGGAAGAAAAGAATGAAGGAAATGAAAATGAAGAGAACAAAAAAGACGATCAGTATACGACAACAAAGAGAACGAGAAAACTACCATCAAGATTTAATGATTTTGAATTATATGATGCATACTGTTTTGTTGTAGATGAACCAAAGGACTTCGAGCAGGCGATGGAAAGTGGACAGGAATGGAAAGATGCAATAAACAAAGAGTTAGAGGCGCATGAAAAATTTTGTACATGGGAACCAGCTGTTTTACCAGAGGGTAAGACTCCCATTGATACACGTTGGGTATTTAGAACGAAACAAAATGGTCTAAAGAAAGCACGGTTAGTCGCAAAAGGATACCAGGAAGAGTATCATTACAATGTGTATGCTCCAGTAGCTCGATACGAAACTATAAGAATGTTTATAACATTCGCTTTAAACAACGATTGGGATATTTCACAGCTTGACATCCCTACAGCTTTTCTTAATGGGTTTCTGAATATCGATGTATACATAAAAATCCCAGACGGTGTATCGATAAATAAGAAATATAATGTGCTGAAGCTAAAAAAGTCCTTATACGGTTTACGAGAAGCTCCTCGTATATGGAACGAACGTCTTCACGAGTTTGCGTCGAAACATGGTATGAAAAGGTCATCCAACGACTTCTGCCTTTACATGGGGAATGATGTGTGGCTGTTATTATGGGTAGATGACATCATTATAACTGGACCACGACAGTTCGAAATTTTGAAGATGTTGGAAGAGGAATTTTCAGCGAAAAATCTTGGAAAACTATCTAGTTTTCTAGGTATGGAAATAAAGGATCATAATAATCTAAGAATTATAAGTCAAAACGCGATGATTCAGAAGATGATCAGAAAATTCAATTTGCAGGATTGCAAAACGGCTACAACTCCCATGGAACCAAACTTTCAAGTTGATGCTTCGGATGATATCATAAATGTTCCATACAGAGAACTAATTGGTTCTTTGCTATATGTAGCAACTATAAGCAGACCTGACATATCTTTTTCAGTGATATTCTTGAGTAGATATCTTGACAAACCTACTCAACAACTATGGACAGCTGCAAAGCGAGTGTTAAGATATTTGAAACATACCAGCGAACAAAACTTGGTATATGAGATGTACCCTTACAAAACATCAGAAATACTAGCGTACACCGATGCAGATTGGGGTGGAGATCACACAGACAGGAAGAGTGTTAGCGGATGTGCGGTATTCGTAAATAAAAACTTAGTGACGTGGATATCTCGTAAACAGAACGTTGTTGCGCAGTCTACTTTCGAATCGGAATACTTAGCCAGTGCGGTGGCTGCTTCCGAAATACTTTATTTACGCGGTATTTGTGAAGATTTGGGTTATGTTGATTCCACAGCAACTCTATTGATAGACAATCAAAGCGCTCTGCGATCCATAGAAAGCTTTGAAAACAGCAAGAGGTCAAAGCATATAGACATCAAGGCTCATTTCATTAAAGATGTGGTGGCCAAGGGTCTCATTCGTATGGAATACATTTCGTCCAACAATAATGTTGCCGACATATTCACCAAACCACTTGTTAAAGAAAAATTTGAATTCTTTAGGAATAAGTTAAACATAAAATAATTTAAAATTTTTTGTATTTGTTGCTTTGTTTTTTTTGTCAATGTTTGACTTGTTTGTTTACAATTTAAAAGTTATGTACCTAGATTTAAATTGAGGAGGGGTGTTAAATAATGTTTAGATTTAGCATCACTGTAAATTATTGACAACTGTCATTCTGTCATTGTCTTACTTCACTTGTCGTTCATGTCAAATGTCGATACTTTGTAACGTTCTTAATTTAAAATACAAATTCCTATTCACGTTATTTAATTCGATAAATAATAATAAATCCAAGACCTAATATAGTTTTTAATAGATAATTTTATGAAAGATAAAGTGTAAATGTTTCATATCTATATATGTATGTATACCTATATATATTTTTTACGTACAAGTATGAGTATACCTGCATTTATATGCAGACAAAGTGAAAAGTTTGTACGTCTGGGTCCAGCAAATACAACTTCCATTAGTCTAAAGGAAAAGGAAGAATTACAATTTAGGATTGCAACTTTGTCACTCTAATTAACCCATACTGTTGTTATAATATATTTTTTTCAACTCATTGAATCGATCATAGATATTGTAAACAAATTGACACTTATGCGTGCGTGCACATAAATACAATATATTATAATGTACCTATACAACATCCATTTTTTGAAAGTTTTTTTTAACCTTTTTGAAAATTTCTTGACTCGACCATGTTTCCTATAGATGCTCGAATCAATGGGTATCCACTTTTACGCACAGAACGCTTATGGAACTAAATGTATACCATTTCTTTTTGCGTTGCTTTCTTTCCTATCCGAGTAAATAATTGGAATAAACGTTTTAAAGACGAAATTATTTGCTACATTTACTTCTAAATGTTTATTTTCATTGTTTGTGCTACAGGAATTTACCAATGTGTGGTTTTGCATGAAAGAAATCGAACTGAATACATGAGCCTTTCGAAAATTTGATGTTGCCTACCTGTCGGAAATGCTATTCATGTCATATTATTATAGGAAATACGCTTTTTTGGATATTCTTATAGGAAACTTTCATATAGGTTATAGATATAGGTAGGTTATAGATATATTTTATTCATCATTCACCAGCAACTGCATGATGCATGCAACGCCAAAATCGTCGAATCTACATATACCTACCTACTTACCATGCAGGAAATTCTAATGACAACTTTTATTTCAATCTTATCATACACCTCTAGTTATTTCTGGATGGAGGATTTATTCAAGAAAACTAGAATATTAGTAGATATGTCAAGTCATGCTGAAGCCAAGGTTTCGAGTCCGAGCACAGCCCTGGGGATTCTCCGGGGATTCTCCTCTAAACCTAGTTTATATAGAGGTGTTTCCTCAGACAGCATATCATGCAGTGCCCTATTAGGAGTCCTCTTATCTTTTTAACTTACTCCTTGGTAGTTCGAGAGCCGCCTTTTAGCATGTCCATCAGTCCATCCCCTCAATATATTAGGAGCTTGGACTACCTAAGTCCCTGCAGGGCACTCCAATGAATACACCCTTAACAATCAATGGAACACAAACTTTTCTGTACCTTATGGGTTCCATCAGGAATAAATTCTAGTCACGGCCCCATCGCTGGAGCATGAGCTATCTGTGTATACCAGACGGTCCCACGTGCATGGGGAGGCTGTGAATTTCCCATGCACTATCTCCCAGAATTCTCTATTCCGGATCTTAACCCTAGGGGTTACGAAGGAGTACCTGCACAGGCAGCCATCAGCCGCTCTGGCCAGAACTGGGACATTTCTAGCAGAAGCCTGAGCTTATAATATTGACGTGCCTGCATGCAATACTAATAACAGTCGATTATCGTTCATTAAGGAATCTATCGTTCAAAAATGAACAAACATTATGTTAAGTCTTATCATCATTTTTAAGTCTATCCAGCTTCTCAAATTCGAACCAAATTCGCCTCTTTCGCTAAGTAGATTCTCCAGAATCAATTTCAAATGGTACGCGGTACTCCATAGCAACAACTCCATGACAATTTACATTTATAAATTATAAATCAAACGTAGGTATTGAATACATAACAAAACATTAAAAAAAACCTCAGATTCATGATACTCGAAAAACTGTTCTCTCTACAACCTCAAATCAATATGCCCAATAAAACTATATAAATACAATATCAGAACTGGAGAACAGCCCTCTTAGGTGTTGGAGAGCATTCACAATAGGCGGACAGATTGGAAGGCGGCGTCTCGGCGCCCTGCGGACGTCTCTAAATCTGTTACCCATAACAACCACAATCGCTCGCCGTTAAATCACGCCCTGTGCTTTCCCCATTGGCCCGTCCCGCCTCCACTCACCCATTCGAGTGGGTTCGTGCACCCTGGCCGCCGCACAAGAGCCCGTGTACACTTGGAGGACACTCTAAGAGCACGCTTAGGCGAGTTAAGCACACTTCGAGTTAAAGAGTCTTACATCAAGAGTGCTATAGCCCGATCGCTGATTTATTTATATAGTTAGACAGTTTGTTTATTGGATTCGGTCGGGGCATCAAGAGGATTGCGTCTTTTTCAAGAACGCGTCGGTCGGTTGTGCGGATTTTCGACAAGTGCGATTCGCGACCGTGAGTGAATTTTTACATGAATTGACTGGTTTTTTTTCGGCTGGCGGAGACGCCTCGTTCATACGGCGGTCCTGGAGTCCATGTCGGCAGGTTAGTACAAGTTTCCTTCTTATATTCCCATTAAAATCATCGCTAAGTATATTTTCCAAAGGCTCCACCAGCTTTTACAAAAATTTGCCAAATTTAGGGTTATTTTCCATAATTTACTTCAAAAGTAAGACATAGTGTGATAAGCCCGCTAAAACCAATATAAAAATCTCTTTTTTGATCCCCTATAATACAATACACCCAATACAATGCACCTCTATAATTTCTAATACCTTCATCAGGTAAAGCAAAAATTTACACTTGTTGAATTCAAAAAGTATTAAGTCCTCGCACCATTACCTAAAAGCACTTTTTACTTTTAAACTTCAGTATCTATAAAAAATCTATTTTCTATCTTTATAGGTACAATTACGATATTCTTAAAAAATATTCTGCTTATTTCAGTTGCCTCTTAAAATCGCTAAAAACTCTATCCACTTCTATATAGAACATATATTGTCGTATAGATAGTAGTGTATTGCCAAGAAAATATATACAGCTTGTTTCCTATATGTATAACTAATACGGTACGAAACTTCAGAGAGTGATTCTTAGGTCGTTTTAACAAGAAAATAAGTTCCCATGAATGTAGGTCCGGAGTTGCTTCTGAAATACTTGCTATAATAACACTGCGATATAACTTAACATTTTATTAAATGTGGACCCTGCTTAAGTCTGTTAATTGTTAAACCATGAGGTGTTAAAATAATACCAACCATTTGAATCTATAATACCAGTATTAGAGAAGGTGTTATAAAATATAAAACCATCAATGTCCCAACCTTTCCGCGACACCCTGCAATGTATGTATAAGCCTATTTTATCACACTAATAAGAAACTTGACTATAGAGTTTGATGTTATTAGTGAACATAAAGAATTAAGTAAAATCAGTCCCAAATTTACCAGCTATTCTTTATCTTAGGTGGAAGCTACGGGGACGGCCCCGTAGTCTCCGATAGAGGCGACCTCCACGGTCTATTACCCGACCTCAATGGCGTCGATCTGGCTATGAGCCTGAGTCCCAAACATCACCAAGGACCGCAAGTACTCAGTCATTTGCAGCAACTCCACCATCATTCCACTCCCTTCAGCGTTACGGATATATTGAGTCCCATAGAAGAGTCCTACAGGAAATTGGAATTGGCCGCCAACTCGCCTTCACCCTACAGGTAGGTGAGGATTCATTTTATAAATTTTAGAACAAACAATTTCTTCCTTTAACACTTATCTATATTAACGATATGTGCGATGTAAAAGTTAATAAAGTAGAGAATTTCGATCGTTTTCCAGATCAACATCCAGCGGAAGCAGCCACAATTCTCCGGGAATCAGTGGAACGGGCAACAGTTGCAACATGAACGGCGGCTATCCAGTGATGGGCCAATTTGGCGGGGGGCAATATTGTCCAGTGTCCGAGAATTTAGGCCTGACACCTCACTATTCGTCAGGGTGGTATCAAACTTCGGCAGCGGATCCAAGATTCGCAAGTAAGTTAAATCATTTATTAATAACATCTAATATGCTACGTATAACCCAAATTACTATTTTTTTTTAACATATAAGCGATAGACCTAAGATATAAGTAGATAGTAAAGAGAGGTACTTATAGGTATACACGGTTGACTTCCATATATTTTGCTGGTTAGGTTATACCTACAATAAATATACAATACAATAAATATACAATACAATAAATATACAATACAATACAATATAAATAAATAAATTGAATCTTTAAAGCTGGTTACAAAATTAATACTTATCTACATAAAAAATAATCATGTATAGGTATGTAGGAATACTAAATCCTATAAATATTTTTTGTATATCATCATATGAGTATAGGTATACCTCATATGTATTATAGGTAGGTTTCATGTTCGTAAATTCCGCAAAAGCGCAAGAATCCGGACGGCTGGTCTAGCGGTGACACCCGGAATGTAATCGATTCCGGCCACTTTAAACGGCGGATTCCTCCTTGATGTTTCGGTACCCCGGAGTCTCGGATTCTATATTGGATATTTGACTTTGGAAATGCGATACCGACGACGTGTCGCAGGGATGCTACTCGGCATTAAAAGCCCGACACACATCCGACGCTAAACCTTCCCGTCTCGGGTTAAAACTCAACTTAACATCCCCCATTAGCAAAGTGATATGGGCAAATATATGTTTTCCCACTTCGAAAATGGTATTGTTTGATTGATCGAATGGTACCCAATATGCAGGGTCCTTCAACGAAAACTTGAACTCTTCTAAAACCATCAGAGAACCTAAAGTTTTTCTGAATTCGCGCTGGGACCCGTCAATTTTTGGTCTTTGGGGGGAGCATTTTTGACATCAAGTCGACTTCATATATTCATCCCCTTAATAACCCTTAGCAACTCTAACATTAGACTTTCGAAAATGGAACTTTACTTTCAATGCATCAATTGAAAGCCCTATCCGTTTTTGCGAAAACTTCGCATCAAATTTGAAAATCGATTAAGAATTTACAGTTTATAAATAAAATCAAAAAATTGACTAACCGAAACTTGTCGACTAAATATACCGAGACTTTTCGATTTTATTTAAAAACTTTCTCAATAATCTAACCGATTTTCAAAGACAATGCACCACAGAGAACCCGCGCGCGACTGAAATAAGGGAATAAGTATAGGGTAGTTTCATTTGAAATTAGGGGGTTAGGGGGATGAATATATCAAGTTGGCTTGACTTTCAAAAATGATCTCCCCATATGAACTGAAATTGACGGGTCCCAGCGAATTCAGAAAAAAATTTCGGTTCTCTGATGGTTTTAAGAGGGGGTTAAGTTTCCCTTGAAAGACACTGTGATGATGTAGATGCCCCTATCAGCAATTATACATATTTTATATTGATGTCTAATAGCTATATAAGAACTTAACGTACGATAATTTAATAATTTCAATTAATTCCGGCACATTAGAATATATTGAATCGTGTATCTATATTGTAATTGTCTTTGTAATTGCTTTTAACTTCAAAATATAGAACTGTATTATGTACTATTATAGGCACATACATTCACCCGTGCCTATACTATACATCAAGTATAAGGTAAAGCAATTTATCAGTCCATAATATTCAGGAACATGCATAAGTGACATTACACGGATATCGATAGACATAAACAGGAAGAGAAAGATGATTGATGGTGACAAGGGAACCGAAGAGCGTCGTGCGTGTCGTCAAATGCTAAGCGGCGCTCTTGCAAAATTTAAGCAATCCTTTAGTAAATAAATCTAAGAAGATAATTTCATGAAAACAGGTGAACGAGCTCAGTATCGATCAAATTTATACTTATTATAGCTATATAAGATGCTATAAGTATTAGGTATTAAGAATCCGGTATTGAATGGAAATAACATTTGGAAATATCTAAACCTTTTTATTTAACAAATTACACGCAGCTTCTGTTGGATAAATTTATGTAAATGCTTTAGGTATACCCATAAATTAGCAATTAGTAAAAATTAGTAAAATTTTAATTTATTGATTATATCTATTATAACATTATGTGGCCTGTGTTCACACTGCAGCTCCTGCATTCCCACTTATACTCCCATCATCGATAAATATCGTACGTATATATGATTCGTAGAATGCAAAAAGCAAATATTTATTTTGTAAATGTCTCTTGCATCAATTTTAGAATGCAGCAAGAGGGGTATTCTTGTGCAAACATTGGCCGGGATGGCTTCCAGTTCTTATTTTTTTTAAAAGGGGCACTGCATCAGACTGTGGCGGGAGGGCGCGGCTATATACATATTGTAACAAATCGAAAGTGGGGTATAAATAATCGATACTTAAACTTAGGAATTATTTTTATCATATAGATACCTAATAAAGAAAATTTAGACAAGTTCTGGGTATATAATAGGCAGACCACATCCGACTATAACATTGCACCAACAATTAAATCAAAGCTTATTATACTAATACAATAATTGCTTCATAAATTTCATAACGATTTATTCACCTATGCGTATACACAATGAGCATTCACTCGATTACCATATGGATTCCAATAGGTAAGTAAAATCATATTTCACCTTGGCTTCCTAATCAAACATTAGACATGCACACATTCGTCAAAAAATGTTTATTTACATAAGAAATGCCATCGCATACCTCTACGTGGAACACAACGGACGAGAAAATAAATATCTTCGAATATAAATAGATCGTTTATTCTATACACAATACGTCATTACCGGTAAGTAATTACACATTCCCCGTATTTGTTTTGGAGTCCGGTGGGGAAAAGCGGGCGGGCGAACGATGGGGGAAGAGGCGAGTTTATCGCTCGTCAGCTACTGTATTGTCATTGGATTTCGAGTGCTCGGCAAACAAGACGGGTTTAGTGTATTTGCCGGGCTGTCAGTTAGGCATTATAACCGGACTGCGAGGCGCTTTCTTGCCAGGGAAATCTACCGGAGATCGGTTTCGGGGAATGATGCTTTTGCTGTTGTATACAGGATGGTGCACATATAAAACGTCCTTAGTCTTTATATACCTAGATTCATTTCATTTGACGACTGATGATGGTTTTTAATTGAGTTTTAAAATCAATCGAATAGATAAGTATATTAGTAGGTATGTGATAAGGCCCTATGCATTAACCTGATGGTGATTGATTTTGATATGGTCTTCCTGTGATGACTAGAAACATTAAAAGATGTGATGAAACATTAAATTTCAATGTTATGGAATTCGACAATTTCTGGAAATTGGTTAAAAAAATCACCGTTTGGAAAACAACTTGGAAAATGAAAAAGTTATAACTTTTTATGTACACAATATGTAGACTATTCAACGAATATCTTCACATGGTATTATATACCTATCATCAATAACGAAAAGTAAATTTTTAAGAATTAAAACGGTTTCATGGTTTCGTATAAGAATCGAAAGAGATAACGTAAGCATAACTATACAGTTATGGCTCACTCGTTAGCCACGGACTTAAACCCCTTGGATTGTTTCCTATGCGCGGTGTCAAAGTTTATACTAATAGTTACTCCAGTAGAAAATGTGCAGGAAGACTTGCGAATTCGGATAATTGCTGGGGCGCATAATGTAACTCAATATAAGAAAGGACCCTTGGTTGTTTTTGAAAGAGTTAGGAATACAATGAGGGGAAGATAGGATAGGATAGGATAGGCTTGCATCCTATATAGCTGGAGGAATAAGTCACTTTCAAAGTTCTTGTGGATTACATTATTTACACGTATTTTTTGGTAATATACCTAATAATAACCTGTGTATAAGATGTAAATTGTCTAAAATTTTGTTCGCCCTGCGAAATACATCCTATAAACAAAACGGATTTTCAAAAATCATCAAAGGACAAAGTATTCTTAGAATATAGTACAACAGGAACAATAGAACAATAACCCTTAAATTTTTGCCGCTGGTTTAATAAACACCCTCAGATACATATAGTTAGTACCTATATCTAGTATTAGGTAGGTACTTATAATTTTGTTATCTTTCCTCCTCTAAACTTGTAGTAAATAATTCGGTTTCTGCATCATGCATTCCCATCATAAAAACTTCAATGAAAGCTATGTTCGAAAACATCGAATAAAACTTCATTCTCCAATAAACTTCCAAGTATGTACTAATCTGCCGTCGAAATGTTCCGTCTACCAGCAGAAAAAAATGAAATAAAATTTATAAAACGGAAGCAACGAAAGAGCCGGTGCGGTGCGGCTCGCCCTTTGCGAAACTCGCCTTTCTAAACTTCCACGTTAATTCAGTTTCCAGATTGATGGGCAGCTCGGCGACGGCGGCCAACATGGGTCACGGCCTCAACAGCGGCATGCCCGGGCTGGGCGCCTGCGCCGTGCCCGACTCCAAGCCGATGCAGTTCCCCTTGGCGCAGCGCCGGAAGAGGCGGGTGCTCTTCACGCAGGCACAGGTAAGCGGACCGTGCCATCGACACGCCCCCATTTAGCTTGTTGCTTTTTATCGCCGGAGCGTAGCCGGCCGTGAAAGTTCGTAAAACAAATAAAAGTCGGCCAGGTCGAGGCGACGGGGGTGGAAATTTGTTTATTTCGGGGCGAAAGTTTAACGAGTTGAGTTTAGAAGTGTAATTAGTTTTTTGGGGAGAAGGTGTGCTGCTTGGTATGGTCGATACGTGTTGTGTTGGTTAGTTCTTTTAGGGATTTTAATGGTTTTGTTGGAAGGTAATTAATAAATAAATTGAGTAATAGGTAATGCTCATACTATACAACCCTTCCTTCTTCAAAAATCAATCCCAATATCTAACCTATTAGTAACCCCAGTACCTAATATGCTCCTTCATGTGTCACTTATCGCGTTTCAGCGCCCCATTTGAACGTTAAATGCATGTTTAGCGAGCGACTTTAACGTAAAACATGTCCTTATAGTTACTCCATAACAACAATGTAGAAATGTCAAGTTAAAGGCGCTCGCTAAACATGGATTTAGCTTTAAAATGGGGCGCTGAATCGCTGAATACGGGCCATTGTACCTAGCATAAATTGTTCATTAAAATTTTTATATTGTAATAATGCCTTCCCTATATATAGAATGTATATAAGAAGCAGTATGTATACTCGCATATATAGAATAGAAAAATTATATATAACGGCTTTCGTCGCCAGATATAAATTTATCGTATTTTTCAACTAAAATATTACAAATTCTTTATTAATCTTGCTTCTTGATCCATCTATAATAAACCGTAAAAACTGATAAATAATTTTAGGTTTAGGCAGATACCCATACCTTAAGATGCCTTCCAACATTCCAATTAATAATATAGTACTAAGATAGAACTTATCTTTAGACAATAACTCATATTCTTTCAGGTTTACGAATTGGAAAGGAGATTCAAACAGCAAAAGTACCTCTCAGCACCAGAAAGGGAACATCTAGCGTCTTTGATCCACCTAACGCCTACACAAGTGAGTACCCCGCACATGAATCTTTTTTCTTAAAAAAATACCTATACACCTAATTAGATCAGTCGCTTTCAAAACCAGCCAGCTTCTTAAAAAGAGAATAAAAGCACGTATAAAAAAGGGTCGAGGCACCCCGAAAATTATTATTATCATTAGTATTATTGCCGGGATCGTTAGATTTATCGGTACAGATCGTTGATGTGGGTGCGATGTATGCACGCTTGGCCGGATCTTTTCATGCGTTCCAACAACAAGTGCCTTCGCTTTTGTTGGTTGCCCCGGGGTCTCGTCAGCCCCGTCTTCAATAAAGATCAACACCGGTAATTGGAAAAGAATTCGACGAACGTTCGCCCCCCGTCTTTATTCGAATTACTTTTATGTATGTGCATGCGGTTGGATTGCCCACAAGTAATAAATGGTTTTACCGGAAGACATCAGACACAGCTAAAACCCGAATGAGTGTTACCAGCTATAGGCCAAAAGAGTTAGGTAATGTTGCAATTTGCTATGTTAAATAAGGTAGGGAGAACTGATGAGCTGCTTTTAAAATGAACGTTATAGTGACACTAACTTCACTACTTTTACCATCATAAAGTAAGTAATAAGTATAATAACGTATATTATACGATTACTACATCATTTAAATTTCATAGACTATTAAGGGATCTGTAGTAGGTACCATTGTTTCAATGTTTTGTTCAAAAATTCCTTTAGGTAAAACCTTTGTTTATGTTCAAACAATTTCTTGCTATAATGATCATTTGTATCGAATCGAATATGGCTGGCTCGTTCATTGTCATATAGCCGAACGTTTACTCCGTTTATGAAGTAATCGCCATTTTACTTTTAAACCCATTGTTCTCTCCCATTATGGTCCCACTACAAATCGAACGGGCACTAAAAAATATATCAACCCAACAGCTGGTTTTTCCAACAATAACCACTCGAAAATCTGTTCGACTATTTCCCTCGCCCTTATTTATGGTCCTCGGTCGCACTAAACTGGTAATTCACTTTATATAGACCAACATGGCGGACGTTATTCACTCTACGCTCTCCTAACGAAATAATCGAAAGAAGCCCTAATTTGCAGGGCTCACAAAAAACGCTGATCCACAGGACTGGCTCGAGAATCTGAAAGTAACGGTTTCATTGAAAGATGCCTTATTATTCTTATATTTTCTTTGAAAGCATGCATCTTCGTCGAAATTAGAAGATACCCAATTTTTGCTTATTCTAAGGGTACTTTTCATTCATGCACAATTCCATGATAGCACCTCTTTAAATAATGTCTTCTTCCTCTTCTTCAGCCTGTATTTATCCACTGATGCTGGACGTATATCTCTTCCAGTTGTTTCCATTTCTTTTGCAGTTCTCATCCATTGCTTCCATCATTTCATAATGTAGAATACCTACTATAACAAGTACACTATCCATCTAAACTGTGTTAGAGGAATGAAGTCGGTCCTGTGTTATATGTTTTCCTGATGGGCAATTAGGAGGGCCGGTTCTGTCCTCGCATGGATGGTAAAAGACGGGCAGATAGGCCCCCAAATTGACACCGTTCGCCCTCTTCGGTGTTCGAACAATTTGCCAAAACAGTAAATGTATCTATTGTGTCATGTCGGGAAGATACGGGGATGAGATAAGCTCGTCCCCGGGCTGTTTTATTGGAACTTAATCGACAGGAAAATCCCGGGTATATTTCAATGGATTACACTTTTGGGTTGGTTACTTTGAATAGTTTTATAGCGCATTAAAACGATTTTTGGTTATCCACCAATTCGCTATATATAGAAAATTAGAGGCATTAGGTATTCATTTTAGTTTTAAAGTTTTTCAAAGTGTTTAAGGTTTTCCTAATTAAAATTCTGTTCGATGTAACCAATCGAATTTTCAAATTTACAACAAGAGAGAAAATTTCCATTTAATGTTAACGACAACGTCGAGGGATTTTTTTAATCCCCTTATTCTCAAGCACTCGCTTCGTTGCCCTTTACCAATTAAACACAATTTAATTACATTCCGGCGTAATTAAATTAAAACCCCGCAACTTCTCTCTTCTGGTTCGTTTAATAATTATTTACAAATTAATTTCGTGTTTTCGAAATACGAATATCTACTAGGATTCATTAGTATTATATTAAATTTGAAGATGGAGGGTTTAATGAAACGCGCCAATTATCTACCGTAGGTTAATTCAATTTGCAGCAGGTACTTGAAATAATATTTTCCAAGGGCGTGCATATTAAAACAATTATTCGTTATTATTATTGTTAGGATAAGACAGCAGGAAAACCTAATATTAAAATTGCAACAACACATTTCCATATTGCACTGAAATATTAAGCGTCCTAATATGCGTATGCAATAATTCTATTGTGATGAAAAATATTTTGCCAAGCGATTAGCCCCATCGGGGGAAAACTAATACCCGGCAGCCTTACCGGTGGTTAATTACCATAAGCCTAGTTTAATAATGATTTAACCCCAATATTGCACGATCTAATGGGCCCCCACAATGCAGGAATCAACCGTGAGCTCGAACGACAATGGGGAGCTTGTTTGTCCGATAGAGGAGGACTGAATCAATATTAGTTCTTCGAGAATTAATAAAAAGTTTGATGCCTGTCAGCTAAAATTAAATTCGAATAAAATCGAAAGTGTTTAGAAGCTTTAATTTTATGAAGAAACATAATTAGAAACATAAATCATCGAGTAACCAATTCAAAAACTCTATAAGTGCATATTTATTTCAATAATAATTTAAAGTTTATATTAGATATCATTATTCAATCAATCAATTTTTGTACGAAACGTACAAAGATACATTTTAATTTTTATTTATTGTTAGGTATATAGTCTTATTTTTGTATTGAGTTGAAGCACCTATATCCTTATGTCATAATAAGAATTTTTAATTTAACAACTATCAGCTATCGTCTGGCCAAACCATCACTCTCGTACTTTTTCTATTAAATATTTGAAAAAAAGAAGACTCAGCGACAAGTCTTATATACTACAAGCTGCTGGAGTAGAATCTTATATAGAAGTGCATCAATTACTCGGTTTCCGCGATGCGTGAGTCTCCTTCGTAAATTCATCTTCGAGCAGAACATCAAAGAACTTCATCAGTTTCAATGGCATCATTCACGGGTAGAAATTGCGAAAGGCAAATTGCTCAACAAATCTTTCGCGTAGGATGAGGGAAACGACTGTGCACTTGTGATAGAACTCGCTGAAAAATTCTTGCATTTTTATCTAATGTCTAGCGATATCTCTTTCCTCTGTTTCATCGCTTTGACTTCGTTTTAATGCAATTAGCTTTGTTATTGCTTGTTAAAATTTGCCCGCTTTGGAATTTAAACAAACTCTTGGAGAATATTTTCCGTCGCAAAAGCGATTGACGTCTTCATTGTTTTTTTAGGATCTGACGAAGGAATTTTGTTGTTGCAGGTGAAAATTTGGTTTCAAAATCACAGGTACAAATGCAAGAGACAAGCCAAAGAAAAGGCGATGGCCGAACAGAACCAGCATAACCAGGTAAGTGGACAGTGCCGTATCTAATATTCACTTATAATAAGAATTTTGAGAACCGCTAAAATACCCAACGAATCAATATATAAATTAATAATTAAATTGACTTTAAAATGAAGTAATTTTTAATAATTCTTTATGTCTTATTTCTTATACAACTTTTTTATCTTCAAAATTTTTCATTTACCAATTGTATAGCCGTCTTAAAAAAGGAGAGTGTAATTCTGAAAGAAATTTTTTCGTTATTTAACTTGAACGCCCTTTAACAGTGTCTTTTTTGTCCGCTTGTTTCATTCATTCTTCGATTCTCCTACTAATATTTTTAAATCCTATCATAACAAAAAGATCCATTCAACAACAATGGGGAGTTTTGTGGTCGAAGTTTATTCACACTTACGGTAACGCTCTAATCTTATTTTCTATAATTCTTTTTTTTTTCGTGGGGTTGTTTAATTTACAGCTGGATATTTTGCTATTTTCTCTTCGTATATTATAGGTGCGTTTTTCTAAAATTAATTACTATGTATAAACTTTTCTTCAAATCCTGATTCTATAATACATATAAAATATTATATACAAATAGGAGAATGTCTGTAATATTAGGTAAACTTTTACCTGCACATAATATGCACGTGTTCCATATGCATACAGCATACCTACATGTTAGAAGAGGCTTGCGAAAATATTAGCCATAAAAAGACAAAATAAGAAAACGGTAGCTTAACGACCGCAGAAGCAAAAATGAAATCGACTAAGTAAAATAGCTCAGAGACAGGTGCGTTGGTTCAATATTGATGAGAGCCGTATTTGCTTTAAGAACGAAAGAAAAAACTTCGAGACTTGGCTGCTGTATGTTTGAGAAGTCGATGTCGTTGGACTCTCGACGTTTTCTTCGCCTACTTAAAATTGTACTTACATGCATATTCTCTTCAAAAATCGAATGTTAAAGGAATTTTTACCTCATTTCACTAGTCATATAATTTTAACCAAAATATATCAATGAATTTTTCCTGCTTGCGTGATTATAGCATATTCTTACTTAACTACCTACGTATTTTTAATATGCAGATGTTGAATAATGTAGGTAATGTTAAACGCATATACAAAAGTGCGTATCTAGGTCTACATTTTGTTGTCAATACCACCTACGTTGTTAATATTATTTAAATTAAACTGAATAGATGTTGCTAATTATGAAAACTTGTTAACGTTTCAAGCTTGATATTTTCAATAGCGATGAATTGAGAAACCGTCATGTCGTCTCGTTATGAATTCTTTGAACGATCTGTGGGAAAAATTTCTAAATATACAAATAAATAGAAGAAATAAGTGGATTTCTCAATAACGACTACCTAATATTTTCTTTGCGCTTTTATTACGAATTGTATACAAGTCGTTTCATTGGACTTATATTTATATAGTATTGATCGAATAATTTTAAACGAAAACGGATAAATTCTCAAATAAACTCAACTTTAATAAAACAAAATCAATTTGCTTGCTTCATTAAAATATTTTCAATGCATATTTCGATTTCATTGTTGTTTTTTTTTTGTTACTTTCTATAATAACTTTTATATATATTTGCTTTTTACCATTATCATCAATTTTATATAATATACTTTTTAAGGACCCCAATTTCTTCAGAGATAATGATCAATTTAGAGATCCTCTTCTAATAGACTTTCGAAATGGTGGACGATGAAATTGAATCCGCCTACGATGTAAATATAAATTTTTATTTCCGACGGAAGCGGCCGTCCGCCGTCAGCGATTCCCTCAATTAAATTTGATTGATGTCTTGATTCGATTACCGACTGTCAGAAGACTTGTATAAGTAGTTTCGTCCTGAAATATCCCTAATTTATAACTTATACACAGTTTTACACGCTTCTGCATGTCGTCTCGACAGATAAACCATGCATAAGATAGACCATATACTTACAGAAGAAGTCTTGTGCATGGTAATTTAAAATATATTTTCATTGAAACGTTGAATTTTCTATTTATCAATTTTGTATTTTCTTTCGGATGCTTCTAGTTACCTTGCTTCTATTACATTCTTAAACGTTTAATGGCATATTTTAACTTTTGTTAGCAATAAAATCCGTATTTTTTTTAACATTCTCTAATATGGCAACTTTTATAGATATCCAAATTTCGATTTTAATTAAATTTCTTCCAACTTTTACTGTATGCTAATAGGTAATATTTTTTTTCCTACATATTTTTATGACACAAGTTACCGTAACTTATTAAAATTACGTATACCTACTTGTGAAGAAAATGTCAGTTTGTATATCTGTAGTTACGGTAACCATCATTACCTCTACAGACATAATAGATGTATGTATAAATACAATAATAATAACGGCGTAGGTAACGAAAAATAAAATTGTGAGCTGTGGACATCACGTTGGTCCGAGTTTTCTCTGTCACGCTGGACGCTGTGTAAACACGTTCGATTCGAAGAGATGAAAATACGTCGAATCTTATTTTGAAATCAATACAGAAGTGAATACAATTTCTATTTCGACGTATGAATAGGAGAATCAGATGTTGTGCTACCTTTATTTGCCTACGCATGGCCGATTGAATGAAAACGGTTTATTCAGAATACGTTTAATTAAAGTCCAAGAATGTTTCCGTTATTTCATAATTACCGATTATAAGACGGCACGACGTGGATTTAATAGTAGAAAAATTTTAATTCGACGAATGCAATACGCGTTGCACAAATCTGACATGTCTCTTTTTTGTTGTTGTATGCGAACAGATAAATTTGACCTTTCTTACTCCAGCAACTATAATAAGTAAATATGTGTATAATATACAGGGACTTTCAACGAAAACTTGATCCCCCTACAACTAGATAACCTAAAGTCAATTTTTAACCTGTCAATTTTTATTTTTGTGGGGAGCTTTTTTGACAGTCAAGCCAACTTGACATGTTCATCCCCCTATAAACCCTATAGCAACTCTAACTTTGGAATTTAAAAAAGAACTACTCTAACTTATATTACTCTAAATATATAAACAAAAAACCATTAGAAAATTACATTTATGCACGAGATGATCCGATTGAAATCGCGTCTATCTCCCATTACATCGTTATAATACGCACACATCTTCGAAAGCAAATATTTGAATTGCTGCCGGTCGGATACAAGTTTTTTTTATTCCGATAATTTTCATCTCTTCTGCGAGCAAATTCATCGAGGCGCGCACAAAAGGGACCAAGGGTAAAATCTGAAAGGTTTTATATATTCCTGCAGCAGACCTCTTCAAAACACACGTTATCTCAAGTGGGCTACGTCACAATTCGAAGCCCCCATAATATTCCTTCCACCCTTATATACAAACGCGCACACACCAGCCCAACGCTGTCGTTGGGTGTACACACGGACAATATATTTTATTCTTATTGATTTTGATGCTGGCTTGCTTGCTTACTTCCTTCCAGGTGTGGACTAAGAAATTTTATTAATTTTTTCTTCGATTCTCACATTTTTCTTTCACTGACTATATTTATACAGGCAAGTGCAAATTTGTATACGCAATATGGTCTGTGGGTGCAACAAAGACAACTTCCATCAGACTCATATAAAGGAAAAAGAAAGATAATATAATCTTCTTATAGAATTGACCAATATTGCAAACAAATTTAGACTTATCTGTAAAAGAGGTGTTAATAAACAAGTTCAACTAAACTTTAATGGATATTTTAAATTTGGTGGAAAATAGGTATGGTTCTCTATAGGTGGGCCAAGTAAGATTTGGAATTTTAATCGACTATAAAAAGAAACTAATGAATATTTTTTCAGGGTTTTGAGTTTATTAGAAAGATTGAACCTTTCCATTCATGAATTGAAGACAACAACATTAAAATGACTGCCACTGCTAGCCTTTTACGATACCAAATTCGATCAGTCCAATTTTTCAGTACATTTTGAAACCAAATGAAACTGTTGAACCAAATGTCGTCTGTCATCATCTTCAATTTTGGAAAACAAAAAATCTCTTGGAATGCTCAAAAAATGGGGGCCAAAATCGAATGGAGTATTGTAATACCCACGGCAGAGTCATTTTAATGATGTAGTCTTCAATTCCTGAATGGAAAGGTTCAATCTTTCTAATAAACTAAAAAACTAAATTCTAAAAAATTGGGAGAAGAAACAAAATCCAACTTCTATTCACCTTCTATAGTCACTAAATTTACCAAAATAACTCGATGCTAGTTCATTCGTAGGTCATTATAGAGGTCTTTATTGTTGCAGTCGTCGAGTTCCCCTCGCCGCGTGGCGGTACCAGTTCTAGTCAAAGATGGCAAGCCGTGCTCGGGCGGCGGCAACGCCAACGCCAACCAAACAGCCACGTCGAGCGCCTCATCTGACACCTCTCGAACCCAGCAATCGCCCGCCTGCCAGCCGGCGCAGCAGCAAACCCAATGCATGGCCAACGGCGGCTTGGCCATGGCCTACAGACAGCAGGGCAACTACCAGCAGCAGTGCACGAGTTATCTGCCGTTACAGACTCGGGCTTGGTAGTACGAAATGGAAAATTTGTGTTACGAACAGTTCGGGCTAGTGTATTGTGGCGATGTATAATACTATGACGGATGATACTAAACAGATGATAAATGTTCAATTGGTCCGTCGCGTCGTTTTCTTGAATGAGGTGGTACTTACTTAAAAGTCTAAAGAAATGGTTACTTATTTGGTACGGTTGTGTAATAACATTACAATAAGCTAAATTGATGAATTTTTTACTTTACTCCGTAACATAGTTTTTATTCACGAATTGCTTCAGTTTGAAGACCTATCAAAGGAGTGATCAGAATTTATCATTTTTATAATATATCTACTATTGGCTTTTTCATTAAAATTCATTCATCCATATTATCATTAACTATAGGTACATACATATAGGTATATTTTTAACCAAGGAACCTGATTACTTATTTCATATAATCAACTGTTTCCAGCACCAATGTCTTCAGCTATTTTATTTTATCTGGTGAATTTTGATGGATTTTTTCAGCTATTTTTTTAATCGTCACCTCTTCAGAATTTGTTAGAACTGTATAATGGGGATATCAGACGCTAATGATGATGAATTTACCGGTAGGTTTATTATATTTCTTATGTAGTCTTTGACTTTTACTAACCCTTATTGGACTTAAAATATCTAGCTAGAACTTTTATGCAGTTTTCTACAAGAGATACTTAAAATACCGAATAAATTATAAACATTTATATGTAACTTTTAATATTCAATAGTATTATAAATTAAAAGTTAGATTTATACAATTGGACAAATTGATGAATTGCGAAATTGTATAAAAAATTGTAAAAAAACGTACTTAATTATTAATTTGAATTAATTTAAAGAATGCGGGAATAATTTCTGGATGACAACTCAAAAGCAAATAATATGGCCCGAAGGTAGCATATTTTTATTGTGATTTTATGTACATAATAATAAAATAGATTACTTGTAAATGTTATAAAAATTGTAATTTGAATATAATTTGAATTGTACATACAGTTTCTCACCTCCTTCGATATACTGATGATGATAGATATACGTACTTTAGTACATTGGAAGGTTGCGTAGATTTTAAATAACCTCAAAAATTCGTCACATTTTTGCTATAGGTTCAAGTGATTCAACATTTTTAAAACTATTTTATTAGTGTAATATGATTATTGCATAAGCAATTTGATTATTGTGCTAATAAAAATATCTCGACCCCAACAAAATTTTGTTAGCTATTTACAGGGATAACGGCAGTGTTCGTATAATGGTGTACATTTATATTTATCATTTGAAAATAGCGTATATTATTCTATACGATTGTCGTATTAACTGGGGAAAAAATTAAAAATACGAAAAGTATTAATTATACAGACTGAAGTGCAATTTAAACACTTAGAGGGCATAAATCTAATAAGCAATTATTGTAGATACTTAAACTGTATAATGGCTATTGTAATTAATTAAATGCAAGTAGACAAATCAAAAAGGTGTTTCGTCATATCTATTTTAAAATCGGCAAATATTTGTTGAAATTCGCAATAAAGCCATGTCTTTTGTAAATAGTAAATTATTTGATTAGATATAGAAATGTGAAAAATTCTGTACAGTATTTCCATTGCAGAATGAATTAATACGTATTGTAGAACAAAATCTAAAAAAATGCACTTTTCTGTCCGGATAAATGTGTTTTTAAGTCTTAGCCAAATAAAATGTCAACAAAAACGTATAAATACATCTCGGATGTGATATTTTATTTCCCTTTCAAACGGCTCCTATCCTGAAGCTCCTTACTTCCGCATAATAGCAACAAAAAAACAAAACCTACTAATAAAGGTAACACCTAATTAACATCTAAAAAATAGTAGGTGAGTTAAATAAAGCTTTTATCCAATAATTAATAGACATATAAAATCCATTGCAAGTCTGAATATAGCTCATCTGCATCCCATATAGCGTGAGTCCCGTTTGTCTGATGCAAACATCGAACGAACCGCCTCCCTTTACGAGATATATGCTTGCGGAAAGGCGTCGGGACGTTATGTTAGCGTCACGAATAGGAATAGCGGCACACACTTTCGCACTGGGAACGGGCGCTGCTCAGGTCCGAAAGTATCCAAGTAACTGCTAACGACAGTGTGTCGGATGTGTATTGATTGCTCCATAAAATGCTGCTGGCCGGCGCTGCTCCTGACATCGGAGATTTATCAGTCTTTATATGACGTATATACAGTGGCAAAATCGGCCGACGCCCACAAAAACACCCGCCGCCCTCCAGTGGACGACCGGACGGCCGGTTTTTGGGGCGAACGGAACTCAGCAAGGGGTGATTTATTGATAATAATTGAGGGTTGGAGTTTGTTAAAGTTATCCGAATTATTTACCTAATCGGATATTCATTTTTGGTAGTCTATTTAACACTACATCATTAAAATTTTTAATCTAATTTTAAATATAAATAATTGTTTAATGAACGAATGAATATAATTTTATTTCATAATGTCGTATAAATTCATTATTAGCTAAATAAAGAGAAATAAGAAAAATTCCCGAAACAGGTCGATTTTTGATTTTAATTTACAATTGTTTTAAACAATGATCTTTTTTTTAATTTCGGATTTTCCTTTCTGATCTGATTCAAAAATGTTTCACAAATTAATTTATTCAAATTGAAAATGGTGGACAAAAGCCCAAAAGTTTTTTAAATTAATATTGTACAACTTGCTAAAGATATTTGTGACAGTTTTTAACGTCAAATTATAAAAAACAAATGTCAAAATTTTCTGTCCAGCAGGCTAGGATAACCTTTATGAAAATTATGCCCCTAAAAGTTTACAAGTACACAGCTTAAGATGCTTTTGACAGGTATATAAAGTATAATATTCGACATTTAAATTCTACATATTTCGCAATTTCATTAAATGGGTAACGTCTGGAAGAAGTTTCGTTGAGAAATCCCTACAACATTCGTCCGCATTTTCTCGCCGAAAATCCCGAAAATCAAACAAAATAAAAATTTCAATTTCCTCTAATGGAGCCGCGCGAGCAAACAACGGCGCTATAATATAATATTCATGGTTTCCGGGAATGGGCGTCGGGGGGGCGCAGAAGGGGTGCGACGACGACGTGCTGAATTTGAATGCACCCTCGCCTTCGCCGATCGCGCTTCCCTTTCCTCACCTATTCTTCCTCTTTCCGCGACGGGACGTGCCGATGCGCCCGTAATGGTTTATTATTACCGGAAGCCAGTTAGTTCTATTAAAAAAAGGGCTTTTTGTTTCACAAATATACCAACATCGATGAGATCAAATGCATCTATCTAATATATTATCATGATATGAGTTAACTACATACTGTTTTTCAACGGTGGGTGCAGCCCAAAATTAATCATGAAGTAGTATGATGAATAAGTCAAAAATCTGATTTTTTAACATCAATTGTATCAATAATGATGAACAATTTTAGTTAGTAAAGTACCATATATTACAAACAGTTATTCAATGGTACAATTTTTCAAAATATAAGTAGATATAGAAAACAATTTGCACCAAATTTATTACCGTAATTAAACAAGTAGATACCCACTCATATGAAAATAAATTATGCCCTGCAAATTCCTGTCAATGTTTAAATACCCTCGATGGTCACCTTCCATCTTCCATTAATAAATCTGGCGAATGAAAGAATAATAACAACACCAAATTAACTCCAATCATTTTAGAGCGATATTTACATAAACATAATTAATTGCTTCACTTGAGTGACAAGTGCGATTGTTCCGTTGAGCGAGCGTTAAATAACGTCAAATCAAATTCATAACACCTCGATTGTGAAAAAACCGCTCGGTCACGGTTCTTTGAATTCCTATGTCAATAAAGAGAAGAACAATTGACAGTAGTGCCTCACGATCTCACAGACACGGGCATTATCGTATTCGTGCCCGTTGCAACCAAAATCGAGTTGGTGCCCGAAAATACGAAGTCCGGGCTCGCTGGTGGTTTTAAACACGTCAGCAACAGTGGTGGTGTATGCTCAAATTTTTTTATAGGTTCAATCCAATCTATAGCTGCACTGCATTCTTTATCATGATCAATTACTTTCAAATTTTGTGAAATCCTGTTCATAGTAGCACAAGTCCATGGTGCCATATGATAACTCATGTAGTGCTTGTTTCAATTCAAAGGCAGCAACAGAAAAAAGTACAAGTCCTGCAAGTATATGGAATTCCTTGTAGGTACCGCTACTGTTAACATACACTTGAGCATTTTTAGTGATAATGACGCCCAATAAAGCGCCACCTATTTGGAGAATTAAATGTCTATTCCGTATGAGATCGTTAAAACTTTCCTACCTACCACACGTTAGTTGAATGTTGGGTTCATTCAGACGATGCCACCCACCGAGACGATGACTGGCCGAGTCATCCCCTGGGTTTCTTTATATTTTGATATGTAGGATGGGTGTTGACTTTTGGTCTCAATGGAAATGGTCGAAACGATACCTTTGCATTTTATAATATTTTCATATTTACATCTTTTAAAATTACCGAAAGTAGTGATTTATTGGCTAAACGAGTAAAACGTTCTGCACCTAAAGTTAAACCACCCTGTGGAATTTTTAATTTTTGGTTTGGAATTTTGGATTAGTAGGGGCAATAGGATAAGCTCAAAGATGTTTCAATGAGATATACAACAGTCTATTCCGGCATATTCACCTTCTCCTCATCGCATATTCAAAATCTCGAGGAAGACAAAGAAAATTTAATTGGAAAAGCAAAAGCGGAAAGGGTCGCGGACAGGAGCCGGTGGAGATAGAGCAGGAACGGCAGGAAGTGAAGATACGCGAGGGCGGCGTTTTTCCTCTCTTTCGTGACAGAACGGCAATTGGCAATTTGTCAGCAATTAAAACAAGACATCATTAAATCAACAACGACAGTAGCTCGGGCTCGATGGGCTTTGTTAGGTCACGTATGAGCCCCCGAGTGCCTCGCCCTGTTCATATTCTGCTATCCCCCTTTTTTTCGGCCCCGTCGCGACTCGGCTAGCCGGGAAACTGGCTCTACATCCTGAACAGTTTTTCTTTCATTTTTTTTTTGTATATGTTTCAGTCTGCGTTTTCGCCTCTACTTTTGTTTTCCCTTAATTTGAGCGAAAAGCAAATCTATTATACAGGGTGTTTCAGAAGGAATGGTCAATATTATAATCATGGGACCTCCAAATATTAATATTTTACTCTAAATAACTCTGGGTCAAATGGTATTACCTATAGGATATGGTGCTGAAGTTAAAATATATTTCATATATATCATATATTTCATTAAATATAAGCATTTTATCAATTTTGAGATTAGATAATGATGGCACCACCTACCATTTACTGGATGAAGAAAATTTTCAATTCCTTATGATACATCCTGTAAATTTGAAAAAAATGGTGTACTTGTTTTAATAGCACAGTTTTTTTCATTTGATGAAGATGAAGTTTTTATATAGTAGGCAAAGTACCTCATATATTATTTATTAATGGAACTAAAAAAATGTGATTATTTGCATTTAATTCCAAATAATTCAAGGATAGGTATAAATAATATGTAAACCCTGTTTCCATCTTTTTTCAAATATACGATTTAATTAAAAAGCGAAAATCCGAAAAGGGCAATAAAGGAGATCTCCCGTTTAATATTCCTGTAAGTGAAAGCGACCCCCGTCTACAGAGATACGGTTACCATTAATTGTTGCTAAGTAACGATCGGTTGCGCGGATCAAGTGGCACGTGGACGCCTCATCCTGTATCCCGCTCTGCGAAATCCAAAGTTATTGCATTCTTTAAACTATTAATCGGAGACTGTAATGAGAATTACAAGCGGATAATCCTCAAACAATTCATAAAGTTTCATCGTTACTAACACTTACCACTTTATTGCTGTAATTAAGTTCTAACATAAAAAGGACTACTTCATATAAGAAACAAAAATATAGAAGACCGTTAGACCGAGAATAAAGATTATAAATCAAATGGTATAAGAGACGATACAGTAATTTATACAAAAAGGTATAATTAACTAAATAATTTGGAAATAATAAACGATAAAACTTTTGAAAGAAATTCCATGAACGGTCTAGTAAAGCTTCCAAAAATCGTATGTTTATTCTGTATACTACAAATTTCGATGCTACGAATCCTCTATCGCCATTTGAAGCCGGCTTTATATTTACTCAATCAGAAGTCATTGACGATCCAAATCGTCTTTTGTCGCTTACATTATCCCACCGAAATACCTCCCGTATTTTCGCACGCCGCATTAATTCCGATTCACTTCTGGCCGAAAGAGAACGCTAACGAGCGAAAATTCCTTCCGTCTATCGGAACTCCCGGCGACACCCAAACCTGGATGAGCCCGTACAATGGAAATCCGCGGCCCGCTGGCTGAGCCTCACGGGTGGCGCGTCGCTGTGGTCTTCGCTCCCACACGAAGCACCGAACTGCGAATTTTCGCAGCGATGGCAAAAAAATTGTTTTATAACTAAATGGCAAGGGTGGTAAATGCAATAGGTAATTTATTTGTAATTGCTACGCGATGCGAAGAATCAAGACTAAAATCGATTCGCTTAGGTACCTATACAATAAGAGATTGAAGAAATTTATTTTCTAACGAGATTTTTTAACTGAGTGTATGAAAGATCTGCGTGAACTTAGCATCCCCACCATCAAAAAATTAAAAATTCATACATTATAATTTAGTGCTATTTTAGTGCCCAATTCCTAATTTTAGTGGTCACCTGGTTGATCTTTCTTCTTTTTAATCTTTTTTCATTTTAGTGCTTATAAAATAATATAAATCGTATGTTAAACCCCTAAACTTAAATCATTTATTCTATATCTGCATTTCTAATAATACTTTACTCTTAAGGGTAGGATTATAAAATGGTAAAAACGTATTTTTATGATCTAAGGATTGAGCACTAAAATCCGACTTATGCTATTTTAGTTAGAAAGCACTAAAATCAGAGAAAAGTTATATAGAGACCAAAATCGTGTCCCTCTCTCTATACTGATGTTTAAATCTATTTGTTCTATATGTCTTCACTTTTCTAATGTCCCTAATAAGTTTTTATTAACTATCTTTAACATAAAACCATAACAAAATAGCACTAAATTCCGATATATTATTTTTTTTAATTTTGTTCAAATATGTAAGGTTAACTTATAAACTTTTAGCACTGTCTTTTTCAATCGCAATTTTCTGCTCAATCACTTGAGCACTATAATTAGGAATTGGGCACTAAATTATAATGTATGAATTTATAATTTTTTTGATGGTGGGGATGCTAAGATCACGAAGGTGAAATTAATTTTCTAACGAGATTTTTTAATTAATTGATTATTATTATATGAAATGCGAGAAACTAAACTACATATCAACAAATCAACAACACCAAATTCTCTATAAGCTCTTCTATACGCCCCTACGGGGTATTTTCCAGAATATAATCCGGATAATGCCCGAATAATGCCATTATTCCGGCAAATATCGAGAACGGGAAGTTAAATGGAACTCAGTCAATATTAAAACAACCCCGAATTCTCGCTCGTTATATTCCATCATCTCTTCGTTCTCTCCCCCTGATAATCCCTCAATAATCTCTGCAGTGTTAAATTGCGCAAAACGCTTACCTGTTCGCAAGGAGATTGGTTTTTCGATGATTGAACTACACAGGAGACTTATAGAGGAAGAGACGAATTTGATGGATGAAATTTTTTCCTATAAGCATACCTTCTTTTTGTTATTTATAGATATAGATTCCAAAATTTTTCAAAAAAAAAACAAAATGCGAATTTCTCCCCTTCGCATCAAAATGTAGTAGGTGCAACCGATATTTTCCAAACCATTGCATGTAAATTTTCTAACGTTGGAACTAGTCAAATCAACAATACACGTTTAATAACTTCTTAAAAAACCACCCGAATTATGCCTTTTGTGAAGACCGATGAAGAATACGTGTCCCATTCCCCGCCATCATCGCATCACATAACATCAACGACTCGTTTTGAATCTAGCGAATTCTGTACCAGCCGAGGCTGAAGTGGGCTCCAGCTACCTACGGCTACACGGGCTCGAGTGGCTATTGTACGTTCGCTCTGCTTAGTAGGCTCTGTACTATTGTCCTTGCACGAAATAAAAAAAAGGAACGCACTTATCGCGATAAAAAGTCCTAATGCACTATTTATACGCCTATTGTTCCTCGTGCACGTCGGGACGCGATCGTCGCCCGATGGGAACCGCATCGAATATTCATTTCTTCATTAAGGAACCAAGGAAAATGTTCTCTTTAAATATCATTTCAAAATACATAATAGTCAAAGTCCATTAGCATTGGTGTAGCAATTTGAGTATTTTGAGGAACCATAGCATACCATCTAGCATTTTTCAGTATTGATTGTGAGTAAGTTTTAAACAAAAATGGCTTAGCTAGGTATATTAATAAAGCTGTTGTGGAAATCTTGCCACAATGATTAATCAGATGGGGTTGTGGTTTCGACCCTAGCGCGTAACTTGCAGTTATGAAGGACCAAAGTCAAAGTGAAAAGTGCTCGGAGGCGCAATCCGGACGTACAAAGGCATTACCATAAGTTCACAATGGTCGACCCGGCTGAAAACTCTCGGAGTTGAGACAAGAGTACTCCAAACGCCGTCAGGGAGCCCTCTGCGCTCTCTTCTAAAGCGCACTGACACGGAAACTGATTCGCCATTGTTTGTGGTCTTTTACTTATGCACTCTCTTTATACGTCGATACTTTTATCGTAAGCACAATTGATTATTGTTGCGATGAATTTCCGTTGAAATTCTACTAAATTGTCCATTTTCAATGTAAAAACGCAGGTAGACGAAATTAGCCTCTTGTTTATCCATATTTCACTTGGAAAGTTTATTTCCAATTCCATGGAAAGTTTATTTCTAAAGCAGTTAAATGCATTTGCTGGGTTAATTTTTATTTCCATTCCAACATGTTTTAAATATAAAAAATATAAAGGTATCTAAGATAAAATGAAAACATTATACATACTAGTTTATTAGTTTTATTAGATTAAAAAAGAACATCTACTAATTTTAATTGAAAGTCAATTTTACATCTTTACCTCATAAAATTGTTTACGAAATGAAATATAACACGCATCTTTTAAAAAACCCAACTATTTGAATTGGAAATGTTGCACTCAAGAAGAACTGCAATCAATACGAATAATGCCACAATAACAAAAGTGAAAAAAATATGTAGTTATTTTAAACCTTCATTTTTGAACAAAAAATAATTATAAATGGATAGTGCCCTGAAAATAGATTTATTATTTTGATAAAATCGTCCAATCATACACTTTCTTTAAAATAACTTAAGTTATCTTCTAGAATACCGGTTCCCGGTTTCATATCTATCCTTGTAGGGTCCAGGAGGTCGATTGCGTTGCTGATCCCTATCGTTCCTACTCGCCTGATTACCGTAACCCGGATTGCGGTAACCACCCTGATTACTCGAATAATTACCCTGATTATTCGAATAATTACCTTGGTTACTCGAATAACTGCTTCCGTAATTATTACTGTAGTTGTTGTAATTTCCATGCTGGTTGTAACCAGAACGTTGATAGGACGAACCTCTATCGAACGACCGTTGATTATATTGATTCCGAAAATCTGCAAGAAACAATAAACAAGATGTCTTCAATACAGCAGTTATTTTTTCTTAGAATATCTTGTACAGTGATTTAATCCTTTTGAATTACCACATGAATGGTAGAATCTTAAACAGAACCTTGTATCACCAAAACGAAGACTTTGGGAATAGAAAGTAGTACCCAAATCCCCGTCCAATCGCATATAGAAAATTTCCAAATTTCGTAATTTTAAAATTGCGATGTTCTAAAGTTGCGAAAACAAGATGTCTTGAACTCTGCAGTTACTTTTTCTTAGATTATCTTGAACAGGGATTAACACATCAATGGAAGAATCTTAAACAGCACCTTTTATCACCAAACCGAAGATTTTGGGAACAGAAAGTAGTACCCAAATCCCGTCCAATCGCATATAGAAAATTCCCAAATTTGGCAAATTTTAAAAACCCCAAAGCTATATGTTAATGTGATCCAATTCCGCGGCTCGGGGGGCGACGAAAGGGCGGCGAGGGGGACCGTCGATCGTGAAATTAGGCGTGTGAGTGTCGATGACGGGCGTACAAAAGCCGCAATTACGCGGTCCGTCGCCGCCGGCGGAACGCTGTCACATCATCATTGTTACGTCACACCCACAAACAAACGAACAATGCGCGACAAAATTGTTGGTTCGAGTTCCCGGAGCTCTCCTTCGATGTTCCGATTACAATGCGCGGTATCGCGATCACTATAAACCGGAGGGATACGTGCCGAAGAGAAGGTGGTAGGGGTGGACTCGTACAAAGTGTTGCATCTAATCTCCCACGATTAGAATGATATTTCATTGGTAATTTAATCTGATTATGAAATTCCAGATATGAGAGCAGTGCATAGTATTCAACAACGTTCCATAGTATTAGGAGAAATAAATACCTGCGAAAACCCGAGTGTACAAAGCTATGGTAAGACCAATATTAACATATGACACCGAAGCAATGACAGAAGTAAGAAAAGCCAAACAAAAAATCAAGTGCAGAAATGAAGGTAAAGAAGTCAATATTAAATGTAAATCTCTGGTAGTAAATCTCTGGGCTTGCAGTAGATAGTAAAAATTGTAGAGGTAGCTAGAAGTGGATAACTTCTTCATGTCTGTTCAATATTAAACAAAATTAACTTCAAACTAACAGAAACAAAAACATCTTAATAGGCTTTTGAATTAGTATACTTCTGTAGGATAAATCGAGAACCGACTTCCAATACGCTTTAAACGTATATTTCCAGTGCGTTGTCGGCAATAATTGGCGCGGTCATTTCGATCCGACCGCACTTCACGCTTGCCCAACTCCTTCTAATTCTCTTGGGAAAATTGAATTTCGTCAACGCCGACGGATACCTGAGTTTCCACAAAGGATTTTCAATCAAGGGAGCGCGATTCGCACAATGGGAAAAGGACATAGAGTACTGGACTCGCTGCAAGATCCAATTTACAATAGAAATTCGAATTCGAATGGTTTTTCCTAAAGGCGTCAAAACCAGATGAACAGGACTTCGGCAACTTCGAAATATACTTAAATACCTGACATTTAATCGACTGGTGGTAAAAGAAGTAAAACGTTTTGAGGAAAAAATTACCAATCATTAAGAGGAAGAAAATATTTATTCCAACAAAGTTTCTGAACGATTTGTATCAATTTATTTAGTTTTAACGGAAAAAAATCTGTAGGGATGTAGTTTTTTATTCGAATTACAAGCCCAGGTAAACGAATAAAAATTTCGCCGATATACATTTCAACGATTATTATAAATTATATTTTGTTCTCAATAAAATAATTCCTTAATGATATAAGCGTGCAACCCTCGAAGGTCGTTGGAATAATTGCAATCACACAACGAACTCGGAGCGCCAAAGGTCACGTGCCGACGGCGGTCGCGTGCTCTCAATCATCTATTAAAACAAACAAACGACTGTCGTCGTTCCCCCCATTCTAAACACGTCAAACGTCAAAGGCAAACGCCCCCGAGAATCGAATTTACCATTGACGAACATTATTGACCGTAAGGTCGGCTGCATGTTGCATTAATAACTCGTTATTTATTTCTTAAATCGTAAACGTCGTGCATATGCCTACTGTTTAAAACTCACAGATAAGGATTATGCGATATATTACTGCACATTTCAAGAACTTTTAGAAAGTTCCTGAAGAGTTACGCAAGAATCTAAAAAATTTGGAAAAAGGTATAGTCAATGTTAGTTCAAAAATGTTTTCAACCATACATGTCCATATGCGACTTCCGGTTATACCGGATATAGACGGCAACTTCCTAATGGTGTAGTTTTTGATTTTTGGATGCCATAAAACATAAAATACGGGGTGATCCCGGGTAAGTTTTCTGACTCGTAACTCTTCAGGAACTCCCAAAAGTTCTAATAAACGGTTACCTTAAAGTATCATGTATACTTATGGGTTTGATATTTGTGATATACCGATATGGACAGTATTTTGCGGATAATGGGACGATAATAGAATTAGCTGTTTCATCAGTTGTTAGATCAGTTGTTTCATCTTTTTCATATTTATAAATCAATTGGAAGCTAACCTTGTTCCTCATAGGAGAAATTCGTTCTATTACCCGTAAAAGATTGACCATATCTGTAAAATAAAAATGCTTTAATAAACTTACCATTATAATTTCCTCGGTCTCGATTGTTGGGAGGAGGCACATTCGAATATTGTCCTGGATCATTCCTTTTATAGTGATTTACCATCCGATGGCCGGCCGTATCTAAAGTCGCCCTGTAAAAAATATTTTGTATGAATACAAATGAAACATTGTTCTTCTAAATGTTACAAGTAGTAAAAAAATATTTCCAAACCTTTGTGTAGATGGTACCATGCCGATTTGAGCGCGCCAATTTCTATTATCTGCAGCGCTAAGATCAGCGGGTTTCAAAACTCTAGGAGGATCATTGGCTCCTTTTAAACGTTTTGCAAGGAATACGTATCCTTTGGGATATTGTGGATCTCTATATCTAACACAACAAACGGTATTATCGGTTATTGGCTGTAAATCAGTTACAGGCGATTCCAAAACTCTAAAAGAAATCAAAAACATCAAATACAAGTTGTCCAAAAATTGGACCTATTTTAAACCATTATTAAAAAATTAAAGCGTATTTACCCTTCTTCTTCGACATTCACATCTGAAATCATAATAGTCCCGGTCATTCCATCTATGGAGATACTACATTGAGTCTCTTCATCCACGTTTTGTTTATATAAATTAATCAATGTATCATATCCCGTATTTTTCGGCATAATATACAACCTATCATCGCCTCTAACGTTTCTTTTCAACTCATCATCAGACAGTTTTTTGTAATAAGGTTCTAAAGCTTTGAATAATCTCGTTTCATCGACAAAAGGCAGCAGCGCGACACCCTGCCATGCAAACTTTTTACCATTAAGGTCTATCTTAAAGTCTTCAGGATAAAAATCGATTATAGTTGAATCCTATAAATTAATTTTTGTTACAATCGAATCTTCATTGGTTTATGAACGTTAAAAAAGTACTTACAGGATCTGACATTAATTCAGCCCAAGCTGAAGGGACATGTTTGCAACTAGCAGCTGGAAAGACGCCCATCAGCTGTTCTAATGGTTTAAACTACAAAAAACAGAAACAATACTATCAAAATTAATAGCATAATAAACAGAGTATTACTTGCCGGTTCTGTATCTCGCTCGAACTCGGTGCTAAGGCCCGCAATATTGCAAAAATCTGATGCAAAAGGTGCGTAGTGGTATGGGTAGAACCATTTCCAAGAGGCACAACCTTGATAATAATATTTAAGGACCCAGCATAGTCCGCGAACGTAATGCAGAGCTACCGCATATCTAAATTCCAGCTCTTCTGCTTTAACATCAAACTTAGATTCGTAGTAACGGTCCTTGAATCCATCTTCCCACAATCGAACTTCATCGTGTTGCTGATCATCTTCGGAATCGCTATTTTCCTCCTTGGGCCGTTTAACCCCTCGGGGGGAGTCGTCCGATTTGCCAGCAGGTACAAACATCGATTCTAGTGCAGTTCTAGAATCTGTGGTTTGCAATTGTAAGTCAGGATTGGATCGCGAATGCATGCCAGCCTTGCGGATGTTGAAAGCCTCGTTCCTGGCGTTTACAATCGGTTTCTGTTGACCTATGGCCTTGGAAAAATATTTTCAAAGATTATTTTGAGCTTGAGAAAATGGAATGCAAATAAACTTACAGTCGGAGCGAATTGGGTATCCTTTACTAAATTCCAATTGGGACGGTATTCATTGAAAGCCTGTGTTCTCCGCTTTTTTGCTTTTTCGCGCGCTTTAAAGTTTAGTTCATTCTGCTGTCTTTTCTTAAATATTTCATCTTCGGCTTTGCCGAGTTCTAACATGATCATTTGAACTCGTTCCAGATTAACTTCGCCACTGTCGGTCAACCAGCCCTAAGTAAATCATATAAAATATATTTGAAGCAAAAATTGGTTTTACACTTACGCCTGTTTTATAAACGCATGTTTTATATAGCCCTATCAATCTATCAATGGCGCCTTCTCTTATTTCAAGACTCGGCAAATGAGGTAAAAAGTCGTTCCCCACAAAGAAACACATGAAAACCCAATCGTCTAATGCTCTATCAAATTCGTATTTAAACGGCAAATTGGTCATCATTAGTTCTCTCTCGAGATATTCCTTCAAAACGCATAATCTAACGAAAATAAACTCAGGTTCTGAACCAAAGGTTACTTCTGCAGGTTTTTCTTCTTCTGACCTACATCCACCAACGCATTCTTTCATTTCATGGCCTGTGTAAGTAAATAATACAAATTATTACGCAACTTCAAATGATTTAGTTACTTCATTTAAAATAAGAATTTACCATTTTGTCCACATATTTCGCATGGCCTCGGTTGGTTAGGCTTAAATTCTTCTCTGATTATGGTGAAATTTGGCTCGTGTGTTGCTAAACCTAACATGATAAGATCAGCGTCAGCACCACATAATACATGTTGAGTGTTAGGATCGTGATCGGGTTGACCTCTTTGCTTTCTTATGAAGTCCATAATTTTGTGTTCACCTTCTCCAGGAACATTAGCATCAGATAAAATAACCTACAATATTTTTAAAGACGTTTATCTATGATTCATAAAATGTTTAATGTTTATACTTTAATATTTTTCCAACCAGGGTCATTATTGAGCCTCTCGTGAATGTAATAATGCAAACAATCAGACAAACGTGCCATAAATGGCGTCCCAGGGGTAATGCAGTTTGAATCAAAATGTTCTTCTTTTGGTTTTTCAGGTGGTAAAACAATACCTTTAAGAAGCAGTTCTGCTCTAATTCTTTTGATTTCTTGAATTTTCTCAGTAGTTTCTTTTGCAGCTCTAAAAGTATTTAAAAAAAATTAATTATAGAACTACAAAAGGGGCACATTTACTTTCAAAGTTACTTACGAATGTAGGTTACAAACAATGTTATTTTCAAATATAGATTTTGGTAGCCCTTTAACCAAGCTCTATTCAATATTAGCATTTGCTTCTACTATATGTATACTTGCTTATACTTTATTACTGATGCTATCATAGTTATTTACCTGAAGCGTCTCGATCTTTGCTGATTCATTTTAGCTCGAGGTGCCACCCCATCAATGGCCATGTACAAAATTTTTCTTGGCCTTACGATTCTGAACAATCTGTCAATGCATTCAAATATAGCAATCATCATTTCGTCTTCATTTTTTGGAGCTGGCTTGTTTTCTGGATGGGTACACGGGTGAATGATACCGTTCATATCCAAGTATAAATTATCGAATTCAATGCCATTTGGATTGGGTTCTGATGAGTTTACGGGAATGCTTACTCCATTAACGTCTATTGGCTAAAATAGTAAGAAAAATATGAAAATATTATCACATTAAAAAAGTAACCTTACTTTTTGTTCAACGCAATTTACTATGACGGACGGATATTTTCTAGTCAGCCAGCGAAAGAATGCTGGTACACCCATGGTTAGAAGAATAAAACTGCTTTATATCTAACAATTCTGCATTATTGTATAAGATATTAATGTTCCAATTAACAGCCCCTCAAAATTTACAGCTATTTTCAGGGCAATGATTTTTTTTATTGGTTATGATTTTGGTGTGAAGTTGACAACGAATTATTTTCTTCTTTTTTTCTATGTACGTGACAAAATGGAACCACAGGAGAGTATTTATATCCTTACTAAAATGTAATTCATCAATCTGGTTGTAGTTATTTTATTTTGCCCTTCAATTAGAACAAAATTTAACAAGCTTTATTATTGAAGTTAATTTTCCAGGAATTTAAAAACAGCTTAGAGGAATTGATTTCATAAAAGTGAAGGGCCTGGTTATGTAAGAGAAGAAGAGTAGACATATGCGGATAAGAAGAAGAAATTAGATTCGTTTATTAGTCGGGCACGCATGTCAATTGGGTTTTTCTGTTTTCGGTACTTCAGTTATTAAGTTTTGTATTCGGTTAATTTGTAACCTGCATTTCGCTAACGCAAAGTGGTTCATTGGGGTCAAATTTGAGTTTTCATTTGTCTGCTCCCTGGCCTTTTAGAGTGGGTCTTATTATTTAACGAGATCTACTTTCCATATTTCGTTTACTTTCATTTACATCTGTCTCCAATCGGCAGAACCAAGAGAACTGGAGCAAACTTTCATCGGCAGTTCCTGCTTTATTACTGGTATGCAAATGTTACATTTTTTTTGTGAACAAGGCACACAATTTAATTTTATTCTAACAAATTAATTGCTCTTTCAGATCCATTCAAAATGAAAGACGTTATTGATGTTATGGAGCTACAGCGTGAGAAGACACGTAAAAATGTTCCAGTTGACTATAAATCATTGGATTTCAATAATGGTTTTACACCTGCTAGATTCATTTTCGAATGCGGTATTAAGTTAAATGGCCAGCCTTTGACTTTGGCCACAGCAGCTGTTATTATGCATAGATTTTTTAGAGAAGTCGACCATACGAATTATGATTGTTTTGTAAGTATATACTTTAGTTCATAATCATATTACTAGTCCCATTAAATTCAGTAAAATACCTTCATTCTTATGTTTCTGTTTTGGTATTTTCTTTTACAAGATGATCATATTTTACTAATTAATATTTTTCTGAATTGTTGATTTGTCAGCAATACCCTATATAAACATACATTTAAAATACAGTATGCTACATAAACATTCCCATAATGGTTTAAAAAAATATAGTACATCTTTCACAGACTAATTCTAAATTTTATCATTCTAAAGAAAATATATTATACTATAGCTTTTTAATGATAAATTAAATATTTTAATGGCTTACTAATTGATTTGTCTATCAAAAAACTTTTGAATTACTTCTATCTTGGAATAAATAGGATTGTAGTTCTGATGATAATTCTGATTTGTAATTCTGTTCTCTAGTCTGAATATAATAGGTAGATTTCTAGATGATGAAATTGTCCTTTGAAATATTCAGAAGAACCTACTCACAGGTTGTTATGAAAAACATAAAAATCTAGAGTAAAATTAATAACTTTGTTATCACTTGCAGTTTAACATATTTTATTGAACCTAAGATAAAAGTTAATTCAAAAAACATTTTTCCGGTCAATCACATGCCAACTTTTATAACGATTTCTTATCAAGCTCAAAATACACTTTTCAATTTCCGTATTGTAAAGCAAAATGATGGCGGGTCATTGCTTTGAGTGAGCAAGTAAATGAATGTATAATTAAAAATTATACTTACATTGTATTAATCTATAAATATAAATATTATAGATTTGTATATATTTACAATCACAATTCTTAAAAGTAATAAAGGATATTAAGTAGTAGATAAAATGCTGATATAACCTATTTTAGGATATTCTTTTCATATTTTGATATTTTCAGAAATTTACCTTTTTTCATAATATTTAGAATTTTATATTCGCTAATTTTACTTGGAAAACTCTTATCATGTTGAACTTCTTGCACTTCACTCCAGTCAAAACATTTACTACTTTTAGAAAACTAATTAAACTAAGCACTTAATAAGATAGGTCTATTGCGCTCTACTTAAAACTTTTATTAGCACAATTTGTAATTCGATTTTACTGATTTCTGTTTAGTTGATAGCGGCATCTTCCTTGTACCTGGCAGGTAAAGTCAAAGACGACTCTCTCAAAATTAGAGACATAATAAACGTCGCCCACAACACTCTACATCGTGGTAGCAATCCCTTGGAAATAGGAGACGAATATTGGAACATGCGAGACGCCATAGTCCAGGCTGAGTTACTCATAATGAGAATCTTAAAATTCGAAGTCGGTACCATTCATCCCCATAAATTCTTATTGCATTACCTTCGATCAATGGAAGGGTAAGTTAATACGAATCCGAAGTGTTTTTACAATCTATAGTTTGAAACAACCACAATGCAAAATGTCAAAAACAACTCTTTTATATGCAAGGATATAACTTTCTGAATAACTTCATTGAAAAGTACTGGTAATTATTATATTTTTTTAAATTTCAGATGGTTGGGAAAATCTCAATGGGAGACGATTCCGGTGGCTAGAGCTTCAGCTTCGTTCTTGCAAGACTTTCACCACGATCCAAGCATTTTAGATTATAACCCTCGCCATATAGCTATAGGTTGCATTTCATTAGCACTGCAATGTTATGGTGTTCAGTTACCTCTTATCGAAGATACCGACGACGAGGCTTGGTACAATGTATTTGCTAAGGATTTGCCTAAAGACAAGCATTGGGAAATCATGGAGAAAATTATGGAAGTGTATAATAGGGAAATTGAATAATAATAGAAAGTAACAAACTGTGTGTCTTATGTGATAATTGTGAATAAGATTGATTTCTTCGAATCGGTATTTTTACATATGTAATAGTTACATAATAATTAGTATAGTATAAGATCGACATAACGTAAGCCTTTTCCTCTGCGCTTACGTTTACTATTTTAATTGTGCTACATTGTTTTTTGCAATTAAATAATTACAATTGGGTATTGTCTTTGATTCATCTAAACAGCCACATTCGAGCAATTAACCAAAAGGTACTCCTATCAAAAAATTTATTTAATAATAATAATAATAATGATTATCCATGAAATGTTTATTTTTGATGGAAATATGACTTTAGAGTTATTTATATTTTAAACTACTTTCGACTGTTGTATATCCACTATTGGGAACTTCATTTTACTTGCCATTTTTCAACGCTAACATACAATTAGTTGATCAATTCACTTAAGTTACTTACCTAAAACAAAATAACATGTCTCAGATTATTCACAGACAATAATAAGATTAGCCCTAACGAAGGCTTCTTAATTCTTACCATTTCTACGATCACGTTCACTTCAATATGCTGTTAATACCTCTTCAGCAATGATTCGACCCAGGAGCGTTTCCTGCGACTTGGTTTGGGCTCCAACGTCATCAATTCCGGCACCATTCCTATCAGATCCGCTCTCTTCATCAACGTCACCATTATATTGGCCACCTTTTTGATGTCTTCGGGCGCGTTAACGGGCATAATTAACGGCCCCACGCATTTCCCCAACGCCGTCACGGTCATTCGATTCTTCTTGTGGTGCGTGGAAATCTGCTCGAAGAATTGCATCAAGTACGCCAGAAGGTTGACGTGATTGGGCGGCAGCAGCAGGCACGCCAGCGGCAGCACGTCTTCCCTGTCGGCGTGGTCGTAGCACGTGAGCAGGAACTGGTGCTGGCAATCGGGGATGACCGGCACGGGTAGTTCTTTAAGGAACTGGAGGATTATCTGGGCTACATCTATGGCGTTGGTGTCGATTGGCAGGGCTTCCCCTTTGTTTAATAACGCTTTTATGTCTAAAAAGCAGGGTTGTTTAAGCTACATTTAGTTTAGAGCAATTGTTAATTACGAAGTTTTTAATAGGCTTAATATATTCGTTGGTGAATGGTTTAGAAGCATGGTGAAGGTAAAAGCATTGGTGAAACGATGAAGACAATGATTAAACACTATCTAAATCTAATACAATATGTTATAGATATGTTTTATATTATTAAAGAATCCTTTTTCCCAATATTTCCTCGAGCTGTACTAAAGGTACTACCTTCTTGTCTAGTTTTATTTCCCGATTTTTTGAAAAGTTTCTTGACTTCGGTGTTTCTTAAAATGAAATTACACAACTGATGGAGTTTAGCCGGAACTTTCATGGTTTGTCCAGTTCTAAGCGTAGTCAATTTACTAGGCATTTTCTCCAGTGTCAAGTTGTCCTTGTTGTTAAGTCTTTGATCTGCTCCTAAAGAATGCTTTGGTTTTTCGTAGCTAGTTGTGGCGTCCACGTGCGTCTCGTTTTCTCTATAAGTAGCTGGTTCTATGCCCAAATTGGTCAAATAGGTGGTTACGTTCTGTGTGATGATGGACTTGTTTTGAAAATTGTCGAAAAAATAGGTGCATTTACAAATCTTGGAAAACCTGATGGTCATGCTTGTGAGGATGGAAGCGAATCTAAACACTGAAATTTTCAACTTGAAGACATGACAGATTTACAATTTATGAGAAAAAAAGTCAAAAATGTAAATCGATGTCAATTTCTGTACCTATATGAAACTTAAAATTTTACTATTAGGTTGAAATATAATGCTTAATAATTTACTTTCTTGCTTCATTTCATTTCCTGGTTTAATGAAAATTTCTTCAGCTTCGGCGTTTTTCAAAACGAAGTTGCACAAGACTTGCAATCGTGTAGGTATTTTCAACATTTGACCTGTTCTGAGAGTGGCAACCTTCTTGGGCATCAAATCCAAAATTACGTCTCCTTTATTCCCAATCAATTCTTCATTTTTCTGCTTTCGAAATTTGCAAATTCGCTTTTTCTTTTTCGGTAATTCATAGGTGGTTGCAGCGTCTATTTGAGTCGCCTTTTGGCAGTAAACCACCGGTATTATACCTAAATCTGTCAGGTATTTCACCACGTTGCTCTTTATTAGCGACTTTATGTGGTAGTTATCGAAGTAAAATGAACATCTGCAATTTTTGGACATTCGAAGGTCTTTAGAGTATGTAGTGAAATTAATGAAATGAAGACAAAAAATTTACTAAGAATTTTTTTGTTGAACGATGAAATTTGGTGACGGAAATAATCTTCTGATTACGTCAGTTTTAGAGACAAAGTACGCTTACAGTCAGTTAATTCGCTATGAAATAAACTTGTGATGTGCAAAACAACCTTTATATTCGTATTTAATCTTAAATAAACGTTTAAAAAATGCTTCAGCCCTCGTATACGGTAGGAAACTTGCGTATCGATTTTAGTCAGATGACTGGAATAGTATATGGATTGCGAGAGCGGTCCAGATCCAGAGTCTCTGGATATTGTCGACCCTGTCGAAGCGAGGTGGGCGTAACTCCTTCGCTCAAATAATTTTATTCAATGAGTGCCAAATAAATCATGAAATTGTTGAGAAGTGAATTTGTTTTTTGTTTTATTGTTATATCGCTCAAGAAATCGACCGGTAAGTAAAAATTTTACATTCTCATTTATAATTAGAAGAATAAAGTCAGTTGTTTTCAAATCCATCTTCAAAACTACCTTGTTTACTATATTAAACCTATATCTTTAATAATTTAGAAACATTCACTAATTCAAACCTTCTGAACCATTGCACTGTTTTCCTATGCATTCTTAATGATTTGAAATGTTTTCCAGCAATCAAGCACATCGAAGCCAACCCCGACGCCAAGAGACTCTACGATGATTTGCTCAGTAACTACAACAGGCTCATCAGACCTGTGGTCAACCACACGGAGACGCTCACCGTTTGGCTAGGCCTCAAGTTGTCCCAACTCATAGAGATGAATTTAAAGAGTCAAATTATGACGACGAATCTCTGGGTGGTGCAAGTAAATGAAACATTATATTAGTTGCTATTGGTTATTAGTTACCATTGGGAAAACAATGGTGTTTTCTAGAGTGTTATGAGCTCTGAGAGCTTCTCTCATGTTTAAGAACACAATGCATAATCTGGAAAATTAAATGGCTATTTTTTGTAGAGATGGTTTGACTATAAACTAAGGTGGGATCCAGAAGAATACGGCGGAGTGGAAATGCTTTACGTACCATCCGAACATATTTGGTTACCAGACATTGTTCTTTTTAACAAGTAGGTACATCTAATTTCTTTCTAATGTGTGTTATGGACAATCGAAGTAGCTCTTTTTCTACTGCTTTAGAATAGTTTTGTTTGCTATTGGTAATTCTGTTTTAAAATATCTTTTGTCTGTTTAACATTTGCATCTAAATACTTTTTTATCTATGTTCTATTTGTAAAGTGCGGATGGCAACTACGAGGTGACTCTAATGACGAAAGCGACATTGTCGTATACAGGAGAGGTTATTTGGAAACCGCCTTCGATTTACAAATCATCATGCGAAATAAACGTGCAATATTTTCCTTTCGATGAGCAGAGCTGTTTGATGAAATTTGGATCGTGGACATACAACGGTCTACAGGTAATTAAAGTATAATTACTCACGATTTGACATATGAATTCAATATTACATTCATAGAATTCCATATAGAGAACTATGAAACAATAAATACTCAAGCTTTTTGTATTTAAAGGTAGATTTAAAGCACATGGATCAGCAGTCTGGTAGTAATATAGTTAAAGTCGGCATTGACCTGACGGAGTTTTATTTATCTGTTGAATGGGATATTTTGGCTGTACCTGCAACTAGAAATGAAGAATATTATCCATGTTGCAGTGAACCCTATTCTGGTAAGATTTTGTTAACCTCCTACCTAATTTGTAACCTATATAGATCCAAATCCAAACTGATTTATGTGGTTAGATTTATGTACGTTGAAAATAATAATAAAGTAAGATATGTTAATTTATATTGCAGATATAACATTCAAGATCACCATGCGCCGCAAAACACTGTTTTATACGGTCAATTTGATCATACCTTGCGTCGGTATCACCTTCTTAACTGTATTAGTTTTTTATCTACCGTCAGATTCCGGTGAAAAAGTCACCCTCTGCGTATCCATTCTAATTTCTCTCACTGTGTTTTTCCTGCTGCTCGCAGAAATCATTCCTCCCACGTCACTAGCTGTACCTTTGCTGGGGAAATACCTGCTTTTCACTATGATATTGGTGACGTCGTCTATATGGGTGACGGTGTGCGTACTGAACGTACATTTCAGGTAAGCCAACTTGAAGGATTTTCAAAACAATTTCCTATAATGGTCGTAAATTTTCCAGATCGCCATCTACACACAAAATGTCGTCCGTTTTTAGGAAGATATTTTTGCAATTTATGCCCAAAATGTTGCTCATGCGTCGAACTACTTACTCGCTGCCCGAATACGACGATACAGCCCCACCAAGAGGGTATATGAACGACATCGATATGCAGTAAGGGATCAAAATGACTTTAATAAAATTATTATTGCTATATAAAATATGTTTAAGATTAAGTATGGCAGAACCTTTTACGACGGATTTCAAGATAACCACTAGGGAGCCGAGCTTTGTGCTTCAAAACATTGAGCAGGACAATGAAAAAATGAAAGCTCATTCGTCCAGTAAGTATACTTTTTATATTTTTTTACGTTTCTTTTGGTATTAATCAGTAGTATTTTCAGTGACAGGTTCTTCGAACATGACGCCCAAAATATTATCATCTAATGTGTTAGCAGCTCTACAAGGTGTTCGATTTATAGCACAACATATCAGAGACGCTGACAAGGATAATGAGGTAAAAGATATAAGAAAAAGAAAATTGTTACATCTTTTTCTGTTTAGAAAAATGTTGATAAACCACACTTTTTAAAGTCTTTATACATAGGCAGAACAAATATGAATGAATACTTATGAATAAAGATTATTTAAAAATTGAAAAAAATTCCTTCGAGCCGGATTTGAACCAGCGACCTATGGATAGCTACCATTTATAAATTCCACTACAGTCCACCGCTCTACCAACTGAGCTATCGAAGGTTGTAACAAAATAATTTAAAACACGATTATGTAGTTGGATTAATTTAAAATACATTCAATTACAAAATGAATTATAAATAGATAAAAAAGAATTTAATCAGTAAACCATTTACTTATCATTAAGAGGCACTTTATAAAAATAAATTTATTTAACTGATTTAGAATAATAAATACATCCTGTATCTACTACCTCAAAAAATCGTAAAATCATTCATGTCATTGTTAAAAGTATAATAATTTTTGTATAAGAAAAATGACTTCATTGGGTTGCAATTGTAAAGAAAAAACCCTGGGTATTACAGTATATTGACCTCAATTTTATTTCCTTTGTCTAAATGCGAGTTGGTGCAATAAGAATTTTTTGTTCGCAGGTGGTTGAAGATTGGAAATTTGTTTCAATGGTTTTGGATCGATTTTTCCTCTGGGTGTTCACATTTGCGTGCATAGGCGGTACTTGCGGGATAATTTTCCAAGCACCTTCGTTATACGACACTAGAGTTCCAGTCGATCAACAACTTAGCGAAATTACGTTGTCGAAGATGTTTCAAATGCCGCCTTCACACATACCGATAACCTAAACGAAGGGAAAAAATCAGTATCCTGAAATAAATTCGGGATTTATTGTTCATTTTTTTTATTACTTTTCTATGAAGTATCTAATACAATTTTGTCAATCGTTAAATCTCAAACTACTTTAAAAATATAATCAAATTTGGGATCGATAAAAGAACCAAAATGTTCGATCTCTAAAAACCATAATGATCTTCCTTCGATTTCGCTCATTATATACTGTACTATAAAAATCTTGAAGAGGGAGAAAATGAATAAGTCGCCTAAGCTCAGGTTAATCATTGTACCATATTATTCCGGTTAATATTTAAGTTGTGTTTAAGACTACAATGACAAGAATAAGTTACAAGAATCTAAAATTGCTTTTAAAACTTAGTTTAAAACTAATGTTTTAGATTGTACCTACCTAACCAAAATAAAGTAATAAAGGTTCGCAGCTACTGGAGTAATTGGGTAATTAGACAATAATTAGAATGTATTAATAATTCATTCACTTTTAATACTTACGCTGTACATTTGTGGTAATGATACACTTGAGTTAGCGGATATATTAAGATGTAATTAACAATTCCTTATGTAATATCTACATATTTATTTGAAAAGAAATGATGATATGAAAAGCTTACTTCCTGCAGTTGTGTCTTTAGAGAAACTGTTCCAAATAGTTTCTTATACCTTTAACAACGGCAGGAATTTTCAATTAGCAACAATCGTGATTCTCTATGTTGACCAACGCACTATTAAAGTATTAAAATGTGACGAAATCACGCATTTGCAGTTGAATAGCTCCAGTGGAATTATAATCGCCGGAACAAAGCAAATATATGTAAAATTACTTAGTATAATGGTAATCAATATGAGTTCATCTCGAGCTTCATCACGATATCCTATGTTAACCTTTAGAGTTAATATGGTTGGGTTGGAAATTGATATTGTAGTAATTGTTTCTGAAAAATGACTTTTTTCCCGAAAGCTGATTGGACAGCTTTGTAATTTATATTTTTATAGGTCTATATAGGTACTGTTTATTAATACTTTATTATTTCTGATCTCCCATTTTGTACAGAAGGATTAAGTGAAGAACGTTTGTTATAAACTATAAAATTGTTTTTTTGTAACACATTTCTTGGTCACAGCACAGCGAACTATTTTAATCTACCTAATTACTCCCCAAAAATGAACATGTTTATGTTATAGAGTTCATTCTGGGTATACTTACATATAATTAAGTAATATTAATTAAAATGGATAATTGTTTGTTTATTCTATCGTTGTTATTATAATTATGTTAAAAAATTTAAAGTTCGTTTATGAATATTTTTCCTTACGTAAAGGTATGTATGTATATGTTTGCAAAAATTCAACATGTTTGTGTTTATATTTGCAAAAGTTTGTTGACTTACAAGATTTACAAAAATATTTATTTTGATAAGAAATTCTGTTGCGAGTTGATAATCTTTGTTTTTAAATGATAATATTAAAAGTTTTTAATTGAAATTGTCTTTTATTGCATTAAAGAACAACGAAGTTATTGCGTAATACTAAAAAGATGTAGGTATAAATGTAAACATAAAAAATGGTACTACCAATAATAGGCGGTTTATATTTCACCATATGTTTCGTAAATGACATGTTTACCACAATACACACCGATCGCTCATTAATTAATGTTTTATCTGTCCGTTTGATTCGTATCAAATGATTTGTAACCTTGTCTGGAAAACTAATAAGCACCGCCTTTTTCGAATGTATTCAACTTTTTGGTTATCTAGTAGCTAGTAGTTAGTACCGATATAAAATAAATGCGTACGCTTGTAATAGGAGACTATTTAAATTTGCTTGTTTAGTCATATTTAGTTTCTAGTAAGTTTCGCACTAAAACTGAGAAACAATGTTTATTAAACTATTGTTTCTCGCAATTATTTCCTTTTGTTTGGCAGAGGTAAGTTTATTTCATTTTTTTGTTTATGAAGCATATACGTAATTACCTAAATCAAATATGGTGTTTATGGTTGTTTAGGTAATCATTAGGTTACATTTGATTATAATTGATATGTAAACTAGGTAACATTACTATGTAAATTTTAAACTATTGGTAACATTCTTGAATATTTAATAAGAGATATTGGTAAAATAAACATCAGTTGTAAATTTAAATGCGAAGCTGATGTGTTTTTAATTTTTACAGGGATTGAACGTTAAAGTGTCTATTTATTACGAATCCTTATGTCCTGACAGTATCAACTTTATTAAAAACCAATTTTGGCCCACCTATAAAAATATTGGAGCCCCCGGCATTTCAGTGGATTTAATTCCTTATGGAAAAGCATCTGTGAGTACTTACCTATTCATTGTATTTCATACAATTCACGTTATAAGAATTTTAAGTATTTAAGTTTTGTTCGAGTTAAAAAAAAAAATAAGTATAGCAATTTTTACGCAGGTAGTATAATTTCAACAGCATTTTAAATGCGATTATCTACTATTTAACATTCGTGACGTTTTAAGTACGTTTTAATAGCTTAACGCTAATTTTATGTAAACTATACTGTACTATAATAAATCGGTATGTATCGAAATACTAATATAATTAATATGTTAAATGCAGGAAACAAATAGGACTGGAAAATGGGTTTTTACATGCCAACACGGAGCAGACGAATGTTATGGTAACGCTTACCATGCTTGTGCCATAGCTTTGTTCTCCAAAGAGGAAAGTGCTGAGTTCGTTTACTGTTCAATGAGCTCCGCTTATCCCAGTTCTGATATAACGCTGCGTGAGGTAATTTGCATTTTATATGTAATTTAAAATACTGCAAAGTGTACGAACTCTCTAATATTGTCGCACTGCATCCACTTTTGTGTTACAAACAACAACAAAATTGAATTAATTTGTTTAAATTTTCAGTGTGCTTCGAATTTAGGTTTGAGATGGGCTAGTTTGAAAACCTGTTATGAGTCCGGGCAATATGTTAAGTTACTCTTAGACAATGGAGAACGTACCAGATCTGTCAAACCTGCAATCACATTCATTCCCACTATCGTCTTAAATGATAAGTATTCCGAACAAAATCAAAATGCAGCATTAACTCGTTTTCAAGATTTAATTTGCTCTGTGCTAAATCAACAGCCGGAAGTTTGTAAGGAGTCTTTGGAAGTTGTTTATATTTCATAATACTCATTACCAGTGTTTAAATTTATAGAAAAAATATTAATATATGTTGAAAAATAAAATCCAGCTCGCATTCTATTTTATACATATTTACTTTCCATTCTTTAGTGCATACCAGTTAATATTCGTAACATAGCGTTTAATATTAGCAAGAGGAAATGCATGAAAATACCAGGTATTATGCACGAATTTGGTACCTTAACAAAAATTGTAAACATCTTGTAAAATATGCAGTTATCAACTCATGCAAAAATTTGTTACAAACGTACCTCTGTTAATGCTGGTACTACTTTTTACTAATTTCTCGATTACAATACTTATTCTTATGTAATGATTTTCGTATCAATGAGCCACCAGCACAAAAACAAAACTTTCAAAAAATTAATTTGACTATTTTGAAAATATTTCAAGTATGATTATAAGCAAATATTGAGGCGTTGCATTGACATGAAGGACAGGTTAAAAAAAATACCTACTCATTCATGCCTTCACCTGGCACTAACACCGGTTCTACCAGTACAACTTCACCTATTTTTATAGAAATTTAATCTTAAACGTTGAATTTAGGTACTTCTCCATACAAATAATACATGTCTACACAAAGATGAGAATTTTGTCACTGGTTAAAAATGAAATATGTGACCTCCTAAGATGAATTTCTGTTTTTAGCAATTTCATAAATGTCTTACAAAAATCCCGTAAAATTGAAGAATTTAAAACATTGCTTCTATATGAGAAAATGCCTAAATGGTATTGGAAATGCCAAAAATACCATAATTTCATGAACTATGGTAAATTGTGTTAAAATATTATCTATAGATTTAAAAAAATAATGTGATTTATAAAATCTATATTTTCCAAGAGATATTGCATAAAAAGTGTTCAATGAAGGGAGTAAAAATTTGGTATAAGTAGGAACCTTTATATTTACATACTATGTAACTTTTTCTTTACAGTTTTCATTTGAAAACATATAAAAAATGGTAAAAAAAAAGATATTTTCATGGGCGGTCTAATGATAACAGGAATTCAAATCGACGAATCATTTTTGAACGCTACTGGTTTAGTATTCATATAAAAGCGAAACGTTGAAATCTTCACATTCTCATCACAGCAGTAAAGCGATTAATATCAAGCGATAATATTATTCAGAAATTGGTGTTTTCGCCCAATAATCAAAAATCATGACTAAAAATACTTTAACCGGTTTAAAATTATGTTCCTTCGAATTTTTATTCAAAATGACCGTTATTTTTTCGGTATTTCAATATGGGGTAAGTTCAATTGAAAACAAATAATTTTCGAATAATTATAATTTATTAATAATTATGTTCATTTATTACCTGCAATATCTTTTAAATAACCCTATTTATGCTATAAACCTAATTTAAATATTTTATTAAAATAGCAATTTAAATTAACTATTAAATACACACAAAGTTCCGTACTCAGTGATTTTTTTTTAAAGTTAGAGACGTGGGTCTTAGTCGACATTTGTATATTATTGTTATGGACATTGTTTACGTTTATTAACACCTTAGAAACTCTTTAAGTGATTGATTAACGTTAAAAAGGAGCACTGAATACGGGCCTTTATTTTTAACCTAATTATTTATATCATTTTAATTTTATTCAAACCAATTTTGTTGTGTTTCTGATAAGATACTACATTTTTAATATCAAATGAAATTAATAATTTTCGTTATTTACATTTGTTTTTCTCCTAATTAGATCCTGTTGCGTCATTAATAAATTGTATGCACATTAGTAATATAAAATGCATAAAATTATAGTACAATACCACTGTTTTCTTTTAATTCTGTGATAATCATTTTGTGCCTGTTTTAAAACTTTCTTTCATGTTTTCAAATTGTATTTAGTATAGTGCACGCATATACTATTTTCATTTAGCATTCAGTTGAAAGTGTAAATATAAGAAAGGCTTAATGATTTGGAAAAATAAGGATCAGCCGTGTCTATACCAATACAATTTTCTCTGTAAACTTTTTTTATAATTAACTATTTATTTTTCTAGTCTTGTATAAAAGTTAGCATTTTCTACGAAGCGTTATGCTATGACAGTGTTAAGTTTATAGGACAACAACTATATCCCAACTGGAACTCGCTTAAATCACACATTTCAGTGGAATTTGTTCCATATGGGAAAGCTATTGTAAGTATTATTCTGTATGTACCAAAATGTGAAAAAATATTTTCATACCAATATCCATTCCTAATTCTTGGAAAATATGCAAAATCGCTGGTTGAATAATCTTTATGTACGACTCTTGTATTATACATCATCGAAGTCTTTCGCTCTTTATTCCACTCGTTCTATCATCAATCAAGTCTAATAAGAGTGGTAAAGAGGTGTATAGTCACAGTTAGTTAGGTCATAGTTAAAGTATTGGATGATAGGTATATTGAAACGAATTTGTTAAATTTTCAGTTAATTAAGCATACACTAAAAACTTGTTTATTTTTAGCATACTTCTTATGGTGACAATGACTATAAATTCATGTGTCACCATGGTATGACGGAATGTTTAGGGAACAAATATCAGTCCTGCCTTTTGAAACAGAACATGCAAGATGATAAAAATGTGGAGTTAATATACTGCATCATGAGTTCGAATAAACCAGGATCATTCGACACTGCTCGTAACGTTAGTATAACCATTGAAAGTTGTTATTGGGATAGTTACAATACCTATTTTAATAATTTTACAAGTTTTCCTTTAATATTTCTTGCTTGTAAAAATGATAACCGCTCTATTATAGGTATTATACAATACAAATGATATAAAGTTTGATTTATTTTTTAGTGCGCTTCTGAATTAGGATACGACTTGAAGAAGTTCACGAAATGCTCAAATTCTAAAGAAGGTGACGAGTACTTGGCCGAGAATGGCAATAAAACATGGGCGATTGTACCGAACATTTCTTTCGTCCCTACGATAGTTTTTGATGATATATTCGAACAATCGTTGCAATCCCAAGCTCTGGTCGATTTTGTGACCGTTGTTTGCGATCGAATAATCGACATATCGATACCGAAAATTTGCGAAAAGAAATCGGTTAAAAATAAAGTCACATTTTGATTCAAGTCGAAACTTTATATAATTATGGCGACTGAATTAAATTCATAGAATACGGTACAAACGTATTTTAATAAATATATTATAGTTTAGATAGTCTTACCTTACCGAGATGGTTATTTGAAAATCTAACTCCATAAATAATGAACAAAATAAAGAAGAAGGGCTGTTATTTTTAGTTTCATTTCTTATTTTATTTTCTTATGTACCTAAATAAAAATACCGTGTTACTTTCATTTTGTCATTTATAGCATTTTTGTTCTTACTATAGTATCTATGTTAATTAAATAACACATCTCTCCTAGATAATCCCAAAATTCCCAAACTTCACTTTTATAGGCAAATATTTTTATTGGTTTACTATTTTAGTCTTACTACATAATATGGTACCAACATAAGTATCTAAAATCTATTTTTTTATAAAAAGAAAAATCGTATATGTATTATGAATTTAACGAAAAAACCAACGTTTGATCGTCATCGAAAAAAAATCTTAGCATCCTTCGCACCAGCATTTGAGACTGGCGCTGCAATGGCCGCTGACTCGTCCTTCTTCCTTGCAAATTCTGCGGCAAGCTTCGTTGTCCCAGACAGCGCAAGGACCTCCGTACTTTCCGGACAAACAATCGCCGAAGGCGATTTCAGATGTGATAGCAATGAGGAGGAGAACGGCGAAAATAAAGTAACCCTTCATTTTTTACTGCAAAAATAAATGCATGGTTATCTAAAGGCAGGGTAGATTGTGGAATTGTGGAAAATATCTATAAATATATAGGTATATTAACCAAAATTTCAGGAGACACAGAAAGACTGCTAGATTAATATTGTATACCAGATTTCTTTTTGAGGTAAGAATAATTAAAACGAGCTTGAAAGAGTATTAAAAATTAGAGCTTAAAGCTATTAGTTACTTGAACTGCGGTAGTAAAAATACAATCGCTAGGTTTGATTAACAAAAAAGGGAAATAAAATTAATGAAACTGGGAGGAATATCAACAAAAAATTAAGAGACAAATTGATAAATCTGTTCGAAAAATTACCAGAATTAAATTGAAAATAACCGACTTAAACAGTAAAATATGATAGTTGAATGTTTCAGGAGTTCTGGGATACCATGGATGCTTCTTTAATTTTTTAATTGAATTCTTAAACTAATTAAGAGTAATAATATCTAGTTCATAAATGAAAAAAATAAAAAACTTACTAAAATATGGTCGTTTGATGCGATGTGTACACTTGACAATTCTTGCTTCTTAATTGATGGAAAGAATCAAGTGTGGTGAAATTTATATGTTTCTGTGTTATCTGATATTGCGTGATTTTCTCTTCAGGTTTTTGTTTACAAGTAAAAACAACAGAAAAATTAAAAATTGTAATCAGACGGAAAACCCGGCTGCTAACCAATCAATATTGACGTTAAGAACTGCAATAAACCGTTTCATCGAAATCATTTGCAATTATTATGGATAGCTCTCAGAATATAATACTTATGTAAATACCTACTATATGAGAAAGGAGACGATTTTATATTTTCTATAATACAAAAATTCCTTCGACTATTCAAGCCTTTAAAGTTTCATCAAATTTCATTCAAGCAAGTGTAGATCTAACACATGTATATCTGGTGAATACTTGTAAATTCAAAGTTACCTTTTAGCAATTTATTGATTAAGTAGTGTACGCTAATTAACGAGTTACTATTTTTTTGCTAAACGCATCTAGCAAAACAAATATAGTGGCAATCATAGTACAATGCATACATTCATAACTGAATATTGTCCACTCAGAATTTTTCTGGATCTTTTATAAAACTTAATAAATGGTTTATATGGAAACAAACATTGTTGGTATAATAATAAATCATCAGGTAAACTATAAATGTTTTATCACATTGCAAAAGATGGTTATTGAACCCTGTGCTTTGTATAAATTTTTACTTATATTAGGTAGGTACTTTTATTTATTTAGATATCGGTGAGTGTAGTATTTCTAAGTAATGTCATGTTTTTGTTAGTATAGGGTTTTAGGTATATTAGGTGTTTTTCAAAAATATTAGATACTTAAAGTTTTATAGAGTAGGCATCTAAAAGAAAGGACAAACATTTTTACCTTCTGTCCATTTTCTTGAGAGATCAAAATGTAATTCATTCTCAAAGGAAAACCAATGCACACCCTATGATTCTGCTATAGAATACCTATATATCCTTTACCTAATACCTTTCGAGAGTATTAAAAATTTACGAAAAATTATGCATTTTATCTCTAACTTTTCCACAGCGGAAATATTCTAAGAAAAGAGAGTCAGTCGTATGCAATTTTTAAAAAAAGTCAGATTACGATTTTATTCTTACTATTTATGCTCAGCATGAGTGTGTTGTTGTCGATACAGAAGTAAATAGTAAAGATATTGGAATTACCCAATTTTATCGATACTTCAGAATTTTATAATAAATAAATAAAAACCCTATTTTTCTGTTCATCTATTATCCATTCTTTAATAAAAATTATATTATAAGAAATGTATTTTAACATCTACATAATGTACGTTATGTACCATCTTTTAATAAATATGACTTGTGTATTTACCAAGAATGGAAAAACCAAGCAATTGATATGTTTTTTATGGGCAAAAAGCGTACCTACCTTTATTATTTATAGAAATTAATAAATATTAATTTCACGTAGAAATGTGGTCAGTGGCAAATAATTACCTACACAGGCGAATGTAGATAACATTACCTGGCGATTCAAACTACGAATGTGTAACAACGATAATTACAAATTATTGTAACACCTTGTACGTAAAGCTAAAAAATAATTAGAAAAATTTTAAAACCGTCTTAAATATTTTATTAATCACAACTATTTGTGCGATACAGAGTGAACAATTAAGAATGTGACTATATTTTCAACGGGTAGAAACATAAATTTCAAATCAAGATTAAAAAATACCTACATTTAGTTAAAAAAAAATGTAATTTTGAATATAATAAAAATATTCGAAGTATGGAAAGTATCAGATTAGAATACCAATTTGTCTAATAAATATAGGGCTTAGAAATATTGAAGGAAGTTTTATATCAAATATCGATTAAGAAATTTATATTGTTCTCCTTTCTGAACGAATAATAAAAGAATATAACACATATTTTTGACTATTACGAATACATACACAATATTTACTTAAGAGACTTGTCACTTTATTCGGGTTTAAGAGGATTAAGATTTGAAAAAACAAACAGTATTTGCTTTGATGATATTTTTAATGATACTGTAAAGGTCATTAATATCGCCTGTTATATTTTATTGGTGCGTTGTTATTTCACCTATTATCAATTTGTTAGTGTACACGATGAGTTCCCCAAAGATATTACATATTTCAACAATTCTTGTAAGTACCTATTTTCATACTTATACCATTAATGTAGGTACTGTAGATACATAATTTTAGTATAAATTTATGTTCTTCATTTTTAGATATTGTTAACTTTTCACACCTCTTTGTCTGAAGGATCTGAGGTAGATGCAGGACAGTCAGCGCCCAATTACAATTTACTCCGAATTTTGGTAGGCAATTGCTTTGTAATTAAAAACGAAACTTCCGAAAATACGGGCGACATTGCCGACGATTTGAATGGAAAACTCGGTGCGCGACTTTTCATTTCCACCGCCACCGGGCTAAAAGTAGACACCACAATTTTTACGAATTTGCTCACAGATTGCTTAACAGCACAAGTGAATTTAAATATCCCTACTAAAGGATTGCGCAATACTGTGCAAAACTTAGTCAATTTGGTTTTTGGTAATAGAGAAATCTCCTATGAACAAGTGGAGGATTTAATGCATTCAAAACGTTCCAAAAGGAGTGCTGAGAGTAATCCTCAAAATATCATCCAGCAGCTATTGCTAGACTTAATCATTTCACCACTGAAGACAGGTGTAAATACTCTGTTGGATAATGCCAGTAAAATTGTAAAATCGCTTGCAGTACCGTCTACAAATGAAACGGTTAATAACCCAGTACAAAACATAGTACAAGAAACTACTAATGGAGTTATAAATTCAATACTTTCTCTAATAGATTTTGTTAAGAATAATTTGAATTCGATATTAGAGAGTTTTGTAACTCCTGTTAGTAGAAATGAAAATGAGGAAACTACAAGGAATGCTCTAGTGGGCTTAAAAACAAACCGAGACATTTTTTCTGATATAATGGAGAGTACTCTGGTAGGTCCCATCAGGTCAACGTTTAACCGCATTATAGTTGCTCTAAATGGTACTATTTATTCATTTTATACTACTGCCCCTAATGACAATCCTATTCAAAATGCTTTAAATGGTATCATTAATGAGTTAGTAATGGATGCATTGCCTATTATAAATAAAATTCACACAGAAGTCAATGCTATATTAAATCAAATTAGTAGTGGCAATATTACTGTATGATGTTGAATTTTGCCAACAAATTTAATTATTAATTGTATATGTAAGTTGTATTATTAAGTATTGTAATAAATAAAAAATGTATTGTTTCATTCACATTGAGTTTGAATTTACGTAATTTTACAGAAAATACAATGTTTATCAGTAAATGAATAAACTTTTTTACTGTGGCAAATATTTAATTTGTAGAATTTCAAAGAATACATACGCAGAAATTTATATGGCGGAATATAGATTGCTTATTCGAGTACTACTTTCGTACTTAATAAATATAGGTAAGTACCTAGAATTGATTTCAAAAAAGTAATATCAAAGCCGGTTATTCACCGATTGTACTATGGAGAATATTCTTTGCTTAGATGCATCCCGGCTATAATATTAAGTGCACATATCTGTTGATAATATCTAAGAAATTTTCAAATTTTATTAGAGTAATTAGCCGTAGGGAGTTCAGGTAGGAAGGGCTTTAATTTTCCACTCCTGTCCAAACCCTGTACAGCCTAAAATTGCAACACATTCTAACGCTCAAAAAATAAATGATCTCCGCTGCTGACAATAAAGAGAAACCAGTGAAAAGTCCCAATAATCCGCCAAAATTGGCTAGGAAGTCCGTTGGTCCGTACAGCTCGCCTCTTTCTGATGTCAAGAACGAATCCTGCTCGAAATATATAATTAATTTAGCGAAATGGGCACTGAAAAATAAATACCAAATTAATCTTTAATTAACAGAAAAAAATGGATTGCAATTTTAAATGAACTACTCACTCTTTATCTATTGGAAAGTCATCGTGTATATTCCAGGCCGCAAATTGCTGCCTAAAATCCCAAGAAGAAGGTGATATGGCAGTTTCGTACGTTACATCAGTACATAGCGGCTTACAATCGCAGAAAAAATTCTCTTTTCCACCCCGAATTTGCTCTATTAATTGCTTCACTTTTAACTGAACTGCAACAAATTGTTATGAACAAATACAGGACCTTATAAATAATCCCTTACGTTCGGCGTCTTCCATGCATTTGTAATTGGAATTACCGCAAATTGCTGTTCCGTTTTCTCCTGCAACATAAACCAATATAATCAGATGCATTTTTGTTTACGAATTGTACTTACTGGGCATGTAATAGCCGACGCACCCGCAAGTTTCCAAAGTAAAGTTAGTGAGGCATTCCAAATTGCAGTTTTTTGGCGAGTAGATTTTGAAGTACTTGAGATGCTTCTCCGTGGAGAAGTAGCACTGTCTGATGTCCGGATCGAATTGCCGGACTTTATCTGATGTAGATATCACTTTAGGACGAACGGACGCAATTACGACTTGTTCGAAGGGCACGTTAAAATATTGTTTCTTAACAAGAGGAATGGCGTAGGGTGCGTGCAATGTAACCTAAAAAAAATAATTTCCACGAGAAAAAAAGATACCTAACTATTCATATAGTTATCTAATTAGTTTTATTATGCCCATATGTGTATTCTTGTAGATAATTGTAGTTATACCCTCTAAACTAAATTGCCAGACCATTAATTAAACACGAACGACAGTAACCATTAGTAAATTAACAGATACAATACAACCCAATGAAATATAAAATAATAATTACTTACGTGGTAGCCTTGCGTATCTTGGATGCATAGGTGATCGTTGTTAGTGTAATTCTGAAAGAAAATTATTTCTAAGGCGTTATCCGCACCGGCTAAAAATGCTCTGACGGGGTAATTCTGTAAAAAATCATCTTGCTTAAAATATCCTTTGTCGTTTGACCAACCTGAACTTTCTTCAACGAAATTGTGGTAGTTTTCATAGTGCACGCTAAAATAATAACGAAAATGGATTATGTAAAATTTAGGTCCATTTACTTTATATTTACACGTTTTCTTGAAAAATTTCATCCCTATCTAGCATATTGAAGGTGTAGCAAATAGTTTGGTCCAAAATAATCGGATGAAACAATTTATCGCAAGCAAGTGGCGGCATGTTCATCATCTTGCAGGTAATCATTACCTCTTCAAAAGGTATTTTTAACTGAAACAAGCACATTCAATATTAAAATCAAATCAAAGTATGTATCTAACTAGTTTATTAAAATAAAAATTTGCACAACAGTATTATAATTGGCTAAGTATTGCGCACAAGATAAATTTAATGTAAAAAGGCCAAATAATCCTTCAACAAAATCGAAGAATCATTATTCATTCATCACCTGCAGTCTAGAATAGAATGATGAATTTTTAACGGCTCATCATTGTTGATGGACGTTTATGCAACGTGCAAAAGGAAAATAAACAATTCAAAAAGAGAGCATTGCGAAATATTTACATTTTTGGTGCATTTGAAAATTAAGCATGTTAGGTAGAAATAAATTTTTACCTCATCTATTGCTTGGAAAAAATCGTCCGTAAATGTAGTTTCGTTGTCGAAAAGTTTATTATTTTTCTCGCAAGCTAGAGACATGTACTTGGCATAGCGATACCTGTAAATATAGATCATAAATTTATACAAAAAAATTGAAAAAGTTACAAACTGTAAAAGCTGTAGTTTGTTTTAGAGCTAATGAAAATGTCGATATATTTTCATCAATTACTCACTCTATCTTTACTTACTCATTGTCGGTGACGCTTTGATTTCTTTTCATTTTGCGAATGGTTTCGGAGAAATCGAAAACATCCTTTCTGGCCTTTGTCAAAGGACAAACAGTTACGGCTGGAAATGGAATAGTGTATATAGGCGACTCCGATGTGGCAAAAGTTACTATTACTGGACTGCGTTGGAATTTACCATATATTTGCAATATGAGGTATATACAGGCGGACAGCGAGCAACATATTAATCCTAACCATAATAATCTGCAATAAAAGGCGGCTCGTAAACATAAACTAAGTTTACATATACACCCACGTATTTGTAATTAAGTTGCACAATGGGACTTTAAAGAGTGAGCCAATTTATGACATTAAAGTTCGCCTAAATTATTATTGCAACGGTGAGTGATTGAAAAGTGTTTGTACATATTGCATCTTGGCACTAACAGATTTATCTATGATTTTTGTAGCTTCATGAAGTTTGTTTTTCAACAAAATATATTTTGGGTTGAGATTAATGGAACATTGTCTGAGCAGGAATCATGCCATCTCAAAGTCGTTCAAATAAATTAACAGTAGAGTGAGGTAGTCACTGATGGATTGACGAAATGGTCAATTACGTAAGAAGTTAAAAATTTGTTAATTAACAATAATTTGGCAGTGAAGGGAATTTCTTAAGGTATGTTTCAAGGAAGAGTTTTTCACGGTGATAATTAACTTTTCAGGCGTCCGGTTTTAGTCATAATCACGTTGTATTTGTTGATTTATTAATTAAAAATTTGTAGATAATGAACATGTGTTGAAAATGTTTGTTCACACACCACATGCATTACGGTTATCCGTACGTAAGGATATACGATTAATTACGCTTGTGCGGCCAAACATAAATATTTCTTTCATTAGGATCATTGCCAAAATTCACCATCTATTATTATAAGACCACATCTAAATATTTATTTCATAATGAAGGGATAATCTAAATCAGCAATCTTCTATCTCAATTACTTACATATTTTTTATTTTTTTGAATGGCCAATGAAATATTTTTCAGGGTTTATATCTACTTAGAATTTTTCTAAAGCCGTAGTGATTTATCTTTAAAAAAGTTTTATGCATTCAGTAGTAAATAATCCATTTTTTTAGTTAAACCATAATTATAAATATAAGTAATTTTTGTAAAAAAACTTTTTTCTTAACATCTGTTGCCATTACAACTCCCAAATCACATTAAATGAAAATGCTTACATTTAATAACCACTCTAATCTTTATGAGAATTGAATTTTGAACTTCGCTCTGATCGATTTGCGAAATTATTGGGAACACATTTAGAAACACTTCTATATTTTTAAAGAAAATTTCAAATTTAAGCAAGGTTATATTAAAAAATGTATCTAATATTTTTGAAACATTACTCACAAATAGAAAAGTATAAGACGTACCTTTCCCCTAATGATCTGTCCTCAGCTAAATATTTCAAGCCGTGTATGCTCGTACTGTTGCAGTACTCCTTGAAGTACCTGTGAACCTTTCCCAACGTGCTCGGCCGTTTTCGCGAATCACTTCCCATTTTTGTCGGTACATTTTCCTCCTTGCCTTGTTCCATATGTGCAGGAAACTTAACAACGTAACATTAAAATCGACCCTGATAAAATGCAGTTTATTTTTAGAGAAACGCCACTTCGAAAGCTACATCATCCGCAATTTCCGCGTGCACTTGTTCATGTCCATTTCTCACGATCTACTAGACGGATGTGAATTGAATGGGTAACGCTTTACTTACACATAATTAATGGGAGGGCGCCTTTAGGGAACTGATAGCGAATGACCCAGGGAAATATTGGGATAAACGATTCGATAAATTCGGACTATAAATAGAACATAACTCATTATATTACAAGGTGAGGAAGGAACTTTGAATGCGTTTGAAGTTATCGCTAGTTAAAGATTAAGGTTGTTTATCTGAAAAAAATTGTATACAGTTAAATGTTATGTTATTCCTTTTGAATGTGGTATGTAGATTTATACCTCTTCTACTTCAAATATTTTTTTTCTTTTAAAAATACAGGGATTGTGCAGGATTATATACCTACCTCAAACATATTGTAGTGGGAATAATGAAGAATCTGAGTGAAGGTATTTCTGTTGAGTTGGTATAAGAGAATAGAAAAAGAAAGATATCGAAATAATTTATTACCTCATTACATAATAAGTGAATACAGAATAACTACTCGAATTCTTAAAAATTATATATATTTGGTTGAACCTATATCAACAAGCATTTTCATAAAAAGAACATGAATTGAAATATTTTGTACTGACTTGTTCTTAGGAGTTCTCGTAACAATCTCTAATTGTCTTGTTGACATAGAACTATGAAAATGCTTAAGAATTTAGACGTTAGTACTATACACAAGTTAAGTTGAACTCAATTATCTTATTCCTTAGAGAATAATACATAAATATCAAGTACATTTATCTAAGTATGTAAAATACATTAAAAAGTTAATTAATTATAAACCTGACAGTTTTAAAATAAAGGAAATGTATATTGTTCCATTTCAAGAAGTAATAAACTAATACAATAGAGTCCAATACAAATTAATACAAACTGCAAGTTTCAGATTATATGTAAATTCAAAAGAAATGATAGTAAATAATCAAAAAAGAATATCGTATAAAAAAAGACCTTGTTAATAAATTAAAATTATTTTTGGAAGATAAAACACTTAATGGTTATTGTACTACTAAAAAGTCGAATTGCGAAAATAATGTCTTAGATTACATAATAAATTTGTCAATAAACAAAAATGTAATGAGCTAATGAAAACTGCTAATTTGATAATGCCCATTGAATAACGAATGGAATGTTATCTCAAACAAACGAACATAAAATGCAAATGTAAAGTAAATGTTACTATCCTTATAATAAAAACGATGAGGCCTCAAGACGAATTTAGAAATTGTTTCTTTCTGCATTGTTGTGGACGCTGAAAAATCAAATAAATCGATATCAGTTAATTTTAATCAACGTGGTAAATAAGCTTCATTGTTCATAAATATATCGAAATTGTAGCACTTAAAAAAATTTAACGCATCCTAATAAAAAGATACATATGTTAGTTACAAAAAAAGAAATTCGTAATTGCCTTTTAAACCATTAAGAGAAGAAGTAGTGGTTAGTCCAGATGCAGTAGGCCGTTTTGTGGGATGAATAGTGATTCCTTGTTAATCAAAACAGAACAACAAAATCACTAGTCTTCCACACAACACTACCCAATTAGTATTATCTTGACCCATGAAGAAACCATAACTTGTGGTAGGATGTGTGCTGTTAAAACAAGCAGAACTCTCACAGATTTGTATACCTTTTCTTAAAGTTTTTTATCCTTTTATTTTACATCTTTGTATATTTTTAAATTTGTATGAGCTCAAACAACGCACTTCATTTTCATGCAAACAAGATATTCGGTTTAGTACATTTAACACACAAAAATTATTCACAATCATAATTACTTATCAAAACTCTGTCGAATTAATGACAAACTCAGCGTCTTCCTATATTATCGATACCGAAGTTTGCGCTGAAAATATATTACATATAAATGAATTGCGAAGCGTAATTGTGTAGGGTTACCAGGAAATTTTTCAGCACCAAAAAAGACCCCAAAGCGAAAGGTACACCATTAATTAACGAATTAGTGAAACGTTATTCAAATAAAGAGAATTGTAAATTTTGTGTAATTTAGTAGTAAATGTAGCAGCTAATTTTAACGCATCCGTTATGCCCACCGCAGTTTCAACCATTTTAGAATATTACACGCAATAAACCCGGGAAACAATCAGAGCTCTCTTCGTAAGAGTTTCGCAGTGCCCTAATTCGCCTAATAATACGATGATTGTTCCTACCATTTCGTCGGTAACACATAATTTCGAAAACATCAAACTGAATACGTAATAGCTGCGATATTGTATTTTATATACGAATTTAATCGAAGTTACGAACGCATATTCTAAAATACGTACTTGTTGAAGTTGTAAACTACAAAATGATTGGGATTTCGATATAATCGCCGTCATAAACATATGGTCTACTGAACCATTAATTTTCAAATCTGCACTAGATCAGATTACAATACGCGCCAATGCACCGATTAATAAGTTGAAATTGTTACACGAGTTAAATGAATGATTTGATTACAGTACGTACCTTTGTTGTAGCAGATACTGAGCCATTTGTATTTGATTTTGTGATCCTTGAATTGTGATAATGCGATCGTTAGAACCGGGAAGCGGCTCATCGATGGTGATATTTGCGCCCGAATCCATACGAATTTTCCTGATTCTGCTTCCTCCTTTGCCGATTATTGCACCGGCCAACTAAAACACAACTTTTTTAGTCTTTCCCGTAAGCAATTAATGAAGTACCAATTACCTCCTTAGGGATCGTCACTTGAGTGCTCTTACTCCCCACAGCAGATCCTCCACCGCTACCACCACCGCCTCCGCCACCTCCGCCGCTACCGAAGGAAGTGTTACTCGAACTGGGTGGGGGCGAGCTGAAAGGAGCTCCGTTACCACCGCCGCTGCCGCCACCGCCTCCGCCCCAACCGTTCCTTTCGAATGTATTCGAACCACCACCTCTTGAACTGAAGGAAGAACCGCTTCCGCCGAAAGAGTCGCGATTTCCACCGCTGAAGTTCTCTCTGTTGCCGCCGAAACCGCCTTCACGGCCGCCGCCGCCTCCACCTCCTCCACCGAATCTGTTCGGGTTGCCTCCTCCTGGTCCTCCACGATTACCACCAAAGCTTAAAAAGAAACAACAAATTTAAACCCTTTGCTATCGAGGGCTCCGGAGTGAAGCCATTTAAAATTTGTCTTCAAAACTCGAAGGAGACATCGCAAACGATTTTTTAGTTCATAATATAAAGACAAAAACAAATCACTAAAAGAGATTTTGAATGCTAAAATACTATTGAAAAACCTTCGAATTACACACATTAAACTGGGAGAAATAATAGATGATAAAAAAACTCACGTTCCGCCGCCTCCGAATCCGCCGTTTCCACCTCCGCCCCGGTTCATCGGAGCGCCTCGCGGGCCTCCCATGCCTCCACCGCCGCCGCCGAAACGGTTGCCACCGTCTCTGCCGCCACCTCTGGGTCCTCCGTCATTTCCTCGGCCGCTGCCACGGTTGCCGAAATTTCCGCCGCCGCCGCCGCCTCCACCTCCGCCGCCTCCTTGGTTGCCCCAACCGCCGTATTTGTCGGCGAAGAATTCGTCGTAGTTGTGCGGGTCGTAAGGATTCACGGCGCCTTTGATGGGGCTCTGAAACGGGACGAGGATTCGCTTGCATTCGCGATGAATTACTTGTTGAGTGCAATGCCTACCTGTTTGATTAGAGTTAGGACCTCTCTGATTGTATCGATGCATTTGGCGGGTTCTCCGGTTATTTGGATGACGCGGTCGGTGCTGTGGGGGGCCATGCTGGCGTAAATTTTAATGCGAGCGCCAGTTTTCTGTAAATTAAAATAGTGTAAAATTTTCACGTGCTGGAAGCTTAAATGTATTTCTGATAGATATAATCCTACTAACTATACAACTGAAACCGAAAGAATCCATTCATTCATTCACTGACTCATTGGCGTGTTTTTTTTTTTACGGCCAAACGCGAAGGAAAATCGTCGCGGAAAAAACGCTATCCGACGTAACTCGACGAGATCTATCGGAAAATCGATATTTCGAAACCCGGAAAAGTTTCCTTCCGGGTGAAAAACCGGATTTTTGGGGTATTTTTGAGGTTTTTCGGGATTTTCTCCGAAAATCTTCCGACGATTTTCTTTAAAATTTTCCAAAATATTCTTTAATATATTACCAATCACCTCACGCAAACCGCATATCGGGGAAAATCCATTTACCGGAGTTATAGGAAAAACAAATTGTCATTTTCGCAATTTCGGCAAAAAAATTGAAATATCTCGAAAAAAGATGCGATTTCGAAAAAAAATTTATTCTTCGAAAATTGTAGAGAACGCTTTTCTCTATAATAGGACATATAAGGGGTTATTCTATTTTGAACCGTTTTTGAGTTATAACGATAAAAAACAAACATTCCTTCGCGAACGAAAAATTTATATTTTACAATTACTCAAAAACTAGCCGTTTTTTGAAAATTTCTCAAGAATCGAAATTTGTAAAGAATAGTATTTTGTATAATATATGTGGATGGGGTGATTCGATTTTGAGCGGTTTCCGATTTATAGCGCGATATCGATTTTTTAAAATAAACGCGATTGACAAAAAGTCGAAATAACTCGAAAAAAGATGCGATTTCGAAAAAAAATTTATTCTTTGAAAATTGTAGAGGATGTTTTTTTACATAATAAAAATTTTACGGGGTGGTTCCAACTTTAACGGTTGTTGAGTTACGACGAAAAACCTGCGATATTACTGGGTAAAACCGAGCTGATTGGCGCGTTTTTTTCTTACGGCCGTACGCGAAGGAAAATCGTCGCGGGAAAAACGCCATCTTTACGAATTTTGACGAGATCTATCGGAAAATCGACATTTCGAAACCCGGAAAAGTTTCCTTCCGGGTGAAAAATTCCGGATTTTTAGGGTTTTTTGCGATTTTATCGGAAACGAAGAGATCGATTTTTCTCAATCTCTCCTAAAATATTCGTCAAATTAATATCGATTATCTCACGCAAACCGCGGGAAAATCAAATTTTCTTTCGTGGAGTTATGGCAAAAATAATTTAATTATAATTAAATTCATTATTATTTACACGCTCAAATCTCGAAAACTATTAGGTGTACGATAATTTTACAAGAATACAAATTTGTTAAGCGTAGTTTTTTCCAACTAACAAAACAAATTGCATATGTTTATCTTGAACAGTTCAAAAGTTTTAGGGGTAAATCTAAGTCGTGAACATGAGACTCGAGCGACTGATTTATGGTTCAAATTCGCGCAGCAAAGGGATTCCCGAAACCGTTCTCTCCGTAGAGAACAGGGACGGATCGAGAAGGAATTACTTTATGAATAAATACATTAATATCTCCGAAACGGAAGGTTTACGAAAATATTACAAAAATACAAATTTGTTAAGCGTAGTTTTTTCTAACTAACAAAACAAACCGCATATTTTTAAATTGAACTGTGCGAGGGTATTTTACTTTGAAAAGTTAGCTTGTAGCGGTCGAGAGAGGGGTGTGCAATGTGCATTAATATTTTGGCATTTTGGATTTTGGCCGAGCGACTATTAGCATTAGCATATGTTAGAAATGGGGACGGCACTGCGATGGATATTTATTTAAACCGAAAGAATTGTATCGAAAATGTATGATTCACGGAGGGACTAGTTTTTAGGTTGATAAGGTGGAATCGGATGATGTATTACTTTACTTTGTTATTTTGTTATTGGGTGTTAATAAAGAAAGACTTACAATTATTTATTTTTCGGGGTGCGCTTATAAACCTTATTTGATTTCAAGCGAACAAATTTTTGGATTTGGACGCTATTATCAAAGTTTTATTAACAATTACGGCTAATAAACTTTTGAGCTTACAATTAGTGATTTGTGATAATGAAGCAGTAGTGTATGGTTGTATAGTAGAGTGTATAATAGTGGTAGTGATTGCCTGACTAACTGACAAGACCACCAAAAGATTTAATTGCAACAATTGACGACCTGGCAACGGGTAAGTGTCCCAAGAAAGGGCGAAATCGAAATAACTCGAAAAAAGATGCGATTTCGAAAAAAAAATTATTCTTTGAAAATTGTAGAGGATGTTTTTTTACATAATAAAAAGTTTACGGGGTGGTTCCAACTTTAACGGTTGTTGAGTTACGACGAAAAACTTGCGATATTGCTAGGTAAAACCGAGCTGATTGGCGTATTTTTTTCTTACGTCCGTACGCGAAGGAAAATCGTCGCGGGAAAAACGCCATCTTTACGAATTTTGACGAGATCTATCGGAAAATCGACATTTCGAAACCCGGAAAAGTTTCCTTCCGGGTGAAAAATTCCGGATTTTTAGGGTATTTTTAGGGTTTTTTGCGATTTTATCGGAAACGAAGAGATCGATTTTTCTCAATCTCTCCTAAAATATTCGTCAAATTAATATCGATTATCTCACGCAAACCGCGGGAAAATCAAAATTTCTTTCGCGGAGTTATGGCAAAAATAATTTAATTATAATTAAATTCATTATTATTTACACGCTCAAATCTCGAAAACTATTAAGTTTACGATAATTTTACAAGAATACAAATTTGTTAAGCGTAGTTTTTCCAATTAACAAAACAAACTGCATATGTTTATCTTGAAAAGTTCAAAAGTTATAGGGGTAAATCTAAGTCGTGAACATGAGACTCGAGCGACAGATTTATGGTTCAAATTCGCGCAGCAAAGGGATTCCCGAAACCGTTCTCTCCGTAGAGAACAGGGACGAATCGAGAAGGAATTTCTTTATGAATAAATACATTAATATCTCCGAAACGGAAGGTTTACGAAAATTTTACAAGAAACAGAAATTGTTTACAATTATTTTTTCTATCGAACGGTATATTTTCCGAACCTCGCGAACAAGCCGTAACAAAAATCGTTTTTTCCGGAAAATTCAAAATCAAATATCTCCTAAGCCGTTAGATTTACGAAATTTTTTCAAACTAGGTGATTTGTAGGGATTATTTTTTTACATCGAATAGTAATTTACAAATTTTTATTCGACAATTAGTTTTTGAGTTATTAGATAAGGTTTAATTTTAATTAGACATAATTAAAATTATCACGCTCAAATATCGAAAACTATTAGGTTTTCGAAAATATTACAAGAATACAAATTTGTTAAGCGTAGTTTTTTCAAACTAACAAAACAAACCGCATATTTTTAACTTGAACCGTGAGAGAGCATTTTACTTTGAAACGTTAACTTGAAGCGGTCGAGAGAGGGATGTGCAATGTGCATTAATATTTTGGCATTTTGGATTTTGGCCGAGCGATTATTAGCATTAGCTAATATGTTAGAAATGGGGACGGCACTGCGATGGATATTTATTTAAAACGAAAGAATTGTATCGAAAATGAATGATTCACGGTGGGACTAGTTTTTAGGTTGATAAGGTGGAATCGGATGATGTTTTACTTTACTTTGTTATTTTGTTCTTGGGTGTTAATAAAGAAAGACGTACAATTATTTATTTTTCGGGGTGCGTTTATAAACCTTATTTGATTTGAAGCGAACAAATTTTTGGATTTGGACGCTATTATCAAAGTTTTATTAACAAATATAGCTAATAAACTTTTGAGCTTACAATTAGTGATTTGTGATAGTGAAGCAGTAGTGTATGGTTGTATAGTCGAGTGTATATGGTGGTAGTGATTGCCTGACTAAGTGACAAGCAAGACCACCAAAACATTTAATTGCAACAATTGACGACCTGGCAACGGGTAAGTGTCCCAAGAAAGGGCGAAATCGAAATAACTCGAAAAAAGATGCGATTTCGAAAAAAAAATTATTCTTTGAAAATTGTAGAGGATGTTTTTTTACATAATAAAAAGTTTACGGGGTGGTTCCAACTTTAACGGTTGTTGAGTTACGAGGAAAAAACTGCGATATTGCTGGGTAAAACCGAGCTGATTGGCGTGTTTTTTTCTTACGGCCGTACGCGAAGGAAAATCGTCGCGGGAAAAACGCCATCTTTACGAATTTAGACGAGATCTATCGGAAAATCGACATTTCGAAACCCGGAAAAGTTTCCTTCCGGGTGAAAAATTCCGGATTTTTAGGGTATTTTTAGGGTTTTTTGCGATTTTATCGGAAACGAAGAGATCGATTTTTCTCAATCTCTCCTAAAATATTCGTCAAATTAATATCGATTATCTCACGCAAACCGCGGGAAAATCAAAATTTCCTTCGCGGAGTTATGGCAAAAATAATTTAATTATAATTAAATTCATTATTATTTACACGCTCAAATCTCGAAAACTATTAAGTTTACGATAATTTTACAAGAATATAAATTTGTTAAGCGTAGTTTTTTCCAACTAACAAAACAAACTGCATATGTTTATTTTGAACAGTTCAAAAGTTATAGGGGTAAATCTAAGTCGCGAACATGAGACTCGAGCGACGGATTTATGGTTCAAATTCGCGCAGCAAAGGGATTCCCGAAACCGTTCTCTCCGTAGAGAACAGGGACGGATCGAGAAGGAATTACTTTATGAATAAATACATTAATATCTCCGAAACGGAATGTTTACGAAAATTTTACAAGATACAGAAATTGTTTAGAATTGATTTTTCTATCGAACGGTATATTTTCCGAACCTCGCGAACAAGCCGTAACAAAAATCGTTTTTTCCGGAAAATTCAAAATCAAATATCTCCTAAACCGTTAGATTTACGAAATTTTTTTCGTACTACGTGATTTGTAGAGAATATTTTTTTACACATCGAATAGTAATTTACAAATTTTTATTCGACAATTAGTTTTTGAGTTATTAGAAAAGGTTTAATTTTAATTAGTCATAATTAAAATTATCACGCTCAAATATCGAAAACTATTAGCTTTACAAAAATATTACAAGAATACAAATTTGTTAAGCGTAGTTTTCTCTAACTAACAAAACAAACCGCATATTTTTAACTTGAACCGTGCGAGGGCATTTTACTTTGAAACGTTAGCTTGTAGCGGTCGAGAGAGGGGTGTGCAATGTGCATTAATATTTTGGCATTTTGGATTTTGGCCGAGCGGTTATTAGCATTAGCATATGTTAGAAATGGGGACGGCACTGCGATGGATATTTATTTAAAACGAAAGAATTGTATCGAAAATGTATGATTCACGGAGGGACTAGTTTTTAGGTTGATAAGGTGGAATCGGATGATTTATTACTTTGTTATTTTGTTCTTGGGTGTTAATAAAGAAAGACTTACAATTATTTATTTTTCGGGGTGCGTTTTTAAACCTTATGTGATTGAAAGCGAACAAATTTTTGGATTTGGACGCTATTATCAAAGTTTTATTAACAATTACGGCTAATAAACTTTTGAGCTTACAATTAGTGATTTGTGATAATGAAGCAGTAGTGTATGGTTGTATAGTAGAGTGTATAATAGTGGTAGTGATTGCCTGACTAAGTGACAAGACCACCAAAAGATTTAATTGCAACAATTGACGACCTGGCAACGGGTCAGTGTCCCAAGAAAGGGCGCGTCAGCGCCCTTTCCATCCATTCTGCGAGTCCTACTAACTATACAACTGAAACCGAAAGAATCCATTCATTCATTCATTCACTGACTCATTGGCGTGTTTTTTTTTTTACGGCCAAACGCGAAGGAAAATCGTCGCGGAAAAAACGCTATCCGACGTAACTCGACGAGATCTATCGGAAAATCGATATTTCGAAACCCGGAAAAGTTTCCTTCCGGGTGAAAAACCGGATTTTTGGGGTATTTTTGAGGTTTTTCGGGATTTTCTCCGAAAATCTTCCGACGATTTTCTTTAAAATTTTCCAAAATATTCTTTAATATATTACCAATCACCTCACGCAAACCGCATATCGGGGAAAATCCATTTACCGGAGTTATAGGAAAAACAAATTGTCATTTTCGCAATTTCGGCAAAAAAATTGAAATATCTCGAAAAAAGATGCGATTTCGAAAAAAATTTTATTCTTCGAAAATTGTAGAGAACGTTTTTCTCTATAATAGGACATATAAGGGGTTATTCTATTTTGAACCGTTTTTGAGTTATAACGATAAAAAACAAACTTTCCTTCGCGAACGAAAAATTTATATTTTACAATTACTCAAAAACTAGCCGTTTTTTGAAAATTTCTCAAGAATCGAAATTTGTAAAGAATAGTATTTTGTATAATATATGTGGATGGGGTGATTTGATTTTGAGCGGTTTCCGATTTATAGCGCGATATCGATTTTTTAAAATAAACGCCATTGACAAAAAGTCGAAATAACTCGAAAAAAGATGCGATTTCGAAAAAAAATTTATTCTTTGAAAATTGTAGAGGATATTTTTTTACATAATAAAAAGTTTACGGGGTGGTTCCAACTTTAACGGTTGTTGAGTTACGACGAAAAACCTGCGATATTGCTGGGTAAAACCGAGCTGATTGGCGTGTTTCTTTCTTACGGCCGTACGCGAAGGAAAATCGTCGCGGGAAAAACGCCATCTTTACGAATTTTGACGAGATCTATCGGAAAATCGACATTTCGAAACCCGGAAAAGTTTCCTTCCGGGTGAAAAATTCCGGATTTTTAGGGTATTTTTAGGGTTTTTTGCGATTTTATCGGAAACGAAGAGATCGATTTTTCTCAATCTCTCCTAAAATATTCGTCAAATTAATATCGATTATCTCACGCAAACCGCGGGAAAATCAAAATTTCCTTCGCGGAGTTATGGCAAAAATAATTTAATTATAATTAAATTCTTTATTATTTACACGCTCAAATCTCGAAAACTATTAGGTTTACGATAATTTTACAAGAATACAAATTTGTTAAGCGTAGTTTTTTCCAACTAACAAAACAAACTGCATATGTTTATCTTGAACAGTTCAAAAGTTTTAGGGGTAAATCTAAGTCGCGAACATGAGACTCGAGCGACGGATTAATGGTTCAAATTCGCGCAGCAAAGGGATTCCCGAAACCGGTCTCTCCGTAGAGTACAGGGACGGATCGAGAAGGAATTACTTTATGAATAAATACATTATTATCTTCGAAACGGAAGGTTTACGAAAATTTTACAAGATACAGAAATTGTTTAGAATTGATTTTTCTATCGAACGGTATATTTTCCGAACCTCGCGAACAAGCCGTAACAAAAATCGTTTTTCCGGAAAATTCAAAATCAAATATCTCCTAAGCCGTTAGATTTACGAAATTTTTTCAAACTAGGTGATTTGTAGGGATTATTTTTTTACATCGAATAGTAATTTACAAATTTTTATTCGACAATTAGTTTTTGAGTTATTAGAAAAGGTTTAATTTTAATTAGTCATAATTAAAATTATCACGCTCAAATATCGAAAACTATTAGGTTTACGAAAATATTACAAAATACAAATTTGTTAAGCGTAGTTTTTTCAAACTAACAAAACAAACCGCATATTTTTAACTTGAACCGTGAGAGGGCATTTTACTTTGAAACGTTAACTTGAAGCGGTCGAGAGTGGGGTGTGCAATGTGCATTAATATTTTGCCATTTTGGATTTTGGCCGAGCGATTATTAGCATTAGCATATGTTAGAAATGGGGACGGCACTGCGATGGATATTTATTTAAAACGAAAGAATTGTATCGAAAATGTATGATTCACGGAGGGACTAGTTTTTATGTTGATAAGGTGGAATCGGATGATGTATTACTTTACTTTGTTATTTTGTTCTTGGGTGTTAATAAAGAAAGACTTACAATTATTTATTTTTTGGGGTGCGTTTATAAACCTTATTTCATTTGAAGCGAACAAATTTTTGGATTTGGACGCTATTATCAAAGTTTTATTAACAATTACGGCTAATAAACTTTTGAGCTTACAATTAGTGATTTGTGATAATGAAGCAGTAGTGTATAGTTGTATGGTAGAGTGTATAATAGTGGTAGTAATTGCCTGACTAAGTGACAAGACCACCAAAAGATTTAATTGCAACAATTGACGACCTGGCAACGGGTCAGTGTCCCAAGAAAGGGCGCGTTAGCGCCCTTTCCAACCATTCTGCGAGTCTATTCATAAACATAAATGAGGCGGAGTAATCCGCCGTCGTGATCCTTGCAAAACCAATACAGGGTGAACCATCCAAGTAATATTAAAATATTATCGTGAGCATTATTTTTTTTGTAGGCTGGAATTCCGCCAAATGATTGATTTATTACTCTGCCTCAATTATGAATAGACTATAATTGAACCAAATTATTATATATGTATATAAGCCATTAAATTATGAGATGGTATTGAAGTGGAAAAAACATGCATGTCTGCAAGTAACCGGTAACAACAGGTTCACATTAGTACCGGGCCATCTGCATATTGAGAAACGGAACAAAAGGGGCTTTGGTCCATGCAATTTTCAACAGCTGACGCATATAACTGGTTAAATATAATTACAGTCCACTAAACATCGAACATACAAGAATAGCACGAATTGAAAATATTGAATTATTCTTTTACTATAAATTATTCTGTAATACGTGAGCGGAATTAATAGAGCTATTTCAAAAACTTTTACGATTTTTTTATGTAGAAGCATCAAGTTGTGAAAAACTAAATATATGATTTCCCATGAAATCCATTTGGAGAAAAGCGAATTACCTTTTTAATCGCCTTTTTTAAATAAAATCTAATCTAAAAATTTTTGTTGAATAATTTTTTAAAAATTTGTACATAATTACATCAATAGGACGTATGACCGAATTATAGTATAATATGAGACCTAAATAATCACCTATTAAAACCTAAAAAATGTATATGTGTACCTAGATAACTGAGTATTTATTATGATAAAATTTACACATCAAAAACATTACTAAATTTATTATAACCTAAATTTTTACCAAATGTAATATCTCGATGTAATCGTAAATATTTAATATTTTTCCACAAAAAAATTCATTTTTCATATTGCACAAACCTCTTTTTAGATCAGGTTATCTCGCTAATTATCGCAAAGAAATCACACTGTTGACACACTATTAACTTTACAGAGAAAGCCCGAAAACATCGACGAAGTTTCCTCAGGGCCATCATCAACAAGGATGCGCAACCCTTGCTCGAGTGCTACTGCCGTTTTGCGAATGCACGCCAGTTCAACCACTGGCACGAGGAAAACCAACAAGGTGTGCTGCGTTGCCGAATTTTACGAGGACGAAGGAATTGTATAAAAGTTCAATAACCTGTTTTGTACTACTTCTTCTATTTGCAAAACATCAATTAAATCAAGTGATTTTATTCAAAAATAAATAAAAAAACTTTGATTCCATACGAGGATCATTATTAACAATAGATCAATATATTCAACAAGCAGAAAGATATGCAGAGGCTACTATATTTATTAAATCAACCATAAAACTAATGCGATTTAAACGTAATTCGGGTAATGAAATATTTAAACCGTAAAACTTTACAATGGATATTTGAAAATTGTTGCAAGAAAACGGAAAGGTGTTGAAGGAATTTTTGAACCAGTTGTTAATTAAATTAAAACCATTAAATTAAAAACAACCATTCAATTATTGAAGAAAATTAAGAATATGCAGTAAATATACTTATTTATTTTGATAAAACTTTTTTTTTGATAAAAGTTGTTTAACTGTTATTTAAAGAAAATTTGCATTAAACATTAATATAAAGTAAAATACTTAATTCAACATATGTATAAACTTATTCGGTATTTACTAGATATAGATCAATTCAAATGATTGGAACTGCACGAGAATTCGTCAAAATTTAACAATACCAAAAATTTTGGGGACTTTTAGAAATGATTGTCAATACGGCAACAAGGCCTCCAAAAAAGAACCAAGCGCCCGCAGCTGGTATTGATTGGGGGTTGATAGAGGCGCGCCTGCCTGACTCCGCACGCGATCTAAATGCATGGACAGACATAAGGGGACATCGGTTGATGATAGTGCCTTGTTTACCGGTTATATCACCTGCCCATGTTCTACACCACCTGTCGGCGTTGCCGGTTCTGTGCTAGTTGAATGGAGGCCGGAAAAAGTCGAAACTATCTCAGAACCCACTTTTCGAAATCAATATTATGTAGCGCAGCTAGTTTTTTGGTAGAGTAAAAAGTATAAATAATAATAAAATTTGACAGGGTAATGCTTGTTGAATGAGCATATAAACAAATGTAGATTTATGGAATAAGTCGAGTTCATGTGCTGATAGGGGGACAAGAAGAAAAAGGAGTTGGAAAACTTGTGGGACTCGAGAGAATTAAGTAAAAAAATACTACTATAAAAAAATACCGAGAGAATTGGTGAATAGTGAACTCACTGAAAATACAGTTCATTTAAATTCAGATAAGCACGATTAGCGTTCCACATTATCTATACGTATGTCTAACTTTTTACCTTTGCTTATGATGTGGAACTAATTTTTCATATTTTTATAGGTACAATTAACAATCATGAATTTGTAGAGTTACTAAAACAAGCGCACAAGCCAGTTTATGAATAACATGGATTTTTCAGTTATTTTTTAGCACGTATCAATAAATTTCTGAAAAGCATTGACCTTCGTCCGTTTCGGAAGTTTAACTTGCCGAAAGAGCAAATTTCCAACTCCGACAAATTCCTCGCCTTCTAGGCTGTCCCCGGAGACTTAGGGCTTTGGTCGATTTGCACAGTTTATATCTATTCACTTTTCTTACCCTTTACCCTTATTCGGTTACAACTTGCTAAAAGTTTGTTGCGGTGAAATATTCGAAAATAATGGTTTAGGAGCGAAAGACATTTTTACTTTTCATATTTTCTCTAAGCTTTTAATATAAGATAAGGTGGATTAGAAATCCTTTTTGTCTCTAGAGGTAATATAAATTATTCTAATAAATAAATGAGGCTACATAGATACTAATAAAGTTTGTGCTTGATAGATTGAAAATGATATTATTAAAATGACACACGTTCGCGCCACTAGCCTAACAAATAAATCTTTGTCCTTTTGAGAACCGAAAAATGTCGCATGTATCCAATATGGGCAACAATTCCTAACGAGTGAGTGACATCTTTCTTTAGACGCAATTCCGTTTCACTTCTTTTGTAATACGAAAAATAGAAATCAAAAGCGAATGAGCGGAATGGAAAACAATAAAAAATTCAGACGGAAAACACAAATGTATACCCATTTTGGTCTCGCTGTCGTTCATCGACAAGAAAACTGTATCAGTTTGTGTCGACTGCGAATCGATTATGTTTTAAGTGAGATAGATGGTTGTGATCAGTGGAAAATTTCATACCACATCATGTCGATCGGGGACAGGTCAACGAGCAGACCGATCTAATAATCACTACGAAATGAATAATTACTATTTGATGGAATGATTCTGGTTAATATATTTTCGGTGTACAATATAAAATATTAGTATCCTTTACAATATTCGGCGGTAGCGCGTATATGGCGATTTTTATGCTGCAGGAATAGAAAATATTGAGCACTTACCTCTCTTATTTCCTTGATTTTTTGACCACCTTTACCGATCACACAACCGGCCTGACTCTGATGGATCATCATTCGCAAGTCCAATTCTTTGCCGTTTATGCTAGCACCATTCTGAAATAAATTTTATTTTTAATACATAGATATTATAGTTAAAACCTACATATTTGATTTGCAACCGCGAAGTTATTTAATACAACACAGCAGTATTTTTTTTTAATAGAGATTCTGAACAATTCTATTCGAGTAAAACTGTACGCAGGAAATCTGAACACCCGTTGACATTTTAATTAAAGCTGCATATATCGAATATTCATGAATGAAAGAAAAGTACAGACATTTTAATGCAATTGCAAAAAATTGCGTACATACATACATAGAGGTTTCTAACAGTGCGGATTTTATTTAATAATCAAATGACATGTTCTAAAATTCTTCGCCGCTTCAGAAAAAAACTCGAAATTCACCGAATTTCACGTTTAAAGTCTAGGTCGCCTTGACGACATTCTCGATTCCAGATATTCATTCAAATTAAGCATGAAATTAGAACTGTATGAATCTGGTTTAGTATTGTCAAAGGAATATAACCTCCGAAAAGACAATCGAAGCGGACTAAATAAAAGGAAATATCTTTTGTGAAGTAACTTTTAATTTCACTTATTCACGAAACGGAATGAAATACTCGGGGACAAACAAATATACGAAAGCCTGATTATTAGGATTTAAATTCGAGTATTAAAGAGAAAATTTAATAAAAAGGGACACATTAAAATACGCTATAACTTCATTTAAAGGAGGAAATGTCGCGTGCACGTTCCTATCGTTTTATATAATAGTAATGATAATTAAATAAACATTCATGAAAATAAGTAATTTTAAATTATAAGAAAAGGTTTATATTTAATTACTTAAAAACGCGTTTTTGTTAATTAAAACAATGTTGTTGATAAAGTCAACACCTTAATAGTGCCATGTTTCTTTTGGAAATGAAACAACAATGACAGGCTGAGGTTTTCCCTCTTCGCTCCCGAACAAAAGAAGAGGTTAAAGGGAGAGTGAAGCGATGTGGAGACAGGAATTTCTTTGTCGCCTCCGTCTTGGTTAATACATTGTAAACTCGGTGAACCGCACGAAATTCCTGGGCTTAACCAGAGAGATATTTCAAAATATTTCTTAGGTATATAATTTTATTGAATTCCAGATTATTTATGCAGAAACCTTTTATAAAAAATAACCTACAACAAGATGCTTCAGAATGTAAGTCATCTTTTCTTATAAATAATAAAAATACCCTACATCTTACTATAATGTTGGCTTCAGAAAGATTCCTTTAAAACTTTATGAAATGCAAAAATACTTATCATATTTGCCTCAAGTTATTTACCTACTCTCTGATTTTTGTTAAAATTGCACAATTCACCTCGTATAAAATAAATAGGTTTACATAATCCCCTCCTGATGCACTACCAAGCCACTCAGATTGATTAAATATCGATTCAACGGCGTACCTTTCCATGTCGCCAATAAATTTTTGAAGTCGCTCACTTCCGGCGTTGTCAGAATGCCGTTAAATCGGAAATTAAGATTTGTCTGTTGCGCCTTCGCATCCTATTCAAAAAGCTAAGGTATTTTCTGCTAGAAATAATTGCATCGCTCTGGACTGCTACTATTTGCTATGCAATCGAATTCGAATTCAATTTGTCGGATAAATTCTGGATTTTCAAATTTTAATGACTTAATTTTGTAGCATATGATTTAATAGAATGTATGTTAATATGTTCTAGCTATTACTGTAGTATGAAGCTTGCTGGATACACACACGGTTAGTGATTATAACAAAAGTTAAATAAGCAGTATAAACACATTCAGTATGTAGATAAACAAGTAATCAACCAATATTAACGCTATAACGATGTTGTTCGAGCAAATAATGGCGAAATATTCCACATTATATTATATGTATCCGCGGATAAGAGAAAATCAAAATAATCAAACATGAGAGTAGAATTCGTGGACATTCATTTCGAGAAATATTATAATTAAACTTTCAGTATTGTTCGTTTTGTGAGCATAAACAAACTCAAAGACGTAGAGGTAATTTGCCATCGTAATATTTTACTGCCATTTTATAGTCGAGGAAACTAGTAAAGTGCTTAGTAAGAAATAAAGCATAAAAAGTTTTAGCTGTAAAAGTCACCGCTACTCACCTCTTCCAAGTTAGGTACTACATCGTTGACGATATTGCAGACTGAGTCCATATCCGATGAGAGCGTTAAGAGCCTGTAAACAGAATATTATTCAATTTAAGAGGAACGGAAATTATGGAAACCTCCGGAAAATACAGGGTAGTTAACAGAATCTTGCTTTTTTATTAAAAAAGAAAAGCACATATGTTGTTAAGATATTACTGTAACATTTAAATTACATAAATTAAAAAGTGGAAATTTACAAATCTAGTATTATGTTTTGTGGTTCTATCAAAACAATATTAGAAGAATAAAAATAATAAATGAAACGTGAAAAATTTAGAAAGTGAGTACACATGTTGAATACATTATTTCAAAAATTATATCCATATAAGATCTCTTAAATTGGTATAAAGTGCAACTCGTATTCCTATCTTTAATAATTCAGAAAAAAATGCTAAAAACAAAACTTATTATAATTTACTTTTATAGCAGTACAGACAAATCTTTGTCTACAGTTGCATTAAACATTTCTCAGAAGTTTCAACCCATATACCTAACAATATAAAATAATGGAGTAGCAACTTTTGGTACCTCTGATATACATATTTTTCCTGAAAAACGTATCGACGTTACATCTAATCATTCATTCATATTTACTTCGGAAAATGTATCTAATAAATATGAAAACTGTTCAAATGTAACATCCGAGGGAGTATTAGGGAATAAAAGTACATTTCGATGTTTCTAAAAACAATAAAAAAAGTAGACAAGCAGAGGTAAGACACGAAAGTGCTGAAACTTGGTTTGCTTGTAACATATTTTTATAAAGATAATTAGGAGTTGTGAATGAACAGAGTGAAAACATCGCTCTTTTGGGATACCCTTATAAAGCTGGGTATTTAAACAATGCATTTATCCTATGGATTTACATTAAGGAAATAAAAGTATTACTGAGATTTCAGTAGACCTACGCGATTAAGAAGAAACGGATAATAAGTAGATGAAAGTCAAATTAAGGGAGTGGAAATAACTTAAGATTGTAAACGGTTAAGTATTATAAATGCTTTTTTAATCGAAGCTGATAAATCGATGGTTTTTATTTTGGAAATAGCAAGATCCAGAATATGTTAGTACCTCTTTAAGAACCTGGAAGGAAATATTAGCACAAGAGTTTTAAAAAGTTGGAAGAAGCTAAAATTGATTTTTGTTAAAATCAATTAATTAGTTGTCAATCAATTTGAACGCATGTAAAAAACGTACATAGTGGACTTGGTTTAAAAGCAACTGGATGTAATGCCAATCACGTTCCATTACATACTGATCAAATAGAATGACATAAAATTATACTTTAAATCCGTTTGGACGATATTCAAGAACTATTTTATTTTTACGTAGCAAAAAAATGGTACCTGTGCCTACCTGAGCTTTCATGAATATTTTTTCACATTTATCACGAGACGGACATTATGATCAAAAGAAGGAATTTAATATATTAATTAAATTCAAAGAATTCTGCAAAGTTCTCAAAAACTGTCTTATCAATGGGACTTCCTAATCAAGGAGAAGATGTTCGAAAAGCAACGCATGAAATGCGAAGGTAAGTATTTGGAAATAAATTCTTCATCCTTATTTCTTTCCTTAATTGAGAGAAGCTTTAAATTATATAACAATTAATTAATACACTGAACTATGATAGAGTTTCTAATACCGAATATCAATTAGAATTATAAATGATTTTTCAATCGAAGCTGACCAATTGACGGTTTTCATTTTGGAAATAGCAAGATAAAGAATATGTTAGTATCACTTTAAGAACCTGGAAGGACATATTAGCTACAGGTATCTCAGATTTAACGGCAACTAAATTCATAAATGTGAAAAAATTGATGCTTTTTTCCTAGAATCGTAGTTCTTAAATACGTACTACAGAAATTTGTTAAGGATCACCCTTGTAATAAATATGGGCATCGGAACCTATAATGCCACCTAGCGGAAAATCCGGCGACTCACTGGTTGCACTACAACTTTAAACTTGGGATTGCATATAAATAAGAAACGAGATTGCGAAGAGAGTAGTTAACACGTAGTAAATGGTATAAGATTTGCACAGCATGACATGAACTACGCTATTTGGTGTACTGGTAATACGTTCCATTAGCTAGAAACTTTTGGAACCAAAATAACGGCTGTCGACGTTGATACTTGAAATATTGTCATTAAAATTTGTTCAATATAGTAAGAGTAAACGTTACAATATTTCCACAAAAAGTATTTTTTCTGTTGGGACAAAAAACCCTGCCAGCTACACTGTGAACATTAAATAAACTGATCATTAAATAAAGTATGTCAATGAAACTAACTGAGAGTATGAAAAGTAACTATGACCGATTTCAGAAAAATGACGTAACTTAACTATACAAAAAAACAAAGTAGTAACCGTAGTTTCAAGTTTCAACAAATGACAACATAAAACCACACAAGTGTTTAAATAAAAAAAAAATCAATTAAAAGTAACAAAAAAACATAATTGTACCGTTAAGGCAGTGCAACCAGAGCCGGGGTGAGCACAACTAAAAAAAGAGAGTTTTATTAAAGTCTTTACCGTTCGGGGCCCGGGCAATCAGGGACAGTAATGGATGCTTTGTACTGTTGTTGGTGGTTGTAGTCACGGCAATTGGCAATTTTGTAGTTCACGGCAATGGCAATTGGCAACGAAATGGCAGAATCAGTCGGAGTTGGACACAGGGTGGACATCATGGCCGGGGACAGAAGACATTAGTTAATTTATATTAATTTGAGTGCAGATAGGGAATTACCACCATCAGAATAGTTAACAAGCATATAAAATTAAAAGAACACCAAATGTATAAGTTAAAATTATTGGTATTAATTGTTTATATGTATATTTGGCAATCATTGGAAAACATTCTTCATTGTTTATTGACCTCTTCTTTACAGGGGAGTTAGATCGTTTGAGTCTTCGGGGTCTGCAGGGTTTTTAGTGTATATGCATTAGTTTACGTATGGAATGCCAAATAATTTAATGGTGGTCTTTCCCTAAATCACTCACGAGCTGGAATAAATAAAGGGCGAGCAATGGGACACAGTACTCCTTGGGTTGTCTTAAATCTAAGGGCCTGCTAAGAGAAAGGGTCTTTAACTTTAGTAACTAAAAATAATACAAATTTGATGCAGAGGATATGCATGGAAATAAGGAATATTCAAATTGTGCTGTAAATTAATTCGGTCGTTTACTTTGCATTAAAAATAGGTAACTAATTGTTAACTAATAAATTAAAAAAATAAATTGAATATTCTTATTCTAACACTCTGCAAAAACAAACCCATTAAATTGTGACGCCATCCAACAATTATTTCAACAAATTATAAAGTCTAACCCTTTTTTTATTGCCACATTGTAATTAGAATTAATCTGAACAGTTAAGCCTATTTCACACCACCCATGAAGTAAAAAGAACTTAATTTACATGAGATTGTTTATGAGATTTTTAAAATGAAATTTAGGTGAAATTCAGTCATGTTAGTAAACCGTGGTTAAGATTTTATTCATATTAAATAAAGCTGTGATACATCCTACACATAGAAAAATATGAAAAATTCAAAAATTGATTAAATTAAAGAGAGCCTTACTTATGGAATACGGTTTTATGTTAAATACATAATGGGTAATATATCACAAAGTTTTCGAAAAAGTTAGAATTACAGAAGCATCTCTCAGGTGTATGAGTTCGAATCCAGCCAGAGCAATGCGAAAAGGCCTAACTTTTCTGTACTCATAAAATGAACATGAAATTATTAAACTATAATTTTCTGTTAATAGTTTTTTCACTATAAAATTAATCATTTATTACATCAAAGTAAGAAATTTCAGTTAAAAACAAAACAAAAAATGGGTTAGCCGATGTTATAATTGTTTAATAACTAAAAGATCTTTAGTAACTAAACTGGTTCAGTAGATAAATTAAGATGAAATATCCAATGATTTTTTTAAAATGACACAAATTTTTAAGTCCTTATAAAGAACCTAAAAAATAAACGATTAATTTATCGATAAATTCTATAATATAACGATAAATTCTAGAATAACAGTAAATTCAAACATTAACTCTAATTATTTATCTAAAAGCAATCTTAATGCTTACTAATATGTGTAACTGCATGTACACAATATTTTAAATGAGAAATAAATACATTATATACCGATAAATTTAAAAATAAATTTCTTGTTTATGAACTGAACCGTTTCTGAAGTCTATATTTTCCAATTATGGATTAAAAAAGAAAAAATACACAAGCAAATATTTTTAAGATAAATCGTTAACGAATTTTAAAACCACTGACCTGGCTTCTCAATTTTGTGATGTTTGCTCCACCCTTACCAATAATTGAACCGGCGACCTGAAATGTAAAATCAACGCATTCACCGAATGTCTCTTATCAAGTCATTGAACTGTATTTAAACTAATCAACTCTTTCGATATGCATCAAGATATTTTAAAAATGAGTTCTAGACTCCTGGGCCTTATTTAACATACATACTTTTATTTTAACGTTCATTTAGTTTCAACAAAAACCGAATATTCAAATTACCTATATTAAATTTACAAATTCAATTTGGTATTTCGATTAATTTGATCGATTCTGAAAGATAAAAGTAGAACTAGAGAACGGTCTCGCTAGATTTTTTGTATTTTTCCGTTGAAAATTCGTGTCGCGTGACCCTCTTCGGGGAAATCTACATTTTTATCGAGAAACTGCAAGCGTATGTCGTGAATCAGTTCAGGTAACGTCCTGGAGACACGAAATTTCATTTGCAGGTTTCCTGCGACAAATTGCAAAATCTGTTTGCTTTCATGCAGTTCGTACAAAGCGAATAACTCATGTCTTTGTATAAGGATATTAAAATGAAGGATGTTGAAAATAAAAGGGAGTCAAGAAAATCCATCAAACAATATTACACTGATCAAATGATATGTGAAATTAATTAATTCCTTTAAATCAACAATGTTTTTAATTAGTAAAACTAACTTTCGTGTGGTCCGAAGCTCGACTTTGGCGATGACATGTAGCATTCGTTGAATAAAATTCTCAATCAAAACTTGTGTTACGGCTTTTGTCGAAGTCGAATAGAATGAATTTCATGAATTGGGTAAAGCAACCACTATACCGTTACAAAACAGATTTTAATCAAACCTCGCTTTTGTGATGTTCATTTCCTAGATTGCAATCGGAATTCGACGTAAATTCAAAGAGAACTAACGTGATTGTATAAAGGTTTTCGATGGTAAATGAACTTTATACTTGTTTTTGAAAATCAAATTTACGTAACTTAATTTAAATTGATTGAGGTGACTTTTTTCAAAAAAAATTCTTATGTAAAATTTTCAAGATTGGGTTTAAAAAATGTATGTAAAACTTTAATTAATTGAAGGATTGTAATGTGATTTTTATTACCTTGCTGGGAATAAGTAAGCGTACTTCTTCATCTCCTCTGCGAGAACGTTTTTGCGGGGACCCCATGTCACCGTCAGCTCCTCGCTTCATGGCTATTCTCCCTGAAAACAAAAAAAATTGCCATTAAGAGTTAATATGTGTTTTTTTCATGGCATCAAAGTACCAAAAGTAAATTACATTATATTACGAATAATGTACCTTTTTGGAGAAAACTAATCTAGCATTAAGTATGCAACTATATGCTTATAGTGATCATTCGATAGATACTTCTATATTTACCTAAACATATTTACAAAACATCTGCTTTGAAAATTAAGCACATTGGTTTTGTAAATTTTAATTTTTTTTGTTCTCAATATTGAACAATTAATATAGAATAGTTGAGTTGATGGTTTAACAAATGTACTCGTATATTACCTAAGGAAATACTTATAGGCTCACCTAGAAATTAGATATTTTTTTTGTTTGTTTTTTTTTCTACATTTTATATTACCTACTATCCAAAGGCATAAACCCTAATTTACCTTTAAATAACATATCTCGCTATAACCAAATTACAGTTATCTAAATCACAAATCGATGCTTATTCCGTTAACTAAATATCGCGTTTAAAAATGACACCAATGTATTAACACAACACCTGTCTCACTTAAGACTACAACACAACTAAAGTAGGCATAAGTATTCTGAAGAATGCGAGGCTCCCCATATCTTTACGCAAAATATCTTTACGAGTGCTTTGATGAGATTACGCAATGAAATCACGAGTGTAGGGAGACATAATAATTTATGGGTTCCTTTACAAATCACAGAATAATTGTATTTACGATTAGCATAAATAATATTTTGAAAATTGCTTCATGAATGTATAAATATGAATAAAAAATTAAAATAAAAAATGAGCTTGGATTTTTGGAAGCTCAATTACAATATTAAATTCAAACTATTGAAGTGAGCTAAAAAAATTTAGTTTCAAAAACAGTTCCAGCTTCATTTAAAAAAATTGCTGAAACAATTTGTCGTGAAACCAAATTTGAAAGTAATTCAATAATAAATTACCTAAATAAAAAAGATCAAGGTGATTTTTAGAAAAACATTCGTTTTACTGATAATTATGTAATTAAATAGAATAGTAAAAGTTAACAAAAAATATTTTGGATGACCTAACCTAAGGCACTCGAAGGTTTAAATCAATTACATTGATAATCACGTTCTTCGTTTGGATGATCTAATAGATATGTATTGATAATTAATCTTTATGCTATGCAAGGTAACTTTCAAGAATTACTACGTATTTTTCTTTATTACTGATTGTATTTTATTCATTGGAGACTAAGCATTTCATCACTCATAAATGATTACGTCGATAAAAGATTCTCTCTAGTAATACGAAAATAATGTTAATAATGTAATTTTAAACAGAAACTATGAGCTTATATTTTTAACGATTTTTTCGGTGATCATTCACGGTCCAATGGCATGAAATATTGAGTTTTATACGATTGAGCAATGAGCAACCTCTTATTAAAACGTATTTTGTACTCATATTGTAGACAAGATATTATGCAAAAAGGACTATCAAATTCTATTGCGTGTTTATTACGTTCCATATACCTACGATTCTCAAAGCCGTTTGGTTTATTGCAACAAAAAATCAAAATGTGCTATTAGCTTTGAAATGCAAAATACTTTTTTAATGTAGTCAAGTGAATGAATTATGGCAATGTTAAAATTCATTCGCTAGCAGAGTTACTAACTTTTACAAAAACTTTTGGTTACGCGGACGTATCTAAATAATAGAGAATAAATGGAAAGAACGCCTCGAGAAAAAACTACTCCATATTTTTCTATGTAAATGGTACATAAACAGACCATAAAATGGCGAATATAGGCGTAATCCAATTAGCAAGGACAAGGTCGCCTCTGTATTTACTACTGATTTTTATCCTACGCAAAGTAATTAATATTAATTGTGACTACATCAACGACCATGTTGCTCTAGAAACGAGTTCATAACATACCTACGAATTTATTATGTGTATTTCACAAAGAGATGTTTGAATATCTTGAGCCAGATTTAAACATACCTAAACAATATTATATTATCATACATGAATATATGTATACAGGAAATAAAATAGATTTAGATCGATTACAGTGGGATGGATGGAATTATAAATCAAAATAAACTGGAACGTTTCATTTCGAACAATTCAATTAGATATTCTAGGTCATTTTTAAAAAAGGTCCTTCAAAATTGTGTTTCCCATTATATTTACGAAAGATTTTTTACGACACTAGCCAAAAAAATGTACGTTACCATATTCTAATCTTACAAATATCACTGCAGGAAAACTAAAATAAGCGTGTCTTTCAGTATTGTGCATCAGAGAGTAAAGCATAGTAATAAAAATACCTACATATGTTATATAGTAATGCAAACACGATTCGTAAGTTCCAAATATATTTATATGATCATAATGTAAATAAAAATAGGATGAACGGTGAACCTGTGTTCAGCAAAAGAAAAAAATAAGAAACCAAGGAAGAAATGCGAAAAAGTAGTAATCGGAGGGCTTGTAGACGCATAATGAGGTCAGCCATTACCAATTATAATTATTGCAATAACTGAAAAATAATTGCATAAAACAACTTCCCCATAACGAGACAATATCAAATTTCTTTAGCATTTTTTGCTATTTTTGTTGAAAGCATTTTTTGCAAAAGGAAATTTGACTGGAATAAATTCTGGTCTTTCACTTCTTATTTCATACATTTATTCCGTGAGATTGTACTCGGTTGTAAGTAACATTCACAGAGGCGTATCCTTAAATTTTCGTCCTTAAACTTCATTAAATTTCCTTTATTTTAATGGGTATAGATTGTTACCCATGTAGCCAGGATACATTTTATAGTAACTCACATCAGTCGACAACGAAACTATTTTAAAATCAATACGTTATATTGCGTAGAAAACTTTGATGGATATTTTCCGATGAAACTGGAACATGTACGTAAACGAAAACTAACTTTAGCCTACGTAAAAGTAAATGCACTGTATTCTGTCTCCATAAATATATGCTAAGCAATAAATAACGCAAGTGTTCTTCATTATATTCAATCTTTTGTAATGAAAGTCTCAAGTAGGAAAATTATGCTAAGGCTGAGATTATAGCCTGTTAGAATGGAATGTGCGTTGCATAATTTTTTTAAATCATCGCTGGATTCTTACTACATACATCTTGAATTCATCGTTACTAAGTCAGAAAATATTCATTCGAAAAGTATTTTTTAATTAATTTAAATTAATTGATTTAATTGCTATTGAGCATTAATTACTAGATGGATTTGAAAATATACCTACACGCTTTGGTAATTTTTCAATATTGCGGTTTAAATCAACATTTGTACAATAATTCAACCAACACAAAATGAATGAGGATTACACTGAAATTAACTTGGATGGAAATTATTAATTAAACAACAATTCCAAAACAAATGTTATTTTAATTATTGCATTGTTGCTTCCATACAGGCATTCGAATTTAACATTAATCTTGAAAATTTTTCCAAAACGAACAACCGTATCTAATTTTCTACCAAGATTCTCCGAATCTTTTAATTCCTCCAAGATTTTCATGTCTCAATTTATTCGGAAAGTGTCAGAAAATTAAATTTAAATTTGATCAAAATCATTAACGACGTTCCCTCGGGGAACGTGGAGGTACTGTGATATGCCTTGTTAATTATAACGTTAGAACGTTAGAGGTATCTTCTACGCAAGTTTTACAGTATTGAATGAACCGAACACTCGCATGTGCCTCAATTAAATTTACTGGGGTATTATCATAGTTTTGGACAATAGCTAGAACTTTGTAACAATACCTTAATTAATAATTATTTTCCTGAATGCATCTAAATATCTATTTCCATATTAAGAACATTTTAGAATTTCAGGAATACATTCTTGAATACATTTTTACATTTTAAATAATGATACGCATTAACACATACAAAGTAAGTAATAGGTATGACTATTTTCTTTCTGTTATTTGAATACTTTGACACAATATTTGAACTGTTAATTACAGCGTTTTAAAGATGTTCACGAGTTCAACGAGTGTTCAAGACATCGATTGTACTAAACAAAAGCGTATTAATTTAAAATAAGACAAATGAAATTAAACGTCAGACTCTAAAAAATGAAATAAGGAATTGGTGGAAAATGATGCCTAAAATGAGCAGAACGTCTTGCGTAAACTCTAAATATACAACTCCAGGTGGTAACCTAGGGATACGAGCAGGCCGCCCACGTTACCGCTCAAATTCCGGGAAATATATAACGTAAAAGATGAATTTTCTTTTCTAATAAGCTTTTACTTGTAAGTAATATGAGATGTTACTCGTATACGATACATAAAATATTATGTATAATATTCAAATCGTATAAAATTTGTGTAAATATATGCTTGATTGAGAAAACCTATTGAGATCAAAAGAAAATGAAATTGCTGGATCCTACTTATTAAGCAATAACGATGAATATAAGAAAAATATTCTATATCGAAATACATGTACCTAATTTCCAATAATTCTGGAATAAGATTTGAAACTATTTTAGATTTTTTTACCTCTAAGTAGATACAAATATCATTTCGTCAGAAATATTTTCTAATGAAAATTCTCTTTGCATGAAAACAAATTTCGATCAAAAAGCAAAGAGCTGTTAATATCCATCTTATTTAATACTGCAATGAAGTAAGGAAATGAACTTCAAGAAAGCACGTTACATTTTCAATTTTCACCAAGCGGTAGTAATAATGATGCTCATAAATTTCGAAATTAATCGCCATTATGGGCCTTGAAGTCTATAAAAATCACCATTAGTGGGCATGCTAAATATTTTTAATGTGCGTTATTAATTCTTTTGCAAATTTGTCATTTCTGGCTTTCTCATTAGGTTTATAATTTAATGGATTAATTACATTTATTAAAATATAATTTAATCGAATCTGATAACAAATATTAAGCGTAGGTATTACCTATACATACGTATTTCAAGAGCCCAAAAGGTAATTGGATATTGAATGAATAGAGTGCTTATGTATGAGCAGGATTTATACATTTTTAAATATTATGATTAAAGTTAATAGTTTATAAATAATTTCCTTTGCTACATAATTATTTGCTAAGTCTGTAACACCTGAAAGAATAATTTCAACAGACTAGAAATAGAATTATTCCCATAAATTATGATTCATTTGTATAGATAGATAGATTAATTGTAAATTATACACCTATACAGACATAATATGAATTCGAATAACCTTGCCGAAAATAAGTACACAGTCTTGAAGATTAAGTATCTAGTCAATCTAGTGCGTAAAAACAAGATTGTATTTGAGAATTAAAAAATTGAAGCATCACGAAAATTGTAATGAACGTTGTTAAATCAGTCAAATAAATGGAACCAACTCGGCTGACTACCTACTTGTTATTATCGTTTGGTGTTATAAAATTGTTCGTATGAAAAATTCTAATTATAGTGTGCAGTAAATAAAATAATTTAACTATTACATTTAATACCAGCAGATACAATAACAATTTCAAGAATTGTATTTTTTATACAAATAAATTGCCAAGTATTCGTGAAAATTACTTACGGTATTAATTTATTAAGTCAATATTTAAATCCAAACTACACCAAACTAGATTATGTACTTGAAATTGTGGAATAAAGAGGCAAATAACTTTAGTTCAGAATAAATCACAAGCCCGTATACACTACGAAACGATAACTGTATCAATACACATTAGAATATAAACTAGAAAACCAAGTAGCAAACGCACATGTATGTTAGTTAAAGCAGTAGAGGTTAGGAGCAGTCGTTCACATCAACTTAGGTATCAATGCCACCGTTGCCGAGTCGAATAATTCGTACTAGTAATGTAACCACATCATATAGCAAATGGTTTCGTTAATTATACGGTAATTATACTATCGATATGATAGTAAGCAATTGTAAATATAAATCGAAAAAATTTAAAGAGTATATAAAGTGATCGATAGTTGAAGTTATAAATTCAGGTTACGCATAACAGCATCTCGGTAAAATTGGAAAATGGTAAGTCACTAATTTGACAACACTGGCTATCCGATTATATGACGGTGACGTATCTACAATAGCTGGAAAATTATCAAATAATAGTGAAGAATTTCTATTTCACTTTTGCCATGTTAATTCCAGCTAAGTAATAAACAAATTACAGAGATGTAATTATATCGCAGACTAAATAAGAGCGTAAAAAAGATAAACATTATATCAATATAAAATGGAACTATCCGCAAATAAATTATTCATTTTTACCAATATCCATTAATTGATTTTAGGAAGAAGCATCGTAACTTAATAATGGATTTAAAAAACTTCGATTTAAGTGTCAGTTGTGCTGGGAGATTTTTCTCTTAACATTTCAATCATTTTAAGATCCCAAAACCAAACTACATAGTAAAATGAAAAAAAAAAAATAAGAGAACTGATACATTTCCAATAACGTGGATATGCGTGACTGGAAAATAGGGTCACTAGGGACTTGATGTTCTTGGATACCATAAATCAAAAAGGAATGATACACAGTGGAGTGGAATTTTGGAACTCTTCGAAATGTGTGTATCTAGAAGTACATAATTGCTTAAGAAATATTAGAATTTGCTTAAAAATACAATATTTGAAGCATTTCTTGTTTTAGCAAATTGATTCTTAGTAAAGCAAAAAAAAATCGTAATAAAACTTACAGAGTATCTCACAACATCCAGAAATTATGTATTCCCTTTTCATAGGCCCAAAGGATAAACTGTGTGTCTCATTTATAAATCCTAAGGTAACCATTTGTTAATTGTTATTATTGTGTTCAAATAACATCAAGATCGCGGCTGTCGATAAGTTTTAGTTCTTGACGATAGATACAAACATTTTCCGTTACAAACATGCTCAATAATGTAAGTTCAATTCGAATTCTAAGTTCGTGTTAGTAGATTTACCTTGACATATCGAACATTGAAGGAAAATTGATTGTGTTTGCTCCATTAAATTCTAGTGTTAAATTTTTGGATTCACGAAAAGGTGAAAATATGTAGTGATTGCTATTTTTACCTTTAGGATACCAATCTTTATACAGGATGTTATAATTTATCGACCCATTAAAAATTTCGAAAATCCAGATATTGTATTGAATTATTTTTTATAAACATAAAAACAACGATTAGATAAATTTGACTACTAAGCAGAATATGAAAATAAAACGAAAAATGAAAGTGTAAAAACATTTCAACGCTTGTAGCTGCTTAATAATTGATTGTAAATTATAAATAGGTTCCTGATTTCCCGAATGATAATATTTAACGTGTTTCACTGACATAAAAGAGCACTAAACGAATGCAAACAATTAAATTATTTTCCATTTACGCACGAATGCTTTCATGGCTTTCCTATCATTGTAATGCTTGAAGAGCCTGAGTACGTTTTTTCGTAAAATCAAGTCTTTTTATGAAATGTTAACAATTACAGTAATAATAATTAGTGCCATGATACAGAATTGACATTAGAAAAATAAAAAATATTTATTTTTTATTCGCATATTGAACCACCGGTAAAATTAAATAAACCGCTTCAATCGTGTGTAAAGAAGGACTTCACATCCGCTTTTGTCAATTTCAACTACAACCCCGAGAATATCGGTTCACAACGAACTAAAACGAAAAATCGCTTTATTTCCCGAGAATAATGAATGGTTATAACCTTTGTTTGTTGGAAGCTCATCATTTTAGAGAACCGTAAGTAGATTGAAACATTCGAACACTCCTTAATCCCGTCGCTTGTGCTGATTAATTTCATTTTACGTGCCTGGAAACTCGTAAAATAGCCTTTCAATCGTTATGCACGGATGTGGGGATGGAGTTTTAGAGTAAAATAGAGCGCACTGGTATCCGCGCGAAATCAAGGCAAGGAAACAAACAGCAATGACTTATTGTAATTGTTGGTAGTAAATTTAGAGTTATGAGACATAGTTTCATTTATTCCGAAACTTTGAAAATTTATTGAATGAATAGATGGTTGATAGATTTTTTATTGCGTAATATAATAAAAAATACTTACCCTAAACAAAGCAAGCGTAGATCGCCCGATAGACTTTCCAATGTCTGGAAAATAAACAATACGTTAATAAAATCATAAAGCTATTTAAATAAAAAGTAGATAATATTTCCAATAATTTTATCTCAACTTTCTGAAAACTCATCAAAAAAAATTAGTAATGAAGCATAAGTATACAAATCGTGTCCAAATTTAAGTGACCAAACAAGTCCAACGAATTGAAAATATTTTACAAAAATTATAGGTACAACAAAATTTTCTAAATATCACTAACATTTTCCCAATCGTCTAAACCCAAACCAAACTATTTCAACAGAATTATACAAGCTTCAGTAAGTGAAGTAACATAAAGCACATAAATGAAGTTGCACAGAATTCAAGATTTCCTACCTGTTGGAAAATCTTGAAGTTGCCACTATCAAAGATATTTAAACACTGACCATCGTCCACAAGACGATCAACTTATCAGTCCATAACCCTTAGGTGGTCGCAATTGCAAGCAAAAAGGGAGAGGGTAGCATTACGTGGTAGCAAGCGATTGTTAATGGGTTGCCATGGCAAACAGGTAAATACAAACTCGTGGCTATATGCTTTAATTGTTTTCCCATTAAATATAAGTCGAGAAAAATGTTTTGTGAATAGTTTACCTTTTAATAAACTTGATGGGATAAATATCAAAATGAAACGAAATCATAAAATAATACCTACGCAGAATCTTTGTAAAGAATATATGTATTAAAAAAAAGGTTAAATTACGAACATATACTGTATTAAAATAGATTAATTCTTAACCTAAACGCATAAACTTGGGAAAGGATAGCTAAGGGAAAATAATCATTTCAATAAAATATAAATAGTTCAATAATTTATTTAAAAAAATACTCAGAATTTCATAAAAATAAAAATGTATTTAATTTATTACAGTCGGTTCGGAGATTTTTCCCATGGTTTTTAAAATAGATTCTTATTGTAATAGGTACTTATTTTTAATAATTTATTTCAATTTTTAGTAAATTCTGATTCTTTTGTTTATTTGAAATTAATTGGTATCTCCGAAACTAAACATATTTTAATAAAACTTTTTTTTCGCTAAAAATCATTACTTGTCCTCAGCTATCATTTCCCAAGTTTATGCATATAAGTTAATCCTATATAATTTTATTTATAATTAAACAATGAACCTAATTAAGGGACGACCTATTACGTGTGCTTGCGTGTATATCTTATGTTCTACGTGTCTTTGATAAAAGCGTCCGTACATAAATTGCATCCCCGTGCACTTAATAATTCTTTTAATCGTTTTCAATGCACAAAATTCTCCCTGGATTGTCGTGTCGCTTAGAAGAACTTCTATCGGGTAATACTTAATATATAATGAGATAATTTAAAGGAAGAAACGAACCTTCTACGTACAAGGAATTATTCATTATTCAAGCATAATAATTAATTGCATATTGTGTTTCTCACGATAGTCAATAATTTCTTTTTTGAATTAAACATATTTTTATTCTATGTCTAGTTGGTTTTAAAATGCATGTTAAATATTATATTTATTTATTATGTTTTTATGAATAAAATTTAGCCATCGTAAATAAAAATGATTTTTGGACCATCAATAGTCGATATCTAATTTATATCAACTTGAGTTTTAGAAAAGTAAATCTAACCGATTATTATATTCAAAATAATATATTTAATAAACAAGTTAATTAAACCCATTAAGCATGTGCAAAATGCATATTAGGTCTGAAATAGAAAGCACAGGAATTGATCCAGAAAAATCGCCACAGAGCTCTGAATACAAATTTGAAATTAAGAACAAATTAGCAACATTTAGATAATTACACGAAATATCATCTCCAACGTATAATTATTGTAGAGTACTGAAATAATGGAAGAATTGTATTACTTATTAATGTAATTTGTTATTAATGTATTCGGAACCAGTAAGTTTACTCGCAACTGACGTGGTTGTTCAGTGTAATTATTAAACTGTAGGCAATAATTTCAAATTTAACCTGTTTCTTAATTATTAAACGCTACCAGCACGTTTCTTTGTTATTTTTGTTTTCTAGATATAACCAAAATTAAATTGTGTCTGTATTATTACAGCTTAAGTACCTAATATTTAACAGTAGAAGCAATTTCTAGGATATTATCAAAAGTAGACGAAATTTCAACGGAAGTACCTATACCATTAGAAAAGATCAAAAATGCTTCCATCAAAGATACCATTTTAATATTAAAATATTATTTGATTTATTAGTATAAATGTGCCTAGCTAAACCTTTAATTACTTTGCTTTAAAGGCTCATTATCAACTAAACAACTAAAACACGGGTATATTTTTCTGAATACTACTTGCCTACGTCGTTAATTTAATTACACTTTTATTTTTTCATCAAAGTTTGTTCCTTAACAGTTTATTGAATATCCTGAGTTATAATTTAAAAAATTAGAGTAATTTTAGAAACAGTCGGAACATTTCCTTCTTAATTTTCTGTGATCATTATACAGTCGTGTAATTGAATAATTTATTAAGTCGTAAGCGATAATCGATAAATTACTGTTCCAAAAACGCTTCATTTCTAGGACAAACAACAGGAAATTTCATCATTAGTGTTAATTTATAATTATAATTATTTTAGATTTTCTTGTACAAAATAGTAAAAACCGCTGTTATTCTAGAACAATTATAATCTAACTTTTACAACAACAAATTAAGAACGTAAAATGTTTAGTTAGATAATATACCTAAAAATTAAAAGATTGACTAAACTTGTACTTTTAGATATAAGAAAACAAAATAAGGTCGAGTAATTTTGGACAAAAACGAGCTAGATAAACTTGAATTATCTCAATTAATAGATCACATCAGTAGAGTTGAAAATTTAAGCTTAGCAAATATTATGCTTTTCTCAAATATTCCAATCGTGCATCGCGTGTTAGCCGCAACCAACCACTTTTTTCCAAAGCGGAAAAGTGCCCAAAGGAGTTCGACAAAGTATCGGTTAGAGTTGTCAATACGTGCCGGCCGAGTTTTAACCAATAATCATTTTGCCGATAAATAAATGATGAGCTCCGATGTCATTAAAAATTTAGAAGCTCAACCGGGAAAAAAGGCGGTCCTATTTGCCGACGTTGTGATAGTTCTGTTGCTATGATACCGAAGTTTCCGCACGCGATATCATCGTCAACCGACAAACTGGACAATAAAATAGATTACAATACATTTATCGAAACTACTAAACAATTAGGAATCAGAATTTTTCTAATGTATTTTTATTAATTATTTTATGAACATTATGTTTGATGCAATATTTTCCTTTCCACAAACCAATATTAAGGAGGTCGTCTAGTGTGAATGCTTTTTTGAGGATTTTTTTGACAAACCATTAAAATAGAATAATTCATAAATTGTATCTATTGTATCGTATTTTATAAGTTGTATTGTATGTATCTCATATTATAATCAAAAGAATTGATTTCAAAAAATTCACAAAGGTTCTTAAAATGTTAATAAAAATTTTATTTGTCCAAACCTGAGCAATATTCCTGGGCAATTAAAAAAATGATGGAATTTTCATAAACTTCTAAATAAAGATAAATTCGACATGTGCCTAATTTATCATTGCAACTGATCATATCACATGACTTATGATATCGAATAATTTCAAGACTTTAATACTCAATAAATGCCAAAAATAGATAAATACATTGCATAAATAGATTAATTACTGCAATAGGTAACGAATTTTATTACATGAATTCAATTTTCAGTTATGTATAAGCAAATAACGTCAAATGTTCATTGGTGAGTATGAAAGACACATATATTTATAAAATCGATTGGAAATTATTTTGAGTGTTTTATTTTCAAATACATACATAGCATGAAACTGAGGCACGTGTGTAATTTATCACAGTGGCGGTGTAATTTAATAATACTGAAAATGTAATGCTAATCTATCTTTTTTGAAACAATTAGGCACAATAGAAATATTCTGTTCAAAATATTATCTCCATGATAAAAGTACTACTTATGGTTCAATTAGCAATGTTTAGTGAAAAAATAACGACAGATATATAAATTGCAAAGAGATGGTAATGTTTCTGCAACGGAAATTTCATAGGTACAGTTGGGACATAAAAATAATAATCTAAGAGTTCATTCTAATTTAAACATTTTAATTTACTTCCAATTTTTATAACTTCAATAGATAGACATTTCATGCATTAATAGAAATACACAAATTTTCTAAAGTGTATCGATTAATAAATAAAAAAATAATACGCTATGTAAAAGTAATCATACATTTAGTCCTAAATAATCTAAAAATTTAACTCATTGAAGACAATTGCCCCTGCGCTAACAATCTTTCGACAGCTGCATTAATATCACCAAACGTCGCTATTAGAGCTTGTAAATTAATTTCTCTGTTGAGGAAACCCATTGCAGCTAACTGTTCAAGTTGCGCCTGATATCTTTGTTCGGGTGGTAATGTGCTGTCATTATTGGCGGACATGCTGGCCACCATTCTAGTCATGAATTCAGAAAATGCGTCTCTGGGAACTCCGCTATTTTGCTGCTGTGTTGCACTTTCAGGCCTTGGACTAGCTGCATTGACATCTTGCGGAGCCGGCGGGGGAAATGTGTGTATCAAATTAGGAGCAGATTGTCTCAGAGTTTCCATGCCTTGTTGAATTTGTAGAATAGCGTCTAACGCTTGTGAGTTAGACATTAGATTTTGAATTTCCGGATTTTGCATTTGTTGCAAGAATTGCGGCATCATATTTCTCATTTGCTCTTGTACAGTGGGATTTTCAGTAATTAAGGGGTTCTGAGCTAAAAGTGTGTTAGCCATGTTCGGATCGGCAGTGAAAGCTTCCAGAACCGATTGTGTATAGGGAGCTTGAAGCATATTTTGAAGCAATGCTGGATTTTCCGACATTTGTTGAAGTAAACTCGCCAGCGGAGGAGGATTAAGTACACCACGACCCGGAGCTGTTTGGGCACTCGCTTGAAATTGAGCCGCCATGGACGATAAACTTGGTTCTTGCATGTTCGAAAACAAATTTGGAATTGGATTTGTTAGCTGCGCAGGCGTCGGTGGTTCCAAGCCCATCGCACGCTCGTGGCTTCTCATTAATTCCTGAAGCATTGACGGATTACGAGCCAATTCCGCTGTCTGTCGAAGGAGTTCTGGATTATTGAGAGTCTGGTTGATTTCAGGATACCTTAAAATTCATTATTAGTTAGTATTTTAAAATCAATTATATCCTAAAATTAGTAACAAGGCAGGTTTGATTCAAAGCAAATCAAATACTCGAATTGATTCAACATCCAGCAGGATCTTTTTGTTTTAAATCACTATTAAGAGATCCATTAAACATAGTGATTTTGATGAAGTGTAATATCATTAACATCATTCACATACCTTTGAAGAAGTTCTTGCATTTGAGGGTTCCTTAAAAGCAAGTTTCTCATAGTTTCAGGATTGCTCATCAATTGCGTTACTAATGGATTGTCCAACAAATTCCTGAGCATGTTTGGATTGGAGAGTAGTTCATTTTGCATTTGATTCTGCAATTCCATGAAACTTCCAGATCCCATTCCTAATTGCGTGACTCCAGCCAGGCCTCCTAAAGCACCTAGTCCGAACGGGGTGGCTCCGATATCGGCTGGTCTCCTGTTAGATCGATCATTTAAACGAGGAGCTGCTCGAATAACCAAATGAATAGTTAAGCCATCTTTAATATTATGTTCTTGGAGATGATCTTCATCTTTCATTATTTTTCCAGCGAATATCAGGCAAAGTTGATCGGGCTCCGCATTAAACTTGGAACTAATTTGCGTCTTCAAATCTTTAACAGCGGCATTTTCTTCGACCTCAAACGTTTCACGCTCTTGCGGCGTTTTAATATGAATAGAAATCATTTTAGCAGGCGTTTTGGGCGGTTCTTCTTCGGCTTTAATAGGCTGTTCAATTTCTTCAGGTGCAGATTCTTGTGTTGTTGCTTGACTTTGATCATCAGCAGCTTGTGCAGTCATCTCTTGATCTTGTGCTAACTGTGAAATTTCTTCCGGCTCCTTTGTGGGCCCAGTGCCCTCAACTTCAACAGGAGGCGGAATTTCCAGAGGTGTCTCAGGAGGTGGCGGAGACTGCACCGGGGGTACTTGTGGAGTATCGAGTGAGACATCAGGAATGACATCCGAATTTATGGAGGCTTCTTCACTCATTGCGACACTAAATTGATTGCTTTTCTGGCTACTTTAAATTCGGCACTGTCACTGTCATCCAATATGTCCCTGAAAAGGACAGAAATATTGAATACAAATACAATTTACTTGCAGTTTATTTAAATTAAATAAGTGTGACGATATTTCTTTAAATGACAGTGTCAAATGTCGGATTTATAGTATTTTATAATGCCTTAAATGGTACTCTAATGGCACATACGGCTGATCTTTTGTGATTTTTGGTAATGAACATTTTTTAATTTCTATTATAATAGTGCTATTATGTAGATAATATTTTACTAGAACTAATTAATAAATTCCATCATGCTTCATAACTTGTTTATTGTTTATTTAATTTCACTTAACATTTGATCCTTAATAATTTAAGCAAAATAACTGCTTTGGGGAAAAATTGTAGGTTAAAATGATATAGGGCTGAAAATATAACTTCGCATGTACAAAATGTAGTCTAAACAACATATTGATTAAAATAACCACTGAGTAAGTATTGTTGGACAAATTGAACCGTTTGTAATATTTGATGTTCTTACTGGGTTGAAATTTGTAGTAAACAAGAGTTGCTAGGAAACATCTATTAAATATACTACAGTATTGGCACGCAATTGAAGCATCGATTCCGGTATTCTGATATTCAATACATATTCTACCTAACGCAATGCAACTAGATTCTGTAAGTTTTTTGTGTTAGACCAAATTGAGGTTATATATTGGCGGCATAGACTTTATTCGAACACTCGATAAATTTCCTTAGTAACTACAATGAGAAGATAATGCTTTAATTGAATAAAATACACTAACAAACTGAATTCCGATTTAGCTTTCTTTGTATAGGAAGCACAACAAACACCGGTGTCAACCACGTTTTTTAAATTTTAAAATCCAGCATTTTTAAATACTAGTTTCCTTAAATGTTTACTTATCGCAGATGACTTACCTCTGAGCAACAAGCAGGCACAGAAACAATTAGATAAACACCAGCAAATTATTTATGTGACAAAAATTCACAATGGCGTCAAAGAAGCTGTTGAAAATTTTACCCTCAGTGAAATCATATTTCATTCTACGGAGCATGCGCCACGCTATTTTCCCTCCATTTTGAATACCTTTGCGCCATCTTCCGTACAATAGTGAAAATTTCAGGATTATAACGAATAGAAATCTGTTTGCAATATTAACTCCTTTTTTCAGGAAATTCAAATCGGAATGGATTCGCAAAACGACATCCAAATTATCGAAAATGAGGAGTTTGATGAACACGAAGAAAAAGAATTATTAAAGTTGATCAAAGAGGGACAAATGGAAATTAAACTAAGTACGTTCACTTTTATACGGTTTTATAATACTGGTTTATGCCAGTATTATAATTTAAGATCATTCACTTAAGTTATTATTTCAATTGATTACTAGTTACAGAGATGGTTCAAACCATAGAGAAAGAAATTTTGTCTATGGTTCGAGCCATTTTTTAAAGTTCTCAAATCAAAATTTATAGGAGGATTTGTATGACATTTTTTATCTTAAATGTTATACAGCAAGCATTGGTATGCAATTTTTTTAGAGAGGCAAATGTTAGATGACTTAAGTAACAAAATGAGGGTTGAAGAACTAGAGAAACATCAGCTTGAAAGGAAACTAATTGAATTTAGAGAAGAGATCAATTTTAACAGAAAACACGTCGCTGTAAGTAATACTTAGTTATTAAATATGCACAAAATGACTTGTTTAGGTACTCTGTTCAATTCACAATAGAATTTTAGCAAAAATTTAGATCGAATATTTTAACGAATTGTTTTTCAACAGAGAAATAGCAAGAGATTGATTCGAAAAAAAAGGATAGGCACACAATTTGAACTTGCTGGAGAATGTTACAAAAGAGTACTAATTTTAGATCCAGAAGGAGAGCCCAAACCTTTAACCCAATATAACTTGGACTTCAGTAAGCTCCAAACCTTTATTTGAGACGATATAATTGCATTTTTTCAAAATTATGGTATTGTAATTTAAACAAAAAAAAATTCTAGACTACACTCCCCCCAACCCAAAAAAGAATTGCACAGGATTACTAAAAGAAATACAAGAAAATAAACAGGCAATAGAACAATTTAAACAAAAAATACAAGAGAATTTCAAAAAATTGGACCTTCTGGTGTACTCACCTTCCAAAATTGGATTTAAAGTCCCAAAAAAATGTGAACGGAGTTTTAAAATATTACAAATAAAGCGTGAAAATTTTGAATAATTGCAGAGTATTCAATAATTAATGAATTTGTAAACGTGTAAATCATACACTAACTAGTTACTATTTCTCATTATTTATGTTAAAATATTTTCATTAAATTCATTATACGACACTGTTAAAAAGTACATTCTTAAATCTACTTGTTCCTAAGTTTATTTAGGTAATTGGGATAGCGATGAAGCCAAACATTTCTTGTAATCTATTAAGGTTGACTCTAATATATTTATTTGCGCTCTAGTTTCTTCAATATCTTTCTTCAGTAATTGTTCTCGGTCTGTATACGCATCAAAAACTAAATGTTCCATTTTGATTCCATGTTTCGGTTTCCTTTAAAAAAAAGTTCAATTTGGAATACAAGGTTTGTTGTGTTAGGATTTGTTTTAAAAAAATACCTTCTCGGTCCATTATCGGAGCACTCTTCTCTTATTTCTTTGAGAATAAGTTTTGTCGATATGTTGTCATTCCAAACATTCCCGAAACATTCTTTAATTGAATTTATAACTTCAGTTTGCGTTCGGTTGAAAATTTGGGCTTCATTAGTAGTACATTGTGAGCTAAAATGAAACAGATTAGTGTTTTTATAAACTACAATAAAACTGTTTTCAACATGAACAAAATGGTTAAATTTGTTAAAATTCAACTAGTGAAAAACTTCAAATAAATATGTGCTTACTCTTTCATTGCATTTACTTCTTGAAATAATCGAGCCAACGAAATCAGGCCGGGACTGGTGCAATATGAGGGAATAAAACAAAATTGCACTAATTCCGACCCAACTTAGTTTTCTCTACGCTATTAATTGCCTGTTATGTGTCGTCTCTTGCAAATATGAAACGAAATGAAAATAAACGTAGGTGTCGAAATGAACACGAAGAGCCGTTATAAAGAATTTTAACAAAGAAGTAACAGGGCAATGACATTTTCTTACCTGACCCCTGAGGTTGTTTCCTCCAATAAGGCGTTCAAACGTGATAAACAGTCTTCTGGATTGAAATTTTCGCTAGTCATTTTGGATTTTATCGTTCGTTAACTAAACTATCACAAGATTTCGGTTCACAGTGCTTTATTAACTCGCTTTTTAAAATAACAGATAGAAAAATTCGTTATTTTTTGACAATAAACAAGTTTAGATTAAAAGAAGAAAAGGAACAAACGTCAAAATTTGCGCCCTCTATAGGAGTAGTTTATACTTCTTAGTTCCCTGAACTGAAAGAAGATGTCACAAGCATCTTAATATTTTCAAAATATTTTTAATATTGTTTGGATTCCGATTATACATTATTATGTATAATTAGTCTCATATAAAGGAAAATAATGATATTGTGGGATTGCAACGCAACAAAACATATAAACATAATATACAATAATTCTCTATGATTGAAACTTTCTCACTCTAATCTACTGTTATTTTATCATAATCTTTGTTCAACTTAAACCATACTGCAAACTTTGCACCTGTATATCTGGTAAACAAAAATCTCATTCTATTGTTTTATAAAACATGTCGTTTTTATTTCTGTTTGGATACGCACTTAACAAGGCATCGGTGGTTCAGTGGTAGAATGCTCGCCTGCCACGCGGGCGGCCCGGGTTCGATTCCCGGCCGATGCAATTACTTTTTTCTAATGCTACGAAATAATATGTCTGAATTAGGACACTACTGTTTTTGAGTAAAAGTTGGGTAAAAATTAATAATTGGGTAAAAATTGGGTACTTATCTTATTTTTTATTAAGTAATTATAATTAGTACAACTCAGAAATGGAAAAGAGGAGGGCAATGCTTTCATTTGCTTTGTCTCGACCACAACAGGAAAATGGGGTTGTTACTCATGTAAAGGCAGAAGGGTGAGAAGGGCGGGTTGTGCTGTGAGGTTTTACAGGAAGCTCGCCATAGCATAATAAAAATATAATAATCCAAAAGTAATAGCTTACAAATGTATAATGACAAACGTTAATATTTCATTTTAATTAATTTTCCACACCAAAAGCAATAATCACAGACACCAACTATGTGTTTCATATGCCTCTTTCTCATTAATCATGTCTGATTGCTCGTTAAATTTGGCGTAGAATACGCTTTCATTAATTTAAAACATGTTTACAACTTTTATTATTCCGACTTTTCCCATTTATGGATTCCTAACTTTTTCACATATAAATAAGTTAATATTTTGTGTGGTCATTTATCTCATTTCTACCTAATTGGTACTATTGGTTGTATTATTGATACTGGTTGCTTGTCTTGAGCTCATATAGTATTATGTTTTTATTTTCTTTCTAAGCATGTACAGCTTAACCGAATAAACGTTTGTATTAAAATCTGATGTCTCGTCCGATGATGTTTGGTCACCAATATGACATTCTTGTAACAAATTTTTTCATTTCTGCATCAAATTGAATACTGAAAGTAACACGGATATGCCATTATTATGTTTGAAGAAAGCTCGAGAAGCGTCTCTGAAAGTAAAATGAAAATAGCCGGAAGCTATGTCATATGAACGAAAGGCATACTTCAAATTCCTTCTTTTATAAGGATAATGTAGCATTTAATTAAATTGTAACCAAAAAACATTCTTAAGCACCAGTTATTTTTGTAATTGCTTCCTTGAAGCTATACGAATTTTATTTTTGAATGATTCCCTGGTTCTTTATTCTTTATTCTTTTTATTTGTTAAAAGCAATATTTGCCTTATGAATGACTAAAAACATTCATTTTAAATACTTGTGATTGGACTTGTAAATAAGGAATAATCTAACACATGTTTTATGCTTTATCAAATATTAATTTTAATTTTTGAAACCTTCAGATTCCGTATTAAAATTTTTCTAACCTTGTAAAGAATATAATACTTCAGCCTCACAGCTTTCTAAACCACCAAAAAATATTAAACTTTAAGCAGACACGTTAAAAAAATCTAATATAACGAAAACTTTCGTCGTCTCGTAGCTTGCATTCAGTAATGAATAGTACTCCTGGCCTGGTGCCCCATCCTAAGTATTCGTTGCACTTGCAACATCCATCTGCGTTAGATGAAGTTTCTCAGAAGTTTGCGTCGGGCTTAAATTATGTTTTTCCTTCTCAAATTGAGAAAATTTATGTTCCCTCCTCGAAGTAAGTACAAGTTAAAGGCGAAGCAATTAAAGTGTACGTGTGTGGTATTAACTCGTGAGAAGACGTACAAGATCAGAAACACTCATTATCGTAATCTAATTGTTCTCGTTTAAGCCTGATTAGCTTCATTGTTAATAAAGTATTAAGTTATTAGATTATTCCTCTTCTTTACATTATCAAGTCATCCTTCCATAAATCTCTATAAGAATGATCAATTAATTTGGATTGTAAGATTCAAAATTCCCTTTATTTCCATTCTTACCTCTGGGAATTTATTTCCACTGCTTTAATTATCAACTTCATAGATACAACATAATGTGCTCTGCATTTTCTTAAGATATTTTTAAAACACTATAATTTCTATTTATATGTATTTCTATTCCATAATGTTAAGGTAAACTGAAGAACATTTTCAGAATTTTGTCCATCATATAGGAGTGGAGTGTTCTGAAACGCGTATTTGGCTAATTGCCAGAATAAAAGCTATTGTCATGTCCGAATATCGTATTTCAAGGCGGTAATGGCAGGCAGTAAAAGGATATTTTTACAAGAAAAATCCATATGTACCGGATATAATTCGACCAAAAAGATGGTACGTGCCACGATTTCAAACATAACTTACTTTTAGGAGCTAATAACCGGGCGAATAGTGTGGTAAAAAGATAAAAAAACCTATACATTATTTTTTTATTTTCCTACATTTGATTTTATATGCGGACGAATTGTTAGGTATCTTTTTACTTATAAAATTCCTCATTAAGATTTTTATGGGCCCATGAGAAATAGGCCAGAAAGTTAAAAAAGTCTTGTATTAACTGCTTCGCCCTTTTATCTCACTCGGTGTATCAGCAATCCAAGAAGCCAGTAAATTACTCGAGATTACAGTAAGATGCGTAGCCCAGAGGCATAACATTAACCGTTAAGAGATGTTTTATAGATATATCTTACTTAATAGAGGGCATTACAGAGCGTGTTGAAAGGAAATGGGGTCGGGGTACGAGGCTAACCAGAATCCTTCGCGGGCACGTCCTTTTTTAATATCGACGTCGACAGTGATTAGCAATTTAGTATAGGAAAAAAGATTTAGATCTTATCATGTCAAAGTATACTATATACTTACATGTTGTGCATCAACTTAAAATTATAATAACTTTATAGTAGATTTTTTTCATAAAATTGAGGATATCGATAGTTATTAGTTTATTTTCGTTAAATTAAGAACAAAGAACTGAATAGCAATATTTATTGAAACCAATTTTTCCACACATTGTAATAAGAATTATGCAATTTAAAACACTTTATCCATTACTAGTACTATTCGCAGATGGGGTATTACCTTGTGCATTATTAGTTGAATTTTGGGACCAAGGGTTGAAATTGCCATTATTAAAATTAAATGGTGGTCCCATACCACACATTCCCGTGGGAGGGCCCATCCCCATTGGAGGACCCATTCCCATAGGTGGCCCACGGCCGAATTGTTGCTCCGAACCTGTTACCTAAAACAATTATTTTTAATCAATTTCATGCAACAAAGAATTATTTTATATTGAATTAACTGACCTCGTATTTAGGAAAAGCACTTAAATATGGTAAGATAAATAAATAAATGAATAAATTACTTACCAGTAGCAAGAGCAACACTTCAGTAAAAGAACCGTAGAGCAGCATGATAAATGATTAATAGTTAGATATTAATGAAAATAATGATCCTGTATTTATAGACGGGAAAATACTATAATTATTATAATGAAGTATTGTGATCTAATTTTTTGTTGTAAACAGAGGCGTACATTGAGAAGAGGCTTTTTACAAAATGTTGTAATTCTAGATACACAAATTTAATATTTGAAATATTTAATACAATTAAAATAATAAAATACATTAATCTTAAGGACTATTGATTATGCTTCCAGAAGAATGCAGCAAGTAAGTAATTAAAAATAATAGTCAAAAGGATAGAAAAAAGTATACCATTCCAACTTCGGTCCTGTAGATTTACATTTTCACAATTAATATAACACACACTCAATTTATTAGCTAATATTATTTGAATAACTGAAAATGTTATATTTAACAATGTATTTCAAGGTTTTTTAATCCTAAATACTCATGCTAACAATTTTGAATGTTTCTCTTTTTTGTGAAGCATACGCGTGAATTCAATTAATTATTTGAGTGTAAATTATTGTTAAATCAAAACAAAAATAGATTTTATTGTAATCGAATAATTTTGTAGATACCTATGCATAATTCGAATTTCAGGACGAGCAAATGAATTAAAAATATTTCTGCTTAAGTGGAACTCGAATGAATCAAAGTAGATATCAACCCGTTGTTGAAGAGGAGGCTCGAGGCAAAAAAGGACGCAATTATCCTTATTGGGAACGTTTGGAAATTATTATAGGAAACTTTACGAGTGCTTCATTACTTCGGATGGTGTAATTTTCGTTGGTTAATTACAACGGTACCGCACCAGTAGTAGAAAATTACGTGTAAATCTGGCTCCGAGTACTCAAACTTTAAAATTATGTCTCAACAGGAATTAATTAACAAAGTTACTAAGTTGGGAGGAGATAATCATTTTTGTAAAGCGTATTCCTGCAGATTTTTTGGAGATTAATAAGAGCCTAAAGGGTTATCTTCCTTTAATAACATTAAACTGAACGATAAATCTAAAGCTGATTACTTTCCAAGAATCAACACGATTTTGGCTTTTATTTTAACTTTTTTCATTAGGGCTTCCCGAAGAAAAAGTGGTAAACAACTTTATTCGGATTAAATCCGCATTAACAGCTATTCCTTTCAGCTATACTAAATGAGTTTCCGCTGAATACTTTGATGTAGGATATTTCGTGTTAAATAGAAGGTAACAACTCTATTAGGATGCTCCATTAATTAAACTAGTGAAATATGTTAGCTGGTATTGTAGAAAGAGTAGTAAGTTTAATTATGTAGTTGTTGGGGGTCACAGTATAATCTGATATATTAAGACCTGTTGTACTAGATCAACATTTTAATTTATTTTTCCTTTTTTTTTAAATTACAAGGGTTTATATAAGAGCAGTCAAATTAATTCTGATGTTGTGTGAAATCAATAGTAGTTACCTACCTAAACAAACAACTAATAAAAATCCCAATTCACTAGGGACCTAATCGGCGCTTTAACAAGGTTCTATTGGTAGGTCTTTTCCTATAAGGGTATAATCCCTTTCGTTCAATTATTTTCAAGTGATAGTTTTACGTGTTTGACCCCTTTCCGGGCAAACCAAACTTTTTCCCGAATCCGAACGTTTTCCATCGAAAGCTACTTTGGCCAATATCGAATATCCTTTTTTCGTATTCAAGTCGCGAGGTGGCACTTTAGCATGAAGGCGTTCGTCCAGCAATTAAAGGAAAGGCGCCTCCAATGACGGTCTGCGATTGTGTCCTGAATATTAACGGGATAAAGGAATAACACGCGAGCTCCAAGACGTAGACATTCACGACTGAATACGGACATCGCGACGTTGCTTTCACGATAGATAAGATAAATGGACACGTTGTTCTAACTTATAGTAATTCTGACAATGACTGAGTGTATGAGAAATTCGCAAAATGGGACAGAAAAACTTTTTTTTTTGCACAAAGAATTCTTCCAGCCGGGCAAAAAACGTGAAATCGAGACAAACTTTATTATGCCCATTAACTTACGAGGTACTTGATACTCATTTTTTGATTGATGAATGTATTTAACGGACTGCAAACAGTCGTGATGTAGATGGTCTGCAGGTGAGTGTCTCTTATCTTAAAAGGTTCTGAATCGTAATGCAGATCAAAGAGCCCTTGCAAGATATTCAATTATCAGTTGGCATCGTCACAGACCTGTACACGACTCTCGGACGTATTAATTTCAAATCACTGGCTGTAAAGTCCTTTCTACAATTTCACTTCAAGTTGAATAAGCTCCCGCTCTGTCGAACATGTTTATTCATAACATTGCATTGGAAACACGCAGTCAAATTCGCCTTTACATATATAGGCTCTTAGGGTCCTAACGAATTATTATTATATATGCATGTTGTTACATGAACCTCCAAAACCTTGCCTATACGTAGATATGTACAAGCATTCGGTTCGTTTTAATAATTTCGGGTCGAATAAATGCTCCATGTGAATCCCGTTAACTGGGATGAAAAAAAAAGGCAAATAATATTTCTACCGCGTGATATCGACAACCTCGGTTATTTCCTGCGGCACAGACAAAACGAAAAGTACACAAACTTTTCTGGTTAAAAGTTGGGCTGTTCAGAAGAGGCGTAGAGCTCGCTTGATCCGAGCGATAGAGAATTTAATGACTTTGTTTCTTATCGAAAAGATTAACGAGTTTTAGACAACAGATTAAGCCTGTGCCGATATTTTTCTCGTCTTCAGAATGACATATTAGCGCATCACCTTCTGAATTGCTTCTGTTTTTCTTTAGCGGATTTGAATATAGATCGAAAGCGCTCTTCTTCGATTTCTAGAAACAGTTTTTTATCGTTATAGTAATGCCGAACATCTGCATATATGTATACAAAAGTTCATTATCATTTCTTTGTTTTTAATTTACCCGATTTCAATTATACATGTATTAAAGGATAAAAAGTTTGCAGTGAATAAAAATGCAAAGGGTTATGGGCACAATTTTTTATGAAGCATTAAAGTGGGAAATAAAAACGAAAAAAAAAATGTAAACGGAAGCAACAAACGAATTTAAACTAAATTATGACATCAAAAAGACAAACTGTTAATGAACGCGAATGGCCGTGTAATAAACTCAGATTGAGCTTTGAGTGTAGGAAATAAAAACGTCTGAAGGCACCGTAGAAGCGCTTTTCAGTTCAGGAATAAACAGTTAACTAGGGTTTTATAAAGCTATTACTAAAAGCGACGAACAGGGGAGCAAGAACTACGCGGACATCATGAATTATTACTTCTTTGGGTAAGAGCGTTTAGGGTCTTCATTAGTCTACTTCGGCTTTTTACTGCAGGTAACGCAACGAGATTTATTGTTATTTAAAAGATGCTTGATTCTCGCTGAAAATAAGGGAGAAATGAATTTTTAACTATTACGAATAGCCTTTTGAATACACACCTTATTTTTTTTTCTAGAAACTCTACCTAAAGTACTATGAGAGTAAAGAAAGACTTAAAATAGAAAACTAAATAATTTGTTATTATTTATGGGATTTTTTTAAATATTAGATATATCGAATAATCTTCTCTTGGAAAAATGTTTCCGGATCATTAGTATTTGTCAGCAATTCCATCAAACAAAATCAGGTTCTGAACCGATTAATTAGTCACCATGAATAAAATTACAAAGAATTAAGAAATTCGGAAATTACTGATTCTCCTAACGAATTATTTTTAAAGCTGACAACGTGAATGAAGCACTCATCCTTTCAAGCCAAATGGATTAGAATTGTAGTTTTTCTCTTCTTGAATGGTAGATTTAATTTGAGACGACTATTTGTTCGCTTTTTGAATTCAGCGCTCGAATGGGTTTGTTTACATGATGAATAGATCTGCAGTTCTCAGATTTATTGTTTCAAAGTCAGTATTTACTGTCGACTTGACGATAAACGACTCTTTTTTTCTTCTGGAATAAATGAAATTGGTTTGAAGAATTTTTTTATCATTCTAACACAGAAGGCCTAGTTAGTTTTCTTATATCATAGGAATACTTTTTAGTGTAAAAATAGTTTTTCATATAATTGTTGAGTAAAAATACGAGTACCCGATAAGCCCAACTATTTTTACCGGATTAATGATTAAAAATAATCCTACCACTTTAAGCATTCCAAGTAAAATTTTTAAATTTCAGAATTAATATCCCATTATTCTAAAATATTTAAATGTATACAAAAGAATAAAAAACTCCAAGCGGATTTCTCCGAAAAGATTTCTTTAAATTCAGCTCCATTTTCTTCGGTTTTTGAATGAGATAAAGTTATGACTTCGAAAAATGCGATTTATTCAGTTTTCCCAATTTTATTCAATGTAAAAAAGCGATAGAAATTAGTCCGAAGGACTTCAACTTCCACTGGAATGTAAGGGCACGAATCAACGGGACAGAATACATATAAAATCAACAAAGAAAAGTAACCATTCAAAACTTCCACTTTATGTTGCTATAAAAATAAAATTAATTCAAAGATAAACATTCTTAGGTACTTAGATATTAAAGCTTCTAAATGACTTTAATAGAACAATAGAAGTAATTAAGTACCTAAGTGTAATTTGGACTTAGGTAGATATTAGAAATAAAAGAGGAATAGTTGATTTGAACAGTCGGTTCGCTCCTGGATCGAATATATTCGTATTATAAAGATTCATGAAGGCCTGGAATCCTGGAAATGAATGGAACGAGCCAGGTGCGACTACAATTTGATATCAGGAAATAAAAATTTCCTTTTTTACCGAACAAAACTATCGGATGGTTTTAGCTCGTTTTAGTTTAATAATAGACGTTTTATTGAAAATTTGCTTTGAACTGGTATTCAATGCAAATTGTCACAGCCTAAATTCCATTTGAATTCTTGGAATATATGACTTTCATTAAGGGAGAACTTCTTTTGATAGTGTGCGTTAAAATACGTCGAAGAAAATTCCAGAATATAATTTAGAAAATTATTAGAAAAGTCTAAATGAACTTTTTCATGTGGTTTGTGTCTAAAATATATCCTTCTTATATTTTCTACCACATTAAATTAAATAGTGTGAACTGCAGGTATAGGATAAAAAACAAATTATTTTGGATTAAAAACTTGTCATGAAAGATGGATAATGTCAAATATCGACTCACATCAAGCATAATATAATCAATACTGCTGCTTAATACATCGAAGGTATGCGTATATTGAACCGTATCTAGCGAATTTCCGGAGCGTTGAAGGGTGAACGAGATTAAATGTTGGTTAAAGTGTGATATACAGGTCTTGCGGAGAAATTGTTCGGTGTATCTTTGTAGAATTAGTGATATATTCCAATTATCGTTGATTAAAGCGATCGTAAACAATTAGATCGATTACAGGGGTCAACAATAATCTGAATGGATAGCTAGGAAGGATCTCTGAAAACAGAAGCTTCAAAGGTGGAAGTAATTTCATGGCAGGCGTAGGGCTTTAATTAAGTATCTGGACTAGTAACACACTGTATCTCTACTTTAAAATCAGGAAATACTCCAATTAAAATTAAGTTTGGAGTATTGGAGTTTGATGTGTAAACATCCAAATTAGTTGAATGTGACGAAACTGATACAAAAACGAATCAAAGGTTTTTGTCATTTCCATTTTGTAATTTCTAGAATAAATATCAACAACAGTTTTTAACCACTATAGGCATGGATATAATATTTGTACGTATTCCAAACTTTTGGACACGAGTGCATTATAAACATTAATTAAATTTTAAATATGATATACATAAATATATTTGTAGTTAGTATTATTAGGTTTGATTTATCATTTTGATATTTTCTTGTTTTGTATTTTTCTGATAAACTTGCTCGCACGTATAACTTTACCTATTATTCATAAAGGGGCTGTAATTCGCAGTCTACACAATTAAATTGTGCGTTCAAAAATATAGGCTGGAAACAAATAAATAAAACAAAAAAGCGTATTAAAATTTTCGCATATACAAAAGTTTCTTTAATTCGCTTAGCGTGTTTACACATTTCACATTCCAACTGTCAACTTTAAACAAAAAAAAACAGCTAAGCTGTCCGCAAAGTTGGTAAATAGCAGAATATAAACTCTTTTTTTTATTAATTCGCATTTGTAATGCCAGCCGATGCGAAAAAATAGTAGATTTTCACAGAAGAATTTCCATTATCGTTGTCCGTTGTCCGCTACTCGTTTTATATTTCGGATTCCCGAACACAGGGGTGTTGTAAGATTGCTTTTTTTTATTATCGTCTCATGTTATTTTCAAATGCAATTTCGCTTATTACTTAAAGAAAATACTGTGAAAAATAAAATAATTATTTAAAGTTGTATAGTGTATGTTACCATAATTTACCCTCATCTAAAAAGTAACATATTTTATATCATTATGAACACCACTGCTCTCATGCTCGACACATGTCGGCTTCTCCAACAATTTCAAATCATTTAAAATTCTAATTCCGAGAAATAACATTTTCCCGCAGTATCAGGGTTCGACTTTGTTTTTGATCCAGGGAAATGTAAGTAATACGTTATTTTCACACCTTCAAAATACTTTCTATGGCTTGTGAATTCAATTAAATTTTATCTACAATTTAAAATAGTGCTGCACTTATCCTTGATAGTTTTTGAATGCGTTTAGTTCAGTTTAGCTTGTATTAGCAAATAAATCTTTTACTTATTTCCATATAAATTCTTTTGGTAAACTTACACTATATTTTTCGATTTGATATAAATTTCACGTATAACCTTTATATCACAAAGAATGTATTACATTCCAGTGACAGAAAATGTATAACTTCGGAGCATGTATACGTTCTTTCTCGTAAACCTGTTATTTATAGTGCATCATATAGAGACCATAAACTTAACACTTTTCAGATAATATCCTCTTAAAATTGTATTCCTTTATGTTCCACAGGGATTTGCCAGTTTGTAAGCTGTTTAAATGGCAACCAATTTTACGCCAGAACGAGTTATAATAACACGCTTGCATTTATTAAATTTCCATAGGAAAAAATCAAAACATTAGACATTCGAAGAAAAATAGAATACACCTTTGTTAGGTAAGTAAATTTATTGTATATGTATATCTAAATAGCACAATGAAATAATCAGAGTAAAGTTAATAAATGTATTTGATTGCCAGTAAAGCAGGTGTAGATATCAGTAGATATGTTGTAAATTCGGAACCTTATCAACATGTTGTCCAGTTGTCAGTGGTTGTGCAGAATCCAATCCATTATTCACTAGGGATGAACACGTCCGCCGGGGACAAGTCCTCTTCCTAACCCCATTTGACGCATCTGATACGTATTTCTTTGTCAAAAGGTCGCAAGAATAATGATCTCCCGCATTTCATCTCTCCTTTCCGATATTAGGCCACATGATGTATTACTCGTTATTTCGATCGTGACAAGAATTACTTAAAATATGTGCTTCCTTTCAACGACAGAAAACTTCTCGTCCTGTAGGTGGCTCTAAATTAAATTACCGGAGAATATGATGTCTCGTTATTGATTTTTGTGTTCTTGATGTTCGTTTAGCATTTTCTCCAATTCTTTATTCCTCCAATACGTGTATAAAAGATATATTGTTACCTATAAGAAAATTACAGAACTATATAGCTAATGTGCAATAATTTCTGATGCCTGTTAGGTAAGTATTTTTATTTCAAATTTCCTTTGGTGCGATTTACCTATTTACTTTATAATTTACAGGCCAATCGTATTTTTATTCGCACTCTTCGCTCTCTTATCTCAATGTGAAATAATAAATATCTCAAATAAAATTTTCTTTTTATCCTTCTTCTTGATTGAATTCGTATCTCCAGCTTGAAATAAAATTTTCAAACAGAGCGTTCAACATTCCTAACATATTCGAATCTGATTTTTTTTTCTCCAGTAACAATAAAACAAAGAAATGTGTTTCATTAAACTTTCTTTTCATAACGGAATATTTCAAATTTCGTTTCTGAGCAATCAGAATTTAAAATACGTAGGTATCTAAGTGATTAAAAACAGCACGTTAGAACACTACATTGTTTCGAAGTTGGCACATCCAATTAATTAAAGTAACTTCATTAACTAATCACTTTATAAAAGGGTAATAAAAGGACGTAATAATACCGGTGCTTCTGCGACGTTTTCAATTAATTTAAAAATATTGCAAACCCTTTAATGTCCGTGCTTTTATTAAGCAAGTTGAATCGCAGGGATAAAATCAATGTATTATATCTTAATAATTTAATTAAATAGAAGCATTATAAAAAAGTCTTTCATTTTTACATTGTGCAAAAGATTTTCTTATCTAGAGGAAATGGTATACCAAAGGGTAAAGAACGGTATAAAAAATATATACACCCCATACCGTATGTATCAGATGTAGGTATAAAAATTGTTTAATATCTACACTAAAAATTCACTAAATTGTACCTACACAGGAATAGATATTGTGTACCTGATGTACCTAATCAATAATAAGCCTTTCAAATTTGATATACCTAATCGTATCAGTATAGTGCAAAAGTTTTTACGGCATTTTGAAACAAAGAACTTCAACAAAAACGAATGCATAAAGATGAGTAAGTTTATGATCGATAAAAATGCAAATCAACAGTGAACAATGCGTTTTTATGGCGAAAAATTTAACGACTCCACCAGATCCTCTCATTATTCATCAAACTTTTCGCCCAGAAAATCCCCTAAAACGAATAGGGCACTAAATACAAAATTGATAATAACGCTTGCTTGAAAGTAGGTAATTTCTCTCAAAAAAATAAATCAATATACCTAATTTTTAAATAATCTATTATTTAGATATTAGTTATTTCGAGAGATTTAATTGGGAACCAATATCATTGCATACCTTTTAAAGTGTTTTCCGGGTTTAATTTTAAGCTCCAAAAATAGCTTCAAATCAATTTATCTGAAAAAATTGTTGGCAAAAACATTTTTTTGTTGTGAAATTTCGAACGGTAGGTAAATGCACGAACGTCTATTCATTTTTGACAAAAGGCTTGCGGTGAATTCAATTTTCGAATGGTGGATTTAGCTTGTTATCTTTCTAGCCGATCCTTGAATATGCATCAACTTCGACTGAGTTGTGGGCACGGGTCTAACTTAATAGAACCGAGTGGATTAACGTAAATTCCCGGAACATTTTTCGACCTACATAGCTACAGATGCTGCGAGTTTCTGTAGATGGAATTCATTTACTAGATTGACTTAATTGATTATTTTCGAAAATAATAAATAATAACACATTTTCGAATTTTCGTAGATCTATTTGGTTTTCTTTTAAATAAATACTTATAATTTAGATATTATCTGCTGCTCAATATTTGCTAATTTTTCATGATTTTTTCTCCTCCTTTCTAATGATTTTTTTCTTTATCCATGAGTAATGAGTTTACAAATAAAAGAGCGCATCGAATAAAAAGAAAATTAATGAGCACGGGAATGATTTTTAAATGCATTCCTATTTTACGAGATGGAAAGAGCAAAAAATATATTAATGTCTTCGAATGGAACGGGAATAGTTTATCACCTAGAGTATAAAAACGGGATTATTTGTTAAGGCATCTTGCTTTCCAGTTTATATTTGCTTCTCTAGGGAAATCTTAATTGAAATGAAAATTCGCATTTTCGCATTCACGGTATTTTACGCAATTTTAACCACGTAAGTTTAAAAACTTTTTGACATATTAACAATTTACTGCGATTCAAAAAGAAGTTAATATATTTAAAAATTACCTACTTTGTAGCTAATCTAAAACTTTAGTCTATTTCTATCTCGGCCCTTTGTGAAAGTGCTCATAAACGGAACATATCTGTTCGGTAAATGCGCAACAACGACCGACTTATAAAGCCGTTGTAAGGCGACAGAAACTCGAAAATTCCTCAAGGTGTCTCATCTGCACTTCATAACTCCGCATTACCGAGCGAACTCTTTGAAAAGTGGAACATATAAACGATTTGCGGCGAAGTTGGACCGTTTCTAAAGACCCTCGAGATAAAGCTACTTACTGGAGAGCGGTTTGTTGTCGCTCATGTGGGGCCGTTCGGGACCGTAGAATGAATGTCCCGAACAAGATAAGATACACACATTGGGATAGCTGGCTCGATAACAGAGCAATCTTCAAAAGAAACCGGCCCGGGGTCGCAATTTTACCTAAAAAATACGTATTTGTCATCGATGCACTTTTTGAAAACATCTTATAATCAATGTATAAGATGAAGAGTAAAAATTAGAGAGTAAAAAAAACACAACTAATATGAGAAGATAGATTTAAGATCCTACGGGTTCGTCTTTTGTAATTTATTGCCAAAAATAAAAGAAAAGAAAAAAACCAATATTCCCAATACACTGATTTTTTCTCGTCATCCGTTTATTAGTACTTTTAAAAATTGTCAAATAAATCATGAAGTTTGGAAAGCTGCCTTGTTAGGTATCCAGTTGTGAAATCCAATTCGACTGAGCTCGTGCTAAGCTGTATTGTTTGGATTCTTAATCAATGTCTAGACAGGCACTGAACAGAATATACTCGGGGAATAATTCGAGTCAATATTAATTTCGAATTGTGTCACAACTCTATCGAAGCAACATTGCAGTTTCTGTTTTCGAACTCGTTATCAAAACATTTCGTGCCACTTTAAGTTAAAAAAAATAGAAGAACCTTCCATCCTTCCACGCACATGCACTATAATACCTGTCCTGGGTACTTTTGGCTGCTTTAAAACTGCGACAAAAATCGAACTTCCGATTACATCTGATGCAGGAACAGGCGCATTTGTGGACCCCGCTTCAGTTTTAAATTCGCAACCCGGAAATACAAACCATCAAAACGCCAGCGTTAATAACACACCGAGAAGGAAACGGCAACATGATACTCAGTTGGCCTTTACAGCATGATTTACTGTGTGCCCGCCCGGCGAGCTAAGCGCTAATTGAGAACCAAGAGATATTGGTTAACCCCTTTGCTTAGACGGTGCGTAAACAGCACAATGCACCTAGCAAAAGGCACAGTCTAACCTGCTCGACAAACTGTGACATTTTTCACGGGTGACATATACTCGTTAGTTTGCTACAACTCAATTGGATACCATTCGAGCTGGCATACAGATATAAATCATTGAGATTCATTTTTTCTACATGGTTTAATACTTATATAATTATACACTTCAATCAATAAAACCATTATTTATTTAGTACTATGTGTTAGCTTTCTTGGATAAATTTCTTCTAAATTCTAGTTTTAACTTGTTTAGTCGAACAATTGGATGAACAATTACTTTAACACTATTTAAGGAAAACTAATACGTTAAAAATATTTATAGAGGGAGTAAAAAAACTCTTTTAATTAGAATCCAACGAACGTGATTAATTCAGTGTGATGGTTCGTATAATATACGTAGAGAGATTCGGGTAATTACAGGTTCGCATTGCAAATCCTGCGATAGGCTATTTCCCCGAGCAAACTATCAAATTACTGCTTGCAATCATTAATAGTCGCCAATAATTCCAGAGTGAGATAGGAATTTGTCGATTATGTCCAGTTTAACACTTCTAAGCAGTTTGGAATGATGGCAGTGTCCCAATTTAGGAGCGTACCTACATTATTATCTCGATATTTGAATTTGGAATGAATTACATAGTTGGAATCGATTTCGTGTCTAATTAAATTTGGTTAAATTTGATCGGTAAACTTTTCCTCCAACGGGGCACCAAAAAGAAATGAAAACTTGTCTAGACACGTTTTAGACAGGATTTGAAGGTTCTTCCTCTTTCAAATGAATCCTCTAATCACTAATCTAATGGCCATAACTTTATCTAAGCACGGGAAACCCCCGCACTAGACAGGAAGATAAGAAATACTCTCCGAATTTACAGGCCTCGAATGCCGGAAGTCGCAAACCAAAAAGGATTTTATCGGATGGAGCGTACAGCTTTAAGTGGGATATCTCTATTTCTAAAGTCTGCCGGCTGCCGCGCTGGTGTCGAGGAGACCTATAAATTTCTGATACCCTCCCAATAAGATTAATTCTAATTGCATGCAGAGAAAGTTAAATTTATGGAGACGAGTGAAAATGAGTTAAGATATAGAGGGAGATCTATGTAGTAGACATCTGTCTATATAAATTTCTATATAAATCTATATTTTCGAATTGAATAATATCCATAGTTATTATAATAATGATTGCCTTTATAGGGTTTTTGAAGACATACCTTCCTTATTTTTTTTTGATTTTAGATAAATGGCGTGTGACAAATGGTAAATCACGTTCGCCAAAATCACCTATTTTTCTTTATTATAAAGTCTATAGAATCGATGATTTTGGTGAAGGTAAAGGAAGCATAAGGCCGAATGAGATAAATAAATGAAATAAAAACAAAGAGTATTTGGGAAGTCACCCTCTACAGTAAGGTGGAGGAAGATAAGGAAATATTTCCCTTATAGATTTATGACATTAGTCCGTGAGTTTGGCAATCTATAAATTCTGGTTTTGTATTGGAAATATCCGCTAGAGAAATGAAGTTTTTTAAGTTTTGATGGAAAGACAAGGCGTGACGGTAAAACGAATGTATATCATTCTAAGACCCTTGTAATTTATATATATTTCGGTACTAATACAAGCAACTTTGCGTTATACTAAAAAATTTTATAAATTTGTAACGTATTTTTCAAGGAAATCGCTCATTGAATTTTAATTATCCCATTAACAGTCCACTTACCCTCTGTGGTTTCCCCTAAGAACCGTAATTAAAAATCAATGGTAATTTAACGACGCCCCATCGTCATTCAACTAATTTTTAATAACTGCGAATGACATTGTTGTAATGGCCTCGCAATTACCGTCGAGTTCGATCATTTCGTCAAATCCACAGTTAGCCGTGGAAAGCGACATAATTGATAATAATTAATTAATAAAATAAAAGCTCGCAGAAAGACGGCATCGGTCGAATGGAGGTTTGCTTCAGTTTTTGATTCTATTGGGTTGTAATTGAATTAAAATCCCTTGTTCGGAATGATATTTCGATGCGAATTGCCGAACAAAATGTCGATGAAGGCAAATTAGCTTTATTTTGATTATTAATTGACTGCATCAGTACCGATTGCTTTAAAGAGCCTTAGAAAAATGTTAAATTGGGATTTAGCTTAAAAACATTAAGAACTTGTAGGATTTAATTAAAATTTTCTCAATATCGCTTGGTTAAAATTAATGAACGTTTAAGCAAATTACTGCATCTACTTTTGATTAAAATTTTGACGTATTTCTAATTACGTTGCTTCTTGTCATCGACCCTTGTAAATCTTCTACGGGATAATGATGATCTATGTTTCGTCAAAATTGAAACAATCGAAACGTCCGAGCGGGGAAATTTCGTGAGTTTAGATTACCGTTAAATACCCGGCAGGCGGGGACCGGTTGCCGGTCTCATGACCGACCGCAATCCGGCGATCCTTCACAGCTACGGATGTACAGCCCATTTCCTGTGGCCCTAGTCCCTCAGATTATGTGACTCCATTTATTTTCGGAATTTCATCCCTCTAGTTCTCTGTAGTTTATATCACTGTTTGCCTTCAATATTATCGATAATACTCCATTTAATGTCTTTCATTTGAAAGAAAACTAGTTGAATATATCTTTGATAACGACAAGATAAAGGAAATAGTAGTAGGTACCTTGCAGGTACTAGTAATATGTTCGTTAATAAACTTAAAATAATTACGAAGTTCTCTATTGTGGAAAATAATATAGCAATTGAGACTGAGGTATGGGACAAACACAAGCATACACTTGCTCGTGTTATGCAGATCTGATAATATTCCACACAAACTAACCGACTTTCCGTGTACTCGCAGATTATGTAAATGTATTTGTACAAGTCCAATTGTCCGAGTTAGCGGTTGGCGGTTGGAAATCGATCGCGTTACTTGCATTAATTTCCTCGAGGGACAAATTGCGATCGGAAGTTCGAGAGTTGCTTTTACAGATAAAAGGATAAGGATGTTGTTCAAATTCCTTAAAGCTGTTGCCAACGGATTAATACGTTGTCTTCAGCCGTAAATTTGTTTGGCTTAGATATTAGATAGCAAGAACTAATTTGATATTGATGGAAATTCCTATGATAATATTTACATAGGTTTAATCATTTGAATTTAATAGAATTTAATTATAATAAAAGATGGGTTATAGCAGAACCATAAAAATATAGTATAAAGAAAAATGCCTAAAATATCTACTCGTATAATAAATAAGAAACCAAAAATTTGAAATATTAAATGAATCGTGTCAACTTCAACCTATCGAATAAACCAACACATTTTCGAATCACCCTGCAAACGTAAAGAGAAAAGGAAATTGAGGAAGGATTCGTTCATAAACGTGTTGAATTGTCTATAAATTCGCAAAACGCTCTTGCATACTTGATCCGTCAGCATATTTAAATTGAATAGGTCGCTAAAAGGGAAAATACGTCATGGATCGTTAGAAGCATAATCTTTGATCAAAATGGCGTCGCTTTATGATGAGATGTTTATTGAATAGGACTAGAGCATAAACCTTATTTCACGGGAAAATCGCTCGTAAATTTAAACTTTATAATTTATTTAAAGTACAATTTATATTTACCTACGCTATATTATTTTCTCATTAAAAGATATATGTGGGTAATACATTTTTTCTTACAGCCACTCCTACATCAGGCACTTAAAAAACCAAAACCTTTTAAATGAGGTAAACAAATTAATTCTACGAGACTCAAATTAAATTCGAAAAGTCACACGAAGCTAATCAACGTTAAAATTAGCTCCTTAATTGATTAGCCGATATTCGATGAAAGAAAATTTTAAACGATTTATTGCGGGGCTAATGGAATTCGACTACCTACTCGCTTTGACGAAAAACCGTTAAGAAAATGATAGGGAAATTTATTGCGCTTTGTCGGCTAATTAAAATGGAACTCAGCTGAGGCCTTTTATACGTTTCCCCAAGACAAAACTAATTTAGGTCTGAAAAGCCGGTTATTTAATTTGGTCCACATAAATAGTTAAGTAACCAGACCGCAATTTCACATCAGAGGCTGTAAACGAGGGGTCTACTTGCGCCAATTTAAAAGTTCCAACCGCTGATTAATCATGTGTTTCAAACAAGTAATTTTTTTGAAGATATGTTCATACGAAATTTTGTTAAATTAAAACATAGATGATCAAATGGTTAGACATGGTTTTATACTGTGTTTATGTTAAGACTATAACTAAACTAATTAATCAATTAGATGAAACTTATAGATATAATTATTCGGAATAATTTTGATCGCTAGTATCTAATAGATATAATAGAATGTTTCATTTTTACCCTTCTTCACTAAAGCTAATAACAATCAACAAAACCACAGATTTATGGCATTTGAGATGTAGATATGTTTTTTTAGGATTAATAGATATCTGCTTTTCATTCTGCAGTAGAATGTAGAAAGACTTAAACTCTAAATTTTACATTTGTTGTTCATGTATTATTAAATTCGATATTAAATGTGTTGTGTATATGCTTCCTACAAATTTTATTGAATTCTACTCAATTGTTTTTCCACAAAATGTTTTTATTGAATACATCTATTCATTTTGAAAAACAAAGCATAAAGTTGGTGTCTGACCATATGTAGATACGAATTTGATGAATCCCGGTGTGGATTTATAATGAAAACCAGCGGAACCTCGGGCAATCCGCACCTGCAGCTGTGAATTATTACTTTCATTTGGTTTAATATCCCCTTTGTTCATATAGCATTGATCTAATTTCTCCCAGGATTGTAATTGTTGAACAAAGGATCGTTCGTGAATGTCAGATTAAATTTTACCGAATTTAACTTAACTTTCATTAGAAAGGTAGACCGTTGACGGTTAAAACTTTGGAAATCGCCGGTTTTGGTTTGTTATGCCGTATTTCAGATACAAAATTTCAAACTCAATATAATAAAATTTCGAATCAATGTGCACGTTCGATTTCCTCGAATGGTATTTGATTAAAGAACGGAATTGAATTCGGTTAGTAGGACTAAGCAAAGAACGCGCCTTTTATTCCGAATAGATTGCGGCTTGTTTTCAAAATCATTCAATTAAAAATCTTTGTCTGCCTAACGAATTAATGCCGAAGTCGAAGCAACGAAATTAGAAATCCTGGAAAACAATAACATCCACACCCTAACGGCAACTTTCTCAAGTTTTAATGAACCCGTCGAAATATGTAAATTACAAATTGTCATCATGCGTATAGTAGTGAAACTTGCGAAGTTAATTACAGAAATTCGAGGTGCGGAACAATATTCTTTCTAACCATATAAACATAATAACTGAAATATGAAGAACATGATGAATACTTATATGGTGGATGAGTACCTATAACAATCTATAGAACAGAAATCAGGGTAGGTATTGCAGAAACAATGTAGTATTTTCAACAGCAAAATACTTATAATAGATACTTACTTGAAGAACCTACCTACGTAGCAAGAATTTTTTTATATGAAGTTTAGCTGAAATAATTCTTTACCTTGTCTTATATTCGCTATACACACATTTTTACAATAAAGCATAACTGTCTGGTGAACAATAAATCCAACGGTATTATCACTTTATGTATGAAGTAGGTACCTATATACGTAAGTACATGTATAATTCATCATACGCGTATACGATATTAAGGCGGCTCAATCAATTCGTAGCCTGGTGAAACATCAAAGCAAATTTCTCGTCTTAATAATCCTAAGAAGTATGTCGGCGGTTCGGCATTTTCAATCCAGTCACAAGTCTTCTTGTTCAACAATCCCCCCAGGCGGCTATTGTATTCCAGGCTGGGGAAACGCCAAACCGCAAAACTATATTTTATTCTCTTTGATAGTGAGGAAGGCCAATTTGGAGTCGTGTCACGCGCAAACAAAATCCACTTTTACTCTGCTTGCTTGAGGTTTGTCAAATGTCATCGACGGCTCGGATGCCGAAGCACTTTTCTATACAGCGGCTTGTGTCACTCGTAATAGTAATTTCGGATTTTCTCGAATAGGTACTACCACGCCAAAAGTACTTTAAATGTTTGGGAAAAAGAAAATCCAATTTTGATTCCTTGAAGTTTACACTACCTTCCACTGAACGTTGCCTTAAAATTTGATCAATATACTTTGTTACAAAGTAATTCTAAAATTTATACCGGGCGAAAATTCGCAGAGGATGTCGCTTAACAACAGCCGGCATTTCCATGATAGCCACCATGCCGAACATCTTCGAGAAATCCGTCCTGCCCTTAAGCGTCCGATAAAACTCAAATCTGACTTCGATCTCGGTTTCTGCGTGTATTTTACATATGAGTACGCTCTTGTGGTCTCCGCATTCGACTTCGTAACACATTTCTCTCGACTTTAACGTATTCAAACAAGCCAGATCTTGAAGATCGGGGAAACCAAACGACTGTAACACGTCCTAACGAGCCAAAATTCCCAGGGCTGATGTCGGTTCACACCACTTGAATAAAATATGGAAGTGTATTGATAACAGGACAGGCAAAAGAGCGGATTTCAGATTTTGATGAGCATCTTCCCGAGAATATGATGTTATATGAAAGTAAATATAATAAAGAATATTTCAATAATTATTATGGATTTCTTAATGTCTTAATGGAACTGGTAGGGAATATTGTATTTATTACTTTTCTATTTTACATATATTCGGAGTTGCAATTACTATCTTTATTATATCCAGATGTAGGTAGATATTTGGAATGTATTTTATATTTTTTATTTGCCAGGAATGCATTTCGGAGGCTCTTCACTTTTATGAAGTTTGGTTTATGCCTTTAAATTGATAACTCTATAATATGCACTTTGGTAGTAAACTTGAATGCGGCTATAAAACCAGAGAATGGAATTTACTAAATTTTGAAACTGAGATATGAAAATTAGAAAATGGAATATCAATGTGCGGTAATGAAGTTGATGTTTATGAGTACCAAATACCTACTACTGCAGGTATGTATACTATACATTTTTATTAAATATTTAATCTTTGATGGAGATTTTATCTTCACTAATAATTTTAGTTTCCTAGAAATAAGGGTCGAATCAGGGGCTATCATATTATTAAGAAATACATAAAAATTTATTATATTAAGAAGTATGAATATTTAAAGAAGTATAATGCACATCATATCAATATTTTAGATACTTTTTGAAAATTTACCGGTTTATAAATAAGTCTATTGTAATTATGTATACATTACCTTAGCATGGCACATACTCCAGATTATAAAGTTACTAAAATGCATGCATAATGTCCTTGCCATATATTCCAATTCGCGTAGTTGTAACGCCACTGTGGCACTGTTTATTGCTACCTACTCGGTATGGTAATGTTGCTTAAAGTATTCAGGTCTGTTTGTTTTGTAATGTTAATTTTGTTGTCATGCAAATTTGGATAATTTCTGCAGGGATTGGTGTTAATATTTTCATTTCTTTGGTTCTGAATGGGGGCGTCAGCCGTTCATTTTTTCTCTAACTACGTAAACTTTTGCTTATAGCTGAACTTTTGCATATATTTTTCAATTTTTATGATCATCATCGGATTTTTAGCATTTCTGGCTTACTGCTGCATGATGGCATACTAAACAAAAATAATATTTTACGAAGGATCATAGAATTTTTATAACCATAATTTTTATATTTGTTTCCTATATAAGTATATATTGTACAGTCATAAATCATTGAAGATGAAAAATAATAATATCTAGGAAAGATAATATTAATCAATTGAAAGTTGTTTATAATCTGATATCATATGTTACAACTTTTCTTCAGATTTTTTTATACTTGTGAATAGTAACACTATGCAAATGTTTACGAATTTTTGCATGAGCATGTATGAATTTCATAAGATCATGCAAGTTGATTTAAACCGGATCAGTCTTGAAATGAAAACTCTTCTCGGCGATGCCGCCTCAATTTGCGAGATGCCGGCGTCTGTGACGCGACGCGCATCCATTTCTCCTGACACTTTCCGGTTACCGGGAATACGTTGATAGATTGCTCTGAATTAACTGCTGTATACACGAAGTGCGATACACAAAGTGAGCGGAGCGTATACCTATACACTACTCAGCCATGGCTATCGATTTCGTTTATCTAACATCGTAGAAAATCGATTAGAGAACAATTTTGGTTAATCTTCATATTACTACTTACCGCTAATTAGATCTACATTCTAAGTTCGGTAAACCAAATAACTAACTTCTGTAAGTTTAATTCAAAAGTGCTAGGTTGGAGTCGGTTGATCCAGTTGATTCAATTAAAATGAGCTTATATAAGGGAAGTATATTCTAGTCTACAAATGTCATTAAATTTGATTCCGTAATGAAAATTCTTGGAAAAATTTAATGCGTAGCAATAACGCAAAATATTAAAAATGTAGTATCTTATAAAACTAGTCTCCTTACTATACCCATATTCCCATTCTATGAATGTATTATCAGTTTCCGTTTTTTCTTTTTCGAAGGATTGGCTGAAGCTGGGAAGGTTGTAAGGGTTGGGAAGATTGGGAAGGTTATAACTTTCATTAATATATTACAAAATTACATACTTTAGTCATCCGCATAAATGAATTAAAATTATTAATATTATTCCAAACATAAATTTGACACGATAAGTTTGCAGAAATAAACAGAACAATTCGTTACTTTTGAAAACTACGTGATATAAACCGCGTTTTATTTGCATAAAGTCTAAATTGCCCTGAGACAGAAACAGACGGTTGTTTTAACTCTATATAGTCTTTATTTTCATAATAAAACAAAAAACAAAACAAACTGAAATCAGAAATTTGAAGTGAATAAGGCGAATAAAATTTTAAACGCCGAAACTCCTATTTAAACTTTATTTAGATTTGACTTTTATTATATTAAAACTTCCTGGAAGTGAATTCATTCTCGAGCATTGTTATTCACATAGATTTACAATAGTAATTTAATTTCATCTGATAAGGGAGTTATACGAATGAAGAAGCATTATGGAAATTTTCCAAACTCGGTGATATATTTTACACCCAATTTTGAGTCTATACATACAAAGTTTTATTTTTATTTATTGAAAAGATTTTTTAGTAGATACTACGTAGTGAGATACATACATATTTAGAGTAGAGTATTTGGTTAAATTTTTTATCCTGCTAATAAAATAATACATAAGCGATGTACCTACATAAGAATATTACATGCCGCAAACATAAAAGGAGAACTTCTGGTATCCCGTAAAATTTACGTGAATGGCTTAGTGCACATTTCGCATAGAAATGGAAAACGCGGTACAGCGCAAATAGAAATGATGCCGACAGATTTGTGAGGACACTTCAAGTCCACACATGGATTTTACGATACATCCACGTGTGGTGTGGCTATTGTTGCGGCCGGTTGTATAGAAAACTCGCGCTGTTTTTAGAATTCTGCACTCTGTTTCATTTAAGGGAATTGTTCTTTTGCGATTATACTATATCCCAAAAATGGTATTCAAGTAGACTTTAGGAATTATTTGAGCAAGTGAATAACAATGTATTGAGTATTTACTGTAGTAAGAAGATTGAAATAAGAGCTCTAGCACTGGTGAATGTGAATATGCATGATATATCAAAATATGGTATAAACTCAGATTTAACGACAAGTAATGCCATTTGGCGTATGAGAAATTAGCTCAACTGTGTTTCCCCTGAATTTGTAGTAGCTTTACGTAATCGCAATAAAATAAAACATTTTCTAAACTACTAGTATACAAATTAACTAGTAAACGAAACTTAACTAAAATAAAACTAGCCACATTCGATGCTGCATTCTGCAACCCCACTATCCGCTAATTTTGTAAAAGTCTGGCTTCCTCGTTTTAGTCGAAGTTTGAGGAATTATTCATAAACTTTTAATTTCCTCAAAACGGGATTTTAAAGTTGTTTTAAACTGTGTCAACTGCGCTCGTAAAATAGCGTTCAAAGCGACAATTCATATCGTGCAAATTATTATTAGCGGGAAAGAGCTCAAATGCTAGAATTATTCAGAGAGGGTACTTTTGAGAAGAATTTCTCCCAGAAAATTATTTTCTGGCTTTCTAGTTTTATCATTTCGACTCATATTTTTAAATATAATTATATGCTAAAATTTAAAACTTTAACGATAAATTTAATCGTGGAAATTTGACATAATTGAAATTTAACTTTTTTATATCTTAATAAAAGTAAGTTAGTTAAAGATGGATATTACAGATTGGTAATTATAATTTTTTATATATGCACAGTTATTTGTATTGTTCACTTCTGTCACTCCTATTGAAAAGATTAAATATTTTTTGATCATCACCTCTCCTACTCATTTAATCCTAATGTTGAAAGGACATTCGAGCACCATTCAATTCATCATCGGGATATCGAGCTGGTCGAAACGACAAAATGTTTGCCGTTTTGTGAGATATTGCTGGGTTTTATGTGTGAATTGTAGAGATTCTTGGACGGCCTTTATTAAGGATAAGCAAAGGCGGAACGAGTTTTTAGACAATCTGGTTTTATTACTCGAGGTTTAGTGTACGTAAACTCTTATAGATACTTCTCGTTTATTGCTGACGCTAGTCTATGAGTTGGAATTAAAGGACTGATGCGTATAAGGAAAGGTTTTTTTAATTATCATTTATAATAATTAGTTTGTGTTGATGGAATTGGAGGTGAAATTGGAATTACACGAATGTATTTTTCTACAAAAAACTTTATTAGTTAGGTATTGAATATATTTTTATATCAAAAGTTATCCAGATTTTCTATTCGATTTTACCACATTGTTTATTGCAATAAGAATCATGGTGTGTGTATACGGAATACCAAGTCTGTAATCTAGCATTGACAACATTTCCCGATATCAGATCCTCTATCCACTATAAACTTCGAACCCTATTCATCTGAAGGCCCCAATAACTCTTGAACTGCGTGTATTGCATAGCCTGTCACAGGAAGCCAATGTATTGTGCTCGGCGCATACGAGTCCGAAAAAAAAGTTGATCCCAGGTCAAGCGAGATCCGGCAAACGAAAATCCGGGTGTTCCAATTTCGTAGTTTCGAAGCTGCTTCCTGTGGTTAAATGATACCGAGCTAGGCGCGAAGGATTTATATCCCGCACTTAATTCTAAAGTTTTTTTGGTCTCACATAATTTGTGCATAATTGCCGTTTATCAGAGAATTTTGGTACTGGTAGAAGCTCGATTAATATTTGCATTGAAAGTTTCACGAAACTCTTACCTAAAAACCATATAGACATTTAATATAGATATGAATTTATGTAAGTATTATTTTAGTTTCGTTATACTGATGTTAAATTGCTTTTTTAATTTACCTCCAACTGGTGTACCTACTGCTTTAGATTTTAATACGTTTTCATTGTGGAAAAATATTAATAACTAAACTTTTCAAGAAGTCTGGAAGAAACCAGAAATTTTCCTAAATTGGCAAAGTGCATTTTGAAATTTTCATGAAATAACAACTCCTTTGTGAGGATCAATTTTCAACTCGAATAAAACACATTTTGCAGTTACGTGGAGTAGCTACTTCACTTCGTGTACGACAAGTACGGGATTAATGTATACATATATAGGTACGCTTGCCTGTTGTGAAAGGAAAACTAGTAGATAAGGAAGATATCCGTCACAGTATTCCTCATCATCCTTTATTCCATGCTCAGTTTAATTGTAAAGTCTAGCACACAATGTGTAACAAGTCGCTTTGTATCCAAAATTCAATTATTCTGATGTACAAGGCTGAACACGAGTAATAAATTTACGTTAATTTAACGTATATACGTTAAAATGGTACAACACTTTGAATTGCTTTTCAAAATCGTGTAGTATTTTTTTATAAATTAGTTTAATTTAAACACTAATTTGATTTTAACATAAGGAAGTCTCTGTATGCTTTCCATTCTAATCAGTCAATATAATCGATTCCTGAAAAAGATTATACCTTTGGGAATATATCTTTATGCTAAAAACATAGCTCATTTTTTTACTATAGTGGAGATAAATTAGGAATGTCTACGAAATCCCCTTTGAAATTTATATCCTCAAACGAGGATTAAGCTAATTCAAGAAGTCCTGCTTAAATGGATCTTTATTCTTGACACGAACAGGACATGGTAATGAAGCCTTTAAACTTTAAGGGATATTAATGCACGTATATTTAGGTAGGTAGGTATCTACTATAACAAGATAGACAATCCATTGGGTTCTAAGAAGAAGTTATAGTTTAAATATTATAAAATGTACCTAACTTAAAAAAAAAATGAAAAACAATTCAATTTTAAAGACCTTTGCTGTTTAAAACGGTTGAATTAAAATTCTTTTCCAACTAAAATTAATGAAGACCATCCTGAGGTTGCCATTCGTCGTTTTAACAAAAGAAAATATTCACAACCGTTTAATTTTCTCTCGAGAAGTGTCTCTGTCGCTTTTGGACGAGTGCACTGTCTCCAAGTGAAGTGTTTGTAACTTGCAGAATTGGTTATGCAGGGATAGACCCAAGGATTGTGCCATTGTTGAATTTAGTAATTAATTTTACCGAATTCAAGTACCGACCGATACGGGAATTGTGTTTGGTTTAATATCTCCGTTAGATATTTAGGCCCTAGTGTTAATCAAATTCAATGTGACATTCAAATGGCAATGAAAATGTTTTTTTAAGACCATTTATAATTATAATTGCATTGTGTAAGAGATTATATGCGATTGATCCAATTTTGCATTTTTTAACCAATTAGTATCAACCAAGCGATCCTTCGTGTTTACAACTGTTTACAAGAGCTCGAGTTTTGTTTTTATGCATGGTATGGATAAACTATTACAATTAACAAGGATTTAGATGCATTAAACTGCACAGGTCAGTTAAATCGTGATATAAAAAGCAGAACGTGTCCATTACACATGTTGTTTGCTTTTGTGGATTTTATTTTGTTATCAAGTTTTCTTTACTATTAACGTGTAGCCATTTTTTGAACATTTAATATGTATGTATTAATCGGTGTAATTAGCTTTCTTTACAAAATCAAGTGAAAACCTTAATCTAATAATTTAATGGAACACTTTTTGAATGGTATCATAAGTAACTGCATTTTTTATCTACATTATGTATAGAGAACAAATTATGAATACAGTGTTAAAATATTGAAAACATTCTACTTATTTTATTGATGCCGTGCCAAGTTTAACTTTTCACGGATTGTGTCGTTGAATTCTATCACAATAAATCAAAATTAAATTAAAATTAATTTCCTCATCTAAAGAAAATAAGTCATTTATTGAATTAATTGTTCGAGATGAATGCTCGCTATTTGCCAATATTCGAACCGAAACATCATTTAGTTTAAATTGTTCTTGCCGAGAAAAGATTTACACAGAGAATGGAGAAGACCACGATGTGAGATATGCGGATTTCGACAAAATATACTATTAGAAATGATTTATTAGAGCTCAAAACCGTTTTCAGTTGCTCAAAAGGTGTTATAATTAAAAAGATATAGCCCTTCGAAATTTAAAAATTTCGGGTTCTGACTCATAAGTCATCAACCAATCATAAACCACTCACGTCTTGTTGTATACTAAATAATATGAATTTTCGAACGCAGTAACAAAGAATACACAAACGAACAAAAATCATACTGTCATTTGTCAGATTTTTCTGAAAAATGCACAAAACAACTTACACGAATTGCAGATCGGCACAAAACACTTTTGATAATATTGACGTTGACAAGAATGTTGCCAAATGAATTTTTCAGGACCATTATTTGTGTTTTTAACAAGAAAATCGGTTACAATTTATACAGATGAAGATGTTACTTCTATATTAATATATCGAATTATCCATTAGGTAATGGAAGAAATGGATCAATCAGAAAATGTTTATTGCAATAAATATACAAAAAACGCACATTTTGCGGAGTATAGAAGAGTAATAGGAAACGTGGCAAACTTGCTAAATGTGACTTCTCTTTGCAACTCTCGCTTGGATTGGAGCCGAACCTATGACGATTGTGTGACGTTTTTCAAACTTTAAAAATTAATTGCGGCCTTATTTGGCAACAGAAAAAAATAAAAATTTCATTACGCGCCTTCTTAGAACACACGGTTTTGAAAAAAAAATTAAAAAAAAAGTCGTGGTCTTCTCCATTAGAAACTTTTGTCGGATCTGTTGTCGCTTAAAAATTGAATTTTCAATACGAGCGAAAACTTTTACTTATATATCTGCAACTTACCGAGTGTCGAGTGATTTGTGGTCAAGTTTTCTCTAGTCATACTTTATCAATATCCTATTATCTAGCAAAAGAAAGGAATATAGAAATCAAATAAACCATCTGGCGCAAAAGCATATAGAGAGAAAATGTAATAAAAGTCCTGAAATTTCAATAAACGTGACCGGCTAAAGCTTGCCTGAAAATATTAACATAAATTTTATGAGGAAATCCTAAAACTTTCACATACATATGCATGGATAGATGAAATGTAAGCAAATTTTTATAGAGAAATTATTCAAATCTCAGTTCCGTTTTCTCAATTTTTTAGAAAATTATAAGAAAACTCCTAATATTGTGCCGATGTTATTTTATACCATGATTTATTATAAAGTTTATTTTATTTTTATAGCATCTTATGTATTTAATTGTTCAAAATTTAGCAAAAAGTTAAACATATATAGGACAAACTACTGCTAAATATATTTAATCAATTACTACTAATTAATTAATATGCAAAAATTCATTCTACATACATAATTAGAAATATTTTGGTAACATAAAAGTCGTTCAAATCCTAAATTCATGTGCTAAATAAAATACGTACCTACTTGAGAACTGAGAGTTAATTGCAATTTTAAACTAATTACCTAATTGAAGCGAACATCAACAGACTAAGAAATATCCAGTACCTATTAAAACGGCTAATAAAATCGTAGTAACTGTTTATTGGTAATTTCGCCAAATTTATGGGGGAACTAGAATTCCATTAAATTTGATTGTGTTAAAATGAGACAATAATATTACACGATATAGTAGATTTTTATGCTTCTAGAACTTAATATTAACGACGAGAACTTTTAATTAATATTCCTTCCTTTCACTGATATTTTTGAGTGTGTAGGAGAAAATTATATTAGGTATGTTTGTGATGTCTCAAGATGAAGAAGTCTGTTATAGATATCTATTATTTTCAAGGATTTTGGTTTTTTAATAATAATAATTTGTGACTATCAAGAATATGTAGAAAATTAACAAAATTGCATGCGAAATTATTATTATCTAACAATCCTGGATAAATACTTTTTATAAGAAAATGTTGCTTTTGTTTACACCTGTGGATATTAATATTTTACCCTAAAGCTTAATACGTAATTCATTATTTCATGACATAGTTGGTAGTTTCCTCAAGCGGCACATAATAGGATTTTTCTACATATTCTCTTCTGTTCTTTCACGGGCCTCAGTGGACGTTCTGAGACATAATGGAACGAACGAACAATGCTCTGATAATCCTGTAATATTCCCTGGACTCTTTCATTATGGCCGGTGCAATTTTAATACTTTTAATAAAAATGCTGGAATGGACAAATTTTATTTCAGGATAATTGGAGATGCTTGTATACTTTGTTGCAAAAACCTACTGTTTAACAAAAAATAATTTTTTTGTAACTCTAAATAGAAGCATAATTTAAAAATCAGTGAATTTAAAAAAAAAACTTCCTATATTCATCTTTTTCAAAGTCATTGGAGTTTCGATTGCCGAAGAACCGGGCTAAGGCAAACCGCACATTAATTTCTAGCGCCCGCGGGGGACTGGCCATTCGGATTGAAATACACCACTCTATTAATAAGAGATACTCGATCCAGATTTATAGCTAGTTATCTAAAAGAGTGTAGAAAATTGGTTTTGGAAACCAAAATATATTTTTTAGCGGCAAGTTTGTTTTTCATTTTATTACGCTCGAATGAAAATATCTTTTTATTCGGACTTTATTCGGACAACCATTTTCCAAAAAGTTAACTGAGCAATTTTGATAACTGTGAAATGGTATGCAAAGTCCCGATGATATAATTAGACTTGAAGCGAATGGTCACTTCGGAGACATTTTAGTTGAAGTTCCATTTATATGTAAATAATATATAAATTTGCATCAGAGGCGGTTCTAGCAAACCAATGCCGAATATTTTTTCTAAAGTGGTCCAAAATTTATCCACATTATCCACAAATTAAAAATATTGATTATAATCATGCTATATATTAATGACATGCAGGAGCATAAATTATTGCTTAAATGTTGCTACCGTAAATAAAATTTGTCGATTGTGAAATATGTAAATTAATAAAGTTAATTATTTTAAAGTTAATGAGAAATTTCAATAAAATTTGAATCCGCCTCTGGTATAATAATTCTATTGGAAGTCTCTTTTGATGTAGCGCGGTACAGACCTGAAGTGTTGAAACAAATTAATTTCTGGCGGACGTGCTGTGACGTTTGCGTTACTGGGCTCTTCAAATATAATATACCACGTATAGAATGCTGCATTGAAATGCGAGTGCACGTCACCTTTCCAACGGACGAATTTGTATTCCTGTTATTCGCTTTTTACTTTTCTAAAACCAAACCATCAGGCTCTTTAAAAGATTTTGACACACTGCTTTAATAACAATTTGAGAAATTTAATCAGAAAAAAATAAACAAATAATGTCGGAAAAAAATTCTTGTAAATAAAGAAAACGCACTGAAAGGCTCGTTATTTATTTGCACGACACCAACCTCACAATTTATTGGTCGATTTTCAATTATTTTTGATTTTCCTTTCAATATTTCCAGTTGCAATAAAACGCTGTCGTCGAGACTTCCGATTGAGATATTAAAGCAAATTTCTTGTGTGACAGAATCAATTTTTCAAACGACCAGGGCGGTCTCATATAATTGAGTTTCGACACCGCAAAAACCGATCATTTTTCAAAACCAATTCGTTATTTTTTTAATATCACCTAAATGAGATTTATAATCAGAATCGGATTGAATTACTACAAAATCATGTTTTGTTAACATTTTAAAACAACGATAATTTTTAGATCAAATAAATAATTTTGCAATATATTTCATTAAATTAAATTAAATATAATAAAATAGAATAAATATTTAATGTCAGTAATCACTAAAAACTCCATATTTGTTTATATTACCTATAAAGTCGTTACTTTAATTTAATTATTATTCTATGCTTCATAAAATATCTATTAAACAGAAAACCAGTGCCTGAGACCAGTGCAATTTCCTTCCTAAAGTGTGTGACCCAATTCCCCTTTACCTAATCTTATTTTCCGATTTCCATTGTTTGCCGACAAAACAAAACAAAAAACGAGTGAAATAACGAAAATTCTATAAGTGGAAAGTTCAGCTCAAACATATTCCTTGGGAAGTTTAAAAAGGAAAAAATTGCCATTCGAGTTATATAAGGACGCAATTTCCATTCAAATGGGGTAGCAGCTTCCAATCAATAGACCCCAATAAAACCCAAATTTCAGAAGGGTACAACTCCAGTGAATATGTATAATATCGAAATATAACGGATTATCGTTAAGATTCACCGCACATTTGGAATGATACTTTCTTTAGAACGAATGAAATTGAATATAAAATTGGAACAATATTTTTTTTAATAGGAAAAATCTAGTTAGATCAGTAAAGATTTAATGAATCTACCGAAACTGTTAATATGTAAAATTGTAGAGTACATAACAATAGGTATAATTCAACAAATATTTTTTTTTCATAATCTGATATTACCTAAGTGGCTTTCAATTATCATTTATTATTCACATCACCGTTGCTTTTTGGTGCTTTATGAATTAAAGTTACGTTCCTCAATCTTCATTGTTTCTAAACTGAAGTAGGTTATACTGTTTACCAATCCACTATTCCTGGAAAATCGATCGCTCTTGAATTCTTTGCTTTGTTGGCTTACAATTAGGACCGGATGTTTGAAGAGAATTTTCCTTAAAAGAACTGAAAATAGAGCGTTCTCCTTGTGCCCCTCGTCTACAAATTTTCTATAAGTACCTTTTAATTTGGTATTCTCAGGAAACAATATAGTGGAGTTGGTTTGAGAGCTTAAGCCCGCTCTAGTGGATAGCAAATCATTTCGAACGAAGGTCTAATCAATATTGTTTTGACCCCTATTAACGGAAATTAACGAACTTAAATATAATGGTTCAAATTAAAGGACGCCATCATGTGTTGATATTTTTATTATAATTCGAGAATTTAAGTTACAGTAATAGAGAGATATAATTAACTAATTGAAAATTTCCTCATAAGGATGGTCTTGTTAGTGTAAATAGTACCAGTGAAATTCGTGCACAACAAATTTGCCCACGGAAGGGCTGCAGCTATAAAATTGTTATACAACATGGGCGTGTCGTAAATTCCCACAATCCTTCCCACAAAGGACCTGATTTTCTATTGTGATTTACTTTAGTGCCATTGTATTTTTTCAAGTAAAATAACCCTCAAATAAAAGATAGCAGGAAGCAGGATTCAAGCGATACATGTTTTTTTAGGTCCCGCAGTAAAAACGTACGTAAAAATTTAATTTTTTATATGCGTACCTAGGAAAAGAGATTTCCAAAGTAAATATACAAAGTATAAAGGAAAATATTGTTTTATTATGCAAACGGAAAAATGTTTGAGATATCATCTGCTGTTCGACAGGACAAAATTAAACATAACTAGACAATCGATTTAGAAAGAGTATCTTAGAACAAATAATAACAATTTGATCATTTCTTATAGTACATGTAAACATAATTATAGTCTATTCATAAATGAGCCGGAGTAATAAATCAATCAATTGCCAAATTCCAGTCTACACAGGAGCTTCACAAAAGCTACCTGCCTACAATAAAGAAATTGTCAAGATTTAATGTTCACGATAATACATATTTTAATATTACTTGGTTGGTTGATCCTGTATTGGTTTTGCAAGGTATCTACAGTAGTTTAGCTTAGGTACATTAAAAATAAGCTATAGGTAGTATCTATAAATTTAATTGAAAAACCGGCGGAAAACTATTTGTAAACAACTAAAAATAAACGCGAATTAGTTCCCGACGAAACCTGTCACACTATCAAAATTATCACCCTAGAAGGGTAAAAGTCGACCCCGTTTAACAGTTTAACTCGTACACAAAGCTCCAGCACAAGACAAATTTATAAGTTTATATACGGCGCGGATTGAGTAGACCAACGGAACATAATCCTATTTGGGGGTGACCCGACAGGATATTCTTAAACCACTTTGCATCTTTGTCTCTGGTGCTTTTTCTGTCCGGAGGGAGCTTTACTTAATCAAGGGAAATGGCCCCCATATATCTTTTCCCACATAAACTGAAGAGGTGATGAATTTTCATCGTTTAGGATAAAATAGTTTTTCTGGCGTTATCACTCTTTTCCCTTCTCATTTCATTGTTGGATGATACTTCGTTTTGATTCATTCCAGTGCGTGCTCGGACCTAAACAATGCGTTTAATTTTGTTGAGACAATAGGGATTCGAGCGGATGTTATTTTCTTTTTTGCTCTTTTCCCTCTCGAAAGTAAATATCTTTCGGAAAAATACACTGTTTAAATTGATATTGCCAGTGCCTTATTCGTTTCAGCAAAATACCTACGTACCTACATGTACTACTAATACTCTCTCCATTCTGTTTTTTCGTAAATCTCTATTACTGGCATTTTGTTATAGCAATTTCAATTTTCGGGTCATATCCATTTTGATTTTGTTTTCTAATAAAAAATATAGCTAATGGACCAAAGGCTGAGTGCCCTCTCGAATGCCATCTTTGGCCTCTTCTGAACATTCTGACGTCAATCAAATGGCTTGATGACTTCTTCGAGTGTAGTCCTCGTGTAACTCTTCACTTTAACTGCGTCGAATAAATGGTTATTTCATAAGATGGTAGCGGCAATATTTTATATGTTAGGTGCATTATAACTCTTGATTAATATTTGTTATTTTTTTTGAAGATAATATATTGTATAATGAGATCGAATAGTTAATTATGCATTGAGTTAGTATACGGTATATTAGATTCCATTAGTTTTTGAAACCGAATTTTTTTTTTAAATCAGATACACAATTTATTTCTAACTCCGATATAAAAAATTAGAGATTTTTAGAGAACCTAATTCTAATTGAAATGATAAATAATTCAATGCAATTGTAAATAATTTGGAATTTGTTAAATGAAATTTATTCTGGGGTTACGGTAAATTGGAAGATTAGTTTAGGAAAATCTTAACCCTCCACAGATAGTAACCTCGCTCTTCACCTTAACGACGTCTTATGCCTTATATATCACACTAGTCATTGATTTCTATCCAGTCGGTTGGTGGATGTGTCCTGAACAGAATTCAATGCATCGGAAAGAGAAAATTTCTGGCTTAGCGCATCAACGACCCTAATTTCTCTGTTGAAGTTTCAGATAAATGCACTTTGGGACGTGACGAGATTGTTCGGTGGTTTAAAAACTCGAGAATTTTAATCTTCACTCGATAAAAATTCCATTTATCGGAATAAATTTCCTTAGACAAATATAGGTACCTACTATACGATACATATACAAAATCGCATTTTATTTATTTCGTACATAAACTGTATAATAAAAGTCAGTATCACTTGCAGACTGAGGATAAGGTTACAGCGGTTTCGGCAAACTCGGAACTTCGACAGAAAGCCAATATTACATTTATTGGTTTACCCATTTCAATATTCTGTCATTTTGTAATTCTTGCAATAATTTCCGACAACCTGGATCACATCACAAAGTGGATTGTTCAGTGGTAAACTTTCTTAATTAATATGTACTTACTTAGTTAAATCAAGTTCTAATCACATAAACAACATTGATTGATTTTTGTTGATTTTCTTGTTTAAGCATTAGTATCTAAAATTAATTAGTATGATATAAGTTTATTGAGTGAGTTATTGATTATATCAATCATTCACTATTTTAATTTTTTTCTCGTATTTATTCAATAGGTATAAAATCGCTTTTTTTCGCTAGTACCTACTTATATTTTATTTAAACTGTATAAGAGTTTTGAATGTTTTCTAATAAAATGAGACTACTATTTCACGTATAGGTATGTTATTTTTAAGTCTTTTGAACATATAGTAGTTTTTATTGAAAACATAATGGTAGAAAATATTTCATTTCAACAAAAAAAAACTTAAAAGGTCTGCAATTTTTATAGTTCTTTTATTATCGTAATACTGTGCGGCCGTATTGCTTAATGTAGCAGAATTAAGACTTTCGACATTCGTTCAATTGACCGGAATGGAGGATAAAAGAACCACGAGAATTCCTTATTGTTCAGATATGAAGAAGATATTAAAATCGTTATTAATGCCGGCTTTTGTTAAATCCACCTTAATTATTCTCAGTAGAACGATGCTGCACTATTTCTTGTATAAAACGCTAGTTTTAATGAAAGCTTATGTAGGCAAATCAATATTGCCAGCATGGCATGTTAGGCATTTAAATTATATTATGCAGATTGAACTTACCACAAAATATTTTATAGCAATTAATAGATACTACATTTTGATTTCAATATTCAATGCATATTTTGTTTTTTTCATTTATTTTGCAATATACGTTCATTTTGCATAACTTTATAAAAATGTACGTCGCTAATTTTTCGACTACATATTTGCAAAGCAATACGGAAAATCTGAATTTTTGTTGGGTTTTATTTTTCGACGTGTATCTGTCAATTTATATGAAAAATCAGAAATGCTCTCTGACGATAAAAGTGCTTTCAATAAATATCACCTTGTCATGATTGATTGGTTGCTAGAGTATCACGGCAGTTATCGAGGTATATTGACATACTTTGTACTTCTACAATCTCGCAGCCTATATACGAGCCTTTTACACCGGGAAGACTGGCCAAGGATATTACTAAAGCAATATTCAGAATATAAAAAATTTCATAACTATATAGAGAATAAAGAAATAATAAAATTGAAGATCTTATTCCAAATAAATTTATATTGATTTTGTTCTTTCGTTCTTTATAGGTACATACAATATTTTCATATACCAAAATCTTCATTTTATTCAGATTTATTATACTTACAGTAAAATTTGTTATCATTAAAAACAATACGTCGTACATACAACTGGCGAAGCGTTTTCATAATGGAAAAGCTTCTGTTGTGATGTGTGATTGATAGAATTTCTGTAAATACGTTTTATTAGCTGTTGTTCAGCAGGGTTTAAACAGAAATTTCGGGAGGGTTTTCCATTTTTCGAGGAAAGTTCAATAGCCATGCTTCGTTAGTGTTAATATTACTGGTGGATTTTGAATTAACTGTGTTTTTTTAATAGAGCTTTTTTAATGGATACTACTTTTCTTCTCCATATAATATAGCAATGCTTTTTTTTAGTAACCGCAAAACTATTACGAAATTAAAAAAAAAATTCATATTGTATCAATATTTAATGTTCCCCGCCATTTTTATAAATTTGCCTTAATAGATATCAACATCATTTTGCTTATTGTTATCAATGAAAACACTAATGGCAGGTAGTTGACAACAGTTATTGTTATGATTGTTATTAATTATGTTCGGTTCTGATTCACAAATGTAATATTTCATCGCGTCACAGGGAGCATCATTCCAAAAAGATGCACCATCTCTCTTGCCTATCGAAAGGCACTCTTCATTTCCCTTTTGGTTGTTGGGTTCTCCTGGATACCAGGAAAATTCTGTGATTGGTTCTCCAGACAGCCATCGCCACGTCTTCCCATCGGCTAGTCTGTTACCTGAGGCCCACATCCAGTCGGTGTAAGCTAAAATAGTTAACAAATAGTATTTTATAAATTATCTCCATAGAACTGGATCTCACCAAACTTTTATAAAATAAAAAATCAATGACTTACTCGTTTCAGTGATGAAACTATCTACGGCAATTTGCTTTGCTTTGTTTTGAATGCTCAATAATTTCATTCCAAGACCTTCGCATTGTTTCATGGCAGTATTATAAGTAACCTAATGGTATGAAATAAATATTATTCAATTGAAAGACATAAAGCTTACTGAATATAATAGGAATTTTTGAAATTTACCATTTCTTTTCCCAAGTAATATTTTGTTTGCTTTGATGTTTCTCCGCATTGTTGATCTGGGTTTGGTCTGTTGCACGAATGATCTAAAACGATAATTGTTTGATTGAATTTTTCTATGTTGAAGTTTACAATTACTTGTAATATAAAGTAATATAAAGTAATATAAAGTAATATAAAGTAATATAAAGTAATATAAAGTAATATAAAGTAATATAAAGTAATATAAAGTAATATAAAGTAATATAAAGTAATATAAAGTAATATAAAGTAATATAAAGTAATATAAAGTAATATAAAGTAATATAAAGTAATATAAAGTAATATAAAGTAATATAAAGTAATATAAAGTAATATAAAGTAATATAAAGTAATATAAAGTAATATAAAGTAATATAAAGTAATATAAAGTAATATAAAGTAATATAAAGTAATATAAAGTAATATAATAAATATATTCTTACCATATACGGGGCATTGCTGAATGTTCTTAGTGGGTGCTTTGCAAATGAAATTTTGAGCAACAGAACATGTCAAATCATTCCAGAACAATCCTTTGTCCTTTTGGAATTGTAATTGAATGCAGTGCTCTACTTTTGAGTCAGGTTGGCCTACTAACCATTTAGTGAAGGTTACTTTACGACCGGACGGTAGCCAGTACCAATTCATTCCATCAATAAGACGACTTCCTCCAGACCAGAACGACGTTCCAGCAACTAGAAATAATATTTATTTATGCGTTTATTTAGTTATTTCAAGCTATTTTTTTTAGCACTTACCGGTGTCTCTAATGTATTTGTAAAGGTGCATGTTTTCCTCATTTGATTCAATGGAAACCAATTCCATGCCGATAAATTCGCAAAATCTTGAAGCATCTAAGTACGACTGTAATATATTCGAATTTTAATGTTTTATGTTGCAATATTTATATAGGTATGTACTCACCAATTCTACTTTATTTCCAATATAGTAACTATTCTTGTTGTAATTCAAAACAGGGAAGTTGGGTGATATAGCCGGATCAGCAAAAGCTCCGAGCCAATCTAACAAATAGAAATTTTTGATAAAACGTTTTAAGAAAATGACTGTTAAAATACGTACTGTTTGCAAGAATTTTCCCATTTTCATCAACATCGGGAGATTCACAAATAAAGTTCAGTAGAACGTTACAGTCCAAATTGTTCCAAAAGAGATCCTTATTTTTCTGCAGCTGGAGTTCAATACAATGTTCACCTACTAAGTCAGGTTGTCCTGGTAACCAATTGGTGTAGGTCACTGGTTTTACAGCAGAAAGCCAAACCCAGTTTTTACCATCAACAAGGTTAGTTCCAGATGTCCAGTAACGAGTTTTGGTGACTAGAAGATATATGTTTAAAATGCAAAAATAATACTTAAAAATTTACTTACATGCAGTATTAGCGCTTTGAAAGAGGAATTCTTGGACATCTTTATTAGGTATTGAAACTAAGCGCATTCCAAGTTCATTACAAATTTGGTTGGATTGATAGAAGTTCAGCTGAAATTAATAATAAAATAATATATAGGTATTTTTTTGTGCATTGGCAAATTTATGAGGATCAATCGGAAGAAACTTACCGCAATATTATCAGCAAAATAATAGGATTTATTACCTATTTTATTAGTTACTACTGGTACGATTCCGCCTGTATTCAATAGGGCTAAAAAGTAGATTATTATTTAAATTGCATACAATTATAAGTTGTTTTGATAACAACTAGTTATAAACATTATTTTTTTATATTTTTGAATACCTCTAAGCAAATGGATTTATATATACAATTTTAAATATTACTTACTGAATCCATAGCTTACGCAGAAGCAGCTTATGAGCGCGGCAAGTCCAAACATCGATCGGAACATTTTGAACAATTCAATTGAACTGTGTAATATCGAACATCTTGCTTCAATTTATACCTTTCCGACTAATCCTATTCCCATTAGTTCTCATTACAATTCATAATTAACATTAAGTGATTATTCAAAAAACCTGTAGTAACAATTGTGTTTTTATTAGTCCCTAGATTTAATAATTGTACTATGCTTATTGTATTTTAATGGGATTTTCGTAAAACTAGATGACCATTTTTATCTCTCTAATTCTCCTATTGGGCTAGCAGATGTAGAAAGATGTAGAAAGATGTAGATGTAGAAAGATGTAGAAAAAATAAAATGCACAATACTACTTACTGTTGTATTATTAATAGATATTGTTGTTCATTTATTAATTAATGTGTAAAATCAAAGTCTAACTGATACAATTTTCTTAAAAATCACATCTTATTTCTTAAATAAATTATGTATCTTCTACTATATTTACGAATTCCAAAGGCTTACTAAATTATTATATTTTCAAAACAATATCCGATTAATTTCTAAATGTAGTTTGGTCAAAGCGGAATGATTCGGAACATTCATAAAAATTGTTTGCTATCCATTTATCTTTTCCACCAATGATTTATTGAAACTCCTGTTGGAAACATATTTTCGTTGATACGTCACGTAGGCATGCAAATAAATCAATGGGAAATTGTTTGTTTTGTTTTATCTTCTCAGGTGGGTAATTAAGTTGAATTTGATTTTTGAAGAATAAATAATTAATATTACAAGTTTAACATTGTAATGAAGATAAACTCGATGTTTACTAACTTTACTAAATAAACGTTCATGTTATCCTGTAAGTAGGTACTTTTATAATTCATATTTTAAACAGAGTTTTGATATCTGATTTGTTTCCGTTCACTTTATCTAGTGTTTACAACTGGAGAGTGAAAAATGGAAGGATATCTTACAAAATACATCTAAAATATGTTCTGTGCTACAAGGATATAGTCCAAAAAACATTTTATTATATCTTTTTCTTGGAGAACCGCTTGGAATATAAAGCGATACGATTTTATTTGAGGACTTCGAGTCAATATTTGTACGTTTGGGGTCCAGACCGGGTCAATAATTTATTTAGGAAACCGAATATCTGATTTTTTTTCCGAAAATACCGCGATTCTAATAAAATGTATGTTTTGGTGCATTGTCAAATGGATATAAAATAAATTTGATAAAGGTAAAAGGACAAAATATCCACATTAGGTGTATCGAATAAATTTGGGAAAAAATTAACAATTTGATTCTGATCTTTGAACCGTAAAAAAATTTAAATACAATTGTTTTTTGTTAAATCCTATATTTAGATGTACCTAAATTTTAGATTTTTCTTGCTTAGAAACAAGTACTCAATGACTAAGTTTATTAAAAACGGATGAAATATGTAAATATACGCATGCGTATTTAAAAATTACGGAAAAAAATTATGAAAGTAAAGAAAATAAAAAAAAAAATCGTCAAATGTACTCAAAAAGTTTATTTAATATTCTATCATGACATTTAAATTAATTCCTGAACGAATTAAAAAAATAAATAATAGTTGTCGATAAACCTTCACGTATTTTACTGTAAACTATACTGCCCCGCAAAATTACCGAATAAATGTAGTATAATTTTAAAAAATTGCATTTTTTATTTTTTTAAAGTTGGGCAATGATTTTTGACAAATGTTTGTAGACGTTGTCTTCAAAGATTTATGAGTTATTTTTTGTGTGCCTTTTTACAAAACCAGCGAGCATTTGACTAAAAAAACAATACAAATTTTAATTTGTTTATTTTAACCATTAAGTAACAAAAATATACAAAAAAATCCTCTAATAACTGGTATTAAATTCATCCGTCAAATGGCAGAATTAACAATGGCACTATGGACATGTTAATCTGCGAAGAAATGACTAAAAAATTTCATAATAGTCTATTTAGAACTGATCAACTTTACCAAATCTTGCTGTAATAAAGTCCAGACATTTCCTTCGGATACATAAAATTAGGTTGCTGACTTCGTCTTGGTCAATTGAGTTTAATATTAAATTTACATAGTTCATTTCATCTTACAGTGTGAACAATTATTGTGAACAATTATATTATTATTTTAATGTTTAACATTATAATTTTATGCGTTAATTTTGCGGCGCAGTGTATTTATTCAGTTTATGTTACAGGGGTATTTTAATTTCCGTTTATTTTTAATCAAAATTCATGATTGTCCTAGGGGCAACTTCATTAAAGTAAACATTACACATATGTACATATAACGTATAGTCGTATACATTTAACAAACAAATTTATTGCTTTTCTAACTCTAAACTAATGTTTAGATTGTTTCATATAAATATTCAACTTTTCATTAATCTAGTTGAAATGATTCACCAATCAGTGCTGCGAAATAATAACACCAAGTATATTAAAGGAAATCTTGTATTTTTTTTAATCTAAACCCAAGACTATTTTTAATTCAGCAAAGGTTGAAAACGGCTTTATCCTGGCGTTAGTTTAAGTGACAGAACGGAAATCAGAGTCGTGAGAACATGTTTTGTGGCGTATAGTGAAAAAAGCAAGTCGGGCGTGACTGCGGTGGTCCACCACCCTGCGATGTGACTCCATTTCCCGGGGCTTAATGCGATGTTACATTTCTCGATAACTTACTTTTGTTATACATTTTAATTGAGTTGGGACCTGCACGGACATATTTTATCATTTTTTGGACAGGGATGTAGCCAGGGAAAAGATAATGAGTTTCAGGTTTCATCGAAGGAAAGTTTTTTAAATTATGTTGTTTAAAGTTTCTGTAATATTATGGAAAAAATATTGTAATTAATAAGTAATTAGATACTATTGTTACTTTCATGTAATTAACAAGTTTTTGATAACTTTGTAGGTACTGGAGTAATTTAAATCAATAACTAATTGAACAAAAAACAATTTCTTATTTCGAAAATAAATTCACTTAAATTTACTTTTTTAAATATTTCAATTCCGGTCCTTTGTATACTCGCAAAAATTCAAATATGAAGTATGCTTCTGATTCTATCTTACAATCTGGTCGCTTCGTCTGGACGGAATCACATAAAAAAATATTTATTACGCAGGGGGAATTGTCTGTGTTTATACAAATCTAAATTCACAAAATTTCGAATCGAAGCGAATGCAAAGAAATGATTATTTTCACGACAGTAATATCCAGAGCATTTTCAAGTTAGTTCAAAACCCTTCCATTTCGAATGAAATTAAATATAGTCCTTTACTTCAAAATCATCACTTATAAGCGGGCCGCCATTTGAAATTATTTCACATACGAATAGGTTGCAGGATTAGTAAATGCGAACGTATTCGGCTCGTTCAGCTTTCTATCACAACATAAAATGAATTCTGCAGGAATCATAATTAATTTAGAACCCGCGACCGGAGGGTATTTCATGTTCATTTACCGGAATGAATATCATACTATGTAATCACAGAGAATTGATCAAATGGAAGATAATTAGTGGACATAGATAGGTTTGGAGCTGGTGAATTAATCTTTATTATTTTATTTATTTTAGGTTGTATATATCGTATTTATATGTAATTACTCTGGTTATATCTTCTTCTATACACTTCATATATACAGGGTGAGACCGAGAAACTTACATTTTTGAAAAGTTTATAAAAACGAAAATACAGCTGTTATCGGTACTTTATTAAAAGAATTATTTCTTTTTTCCCTTATATCACCTCATCACATTTTTTTCAACCAGTTTTGAAAATTACTTCTATGAAATGGCCGCCATTGACTATGCACTGATTGAATCGATTTGTGCAGTTTCTAGGGTCCTTGGTCGATCGTTGTAAACAATAGACTTCAAATAACCCCATAGGAAGAAGTCACATGGAGCACAAATTAATTCTGCGAACTATTTGCGATTAATTCTACAACTATTTTATTAAATTAACCCATTTCTCCGCTATATCCGGTTAAAACACGCTCGTTGTTCCAAAATAGTTTGTGATATTTGTACGTACAGATCTTAAATATGTCTAATAATTGGTATAAAAATTCAGTTGATTGAAAAAGTAGAACTGATCTTAGTTCTGCAGCATTCCGCGCTTTTCCGAGGCGCTCGGAATCGCGAGGCTGGGCCTGCCCAGCAGTACGCCGTCGACCGTCGTGACGCCACCTTTTCGGCACAGCTTTCGACGACGACCGGCGCCGCATTTTCCTCGCGCGAGTTATTCGCTTTCACGCCGAGAGGTTTTACCGTAGCCTTACGTTCCCATTTTTCCGCAAGTGAAGATGTGATCGCGAAGGGGGAAATCCGAGTGCGAAACTGGATTTATTTCGAGTTTGTGACAGTTCCAAAAGTTGGTAAATCAAAGTGTTTTAAGTAGTTTTTAAAGTGAACGCAAGTTTTCCGGAGTTGGTATTTGCGATTTACCCGATTAGAGGTGGACGATTTTAGGTAGGCGAGATATGATTTTGTATTAATTACATACTATTAATTAATAATGTAGATAAATAAATTAATACCAAATTAATTATAAAACATTAAAGGAAAATTTACAGATAAATTTCTATTTATTACTTATTAATTGAACGGAAAATAACTTTTTACGGCATATGAAAAATTATTACCAATTTATGTAACTTTAGATAATGAGTATCACTTATTCTGTCTTTAATGGTCATTTGTACTGTATTAATAAAATTGGTCATACCGATTTGAAATCGATTATAGATTTTATTGACCTGCATTTTCTTCTAAAATGGATGTAAATCCAAAATACTGCAGATCGGCCGGAATAGCTGGAACCACCAAGGCCATATGGGCTTTGGTTAAGGAATATAAATACTTTTGTAAACTGTTTGTGCTATACATATTTGCTATATTTAATGTTCTTTAACTACTTGCAATTGGAACCGATTATTAAGACCAATGAACCGGACTAATATTTGTAGGTATTCAAACAGCGCCATCAATCACATCGGTATTAATGATATCAACCATTTTTGCACAAAAGCTAAGTCTTAAGTTTACTGTTCCAAAGTTAAGATATTTCTGATTGACCTCGACAAAGTTAATCTCTGACAATATTCAATTAAACTTCGTTGCTAATATAAATCACTTCGACAACAAAGAAATTTGTTATAAAATGATAGCACAGTGGTGAGACGAAACGAGTCGTGTTAGTGTATCGAAATCATTTTTGGTTTAATGTGTCTATGAAAATTTAATGCAATTTAATGCGTAATCCCTCTTCATTACAACTAATCTCTTTCTAAGCGAGAAACGAAATTGAATTTGTCGGTATAGTAACGGATATTGCTCTAGATATAGTTAGTTTACCAAACGATACCTACACGACAAATTTATGCGGTTAAGAAATTGGTTTTACTGATCATGCATTTATCAGATCTGATGGTAGGTACTGGATAATAATATAATAAGTATATCTTCTACTTGCTAGGTCTCTATAACATTAATTCAAGCTCTATTTCTTTTTTGGTTCTTTATCTGTTATTAAATTATACATTTTAATTTGTATCTATCGAAAACGATTTTAAAACTACAGAATAGAATAGTATGCAGGTTGTTACCCATTCTATTCATATAATGCAGTATTATGTAATTACATACCTCAATATAAGAAAGTGAAATTGCGTTACCCGAAACATTTAAAGTATAAATAAAGTAAAGTATAAGTACCTCGGTAATGTATATTACTTCAAATTTCAGTGACTGTGCAGAAACTTCCTGGCGACTTATGAAGTAGACGCTCCGTCGGGACGTAATCTTTTTTTAAATTTTTCTTAACTTTCCAATTAAACGTTCCTCTTGTAGGTATCTCTGAAAATCTAAATTAAAACGTTTTTCCACGCTCATTTTTTGAATTCGCACTAGAGCCTAAGTCATGGAGATTAGAATCTTTCGTCTGTCTAAATTTTTTTATAGCACGATGAGTTGGAAAGTTAGCTTATCTCTAGATTGTTCAGTTGTTCTTTCACGGTTCTAATCATTATCCTAATATTAAGTTATCTTGAGAACTTGAAAAAATACTTTCTTTAGTCATTTTTCAAAACTTCGTAATTGGAATTGTCTTCCACACATTTAATGGTCTATCTAATGCATTCATAGATATAATTAGGTATTCATAGAAATAACAGAAGCTCTGACTAAAGTAAACATTAACAAAATGTACGCTGACGGTATAATGAGGTTGTGCTCTAGCAGAAGCCTTGTATAAAATATAAATAATTAAATAGGTTCAAAATGAAGCTGATTTTTATTGAACTTTATACTTTAAATAAAATATAATGCATACATTCCTGTCGCATTGGTAATTTGCATTCTTTCAAATTCATGCTTGTTCGGAAAATATAGGAATTTTGTAAAATTCTTTTTTTTGTCAACACAAAATTCAATAAAAAATAGCCATTCATTCAAATACATAAAATGCGCTAGTATTATGTAAATACAGTAGCTATAACAAAATTGAAATACGATAAAATTTGAAGTCCAAATTGCAAATATTAGTAAAAAAATGAATATTTGTTAAAAATCAAAAAACGTAGAGATCACAAAATTCAAAAGATGTTTAAAAAGGATCATCTTCTTTATTAAAATATCTACAGTGCTAATGATAGAGTTGTTAATTGATGATATGAATGCTATATGCTATTGATTAATGATAAAGTTAGTAAAATATAAGATTTTATGAGTTGTAACTTTAAAAAAAATACAACAATCAAAAATCTCATCCTGCATAATATTTTGAAATCGTATTTTTGCTTTAAATTTATTATCTGTTAATCATGCATGATTGCAAAGTAAAATATTGTATTAACCTCTAAAAAAAAAACGATATTTATTTATTATTATTCAGGCCATTACCCCTTTTGTATTACCATTTTCCAGTATATGTAACCCGTACCGTAAATTTAAAACATTCGATTAGTTTTTGGGGTCATAAATAAACCTGATAAGTAGTCAGGCGTGGAAAATGACACTAATATCGAATGGCGGATTTAGATCGAAAATCCCAGTGCAGGATCTGCATATTTTCACAAAACGAAAATCTATTTCATACAAAAATGGATTTACGACAAAAAAAGTCTAGTTTATGTACTTAATGTACCTAAAAGGTTCTTATTAAGAAGAAGTGAAGCTGTGTAGGGTATGCAGCTAAATATAGGGTATATAAGAGAAATATTCTTACATAATGCATGTATATTTCATAGCATTAAAATCATTTATCTCAACTTTAGTACTCTACTGTATCAGTTAGAATAATACAATATTAAATTTTACATACTATGTATAATTTAATTTAAGACAAATGAATTCGAATCAATTAGTACAATATAGCTAGTTTCTATAGATTTGAAATATATAGAGATGTAATAATAACACATTTGATTACCTTTCGATAGTTCAGATTTTCTCAGCTAGACAAAGTTAATCAATGCAAATCCTTCACTGATTGATTGCTTTAGAGATTACTTCCTGAGCTTTGATATAATAGATACTATTATAGCTTCATCGTCAAACACAGTAACCTTTTTAGCTAGTGATACGTACTTTGTATGTAGTTACATACAAAATTATTCAGCAAGCCTCTACAATTTCTGACCTGTGTGCATCAATCGGAAGATTTCAATATTATTAACACCTCTAGGTGTACAATGGATTCTGGTTATTTCATTGTTTGCTTATTTGTTTGGAATACGAGTAGAGTGTACCTATAGGAAATGGTAAAGGAGTAATAATCACCATTCTGTTTGACTGAAAGTGATGGGTAGGTACAATTTCATAGCATTAATTAATTACAAAGTTCTGTTGAATTCCATTTTTAAATATTCTCATTTATTTATTAATAATTACATCATCTAATATTGATTTCTCTGTGTATAGATATCATACATTAATGTTAATTAAATTAGGTACTCTACAAAAAAAAGTGTATCTGTTGCATGTGCTTTAATATATTTTTTATTTAGATAAATTAATATACTAAAATGAATTAGAGGTTAATATTGCTAATGTACTATATTATTTGTCGAATAAAATTATTCAATGATTATTTTAATCTTGAATGAGGATGGCGCGCGTATTATTATAAAATTATTGAGATGAATAATCTGCCACATTAATTACCTTGAACAGTATTCACAAAAAAATGCAATGATTTAAATATATCTATAAATGCACGTATAAATAATAAAAGGGTTGTTTTGAACATAAATAATTATAACATGAAAACTTAAAGATTTATTCAGAATAACCTTATTCAATTGAAATTTGATATTAAATATCAATTGTCAGATAAATTTATTTTCGTGCTAATAATTTCATTATAAGGGCAATATTATGTGTATGAACGAAAAGTTCATAATAGCTTTTTCAATTGACAATAGTCGTATTAGAGGTTCAATAGTCCACCCATTTTAATATTTTTTTTCAGCTATCACTTATTAACTTACAGAATGCTTTTATTTGGCGTCGACATAATATACAATACACGGATTATAACGGCCAGATTAAATACTGGAATTTTATTACGTCCGTAAATATGAGAATTTTCGGGTAATATCCCTTCAAGGGTATAACGATTCGAATTAATTGGTCCCGAGCGCACCATGTTGTGAACGGTGGGTTTATGCTTTCCGGTTAAAAAGCCGTACAAGAGGTATTTAGTTTTACATCAGGTCTTCGGTTTCAGGGTTGCATTGCGAATTTATAGGGCGCAATATGATGAAATTGAATAATATAATTTAATATCGGAGCGTTTATTAGGATTGCTCTGCTAAATTGCTATTAGAAAAGTGTATATATTTACTAGTAACAAGTTTGATCTGTTATCCTGTATACGTATATCTACTGTTTTACTGCAATTCAGGATCCTTCGTTATTCTTAAGATAATTGGAGAAACTTCCTCACTTCCCGCATTTTACTAGCTCTATTTATTAACGAGCATTTCCTTAATTAACTAAATTGCGAGAGCATTTCTGTACGTACAAGAATGCAAGGAACTCTCAGAGCAACAGCACCGTATGAAATAAAAATAAAGAGAAACAAAACGTAATAAACCATCTTTACATTCACTCGCATCTTTTATTCCCCCGATGTTTAACCGCAGAAATTGGCTCAATGTTAAACGTAGAACGCGGTACATTTAGTCCTGTCACCAGGACGGGGACGTTCCTAGCTAATGTTATGTGAAACGTTCTAATTTATGACACCCGGCTATAAAAACATTACGTACACTATGGAACGTTACTCGATGGTAAACATGGATTTTAGCGGGGCTTTGTGTGGATTGCACAGCGTTCGGAATTTCGGCCACAGCAGGATGTAGCGGTGAAATGATCTGTTTTTATCCCATCATGACATGAAGATAGACAGCGATTGTGTAAACTTCGACACGTTACCTATTTATTTTTGATTGATACATTAATAAATTTTTTGTCGGTGGCTGTTTTGAAACAAAATGAATTACTGGTAGGTGTACAACAACAAAAAATAATCAAGTTAAAAACATTGGACAACGTTATTAATACGAGATTATTGACAAGAAGTTAGGTTTAAAATATTATAACACGATTACAGAGGAAACGGCAAAGAATTGTTGATTAAATTTAATTAAAAAACAGGAGATTTTACGATGGAACGACAGCAGGAAAATTACAACCAGCAATCATAAAATTTCAATTTTCGAAACTGCATTTGGCAGGGGACGCCAGACTGAGAAAGCGCGCTATAAATTTTACATTTGGGAATTGTAAGTTTCAAAGTATGGGAAAAAGAGCTGTGAGTCCCATTCCGAATTTTTCAAAACATTACGAAGATCCATATATCTCAAGCAGAATCGGCTCCCATTGTTTTTATCATTGTGGCTCAAAAAGTGGGTCGACTTTTCCGACCGCCGTACAAGAAAAATGATTTTATGTCGAACTGTTTGTATTTTTATTTTTATTAATCTATTCTGGATGTCTAAATTATAGTTGCAGTAGATATAAATTTGTTGCTTTGACGTATAGGTATATCAATCAACTTTAAAACTTGGAAGGTGTTATTCGAATGCTTTATAAATTGTATGTAAGTATAGGTAAATATCGAGTTAAATGAATAAGACTAAAATTCGCTTAATGGAATGTAGGATCCCTCATACCCCTTTTGTCGTGTTTCTGTGGGAAAAAATTGTCTGGGAATAGGGATTTTTATTTATAATATCGCGGAGATAAAATTTTAGTACTCTCGCACCGATCCTGCGTGGACAAACTACAATTTTTCTGTCCCCAAAGATTGTGTCAATAAATCTGAAAAGATTTTGGGTTTAAGACGTAAACCCGAAAAAGGTGACAATATAAAACTCGAGAAAAAACATTACTCCAGATAGTATCGGAGTGCGAAATGTGTCCGGCTACAGAAATGGAAAAAATGAAAAGAAAAAGGAAGATCTTCCTATCAACGAATGGCTTTATTCAAGATAAAGTATTCGACAATGCGTTGTTGCTACGTCAAGTTTGCAATTGCAGAAAGTTTGGAAACTTGAAAATTCCATCTCGTACTAACACATATTTCAAAATCTGATTGTTTGCTTAATATTCTCATCACGTAAATGAACAAATACATGCATAATTGTTTTTTACAAAGGTCATTACTAAACAAATCATGTCTCCTATCGGAAACAATCATCCGGTTTTTATTTGCTTATCCAATCACCCCTGTAAATTAACTTATGAATATTTTAAAGGCAATTTAGCAGTGTTTCGAATGACCTGTAATTAACATACTGAATCAATTTGCAAATTTTTTTTATTAATTTCCATAATAAGTGTTTTAAATTTGACCTATTAGATTATAATGATAACGTCTAGATTAGGATGTGAGAAACGACACTAAGTTGTATAAAAATCTAAATAATAGATAATATCGACTATCTATAATATATCTATAATTGTAGCTAAACGTGTATCATCATATCTATACCAATTTCTAAATTATGGTAAAATAGGATATGTAAATTTAACAGGAAACTTAAATCTTTATTCAACTTTCGAAAAGGCTAGGCAAATAAAAACCTAACCCTAAAACGCTATCGGAATTTTTAACTTAATCCGAGTAGCGAAACACTTTCTAGAAACAAAACAGTTTCCGGATCAAATGCTAATGAACTTATAGAAATTCCCGAGGACTTCCAATGTTTAATTCAACTAGGATGAAATTCTCGACAGAGATATATTCGCATCAACGCCGCTTCCTGGGGATTCTTAGCACGTTTGAATCCCTTAGGAGGGAATTTCGGATAGCCAGTAAGGGACCGGCTGGCTGACCGAATCCCGAGCTCGAAAAATTCTTGAATAGGAGCCATTGACGGTCCGCAAGTCATGAATTATTTGCGCGAAACTCGGAAAAGATTAACTTCGCTGGGATTTTGTCGCATTAGAAATGATCCTGTTTTCAAGGATTACCGACATTCTTATACTCTTTTCATAATTTTTGTTGCTTTTCAAATAAACTTTCACTTTCCCTCTACTCTATTATTATTTAATCTCATTCCATTGTTCTCCTTTATATTCACCAGGTACTTATCATAAAATTCAATTTGAACCTAAGTTTGTACCAAAATAAACTGTCTTTAACTCTTTTTAAAAGAGGAGTTTTAAATTACAATACTTCTTTAAATTACAATTAGGTAAATAATAGCGTTGTGAAATTGTAATATATTTATATACTCTTTTGGAGATTCTAATAAATAATTCAAAATAAGCCAATAAATAAATAAATCCCAGCTTTGGTGTGAGTGCATGATGCCTAACAATTTGTGTCGAAAGCATCAATTAAATTTTTAATTGATGTTATTCATATCTAATGAACCAAAATGAAAGCGACAGGCCATAAATTCATTTTCTCTTATCAACGATAAATTTTAGAATTGTGGTAATGACTGCGAACATTTTTATTTTTTACCTATTAAATTATAGTCTGGCAGGTACATAAGCTCTGTAAACCATTGCTTATTCAGTTGTAATGGCAACAAAAAGAAAATTATCTTGGCCAAATCTCGACCCTAAGGACATTTATTCTTAGGGAAAAAATTAGAATATTTATAGGCGATTTTCAAGTCGGTTTCTCTACCTTTGAAGGCCCACAGTTCGTATTTCTTAAAGATAAGGAGAATGAGTAAAATATGGATGTCTGAAACACGCTTTAAAAAAAATTATATTGCAGTATCGCCGGAATTTCGTGAATAAAAGCAATTTGTGATAAATCCCTGCTGATTGTAACCGCCTATTTAAGTGATGCATAGCTTCTTCTTGTGTCCGATAAAAAAAATATATTTGCTTTTGATTGTTTATTCTAACTATATTTTTATTTGAAAGAAAATAATTTTAAGGAAAATTTAAACAAACTGCAAACAGCAATGAATATTCATGTTGATTAAACGTATGGATTATTATGTAAAACGTGCTTTCATTGTTCCAGGAAAATGCTGTAAATAGCCAACGGGAACGATCTTTTGGAACAAAATTTACGATGAAACAACGATTTGCATGCGTGATTCGTGTAGTACGTCGAGATTTTTATCGATTGGAACTGGAAACATGAATCTTCTCTTTGAGATGGAGAAATGGCCCGTTATTATTATTTTTTTAACCATGCAAATTTCGGATTCTTTCAGCTCCGCACAAGGTAAGTCTTTAGAACTTCTACAAGATCAAACTACCTATATACTTTTATAATGCAGTTATGCAGAAAAAACTGAAGCCGCAAGTTCTTATACCAGAGGCAAAATTACTCCTGAAAAATATTCGTATAGAGAGTATAGACATAGTATATTGTCTTAATAATTAATAGATACATTTGCAATAAATATATCAATGTTTATCTATGCATTGGAAGCAATGTGTATAGGTTAATCAATACAATAATTAATTATCTAACACATTTTGTGTGAAACATAAGTGTATGTGTCGGATTACAATCAATCAATCGGAATATTCGATGTAATGTACCTAATCTTTGACATTCACTTGAATTGAATCATTTCTATCATACATTAGCAGGACAATGAATGAAAACTCAGTAATAATTCCCGACATTATAAATTCCGTATTTTACCTATTTCCATATATAAAGTGATTTTATTGTATTAATTTCATAAGTTACATAAAAATAATTTCTCGAGCTATAACGTTTAGAGGGTGATATTGAATTAATGTTACAATTCGTGCTCTAACTAACGAAAGGGATGGACCAAAAATAACAGAGGAGACGAATTTTAATTAAAAGTGAATTAATTGAAAACGGAAGAAAATCTAAATGGAAATTGTGGACTGAATAAACAACCAGAAATTGTTTACAAAACATACTCCGAAATTTTAAATGTGGATTACGTTGGAACAAAGGTAGGTAGATTACGAAATACAATTTATTTTTAGTTGTTTAGGTTTATCATTTCTTTTAATCAAAATCATCGTTCTAAAAAGACCCCCGAACAAATTAAAAAAACTATTTTAAAACGTAGATATTAAAAAATTATAGATATGAAATTAATAGAAATTAATATCTGCGACTCATTTTAATTAATTCTTGAATTCCTCACCGAGTTCATATAGCTGCAATTTCTAGGAAACTTTTTAAAACCAGGAAGAAATATTATATTTGGGCAGAGATTATAATTTATAATTCAGTCCCAATTACCTGGCGTTCTCGAGGTTTAACAAAGTGTGAATAATCGTTTTGTTTTAATAAGGCCGTGCGGGACCTAATGAAGAAAAATGAAATAAAGTAAAATCCAAAAGAAAGAAAACCTACTAAATGTGATTACGGAAAATGTAAAAAAAGGTTTAATGTTAGCCAAAAGTCTTTCATTAAAGGGATATTATCCCTTGAGGGAGACCCTTTCTGCTTTTCACGGAGTTTTGATTAAAGACCCTATCTTTTTAACAGTTTCTAAATAAAGTAATTAACGTTCCTATTTTAACGGAAATTATTTTGTATAGAATAGTTTCAATACAACGATTTAGAGTTCGACATGTTTAATATAAACCTGGTAAATCCATTTCATTACGATAACTTAAGAACCAACGTAGCTCCCTATAATTTGACCAGTGTATACCTTCCTGTTTTTAAATTTCTCATCTATTAAAATATTACTTGCTTGAGCGCCTGCCTTTTGTTGATTATTTAATTAGCGCGCATTCAAAAATGTTAATTAGACCTTCTCAAGCAAGTAAAAAGGACTCTTGACTGGCAAGATTTCTTCTATCATTACATTTTAAATGAACTGAATTACAGTGCTAGTGGAAGGTTAAAAGCTACAATCTAAGGATCAAGTTTAAAGAAGTGCTAATTAGGAAAAGTTAATTTAGTACGAGTAAAGCACTAATATCATTGACTTTTTGAAATAGCTACGAATTTAGATACCTAAACTTCGTTTTCGTTTCGAGAAATTGCTCAAGCTATCTTCATCTAAGAAATTTGTTTTAGCAATACAACGTTCAAGAAAAGTTCAAATGAACTTTGTTTAATAAAAACAGAATTTTATTTTACGTTTTCAAATATTACTCGTTGAATGTTTCTTTGTTCGCTCGTATCCAATTTTCAGCAACTACATCTAGTACAGAAATGAGAAGAAAAATTTGAACACTAAATTCATAAATTATGTTTTAGAAATGTTTTCAGTCTATGAGAAAAAGCTTTTGGCTTGTTTCACTGCTTTATTGTTTGCTCGTATGAAAATACGTTAAAAACTTTGATTGAACATTTTAAATAGATTAATAAAGTATACCTATAGTATACATATAGAAATGCTTCAACAATAAATATCATATATCTAATCTTTCCGTGAAATATGCCCATTTAGATATCATAGTGTTTGCCAATAATTGTTAACAAATACTTTCGGATTAATTATTATTTCTAAGCGTTCCAACCTTAACATCTTCCACCCCTTATTCCCTGCTTGCGAAGGGAAATATTCTTCCCATCGAGTCGTGAATACTAATGGTTGTTTTACTGTTGCAGAGTTATTATACCTTTCGGCTATTAGAACTTTTAGGATGTAGTTAATACTCAAGATAATTGTGTCATAAACCAAGTGGCGATTCGTTATCGGGCTGTAAGAGTTCAGTATCTTCCAGGGAGTTTTACGCTTAAATTTTTAATTGGCTTTTTTCATACGGCTAATCCCGTTTTGATTTATTTAGCAGGTTTTATAACGCGGAAGCGTTTAATGCGGATTACATTCTGGAAATTGAATAGTTAAGCACCGAGTATAAAGTAGGAATACCTTTAATAAATTTATCAGAAATTCCACATCTCTATTGATCACAGAGAATCACTTATATACCTTTATGGTAATCAGAAAATTAAATAAGTACTTTCTTTTTTAATTAACACTTTTTATAATACTGCTGTAAAAAGATGCAAAAAATGGTAAAGTTTTAACACTTTTAATTGCTTTGAAATTCTTTTTATGCACCACTTTTGGAAGCTCTTTCTTATACAAAATTCATGTGACAGTCACCAACAGACAATTTTATTTTACTCTAGGGTGATAAAATTCGCGACCATTATGGGCCCCAAAGAAGCAATTTTTTTAATAAGCACTTGAATGTACTTTCAGATTGATGGCAAGGATTTTTTATGTACCGAATGTATGCATATTTAATGAACTCTTAATTTTTCTTAAAAAAACCATAAGATAAGTAAAGTGAGATTGCTTATTATATTTATTACGTGTGTTATAGAGTTATATATTTTATTCTGAACCTGGATTTTCAAAACAATTATTATAATGATACAGAATGTAGCATATATCACTAGACTTTAAATTTGAGTTTTCCACTAATACATCATAATGTAATAACACTTAAATATCGGAAGCATCATCCTTCACTACAGTTAATAATAATTCTGCTTAACCCTTCATCCTTTTGTTTAATCATCGGTAAAAATTTTAATTCTTTATACTTACTTCATTTTAATACCAGCAGAGCTTTAGGTACATGTTATAAAGCAAGGGGTTGTCTAAAGGCAGACATTTATATAAAATTTTGTCTAAACCGTTTATCTCGCTTCATAAATTTTTAACCCGAATTTGGCTACTACCTAAGCCTATTAAATCGGCAGATCAAACATTTGAGAACGGTCCTGTTTACGAATCGCATTTGAACTGAAATGGGCCTGCGGTTAAAGGTCGCTACAAAAGTCTAATAAAAACTTAGTAGCTCGAAAGAGGTTATTCTCTTAAAGTTTCAGTAAACTTTCCACTCGGAGAGCCCGAGATTACACAGTTGAAAACACCATCGGCCATTTCTCGCTTTTCTCCTTTCGTTAATTTCCCTTGAAAGTGCATCCAAAACAAGAATTTAAAATATTTACTCGACTTCGTGCCGTTGCAACCTGCATTTTCTTAAGATTAACGTCCACTTAAAAAACTGAATAACACGAACCATTTGTCTTGGTTACTTACAAAAAACTGTTTAAAAATTAGGGAAGCATCATCGAATATTATGACATGGCAAATTCGGAAAATGAAAGTTTTCATTCTTCTCTAAGACTACTCCAGTTAATAAACTATGCTAGATATAGGAGAACAATTTTATATGCCAAAGTTACTGCCATGAAATAAAACAGTAGCTAACAGAGAGTATCTACATAATTTTAATCGATGGTGAAAGGAAAGGAAAGTTCCTATAACTTGTCTTAATTATAACAATTTGAAGAGTATTGAATATATTATGGGGATTAATATTAATCGTGAAGCTGCAAAGTAAAACTACCTAAATTATGAGAAATTTGAACAAATCTGAAAGAAATAAAATAAAGTAAATTTTTGACCTAATTGTTAAATAAAAAAGAACACGAACTGATAATTTTTGAATAGTTATCCAGCATCGATTTTTCAAAATTATCAATTAATAAAAAATGCTAAATTTTCAAAAAATTTAACTGATTTTTAACTGACCGTTTCAATATCTACTTTGGGGTAACCTTTGGAATCTATTATAAAAAAAATAAAATGATTAAAAACACAGAGATTTTTATTCCAATTTAGAGAACCTTAGGTACATTATTAAAGGAAGATAATTTCTTATCAAATTTCGAATCGGAAGTTTTGGAAATGGCATTACTAAAACCATCAACTTGCTTATTAATTTTAAATTAAGACGTTCAAATTGCACTTCTTCATAACAAAAATTTCTCAAGTTTTAAGTTCGTCGGATATTCGAGTTGATGCGAAGAACAGGGAAAAAGCCCTTTATAAACGCCATTCACTACTACTAACTTCGGAATGTATTCACAGCGGCACGAGAAGTGGTCGAATTTGTCTTTGGTGTCTTCCGCAGCCGTCTAAAAGAAAAAAGCTTTATAAAATATTGTTTGATTTAATGAAAACGAAACGCCATCGGCCTTTTTGCCAAAAGAAATGGCCAGCCGTTTATTCAATACAGAGGCGTAGATTTAATGTGCTGCTGATTTAAATAAAACACATCGGTGACTTTTTCATACACGTCCCCTGCAGACGCATGATAATATTTTATTTGAAGAATTGCGTAAGTGAAAGTATACATATATTAAATCCCAACATCATCAGCATTAGTCATCTGCATCAAACTATTAAATAGTAGACATCTATTATTATAAGTTTAGTGGTCAGAACTTTTTAGCAATATTTTGTCATGATGAATGGATTATTATTATAATGAATGTGAGGTACTGTTAAATATAAATTTAAGAGGTAATTTATAATCCAAAGGTGAATCTTTCAAACTGTTATTATTTACACGTAGGTAGGTACTCGGCAGATTATATGATTTATAATCTCTGAAAATGATATAAAACCAGAAATTGTAGCAAACTTGTATTCCGGCCAACAACCAAAGTCATCAATAATGCATGTTGGTCCATGTGCCTCACAGAAATGGACATGGCTAGCAGGAAATGTTTCACATCACATCACAGTGGAAAAATAAAGAAGGTTTTTATATCGAAACAAGCGCCAAATAAGATATTAATGCGATTTTCTCGTAGTCTACCTATTTTTAGGTATTTGACTCTTTTATTTATGGGATATTTAATTTATATGTTTCTTTAACAGTTTAATAAAATTAATAATCTAACAAAAAATGCAAATTGGTTTTTATATTTATTTCGTTATTACTTACCTATGTACTTAGGTATTACTTCGTCTATTTCTTTCTACTGGGATACAATTCTGCGAATTTTATTGAATTTTACTGTACTAAACATTTATGACTTTGAAAAATGGCATAATTCCGATATCATTACCAAAGGCTGGCCATTAGCTCGTTGCTCATACGTGCTTGTTAGATTGTTAGAGGACGTGTCTTTTTTACTTTTTTGGTGCAAATCAGACCACAACGGGCGTAGATTGGTCAAAGCCAAATGGACAAGAGGAAATGGGATGAAAGTAATACGAATTTAAATTGACTCTATGTAAATACTAGTAGTGAATCGTTGTTTTTTGTAAGGGATGCTTTTGGTGCTTAATTTTCAAACAGATATATCCGTTTGTTAGAATAATAGACTGTATAAAAACTATTCATAGGTTGAATTTTAACGAATATCGTCAAATTTTGTTCAAAAAGATTACTTATTTAAATCGTATAATTTATTCACTACATTTCAAAGGAAATAATAATTAAATTCATGAAAATTAAAAGCGTTTAAGTTTACCTACTCCAACCTGCAAACATGAGTGAGTGAAGTTAATTAAATTTAGAATATCCCTGGCAATTTATCGTCTGTCTAAATAATAAATAACCAAAAAAAGCCCGAATATATGAAACATGGATGGCAAAATTTGCATATTGTTAGGAATTTTATTCAGAGGATGAAATGTGAAATATTATTTCGACGAGTTGAATACGAAAATAGAAGACTTGTTAGATACCTTATTTGAGGATGAAGGTATATTATCTTATTCTGCGAAGGCAAGCAAATATGCCATTCTTTTGGAATAAATAATTATTATGCTTGTTCGATATCAAAAATTGAATTTGGATTTCATAAAGAGATACCTTTTTAAAAAAGCTATATGTAAATTTACTACCAGTGAAATTTTTATGCAGGTATTAGGGCAATAGAGCATTTTTAAAGATTGTAAGTTTCTTTTATTGAATTCGAAATACAGTTGAGTATTAAATTATTTCTCAAGATCTATGGATTTAGAAGGATAGGTAATGTTTCGAATAATATCAAAACACACTTTTCTTACGGTAACGATCAAAATAAATGGCCCGCTCACATCAGATTTTATCCAAAAGTTGTGTTGTAAGCAAAATGCCCTTTTCATGGGCTAGTAAATCATTTATCAAGCTTGCTAATTAAAAAAGTTTAGGTTTTTATCCGAGCGTTTGATGTCTCTACGCAATCACCGAGCTGCGAAACATAAATTATAATTATCGAGTTTATACCTAAAAGTTTAGAGTGAAGACAAAATATTTAATTAAGTTTTTCAGTTACTCCAATTTTATCATCATTAGCCACCATTTCTGTTTAAATTGGAAAATTGGTATATGGCTTTACAAATAGCATATTTCACTTTTTACAGACCCTACGTGAAACATGAAATGCTATTAATACTTAACAAAAATTAATATCATATACTTATGCATATAAAAACGTGAATTATTATAGAGGTGTCCCTATAGGCACATTATTTTTCAAAATAGAGGGTGAATTGGAAAAAAAATTGTACGTTGCAAGCTAATTTATTTTGAAATACGATTTCCCAGACAATGAGCACATTTTTCTACCGAATCCCTACAAAATATTGAATTTCAATGGCGTAAATTGCATCATATTTGATAACGTAAATGAAACTTTATTAAAAAATGTGGTATTACATGACACTCATCAACCAAGAGAGCTAATTTGCTCTATTTCACTACATACACATTTACCTTTCTATGTTCCATGTTTATTTATATAAATCTCATTGGCTTAATTTCTGCCGATGTGCTTAATATACAGCGCATTGAACCCCTAACCATCGGTAAATAAACATTAATTATCTTTTCCCCGTTTAAATGGGGGATCCCGTTATGGAAATGATTGGCCCGAAATTGTGTGCGAAATCCATATTGATCCGAGTTCCCGTTATTTGAATAAATAAAATGCTAAATTGTTAATTAAGGTAAGCACCTACACACACGTAATTTTCCGAGGAATAAATTTTTTATCAATTCCTCAATGTTGATTAACTAGTTTTACTTAATTATTTACCCGTATATTAATTTTTTTATACCGAGTGAATATTGAGATAATCGATTATCTACCTTACTTATTAGCTCCTGAGCAACCTGAGCGAAGCTTTCGGTCTGATAAATAATATAATAGTGAGCCGAACGTCAACGGGCTATCGTGATAAAAATAACAGCATGTTAGACCGGCTTATTGGCTCCATTTTTCATTTGTTTAATGTTGGCAAAACAACGTCGGCCGATGAAAACTTATTTCCGTACATAATTCATCGCCGGCGGACATTATAACGACCACCCGAGATATTGGTGTGTCTTCGGAAGACCACGGAAATGAAGCCGAAATAAGATTCCCAAAAAACGGCTACTAGTTAGTTTTTGTAGCCAATAAATTAGTCGGCCTATCTACCATACAAGCTGCTTTGGCTGTATTCCTACGATTTTATTTCCTTTGTTGTTGTTCTTGTGGTCGGATTAAAAAAATAATTTAGGTATACTTTTTTACGAATTAATTCAATTCAACAGAATCTTTTAACCTAGTAGATAATTACTAGTTGACAATAAGTTTTATGGGTTTAGCTGTAGCTAATAAGCTGTAGAATTAGTTAGATAATAAATAAAATCCCAATTATTTAATTAAACCTTTTTTCTATGCCCGAATTGCAAAAATTCGATATTGCCTAATCAGGAAGTAATAAAGTTTGATTAGAAAGTTGTAGATGTCGTATTGTTCCAAATAAATAGATATTTTTATCAGCTGAATTTTCCCGAATCGACTCGTTTTAAATTAAATTGTTCCGGTAACCATCAAGAATTGAGGACAATGAGATATTTCCGGATATCAGTCCGCAAATTTTATTATGTAGTTTCGATAGCTCCCGAATGAATTCTGCACTTATAAAGCAAGGTCCACATTTAATAACATGTTGTATAGCGTTGCTATATAACACTGCTATATAGCAATGTTGGTATAACATGTTGTTAAATGTGGATCCTCCTTAAAGAAGCGATAAACTGCAGAATGTATTTTTGTGCTATTATCACGTCGCGGTCAAATTAGTGGTAGAATATTAGCATTCGAATTGAAAAATAATTGTGATCAACTATTGATCGTGATTCCTGATCATCGTTTCCATGCGAAATGTGGATTATATATTTTATTGGAAATCTGAGAATTTAAGATTTCCGGTTATAAAACTAACTTATATATATCTAATATTGCTTTTTCTTTCAAGAGATTTATTACATTACCTACCTTTATCCGTATTATAAATTTGAATTTTGCCGATATTGCCCTATAAGTTGCTTTAGAACATTCTTATTTTTATTCAAAACACCAGATGAAATCTGAATGGACAAAAATTATTCCCCGAATAATAAAATTCTTGAAAAAACGAACCATTTTCATTTTTCTTTTTCATTAAATTTCCCTGTAGCAGGTTTACAACAAATGTTCCAAGAGACATTTCATCTACCACAAGTAAGTAAGTAATAGAAATAAACCAGAAGAATTATTATTTGCCCTTTTTAATTCGAGAACGGCGTTCGCTTTGAAACTAATTCTTCACAGCTCCGTCAACATGCCAGTCGGTATGAGTGGTTTATAATTAAATTAAAAAGAACCGGAAATTCACTAGGCGTAATAGCGGCGGAAAACACGTAAAATGCAGAAAACAAATTGTACCTTCGCCGTTCCTCGTGTACCATTCGGTTCACGTTATGGGATGGTTCGATTTAAAATTAGGTCATTACAAATGGCTTGCATCGTCGCCTGGAGAAGAATTCCGGAACATTCAATACTTATTTAATAAAAATGGATTTAATTAAATTTTTCGCAGGTTTTCTTTAAGTTATTTATGAATGTTTATTAACTAAAAATTAAGTAATTCTACCAACAATTTTTAATAAGAATTATTTTAATAATAAACTACTTCTCTTGCAAGAATGTATAGTATGTAGGAACATCTCTTGTACGAACAAAACATTATTAAAAAAGCGATGCTGTTTGTTTTAAACAAAATGAATGAAGGAAAACATTTTTCACCTTAACTATATTTTTCAAATTTTTTCATGCCGCGCTCCAGAATTTGAACATTTTTCTTTTAAGCCCCTCATTTTCCTGGAGCAGTACACATCAATTCACTTTCCAAGCAATTCAAAAAAGAAATTGTTTGCGGGAAAATCCCTCGGAAGATAATACATAGGAATCCACGAACAAAATTAATTAACCCTTCCTGACAGGTGTACCTATATTACAGAAAATGCAATCAATTTTTTAGGTACTATAGATGATTGAATTGATTTTTTAGAGCATATTTATCTACATCTAAGGGTTACTACTGTATAGTGTATTTGTGTAAAGATATGATGAAGTTATTTAAGAAGAATACTTGCTGCTTTTTTATCTGTTTTCTCATTTATAATCTTACCAAGTAGTCCGCTTTAATAGTCATAATCCCAGTAAAACAATTTCCTACGAACCGGAATAAAACATGAATTAATATTCACGACCTCCATTCTAGAAATTTAGGGGTACACCAAAAACTAAACTAATATAATAAGTGAAAGAGTCGCAGAAGTAAGGCGAGAATTTCACCGGGAGAAGTTGGAGTTGTTTCATTAAAAGTTTTCAACTTATTTCTATAAGCGGTATTCCAGCGGTATATTCACTTTCAACCGAGAATTTTAGACTTGAGAAAAAGTGGAGCTATTTTTCATCAGCATCGAGATCATTAAGTTTCCCGATATAAGTATGCGGAATTTTGCCTAACTTCTTTGGCATGGGTTTAAATGGATTTTAAGTAATTACTATACAGTTATTTTCCAATACATTAAATTGCGAAAGTTGAAAATAAGGGTGTATGGAACTCCTACGAAGAAAATACCGTACTGGTATGCTTTTGATTTATTAGGTATACGCAGAAGCTTCCAATTTCAAATTTCCCATTGGAAATACTAAATAAATTTCTAATCTAATAAGGCGTTAAAAGTTTTTAGATAACATCCAAGTTATTTGGCCAAATTGCAATTTAACACTGAAACTTCAACCGGATAACCGCATTATCCAATATCTTGTTATCGAAACCAAAATATCGGCCTCAGGACCGTAATTGGTTCGAGAAATTGCTTCTCTCCGTTATTATTCAAGGCAGCTGATCGCACGAATTGCTTAATTTAATCGAAACATTATTCCAAGGAAATAACGAGTTGAAATTTATTATCTCTAGTTTATACGAATAAATACATTGGGTTAGAAAATGGGACGTTTATTTAATAAAAAATGTTTATTTCACTGATTCTCATTAATGTTTATATTTATACATAATATTTTGTTCGAACAGAAGCATTGTACTTAGATAAAAGGAATGAATCCATCCATTGATCAGAAAAAGCGAGGAAAAAAACTTGAATGAGTGTGAAAGCGAGGACGGCTGTCTTTCTTTTCTCAGATTAATTGGAAATGAAGCAAGGCGGATTCCGGACTGTTAGGGAGATATCAAATTAACGAATAAAGTAAAAGGAAATGAATCGAATTTCATTTAATTTCAATCGAAATAATTATTTTGTTACCGAGCGACCCTAGTAGATCTATATTTATTTATCCGATCCGATGAATTTATGGTTTCATCAGGCATCTTAAAATATTTTTAAAGCAAACGATTAGTGTTTGCCAATTAATCGTACCCCAAATGTATATCTTCCAAAAATTAGTAGATTATGTTTAAAAGTAGATATTTTATAGAACGATAATATATAAGTCGGCCAAGTAGGCGCGGTACATCTTGTCGATGAAACAGTTAATTATTTTGCAATGTATCGAACAAAGAGAGCATATGATACTCTGACCCGCTGAAGTCACGCCTTCTTTATGTTGTAGTATCGAAATTATTTTCTATTCCTCACTAGCTTACATTTTATTGAGAAAGTTTCTATCTAGAGTGTACCGGCAAAAATTTGCCAATCTGTATAATAATAACTATGTTTGCAAACTCCAGACTCTGACAATAAATAACAACGATAAGAATTTACGATTTTGCTGTTTTGACAGCTTTTCGATCATTATTAGTTAAGTGATATGTGCATGGGAAATAACTAATGTCAAATAGTTGAATAGTATGTGACCAGTGAATAGTATGTGACACTATTTCAAAGAGTACCTACAAAAGTTTTACAGGAACTGTCGGTTAATAATGGATTGACTGCGAAAGTATCGTAAAGTTTCTCTATAAACGTTTAGAACTTTCAAGTTTGGAACTTAATACAACTTTAAATACGAGAAAGAGGTTTGCTTCTAAGTGCGAAGAAGTTGGAACTTAGTATAAATATTAAATACTTAGCATATGTGCATATGTAAATTTATAGATAAATTAAATATTTTTAATATCCTAATAAAAAAATATAATCGAGTGTTATACCTATCTTTCCGATTTCCTGCAAAAATTATTTCATCAATGAGTTAGTCTTTGCGGTACAAGCAAAATGAAAGTGAAATGAAAGAAAAATACAAAAATTTTATATGACTTATTTTATACTATCTACTAATTTTTGAATGATTTGTATCTTCGAAATACTGAAATAAAATTGTTTTTGTAAAATTCTCATTAGAAGAGCTGTACATAATTTGTAAATAAAAATAATAAGTTGCTCTTTGGTCTCTAATATTTCAATGTGAGGTACATATTTCTTCAAAAGATAAGAAAATTTGGGGCTTAATATGAACATAATAAAATAGAATTATACATCATCTACTGACAAATTTTAATGAAAATTAGATTTAAGAGAATTGGTTCTGCGATTTCAATGAGAATGTAAATTAACAATTCAGTAAGAAGGATGGAGAAAGCGAATGGGATTAGTAAAGTAGTAGGTAATTGGCTAATGTAAGACCAAAGAGGGTTTGGACGCAACAAATATATAACACAAAACAAGGTCTCAGAATAATAGCGACCGAACGGCCAAAATTGCAAAGAACCTCGACACCTAAAAGGATCAGAAGACGAGGATAAGTATAATTAGGAATTTTTAGGATTTCGTCGACTATGGAATTTGCGTATCATTTCATTCCTAAATTCTTTCTTTAAATTAACATAAAATTCAGAGGACGACTGATTGCAATTTTAAAGAAAAAATGAGACATTTTTTATCAAATTTAGATATTTTGGTTGTAAAAATAATATACCGCAGGTCAAAATTGTTATCGTTTTTTTTTCATTTTCGATAGAATTATAATTTATAATACAGTTATCGTACGAACGCTGGATGAGTTGGCTTGTTAAAAACTATGAATTGTAAAAGCATTGTATATTCACATACTGCATCAATGATTCTAATTTGATAGCATTTTTCCATAAAATATGAAATCATCGAATTATTTTCCATAATCTATGTGTTACAAATAAAATGTCCATTAGGTTAATTACGATTTTGCTTTAATTTTATTTTTTCCAACCAGGTCTGCGCCGAATGCAGACCTTTGGCTTGTAAATATTTCCTTTGGGAGCCCAATTGTACTATTTCCCATTCCGTTTCTCCTCATCTGTCGTTAGAGATAGTTTATGTTTTGTTAGTTCGAAAGGAAAAAAGGATATTGGTTGTCAGCGTTCCTATTTTGTAAACGTGAACCACTGCTGCATTGCGGCTATCTGTGAGCGTATATTAAACACGCGTGTGCAATCGTAAATTGAACTTGATACATCAATCCATCAGTTTTTAGGATGTTACTTTTTCCCGACATAAACATTGACGGAAACAAATGTGCAAAAATACGCAATTGTTGATTGTGATATAAGTATATTATATACTATACTCAATCTTCACAAGAGTATTAATAATTCTAACGGAAATTTTTAAAGGTTTTTTATATTTACTCAAAAAAATACCTGTAAAGATAAAAAAAATATTATGTTGGTGTATTTTTTATAAAAAAGGTTTTGATGTGCGATTTTTTGCGGTCACCAATGGCCTTCACTACCTAATGGAATAATTTTACTGCGCGTGCCGAACGGCCAAATCGCAGGAATATGCATAAGGACCACGCTCACTCTCCACAGCCACTGGCAATTTTTTACAATGAAAGTATACTGAGAGTGTAGCTGACAGTGAAATTTGCTGTATATTATATGCCGCAGACTACTGATATAACTAGATGTCGTTTACCGGTAACCGCCTTGTGGTCCACCTTGTTAAATTTATGAAATAAGCCGAACGGTTTAGATTGATAATCATACATTTCTCCTCTAGTTTTCAAATCAATCAAACATCCTCAAAACGAGACACATAAATGTCTCTGTTCCTCTAAAACAAATTAATGCAATAAATTCTCTTGAATAAAGTACATACCCTTCCAGCGCTTAAATATATTTCTTTGTCTTTAGAAAACTTCCATTTCTGATGCTCCGTCCTTTCCATCTCCTCTTCTTGTTTAATCAAATCAAACGCAACGCGAGATTGGGTCCTCGAACAAAAAAACGAAGCGCTACGCGGGATTGTGCAATCTTATTTCATCTGTCACATTCTTTTCATCGAGCGAGAAGCCCCTTTTTCCGCGAACCCATCCCTACAATTTAGGCTTAAATGATCACGAGCCGTTACTAGTTAAGTGGCTCTTAAGCCTCTTCGTTTTGTATTTTTTGCCGTATTATTATAATAAAAGAAACTCGTTATGCATTTATCGGGAATTAGGTATATAGAACTTACGCAGGTGACTCGGACACCTTACTTTTTTGATACGTTCTGTTGCATGCAAGATCGATTGATTACTATCTGTATTAAATGTAGGCATAGATTGATTGCGTTAGATTCCACTGTGCCAACTATATCCTATGAGACTATCCAATTTAACGATCAACAATAGTTTCACCAACTAATAAATTAAGTAGTTTAATTACCAACGGCGTTGATATATTTTCAGTTGGGTTTTCCTATCAGCTTAAAACGCTGCATAACATCGAATGGAATTAATCAATTTTCCACAAATCCACGAAGTTCTTCGACGAGTTTCGCGTTCTTTTTTCAGATTTATTTGGAATATTACAACGTGATGTCGATATCAGGAATTCTACTTTTAACTACTAAGAAAATTTATTCATAAACTTTTTAATTTTTTCAGCAAACTCTTATAAGTATTTTAGTACTATCTATTAAAATTAGTAGCTGTATAGTAGCAGTAGTGCAGTTAAAAATAGAAGTACTTATTAGGTACATTCCACTATTGTTGTTGATTTTATAGAGTTCATTTTAAAGTTTGGGTGGACGCTATTGTATACAAACTGAAAGGCTTTTTGTTAAAAAAATATCAGTGAAATTAAAATCCAATTTTAGATTCTCCTGGTGGCTTAAGTAGTAGCTACAATTTTCACGTGGGCAAATAAGAGGTGAAATGATGCCCTCAAGACACGTTTACGGCTTCCTCGACCCCTTAAAATGTTGATGAAGGATAAATAAGTGAATCGAAACGGGGCTTGTGCGGGTAAATGCTCCAAACGAAGTAGAAGTAATCAAATTTCGCGAGTTTTCTTTATAACGCAATTGCGTCGAAAACTTTTCTCAATAGTCGCTGGCATAGCCGTAGTCGACATAAACATGTAGAAACAGATTTAGGAAATGTATTCTACCTAAATGAGGTTAAAATTTTATTTACCTACAAAATGGAAAGAAAATTTCATTGAGTTCATTGTGCCATTAAATTATTTTATTATGTGTCATTAAATGCTTTAAGAAAATCTGTATATAGGGTTAGTATTAGGGATTGGTGAGTATTTTCCTTTCTTATACTCCTCACCCACCATGTCACAACCATTTCCAAAAAAAATACCTTATTGTCTAGAATTGGTAATAATTTTAAAATTTTCGGTCCTTTTACTCACCTACCTGCCTACTCATATCGTAACATACTGTTTTTGAATTATATTTTCTTTCATATAAATAATCTCATTTAAGTAAGTAGGTACTTACGGACTTTCAGTTAGTTGAAGGATTCGCGGAACGGCTGCAAGAAGTGAAGGAAAAGAAGTAAGAAAGATATTATTTATGACAGTAATACATACGAATAAAAAGGCGTTCACCCTCGAATTCCCAGTCTTTCAGTAGAAGCCAACAATGCGGGAACGCCCGTTATTTCTCCGCTTTCGTATCCCTGGTGTTGGAAACTTTGCCACAAATTCGATATTTCTCCCAGATACGGTCAGTGCCTGCCAGACGTCTTATTGGATTAGTTTCAACTCTTGTGGCAACGTCGTTCTAGATGCAGGTAGAGTTAAGAGAGTTTGCACTTTTTTAATGTCATTATTTAATCAAACTTTCAGCACCCGTTCGAGCTGAAAAATAAAGTTCAGCGAGAATTTAGTTAATCAAAAATTACAGGCGTTAGCAATTTGTTGTTATTAAATTTGTTCGTATTTGTATTAATAAATAACTCCATTCAATTTCTTTCGTTATATCCAAATCTAAATGAAGCATTTTTCAATAAACCAAAGTCCACATAACCGGGGAAATTTTCTGTTATGCTTCTATTAGTTATTCAGGTCACTGCTGACACTCTGTATTCTCTTTGTTATTAGGCGAGTTCCATAAAGTTTTATGTGAAAATTTTCACAGCATAGAGGACCTAACCAAACACTGACAAAACTTATTTCATCATATTTTGATGACTTCCGGAAAACAGCTACATTCATTATGCCGCTACCGTTACTTTAAGCGTTTCATGCTTTACAGAACAGTTAAATAATGCCAAACAGTGACTATAAAGAGAACTTTATGTACATTTCTATATCACTTTTCTTTTATAATTCATATTTCCTTTATTTTAATGCCGTTTAAGACAGTCTCCGTTTTTTGAAGGATTTTTTTTCAGAGAATTATAATGATTTTTCTAAAGGAAAATATATCCTCACCGCGTGTTGAAACAATTTTCATTATAACACTTCTCAAAATCCCTTATCTTGCATTACCTACTCTATATGGAAAGGAATTGCACAGATCCAGAAAAGCACATATACGTTTTCGAATGGAACCAAATATGTTCTAAAAATGCAAATAGCTAAAATCTATCCCAAAATTCCTTCTTCCCTACATTGAAATGTAAATTACAAAAATAAAATGCAAATACCCTCTCCCTTTTTCCTTCTCACAAAAGGTGGTGCACAAGAATTAACATCTATTTATTTTACTTTTAAACTACAGTTATTTTACAACTACAGTATATTAAAATTGTACTGTTATATTTAAGTTGGTAACAAAATAGGTTTTTTGAAAATCACAGTAGATTTACACCTCAAAATGAAGAGAATAATCTATTTAAAGACGACATACGTACGTTGAAACGGAAGTTGAAATTACTTTTAGGGTTTTGCATTTATTTGGGTTACCGTATAAAGAGGAATAAGGTGACAGGCAGGTTATGCGAAAATGTTGGAAAGTGAGAGTTTCCCTTTGGAAATAACTTCGGTGGAAAGATATTGAAAACTCTAAGATTGAAAAATTCAAACAGAGACGTCGAACAGGGTTAAATTCGTAAATAGGCTTTCAATTTTTAACCAGTTACCACAGTTGTTTCAAAAATACAATTTTGAAGTATTCTTCTATAGCATCAAAGAAAATTGTATAAATTATATAACATTCATAACAATAATTGTTGTATTAAAAAGTGCAATGAAATAAGTAATGAAGGTATAATTGAGAAATTCATTACTTTTTTTCAATACAAAGGGGAAATAACAAATCCTTTTATAATGTAAATTCTAAAATGATTCAATTGTTAGGAGATTGTTAGGAGATTCAATTTTAGCAACGAATTTAGATTAGATTCTCTAGATTCCCTTATTTGAATTAACTTTAGATATTTCAGTTTTCAACCTTATTTGAACAAGTACAAGAATCCTTAGTACCTATAGCATTTTTGTAGCACTTATTATCACTAATCTCGATATTATCCTACATCGTATAGTATTATAATAACCACTGCACAAGGCTCTAATATCCTATTAACTGTACTAAAATATTCTTAATACTTAATTAAGTAACGCTTTGAGCCAACAGTTTTAATAAGATGAGTATATACGGGAAAACTCCATAACACTAATGTTAGAAAATTCATAATCACGAACTTCGTCAAGACCATGGCAAATTGGAATAAAATTTCAATCAGCAATTTAATGTCAACAATAATGACATGCAAAATTATACTCCTCCAAATACTTATTTTAGGCTGTGCATTTTTATTCTGAAAACATCATTAACCCCATAATTTGATTTGAGTAAAAAGAATATGGAAAATCGTTTAATTTTTCTCAAACTTCTTAACACGGCACTGGGTAGAAATTTTGAAGTTATCGGAGATTTCGAGCCTTGTTAGGGGCGAAGAAGCTAACGCAGACGTGAAGGGTGTGATAAATTACGATATTGGCTTATTGAAAATATACGATAAAATGAAATAGGAGACAGATAAATGTTGTACAGATAGTAATTGCCATCTTCATAATTATAAATTCGTTTAGCACCATTCGTTTTTTTATCGCAAGTAATGAAAAACAAACGACAAATAAACCTAATCTTAAGAGGAAAATACATCGAGTGTGACGAATAAAATTTTCACATAAAACGCTATGATAGTAGGTACTATATACCACTTTCCACTTTAGTAATTACATAATCCCAAACTTATTGTTTTTTAAAGAGTTTTAATTTTACTGCCAACAATTTTTAATACCTTAAAAGCTTCTGCTCAAAAATTATCATAAAAGTAATTTTGAAAAAGTGACAGGTTATTTATATGATCGCCTTTGATCCCTTTGAAAAGAGTAACAGAAGATCGTTTTAAGAAATTATCCATCATATTTATGCAAAACATTTAATCTCTCGACCATTTACTATACTTAAGACGACGTTAAAATTTACGAGACTTCTGCATTGGGAAGATAACCTTCATTTATCTTTTTCACTTATGTTTGTCTTGGTTTCCCCGTACACGTGGGGTGGAAAACGTTTAAAACCCGCTAAAATTTAACTCCTTAAGTTTGGTGAAATATACACGGATATTATTTAATGTCTAGAGAATACCTTCTGCGGTAATGAAATGAAAATATCGCACAAAATGCCTCATTCTTAAGCTGCCTACTCATTGGAATCAAATAATTCAACCCTTCAATTATTTTCCTTTACGTTTGCTTCGCATCGGGTAAAAGACCAGTTGTAAAAATTTGATCGTTTTCACGACCATCGCTTTATAAAACATGCAGAAGCTGTGAGTGTTACTGAAAATTTAATGAATCTCTTACTGAGAAAGATTGCAGATGTCTTTATGAATCCAAGCCAAATAAATGGAATGTTGAGTAGTAAAAGAAGAGCGGCGATTAGCAAATTCTTAAGGTAAATCTTGTTTCTTCCAATTGGGCCAGGTTTTATTTGTAGTAAAATCAAAAATATGTGTCAAATAAATATCGATATCTCCATTTTGAATATAATCTTGGTTGTTTGAAGCCTCAATATCAGTGCCAAGTCGATAAATGGAATATTTAAGCTAATTTCCATTTAGGTAATGCAAAAAACAGGAAAATAAAATCAATCTAAATTTTCTCGGTCATCTGCCCTACTCGAGTTTTTCGGGATGCGTAGGCTAAAGATATCGACGGCATGGCCTCTGAATATCGGCTTCACTTACACACTCAATCAATCTGTTTTTTGCCGATAGAGTTTTGGAAATCCGAGTTTTTTGCCTCTTCCTTGAGGGTATGTATGTATAAGGGTCGGCTGAAAAATCGATGAAAGTATGTTATATTAATGACTCATCAGTTTGGGAAGATGTTGAACATTATGACTTTCAATTTCTTGCCAATCACTTCAGAAACAGATGATGTGGGAGGTTGTAACTGAAAATTGACAAAAAAATACAAAAATTACTAGTGAATTTATACAGCACCACCTATTATTCTCCAACTAATATATTTTTCAGAATAAAATTGTGGACGTTACGGATCCTGATGGAAAATTTATGACCAGGATATTTTTTCGACCACTGCATAATTTTCTCATTCGATTGCAAATTTTATCCACATGCATCTCGATAGTCATTCGTTACGAATAAATTCGGATTGCTTTCTAATATGTATAAAGCGAATACGCGTTGTCAAAGAGAAGTTACAAATTCAGATTAGAATAAGTACCTACTTGGAAGTCAATATCGCGCTTAAACTCAAATTTATCGAATCTATTGGCATTTATAGACCAATTTTAAGAAGTTTAAATCGAAACAGTCCTTTTCTCTATTCCAGCGTTTCTTTAGAATTATTTCATTGAAACTATAAAGTAAAAAATAACTCTAATTTAAAATCACGGAAATTAAACTTCTATAAGAGAAAAATGCAGAATTATTAAATTAAAGTGTACCTATATTTTGGCTACGTATTCAAGTTTCTTTAGTCCGATTAACTAAAGCTGGATTAAACTTCTCTCTTTTATTTCAATGGCACTTTTAGCTTAATTCTAGGAGGATACCAGTAAACTCATTTTGTTAGGTCTCACTATTACGTTCTAGTTTTCTGATATTGAAATTAAACTGAATCCATTCCAAATAAAATTTGCAAAATCCCCAGTGGATCGGCCATTTTTCGAAATAACTTCTAAACCATGTAATCTGACAAAGATATAGGTATTAGATATAAGAACCCGGGTGCATAATCAGAACTTTTTTAATATCTTCTATTTCAAAATGGGTTATACTGAAATAGGTACTACGGAAATATGATGTATGTAGCACATGTATAAATTGTGTAAATATGCATTATTGAAATTTTTTTATAAAGTTTCTGTTTATCAGGAGGTAATAGACGAGCTTGGAAGAAAATGTATCGGAAAATATTAGGAATAACTCAATTTTGAATGGTACAAGAGTATTGTTTGAATATGCACAACTTTTGAAAAATAAACATCATCTGTTCGCTTCACTGATTCCTTTGTTGTAGGTAGGTATATATTTTTTGCTTCGACTCGCCGAACTTTTATAATGCCCACTTAATCTTAATTTTTTATCGAGTAAACTTCTTAAAAGGAATCAATAAAAAGTTGACACCTTTTACACGAAAACATGAGTAGGGTGAATAATTTTGTTAAATATTTTTTGTGAATTTTTTAACGTGAAATTTATTATTTAATTAATATGAAATTTGAGAATTATTATTAATGCTAAAAAGATGTAGATATTTTAATGCGTAATTATGGCATCATTACATCTGCAATTTGAAAGTTTTTAATTCTTTTATAGCAAATTTCACATTGCTAAATGACTGCTTTATTTTCCATAAGTATTCTAAATTTCAGGATGTTATTTCTGAGTTTATAAATAGAAAACTTTAAAATTCCTACGACACGGCGACACTCTCCTAAATTTAGTCGAATTTAATGGAAGTATTTCTTGTAAGAGGAAATCATGGTGCAGGGAGAAAAGGCCTGATAAAATCGTATCTTTGTCGTAATGATTCGATTTAACAGGATCACATGTTGCTTGGGATTACTGCTTCCTATCAGAACGTTTAGCTTATCAAATCGATGCTCATTGAATTGCTACACTAAATTTTTATCGTTGTTAATTTGAAATGAAACATTATTATCTAATAAACATTTGATTTAGTCGAAAACGAATTGATTTTGAAGGATTGAATATATTTTAATTAACACTTTTCAAATTTTAATTAGAAATGTGCCGTCTTCAATAATACATAGGTTATTATCAAAGTGCATCAACATTAGTCTCTTGAATGTGGTGATTAAATAGTGTATCTCTTTGTGCACTAGTCATTGAACTGCTATGATTCGATTTCAGTAAAGGCTTCTACGTTATGTGACATTACGGGTGATCTAACAAATCAATATAGATAACTGCCTTTCCCAATTATCTATATCTATAATATACATGTTTCTATTATCAATACATAATTGGCGTCAGATGAATTAATTGTGTACGCACGTCTGATTGAATTCGTATGTATACCTAGCCTACACCTATTAACTAACGATTGATATCAATTTAATGTAAGTAAGTAGACCCACACATATTATTATGTCTATATAATTAGCCCCGTTTATAGCCACTCCAATGTCTATTAAATATACAACATAAAAATGAAAATAGGACCTCCTTCCTAATTTTAAATTCAATCATTGTCCCCTCAAATATAATAATTCATTGGCGATTAATGTCATAACATAATTTCTTTTGTCTATCATTTATGTAAACTGTTATAATAGAATCGTATCGTTAGCATAACGTAGGTGTATTATTAATATTTCACTATAACAAGAGCAGTATGTTAATTAAACTTAAGTGGGTGGTTTTAATTATGCAAAATCTAACTAGCGTGTATCGTTTTCCTCCAAAACTCTTGTATAGTTGTCCGGAGAATTCGCAATAATCAACAAAATACATTCTACTACTCGCGTGATAAAGCTATTACAGGAATTAGAAGCATGATGCGGATAACCAAAGTGTTTAGTGTGCTTATTGCAATTTTACAACATTATAGTACACCATAAAGTAATAAACGTTTTCCTAAAAAGCATTATTATCCAAGATTAAATTGTTTTTATGGCTTAGGTAATTGTCTTGCTGCATTAAAACGCCAGTTTAATGATAAACGTTGGAAGATTATAAATCGAGTTGTATGTACTATAATAATTTCGTGAAATCCATGTGTATGATATTACATGATTTCATTATTATACAGATTGAAACCGAACAATGCATAATGAGAATAATAACTATTCCATAATGCTTTGCACTTTTGCTATACCTAAATATTTGTAAAACATTTTAATATATCTTCAAAATGTTTGTAGATTTTCCATGCGTGTCAATAGGCATAACTAATCCCTTTTTATTTGCAATTGCATTTGGTACAATTTAAAAGCAAATAATAATTTTATAATTTAAAAATTAATTATCATTCGGTACATTTAACCGTAATGGTAGGTAGAGGGAATAGTCCATTCCTGATGCCATTTGGTTTGTACTCACTCCAGCTCGTATCGCACTTAATTATCAAAATTCGAATTGAAACGTCACACGGGAATTTATATATCAAAGGCTCTGAAATGTTTCATAAAATATAGCCGGGTTTGGTAATTTACCGTGTTAACAGCAGTCCGTAGGTACCAGAAAATTTTAGGCGATTGCCCATTCGAAAAATTACCGATGTCAGGACCAATTTCACGGTAATAACAAAATACGCTAAAGTGAATTCACTTTGTAAATTTTGATGTTTGGACGAAAATTTGATTAACTTGTAATAGTGCGTGCGCACATATAATTGTTTAGATTTTGAAGCTATTTTGTATTTATTGAGAAACTAATAAATATATTTAATTTGGGTGAACTTAATTAGTAAAGTTTCACTTCATTAGTTACAACTCTTCTAAGTATTGAAGGAAGTGTATCTACTGAAATTATAAGTTGCTTAGTACAAAGTTTATGGGAGAAAGCCTGATTAAATTTTGGTTAGAGTACATGTTCTTGTGCTATCTAAATGAGTTTAATTAATATCTGATCCACGCCCTGTGCAAAACATTCATCAAACTAGTGTGACTACACGTCGCATTATAGCTGACAACAGATTACGAACTAACTAAATAGAGCTCTATATGAAAGCAGGAGCTCTAGTTTCATTGGCAGTGATCAATTGACAATTGTGGTTTCCAACAGCAAAACAACTCATTGAACGTCAATTTGAAAGAGGTGCTGTTTTTTTTTGTCGGGAATGTAAATAGAGGAATTTCAATTGAGAAGAAAGACAGGCGAATACAACCAGTGAAAATTAAAAATTCTCTGTTGTTTACAATGAAAATACTCGAGAGTTGGGTTATTTGTTGAATTTAACTCAATGCTTTTGTTACCTACTTAGAACGAATGTAGGATAGTATAATAATAACATTGCAAAAGTACGTCGTCGGTATGATATTAACATTTTTAAATTACATTTTAATTGCTGAAAAACGTTATTAAAAATTGCTGATAATGTTTGAAACTATAGACAAAAAAAGAAAAATTCATAGCACAATATCTGTAAGAATTTCTTTTCGAATTTTGTAGTTTTCTATAACATATTTAGTTTAGATTTTAATGTACCTAATGCATAACCGTTGAAAAACAAACGAAGTAGTTTGCTATATATTTTCACCATATATCTATAAAATGTAGATAGATCTTATATAAAAGTTTGATTTTTGCATTTACAACGGAAGCAATTTTAAAAATTTTGCATAAATTTATTATAGTATGTAGGTATCTATATGAAATTATTGAAACAAAATATGAAAACTCGTAAGCTTTGCCAGTTACATCGTATTTTTAGGAGATCTCTAGAGTTCGCGGTTTAAATCGAAAATAAACTTTTTTAATTTCACGTTGTTCGCCGCGCAAATTCTGTTGCGGTTTTATAATTCGTATGGTATAATTTTTGGTACAAGTAGCATTCGAACTTTTAACGAATGAAACATAATAGTAATTAAGGGGATAACTTCTAACTGGCAAGTGCAGGTACGTATTAACAAACTCGGAGAGTATTATTAACTATGTCCAATTTAATAGCATTTTAGACGAACGATTATTGCACCTCCGATTTCGTGCTACGCATATATTTGACCACAGTAGTTATTCGAGATTAATCCAGCGTGGCGTCAATACAAGAGTATAGCTTCACAATTCAATAGTCACCAACCGCTAATTCAAACATACTTGGATTGAAACTACCTGTACAAACAATTGTATAGCGTAGACTCGCAGAATGGTTGGAAAGGGCGCTAACGCGCCCTTTCTTGGGACACTGACCCGTTGCCAGGTCGTCAATTGTTGCAATTAAATCTTTTGGTGGTCTTGTCACTTAGTCAGGCAATTACTACCACTATTATACACTCTACCATACAACTATACACTACTGCTTCATTATCACAAATCACTAATTGTAAGCTCAAAAGTTTATTAGCCGTAATTGTTAATAAAACTTTGATAATAGCGTCCAAATCCAAAAATTTGTTCGCTTCAAATGAAATAAGGTTTATAAACGCACCCCAAAAAATAAATAATTGTAAGTCTTTCTTTATTAACACCCAAGAACAAAATAACAAAGTAAAGTAATACATCATCCGATTCCACCTTATCAACATAAAAACTAGTCCCTCCGTGAATCATACATTTTCGATACAATTCTTTCGTTTTAAATAAATATCCATCGCAGTGCCGTCCCCATTTCTAACATATGCTAATGCTAATAATCGCTCGGCCAAAATCCAAAATGCCAAAATATTAATGCACATTGCACACCCCACTCTCGACCGCTTCAAGTTAACGTTTCAAAGTAAAATGCCCTCTCACGGTTCAAGTTAAAAATATGCGGTTTGTTTTGTTAGTTTGAAAAAACTACGCTTAACAAATTTGTATTTTGTAATATTTTCGTAAACCTAATAGTTTTCGATATTTGAGCGTGATAATTTTAATTATGACTAATTAAAATTAAACCTTTTCTAATAACTCAAAAACTAATTGTCGAATAAAAATTTGTAAATTACTATTCGATGTAAAAAAATAATCCCTACAAATCACCTAGTTTGAAAAAATTTCGTAAATCTAACGGCTTAGGAGATATTTGATTTTGAATTTTCCGGAAAAACGATTTTTGTTACGGCTTGTTCGCGAGGTTCGGAAAATATACCGTTCGATAGAAAAATCATTTCTAAACAATTTCTGTATCTTGTAAAATTTTCGTAAACCTTCCGTTTCGAAGATAATAATGTATTTATTCATAAAGTAATTCCTTCTCGATCCGTCCCTGTACTCTACGGAGAGACCGGTTTCGGGAATCCCTTTGCTGCGCGAATTTGAACCATTAATCCGTCGCTCGAGTCTCATGTTCGCGACTTAGATTTACCCCTAAAACTTTTGAACTGTTCAAGATAAACATATGCAGTTTGTTTTGTTAGTTGGAAAAAACTACGCTTAACAAATTTGTATTCTTGTAAAATTATCGTAAACCTAATAGTTTTCGAGATTTGAGCGTGTAAATAATAAAGAATTTAATTATAATTAAATTATTTTTGCCATAACTCCGCGAAGGAAATTTTGATTTTCCCGCGGTTTGCGTGAGATAATCGATATTAATTTGACGAATATTTTAGGAGAGATTGAGAAAAATCGATCTCTTCGTTTCCGATAAAATCGCAAAAAACCCTAAAAATACTCTAAAAATCCGGAATTTTTCACCCGGAAGGAAACTTTTCCGGGTTTCGAAATGTCGATTTTCCGATAGATCTCGTCAAAATTCGTAAAGATGGCGTTTTTCCCGCGACGATTTTCCTTCGCGTACGGCCGTAAGAAAGAAACACGCCAATCAGCTCGGTTTTACCCAGCAATATCGCAGGTTTTTCGTCGTAACTCAACAACCGTTAAAGTTGGAACCACCCCGTAAACTTTTTATTATGTAAAAAAGCATCCTCTACAGTTTTCAAAGAATAATTTTTTTTTCGAAATCGCATCTTTTTTCGAGTTATTTCGATTTCGCCCTTTCTTGGGACACTTACCCGTTGCCAGGTCGTCAATTGTTGCAATTAAATCTTTTGGTGGTCTTGTCAGTTAGTCAGGCAATCACTACCACTATTATACACTCTACTATACAACCATACACTACTGCTTCATTATCACAAATCACTAATTGTAAGCTCAAAAGTTTATTAGCCGTAATTGTTAATAAAACTTTGATAATAGCGTCCAAATCCAAAAATTTGTTCGCTTGAAATCAAATAAGGTTTATAAGCGCACCCCGAAAAATAAATAATTGTAAGTCTTTCTTTATTAACACCCAATAACAAAATAACAAAGTAAAGTAATACATCATCCGATTCCACCTTATCAACCTAAAAACTAGTCCCTCCGTGAATCATACATTTTCGATACAATTCTTTCGGTTTAAATAAATATCCATCGCAGTGCCGTCCCCATTTCTAACATATGCTAATGCTAATAGTCGCTCGGCCAAAATCCAAAATGCCAAAATATTAATGCACATTGCACACCCCTCTCTCGACCGCTACAAGCTAACTTTTCAAAGTAAAATACCCTCGCACAGTTCAATTTAAAAATATGCGGTTTGTTTTGTTAGTTAGAAAAAACTACGCTTAACAAATTTGTATTTTTGTAATATTTTCGTAAACCTTCCGTTTCGGAGATATTAATGTATTTATTCATAAAGTAATTCCTTCTCGATCCGTCCCTGTTCTCTACGGAGAGAACGGTTTCGGGAATCCCTTTGCTGCGCGAATTTGAACCATAAATCAGTCGCTCGAGTCTCATGTTCACGACTTAGATTTACCCCTATAACTTTTGAACTGTTCAAGATAAACATATGCAATTTGTTTTGTTAGTTGGAAAAAACTACGCTTAACAAATTTGTATTCTTGTAAAATTATCGTACACCTAATAGTTTTCGAGATTTGAGCGTGTAAATAATAATGAATTTAATTATAATTAAATTATTTTTGCCATAACTCCACGAAAGAAAATTTGATTTTCCCGCGGTTTGCGTGAGATAATCGATATTAATTTGACGAATATTTTAGGAGAGATTGAGAAAAATCGATCTCTTCGTTTCCGATAAAATCGCAAAAAACCCTAAAAATCCGGAATTTTTCACCCGGAAGGAAACTTTTCCGGGTTTCGAAATGTCGATTTTCCGATAGATCTCGTCAAAATTCGTAAAGATGGCGTTTTTCCCGCGACGATTTTCCTTCGCGTACGGCCGTAAGAAAAAAACGCGCCAATCAGCTCGGTTTTACCCAGTAATATCGCAGGTTTTTCGTCGTAACTCAACAACCGTTAAAGTTGGAACCACCCCGTAAAATTTTTATTATGTAAAAAAACATCCTCTACAATTTTCAAAGAATAAATTTTTTTTCGAAATCGCATCTTTTTTCGAGTTATTTCGACTTTTTGTCAATCGCGTTTATTTTAAAAAATCGATATCGCGCTATAAATCGGAAACCGCTCAAAATCGAATCACCCCATCCACATATATTATACAAAATACTATTCTTTACAAATTTCGATTCTTGAGAAATTTTCAAAAAACGGCTAGTTTTTGAGTAATTGTAAAATATAAATTTTTCGTTCGCGAAGGAATGTTTGTTTTTTATCGTTATAACTCAAAAACGGTTCAAAATAGAATAACCCCTTATATGTCCTATTATAGAGAAAAGCGTTCTCTACAATTTTCGAAGAATAATTTTTTTTTAGAAATCGCATCTTTTTTCGAGATATTTCAATTTTTTTGCCGAAATTGCGAAAATGACAATTTGTTTTTCCTATAACTCCGGTAAATGGATTTTCCCCGATATGCGGTTTGCGTGAGGTGATTGGTAATATATTAAAGAATATTTTGGAAAATTTTAAAGAAAATCGTCGGAAGATTTTCGGAGAAAATCCCGAAAAACCTCAAAAATACCCCAAAAATCCGGTTTTTCACCCGGAAGGAAACTTTTCCGGGTTTCGAAATATCGATTTTCCGATAGATCTCGTCGAGTTACGTCGGATAGCGTTTTTTCCGCGACGATTTTCCTTCGCGTTTGGCCGTAAAAAAAAAAACACGCCAATGAGTCAGTGAATGAATGAATGAATGAATGAATGAATGGATTCTTTCGGTTTCAGTTGTATAGTTAGTAGGATACATTGGTACAACATACAACAAAATTTTCTGTTTAATTACGTAATGTACGAATTAATTATACATATAAAATAGAAAATACATGCTGCAAGTAGGTATAATAAATTAGTAATTAATTATTAAAGCTAAATTTCAGTTTGTAAAACCGGTCCTGATAAAATTAATTGAGGAACTGAGGGAAGCAAGGAAAGGGACGTGTTTTCTTGCGATGCTTTTTGGGGTTTGATTATACAATGTATCAAATTTAGGGTTCCCAGGATCGAAGGATCCCGGTCCATCTAATAAAATTATCTGAGACCTAAGTGATTTATAACTTTGGCCAGAAATTAGGAGTTAGGCCATGATTTTTTGTTCAAAAAACTTTAGTTGTTTTGTATATAGGTTCTTATAGTATAAGGATTAATAATAAGACGTTCAAATTAATATTAAAGTTAATTCAACATGATTTGTTTCCTTTAGATTTATATTTTATCTTCAACTGGTTTTTCTAAAATAATAACTACTATGTATGTTCTTAGTACAATATTTTATTGAAAATTAAATATAAAAATCGATCCTACAAAACTACTTTCTGAGGGTTTCATATGATGACTTATCGAGAAACGTATAATCGAATATGGAAAGTGAATAGTATGTGGTAGGTTACTTTAGTCTTCCTAAAATGTAAGCTTCCGTTTTAAAACAATCTGTGCAAGTCCCAAATAAAATATTATGTTCAATCTTCGTCCGTTGAACTCTCTTTCAAAAGTTTTACGATATTTTCGACTAAAGACTCAACGTTCAAGGCGTACTTCGCTAAAAGTTAATTTTGTCAAATCTCTGTTTAAAGGTTTCCCGGAGATTTCAAAAAGAACTAAGTCTGAGTACGATAAAGTTTTTTACATGAACCCTAAAAGATCATAGGAATTACTACGTAGTTTATTATCTTTATAGATATTTTTTAAAATGTGTTTGTTAATTAAATGATTTTGCTTCCAAAGATTTTGAAAAGTTCCAATTTTTTACTTTTATTGCAGTTGTTACTACTTTCGATAAATCAATAATAAGCCATTAAAAGTTAAAGAATTTTGGACTCTAAAGTGGGTTTTCTTTTATCTCAACGTTTAATAAAAGTTATACTAACGAGATTTGAGATAAAAATATAAGGAAAGAATCTATGGGGACATTACGAAAAAGTTGATCAATTCAATTACTATTGAGTAGATGAATGGAAAACAAAATTGCCAATAACGATGGTTCAGAAGAAAGGGGTTTTCGTATTCTTGGAAAATAAGTTCGTGACAAAACGACCTATCATATAGTTATGCGAGCTCCCCGCATAAAAATTCTTTAGACGATATTTTAAGGTCTAAATCTATGCGAAAATATGGTGATATCATCTCCAGAGTACTCGTAAAAGGGGATTTTGTGTAATCGAATAAACTTATAGAAGATATTTTCGAATTATCTGCTTAAAATACCTTTCATATTTCCTTGTTCGATTTATAAAGAGATTTAAAAAATTCATTTCAAATTATATGGAAGGGAAGTTAAGTTTGAAATACTATAAGAATAAAACATCACTAAAAAATGATGAAATTTTTATTTCTACAAAATGTACAACTAAGGATTTTTGGACGAGAGATTCGTTTTTTGAAGAGAGTGCCCCAAGTTGTTACAAAAAAACAAAAAACAATTATATAAAGAAAACCTACTTTTATCGTTTGACTGTATACATACAAAGTCGAAAGAAAAATGGGATAAATCAATTTTGTTTGAGTTTGCAGTTGGCTTTAGACGGTAGCTAACGAAGTAAGTAGAACTTTTGAAGCAGTGAGGAACTGAATGTGCTTTTGAAAACCGATTCAGGATGTCTAAATTTCGATATTGGAACATAAAAGCGTAAATAGATTTGAATTTTCTAAATATTTATCTTAAAATTAATCAATAATATGTGTACCTAACATTGTATTAGATATGTTTATACTAAATGGTATAATAATATCTAATATAACATGTACCTTGTTGGTAGAATTAACTTTTAGAAGAAAAAAATGTTCCACAGGTGCGTGCATAGTTCCAAGTTCTGAACAACTCGAGAATGGTTGAGGATAACTCAGATAACCGTGAAATTGGGTAAGGGAAAAGGGTCGAAAAATTAATTGTAGACGAAAGCAGAAGCACCGACACAAAGTTATATGGAGAAACGTAATTCGCTGAAATTGCCGCAAACGTTTACCACCCGAAATTTTCATTTTAATTACAAGTAGGTACCAGATGGTTAAAATAATGAAATTTAAACTAACAGAGGAATAAAAGGAAACCTCTCGGGTCGACACAATAGTTTCGTTAATAAACTACTTGGTTTTCCTTTTTGTACGAAGTTCTTTAATTATAATTATTTGAAATAACAATTCTACAGACATGTAATATTCATTAGTTAAATAAATAAGTTAGTTTTTATAATATAACATGTAGGTAGGTATATTTCTATAAACATTACTCGGTACAGGTACAACATTGCAGGTACTCGCTTTATAGGTTTATCATTTTCTGTAAAAAATTAATCTATCTGTTAATTTTAATTCAGGTTTATAATTAGGTACATAACGCATCTACAATGTGTACCGAGTACTATTGAGCAATACTCTGCAGACAATTAATTGTTCAATGCTCCTGCAGTACCTATATAAATCATGAACTACTTATCTAATTTAACTTTTACCAGAACTGGAAATGCGGAGTAGAAATTTACTACAAGAATTTAATTTTAAAATACCTTCCACTCCCAGTGTGGACGTCCCAGATTCAAAGTAGTTTCGTTACATACAAACTCCCGCAGATTTCATCGTTCTACAAACTTCCGACAGGCAACACAAGTCGTCCTCTGGGGCTTAAATTTGAGAATAAAACTTCCGAATTGTCGAGGAATGTTAGTTATATCCAGAGCATATAAGTGTTTTTAAACGGAGAGTCCATAAAAATGATAAATCGGGGGAACTCTCAGAACATTGAAGTTATTACCGGGTTATGTAGGTTGTAACAAGACATTATACGTTTTTGATAAGAGATAATTTAATTCGTCTTGAGTATCATCTACTGTACCATTTTCACAATTTAAAAATAACATAATAATTTAAAAATAGGAACAATATATTTATTCGCGTATGACGTTAAAGTAGATAAAGCTATTTATACAGATTTTGATGTGTTTGAAACAGTTTTGTTAAAGTAGATAATGCAATTGTATTTTATATTCACATTGCTGGGCAATGGAAACAATACAACGTAATGTGGTATCGAGTTTTGCGAATGTCACATACCATTTCGACTATTATGCACAAGACAAACGAAAACAACAATATCGCATTATAGATATTTGGAACGTCAATTTTGCTTTGGAAACAATTTTGGCACGAGATGGTAGTCATTTTTTATACGAATCGTGTATTTTTAAAAGCACTTTTAGTTGATTGACAGTAATTATTGAACTACTGAATTATAATTCAAAAAGCGGGTTTCTTATTACTTTAAAAAAATCGATTGAGAGATTAATTCAATACCTCTGAAATTTATGATTTCAATTACAAATTTTCTGACTGTGGTAGCTTCGTATTGGCTTTTGGCTTTAACTATAATTCACTAAGAAACTCGTCCGCGCTAAATACACAACCGAATTCTTGTGAAGTCCAATTAAAGTAGAGATTTATAATCGCCGAAACGAGATTTCCATAAGTAAATTTGTATGTTGAAATTGGGGTACCGTAAAGCGACTGGAATGACTGAACACTTGATGAGATCCGACGTTTTGCGGCTAAGGAGTGACTTGGGGCCTATTAGAGGTCCTCTCACTAACTAACCCAAGACACTGGCGGTAAAGTTGATAATACCCTATTTGATAGTAAACATTTTATCATACGGAAATTCGTCCGCTTTATCTGAAAATGCTCGAAGGCCGGCTGTGCGGTGGATCTGCAGAATGGTAATTACCCCCACGGGTTATTTTTACTGGATTAATCATTTTTACTGAAACGGTAAATTGCTTATGTCAACTTTAACATTTCTAATCATGTTTTACTAATAACTAAAAGTTATTTTAAACGAATTTTAATTTTTCACCCATCCATAGAGTAATTATATTTTTGGTAATACCTAACAGGGTTTTGAATTTACATGAAATTTAAAATGTTTATACTCAACTTTTATAAACGAAACTAATTATATTTACCCAAAATTCTGATATAATTTTCAACATATCATGTAATATTGCACAACATATGTAGGCTTATAAGCTGTATACAGTAAAATTTGTAAGCCCGAATATTGGTATCAGTAATTGTTCTACAATAGGTAGATATAGAATTAATTCCTCTTTGACTGATAGAATTTTCATACAGTTAGTATGTAGAGCAACAGTAATAGTCCTTAGTCCATTTTCACGCATATACCTACAGCAGTAATTAATGAAAAAACTTTTAATTAATCCGAATTATCCCGATTCTTTGAAATTCAGGAATTAGGTAGTTTTAAAGCAGCAGAACGGAAAATGTGCCAACGTTTTACATTCCGTTTCAAAGGATCAAATGAGCTTATTTTTAGGATAGGTATAATTAACTTTTAATTGAAATACTACCTTCACATCATACCTATACGGAAAAAAAAACAAAAATTAAATTTGCCAAGTCACTTCTTCTATTTGGTGATTAATATTTCTCTATACCATTCACTCATCAATTCATTCAATAATATATTGTTCAGTAATTTGTAATTTCTGAAAAGTACTACAATTTTTCATTCTTTCATTAATTTTTGGTTTTTCCCAATAATTTTCGGAAATTTATAGCAGTAATTTTTATTTTAATGCAATGATTATATTTAATTAATTCGCAATAACCAGGTACAATTAACTTTTCACGCAATATTGATAAAAATCAAAACTACTGGAATAATGATTTTCCGTGCACATCAAACGAGCGTTAATTATTGTCATGGCTTGTTAGGTTTTGATGTGTACTCGTATTTATGTCATCCTATTATAATATAAACGGCTTTTGTTGACCCACTTTTTTCATTCCTCTTTAATAAATTCATTCGTTAAATTGCTAAAATGCTTGGAATGTTAAAATTAAGCTTTTAGAATATCCAAGATTATATTTTAATAATTCATTTTTGAATGACCAAGATGTATGAGCCTTTTTTCGCCTGGCGAAAACAAGTGAAATTTTAAATCATTCAAACGCAGCCCAACGAGAATTTCCCATTCTGATTTTACTTATTTCCATGGAATATTTATGAGGTCATTTTAATGCGGAAATCTTTCATTTCGCTATTAAATTAATGAATGTTTCCCGTTTGTCAAGTGTCAAATTGATCAGGAAAGATATTCAAAATGTTTATTTATCTGCATATCGCTGAAAGATATTGATTGTTCGAATATTTTTGAAAAATATTAAGTATTAAAATAATACATTAGATTAAAGATAAATCTACTGAGTATGTTTTAATGGCATTTACAGATAAAGCCTGCTTTCTGTTCATGTAAAAAAACACAATATGTTAAAACCTAAAAACAACCCCATTCGCTTTTATCAGAAATCCCTTTTATACATAAAGAACTGTTTATCGTATTCAATGTATTCCATTTGGAAATCTTTCCTCTCCTATTTAGAGCCGATTCTTGCGGACTGATTCATGAGTTTTAACACTTTTAGTATTCAATTTCGTACCTAACTGCTAATGAAATATTCAGTGCTCCATCTCCCGATGAGTCGTCGAGACGCTTCTTCGCATCTGTGTTTTCGTCTAACGACTTTTGGGTTTCTGGGTGAAGCCCATTAAATTTTATATCAGCGTTATTGTATTACCTTTTTCGACATTGTATACTTGCGAACGTGTGCGAGCTTTGTACTGGGATATAAGAATGTGTTAGCGTTAAGGTGACATTCTAAATCTTCGGCAAACAAGCGTGGGTAATGGTCATGGCTTTAGTAATAGGATATGTAGATATCTACTTGTAAGGATTTTCTTGAATTACTTTCGATATATGTAGTACCTATCCTATAAAGTTTACATACTTATCTAGTTGCATATATACAGGGTAGCACATTAGTATGGGAAAGCCCAAAAAATGTACAACTTTTGTAAAGAAATTTTAACGGTTTAACAGATGTACTTATTGGGCTTTTCCAGTATTAATGTGCCACCCTTTATATTTTTGTATAAAAAATCTTTTATTAGGCTTGTAAAATTTTGTTTTTATGTTGATTTTTACTTCTTGATTTTGATGCGGGATTGCATTTTTACTCTCGTTGTTCTTCAATTTTTTGGTAAATCCGTAAAATTAGAAATGTTTCAAACGAAAAACCGCGATAGAAAAAATATATTCAAGTGTATTGAAAGAACTTGGTCGCTTTTTTCTTGACCATAAAGGATATAGGAATGAAGCCCTTTAGTAACGAACGAACGGGCTGCACTCATCGAGTCTGGAGCATTTACCGGAGAAATCGAAATGCACACATTTTAACTTATTTCCCCCGTGTACCGTTTTTATCCTGTAATTCCGTTACTACGATACCAGATTGAATAACTGAATTTGCTTTGGTAAAATTTTTTGAACTCCCTTTGAAAGCGGAAGTTAAAACATATTCGAATGTTTCTTTTATCCGATCTATTGAAACTGTTAATACTCAATCAAATATTCAGTTGATTTTGAAAATCGCATCGGATAGATACAAATTTTTGATAATATATATTTCCTATCCTTTAACTAAAGTTGAGTTCAATATATGTTTATCGACAGTACCTGTGAGTAATCGGCATCATTATAAATTTTGTGAATTCCGCGGGTTCGTGTGGGAAGAAATAAAGGTCATAATTGATTCTATAATTAATCAAAAGTTTTTAGATTCTACCAGCAATTTTATTTTACGCTCCACAGTGCAATATCGTAAAACAAGACGACAGCGACGACTTAGCAGCGACAAAGTAGTTGGAGTGTAACATCCGACCAGCGCGACGCAGTACTAAACTGCAAGAGTTCGAAACATCTGCAAAATAGTGCAGATACTTTACCGTCAACTTATCGTTCGATGTTTTATGAGTTCGAAAAGTTTGGAAAACTCTAGAATTTATTTACGTTTGCGTAAATTATATTGAAATTTATGTTGTTAACATGGCATATCTCGTGCACAGTATCTCGGGTAATTTGGAAAGTTTTAATTTGAAGTTTTCCTGTTAAACTTTTACGGATAAATTTAGTCTACAATTCATTTTGTGAACATCATTCTCGTCGATTGACGAGAGTCTCATCAATATAATTTTTATGTGCTCTGGACAGCGAAAAATTAAAAAGAATCCAGCTGCGGAGTTTCGTTCTTCTGGCTTCGCCGTTTTTACTGCAAAACCTTGCTACATCAGCTCGGTTAAACTCCTAATGAAAACAAACGGTCGAAACCTGGACCGTCATGACGTTTCTCCACTAGACGTAAGTAATTTTCGTCGAGGCTGGCGAGTGGTTAGTTAATTACTAAGTAAAAAGTGGGAAAATGAAATGAAGTAAAATGCTGATTTCACTCGACAGTAATCAGTGGCGGTCACTGCAAACTTTAATTAAATTTTTGTTATAAATTTAAGCCATGTAGATTTGTTTATTGGATTATACGAATGATTGAATGTTGATATACCGAAGAGTATATTAAATCCGATCAATCAGATTTGAGGAATGGATAAACTTAGACTATATAAAGTTTCTGAATCGTTTAAAAATAGGACAGAAATAAATTTCTCAAATATAGTGCACCATTGGCACATGATATATTCCTAGACTTTTGGATCCCAGCCACATTTTATCGATCGAAATTTTATAGCTAAAATTTATTATTAATCTTATGTCAAATACACTTCAATTAAGTTCATTTTTTTGCTATTAATAATTAAATCTACTACAGTAATTAATTAGGATAAATTACGAGTCCATTAAAGTAACAATTTATTAATATTCGCGTTGATGAAATTGTACCATCAAAAAATCATATAGTTTAAATTAACTCACGAATTCGCATTTTTATTGTTCGGAAATATTTTGTTACATTTTCCAACACACACAATCTAATTACGCTTTTAATGAAGTTGCTTCGAATGTGATTACAAATTTGATAGATAGTCTGGCATGGCCACAAAAATATCGCACACACCACAATTTCCCTCATTATGTCGAAACACAGTTTCATTAACTTTGTATTTGTGTTTTAGTATCTCACTTAATCAATTCAGATTATATCCAGTCAGCTACTAATTAGTCATTTTATTGTAGAACTTTGAAATCACTTTAAAGTTAGATAAAGCAGGTACTTAAGAGAAAGAAATAATTATCTACTAATTAAAACAGATTATAATGTATAAGTACTATTGTGAGAGTATTATAATAGCAATTACAATGGACATGGACGTGTGAAGTGTGAGTAGTGTAGGTTTGGGTATGACTGTGAATAAATATTGGGAATTTGATTTTCAAACATCATTTTTGGACACGAATTAAAAAAATATTTCGAAATCGCTGTTCGCTTTTGATTCGCTTTGTGTGCATTTGCATAAACTCGAAAAGTTTGTTCGGAAATCCGAAAGTACACTAGCGTATCCTTTCATATTCATCGAAATAAATATTACATCACGTCTTCGCGAACTTTTTTAATATAATGATCAGCAGTAACGCCGGATAGGCAGGTGGGTTTTATTAAATTCTAAAAATCCCGCTCCATAAAAGTTCTACATAAAATTTGAGATCGACATGTCGGCCGCTCCGTCGCCGATGCTTCGGTACCGTTTCGCCATAATCGTAAAATATTTTATTCAGTCACGCACGTGTGAAAATACTCGATTCGATGGAATTTCGGGTACGCAGCTTTGCTCTCATTCCGCTTCGATGAGGATCAGTAGCGCTTTTGTAGTATCAGAACTAATTGCTTCTAATGGGCGCCCCGCATCTTCGTATCATTCAGAAACCTAAAAACTTGTACTGAATTACTAAAATCATTTCACATCCTCTGGATAACGTATATTCTATTACCTCTAACTTACCTACTTTAATTTATAACAAATGGTAGGTATATGGAAAATTTGTAGCTGGAAATATATAGATCACAAATGAAACGCCACTGTGGATTCTTCCCATTTCCAAAGAGTCTTAGCTGAGATTGGGTTGTGTTTCTCTGTATATAGGTGACCTACTCGGGTTAAATGAAGTAAACTATTCCAGCTTTCCGTGACAAACTGACATCTCGTTTGGTCTGTCGACCTACGGATAAAATCGGATCCATTGTTAGGGTTTTACGCTGCAGACATATTGAAACAAATTCTCCTTGGACGTAAAGATCCACTTCTACGAATATTACTTGCAGGAGCATTGTCGTCAAGCCCTCATAAAAAGCTAGACTTTGAGAATACAACGTTTGAAATCGGATTGATACGAGTTGCGTCTTGAAGTATAGAAGAAAAGTTGATAATAAAATGAAGTAAATTAGATCGGTTTAATGGTTCATATAAAAAGTACATTTAGAAAAGAATTATTCATAAAGGAACAGCTTAATTTGGAAAATTACTTTTATATACCGTCTGTTATACAGAGCTTTTGCAGCTTAAAATGCAAAAATATACGGGGTGTCCCATTTAAACTACGAAGGTCAATATCCTGTATAACCGGAAGTCGGTAATTTTTGAAAATATTTTATATGAAATCCTTATATCCAAAAATCCTTGTATACAAATTTTCATAATTTTATATACAGCCATTCAAGAAATACTTTTAATGCAACAGTTACCGTCAAAAGCTCTATATGCAGGAGACTTAGGTAGGCCTGAAAGGTCTATATCAAAAATCTTTTCAAACAAACAGGGTGCTCCAGAAAAGCGTGGTGTATCAAAGATATATTTTTTCTTATCGAACACCCTATATTTGACGATATTTTTGAATTGTCCTGAATTGCCCAAAAAGTAAGGCTGTGAAAAATTAAATATCTCCAAATCCAAACATCCTTTATTAATTTGCTAAATTTTTGACAAATACTTAGGTACAAATAAACGAAATACTTTCGCTGTTAGAAGGAGTGCATCAATTTCCCTGATGGCCCGTGTATTTTCGTCTTGATGCCTCTTAATCATTATGAAGATGATCGCATTAATGTTAATTGTGTCATAAAGCAAAGAAAAATTGGATGAAATAACGTCTTTCTTATTAAATTATAAAAGTTGACAAGGAAAAATGGCAAATAACGCTATTTTATAATAACGCTCGTTAGGATGTACTCGGTTTGGTTAATAGCTATAATTTATTACGTCCTTTTGCTCTGTGTGTTCAAATATTAGATATTTGCAAATTTTCGAAATACATAATGGTAACTTTTTGTATATATGCCTTTAGTAAATACATTACATGAACAAGTTTATCAGAAGTTTATAAGAATATATTTTATTTATGACCGTTAATGAACTTTGTTCTGAATTAGCACACAATAGTTGCTGTTAAGTAGATCACCTACTTCCTAACATATAATTCGTCATCATAACTGAAAGTAATAGATAAACGGAGCGTCACATTGATAAAGTTAGCGGGTAATAAGTTTTCTTCTATTTTTCGAGTTCCGACCTTTTCAAAATGATAGATTATATCTTGTGGAAAAGTGGCAAACGAAAGACTCATGACAAATTACTAGAAGCGTATAGAGGAAATGTATAGAGTATTATTCCTTGCGATATCTTTTTTAGATTTTACCTGTCTAATAATACAACTCAATTCGTCATGGCCCGAGTTCATAAATATGTAATGTGCTCGTTTTATAAATAGTAAAGTTTAAAAAAACATTAAAAAACAAATAGACTTGAAATAATTAGAATATTTAAAACGATATCTTCTATTGATTTAAAAATTTGAAATGCTTCTTGATAAAGCTACGAATGAATTTACTAAGCTACATTTATTTCGCATTTACCTACATTTATTTCGTGCCCACATTTTAAAATTTGTCGTCAAGACATTAAACTTATTTACTGATTATAAACGATTGAAAAATGCAAAGTTCTCCATTTTTTACGAGATTTACCAAATTTTTTCTCAATGCATTCATTCATCTAGCCTTTTTTAACAAAGAAGGGTGAATAAATTTTAATATAAGAGATTGCGTAACTTCAGAACCGGACTGGATCTAACAGATTTTTGCCAAACAAAAATTATTTAACACACATTCTTTTTGATAGAAGTGATTGTGGCTGTACGCACTAAATTCACTAAAATTTAATTACTTATTAAAATTTAGAAAATCAATTAGGAATGATTGAATTGGAAGGACCTATTTATTGGTTAAGGAAGTTACTTTTTCGTTTATTTATCTTGCGTATTTATTTCAAAATAGCGTTTCTAAATTAAGTAAACTTTAACAAATTACACCAATCAGTAAGATCGATTACTTTCGGTTTTAATGATATTGCCTTTGTTTTATGTGGCTCTTCAGTCTTCTCATTGGCAAATTTCATTAGTCGATCGGTTGTTCTATACAAGTAAACAACGAAGATTAACTAAAGTAGATAATAGGGATAATATAATTAAAACATAGGCAGTTACTATTCACAATTAGGTACTATGCAAATTAGTAGATAGATAGATCTACCTACCTACGAGACATGAGAAATATCGTTTATTTTTAGATATTCATTGCGTAGGTCTTAATTGTGTCTTCCTTAACTTGTTTAACTTCAAGATATTCGAATACAGCTCTGCGCGGCCTATTTAAAGAACGCCTTAGAAACTCCCAAGCAATCGACGATGCACGAAAATTTATTTCATTAATCCTATTTTAGAGAGTGACGTTTTCGGATTGGAATATTTCTCTTTTCAATAAAAAGTAATTTAAGGAGTTTTAGCCCTCCGGCCCTATATTTAACTAGACGGTCTAAATGGATTGCTTTAGAGAATTGGTAATGTTAATTTATTCTAAATTATAACTTTTAAATGTTGTATACGTACTGCATTTTGTAAACTTACCTACATTCGCATAACATTTATAATTTTCGAATAACTTCGGAATAATCTCTATTTACTTAGCACAAATTAACCAACGAATGTTGCCATAGAATGAATAGAACAATGGAAATTGTTCGTTTGGAAAAGATGCAGCGTATTCGCGATTATTATAGAGAACTAAATCCAAATCTAATATGTTTGCCAAGAAAGACTGCTCAAGTAAACGCAAGTAAACGGCTATGGGGTGGAATCCCACTCGGTCATTTACATTCATAATCTGCTATCTCGGGTTACGTCTTTGATTAAATATGACGAACCATTAAGTTCCAGAAGGGTCCCACATTATCTTGCCAAGAATAACAATAGGACGCTAACAAATAGTAACTATGCTTGTTTATTTGCTTGTTTATTCTACTCGAATGTCCCGTTATAAATGTTTATTAATTAGTGAGCTAATTTTGTGGAAATTTATAAATAAGTCTCTTTCCGCGTTTCAGCGCCCGTTTGTTTTATCCTTAATAAGAATCAGATGAGTTTGTAACTTTTTTCAATCAATTCTAGTACAAAATTAGTAAATAACGGAGTACATATCTAAATTATGTATCTTAAATATGGCTAATTCATTTCAAGAAAATTAATTAAAGTTTTCATCGAATCAAAGTAGGATTTATTGATCATGAAATTGCAGTTGCTGTCCCCCCTGAATAAAATTTAATTTAGCCATCTGTTACGAATTATAAATTTCCACCCGTCTTTAAGTCAAGGTTCACTAGATTCTTTTTTCCAATGAATACACCAATAATTCATCACAATAATTTTCATTTATTCTTTGTAGGAAAATTTTCTGAACATTCTGTATTAGCCTATAATTGGGAGTGAATATATAGTTGAATATAAATTTGAACGACTCATCCAACGAAAGTCCTCGTTTAACTTAATTAGTTCCTTTAAACGAATGAACAAATCGATTCAAGGAATGTAGTGGAAATCTAGCTCAGGCCTCATTATAAGAAAGTCTTTAATTAGTTCTTCGGTCGTTCACAAGTATGCTATTCAAAAGAACTGATGAATGAATTAGGTCTGACCTATAGATTCATGTGAAGTTGGAATTAAAATCATGCATTTAATTTAACAAATTGACGATCTAAAATACCTAAGGATATATAATATAATGAAAGCTAGGTAATAGAAGTATTTGTAAATAGAGTCTTCTAATACCTAACTTTTCTCACCGTATTTATTTTTATTAAATTTCCTACCATCAGGAATTAGATTAAAGTTGTAGATGCTATAAATTTCGGTTTCACTCTTAAATGGCTCCCTATTACAGCTAGTTTAGGTTGGATATAAACTTCCCTGTTACGTATGTGTAACATACATTTCGGCAAAGCTCCACTGGAAAATATTAGACATAAAAGGATTTTCGTGTTAGGTAAAGAAAGCGCTGTTTGCGTTTTTTACTTATTGCGGAGTAATACTGGCATCTAACCGCGCCAACGGAATTATGCAAGCAGATAAAATCTCCTTGTTTCGTGAACGGATATCTGAAGTTTCGTCTTTTCACGTAAGCAAGCAGTATAAGATGTTATTAACCGAAATTGGATTCGTACTTTATTATGTAGCATTTCTAATTTTCTTGTATTGTCAGAACCGCGATGGCAATCCTTGAATTGCCTACTGGAGAGGCATGAACATTTGTTAACACGTTCGTTATCTACTATTAGATATTATATATTATTTCTCTAAATAAGCGCAGCCAATATGTTAGATCTACTTTTCAGACTTCTAAACTAACTCCCGTTATTAAAGAAAATTCGAATATTCTATTAACTTGCTTCGAAATTGGGCCGTTCCTTTTTTAAACGGCCAAACTTTGCACATATCTCTGAATCCCATTCTCAAAACATCCCGCCATTACCTCAATACAATAGACGCAATAAACAAATTTAGACGGAACGAGCTAGCGAAACTTTTTCAAGAAAACTTTTAATTTAATTAAATATTCCATTGCGGAGCAAGCGAATCGAATGGAATGTGCTTACATGGAATCGCACTTACGCACTACTACCTCATTTATTTGGATGCTTGTGAGGAGAACAGAAAGTTTTTTCCATTAGTTTTTTTCCACCTTCCTTTTAAATTCGTAAAACAGTTTTCATAAATGATATTTTATAATACCTATTGTTTTTTTCTGATGAAATCCGATAAATTCGTACATATATTTTCTCATAAATACGTTCCTGTGTAGTGAAAGCTTCCATTTGTAGGCTAGGAATTCCTTTTTTTCCATTATTTGCAGACATATCTTCTCACCTTCCTCAAAAGGTCCCAAAACCTTTGTGTGCGTGTTCCAGTTTGGATGGGTGATTGAGTTAAAGGAAAAGAATCTCCAGAAATTTTGTGTTTCCAGACTTCACAAAATTTGCTGACTGACCGGAATTTGAAAAGGGAAAGTCAACTGAAGCCTAATGAAACAGGTTCCAATCGTGAGACGAGAGAATGGATTGAGGCGATATAACTGATCGAAATCAAGGTAGTTTTGCTGAGATTTCTTTCAGGAGTCGTTCGTTAATCAAGCAATACCTTCAAATCAAATCCGGATATATTTGATAAAATTAATTACCTTATTAGATTACTTTCACCCCAGAGCGGTGGTAGGATCAAAATATATACTTCCCCTTAAACCATATAGGTACATCCTCCTAAACGTTCTCTCTTTGTTTACTCCTATAGATTCAAACCTATTGGAAAAACTCATTAAATAGGCATCGGCTTGTTGTTAAGTTCAATCGTTTTGTTGCCGTGTTTACTGACAGGGCAATTTTTGGAGAACAAGCTGTTTACCGATTGAGAAATTGAACTCAGCGGTTCAAAAGTTCAAACAATATGTCCGATGAAAAGCGGGGTTTAAAAATATTAATTTTACACTCACTATAGGATAGGTATCGAGAATGGTTTTTTGCTACTTTTTTAATTAATTTCATTTAAACAATTCGCCTGAAATTGAAGGGAAATCGTACGGAAATTGGCGGGTAAACAGTGAAATCCTATAACAATTTTATATGATACACACTTGTATACAATACGGCAAATTTTGTATTGTACACTCTAGAAAGAGACTCTCTCAATAAAATGTTAGATAGTGAGGAAAATAAAATATATATGCTCTCTTTGTTCGATACATTGCAAAATAATTAACTGTTTCATCGGCTCGATGTTCCGCAGAGAATTCTCTTGTTATTGTAAACTTATATCTAGAGATCCAATTATTTTAATTTGATTAATTGGTATTAATTGTCTAATTATATGGAGCCCACCTGGTGCAGCCCAAGTAACAGTACGCCTACTCACGTATAATTTTATTTGTGGCCTCGGGTTTTCTTTTTCACCAGCAAATCGTGTTGGCTGTGATCCCTCGAGAAAAAGTTTGTCGCTCCCAAATTATTTACCAAGTTTAAGCCCTACCCTAAAAGGTTTAACAACATCATCAGAGCCGGTTTTAAAATGTTTAAATGAAAAAAATATTATTCACCCGGTATAATCAACCGATTATTTCATAATTGGAAAAAAGGTAGGTCTTTAGATTTAAAAACTTGTCATCAGTAATTTTTGCCTAACAAAAATTCATTATCAATTGTAGGACTATGACATTTTTCTTCCTGAAATTTTCATTGTAATTAATTGGAATTGACCTGATTCCTTCTCTTAAGTATTATTATATAAAACAATAAAGCAATTGTACCTACTAAACAATTATCAATTATACCTAAACCTAATTGATTCAAATAATAAGGTTTGTTATAATTTTGCTACAAGTTGCGCCATTGTTACTAACAACACATCCATTTCCCGTCTTTATGTCGACATAGATTAAACCGGTCCTGGTACGTAATATTGTTTTGTCAGAAGGATAAAGGCCTTAAACGGAGCCTTGAAATGGCCCTTTGGGAAATCGTCAGCAATTCTACACACGAATAATTGTCATACCCTGATAATGAAGAAAAATGTTTCATGCCGAAAGAGATTGGATGAAATGAAGGGGAAATTGCCGGTGAAATGAGAAGGTATTACCGGACTTATTCTCCTAAACGTCTATTAAGCATAATGAAATAATCGATGGAATTGTACAGTGGGGACATATTATAACGCTAACTTAAATATGAAATATTTCTCTTGTAATTATAGATTTCATTGATATTGGACATGAACTGTAATAAGTCAAGTTTACATTCAAAGATTCTCGTATTACTTATGTATTGATACTTACAATAATTAACAAAAAATCCGCCGGTAATTTATTTTTCGCTAAGATTATACCGTCTTCTTGAAATTTTTCAAAAAAGCACATTCCATCATCAACAATATTGTCTTACTTTCGTTGGCAACTTTAATAAATGTTTGGCTCAGATTAATAAAAAGTTCTCAGAATTCACCATCTGGAAGACATTTTAAACGCTCTTTCAAGATCTTCCTCTTGAATATTTCATAGCAGATTAGTGTGTTACGTCTGAATAATATGAGCACTGTGGGTTTCAGTGTCGTCTAACACAGTAAGAAAACAATAAAACATAAAATCTTTGGATTAAGGCGTATTTAGGATTTAAGTAGATTAAATTCTCTGAACATAAAATAATAAATGTCGTTCATAGTTAAAATTTTTAATTTCAACTAAATTTCTGTTATTTTTCAAATTTTTATCAAATTACTGTCTTTAGTTCTGTACCTACATTATTAGGAGTAATTTTGATCTGTGGATATAACTTAAATTGAGAAGAAAATGAGTCTAGAAATTAAATTCTTTTTCTGCGCCTTCATCTTTGAAGGTAATTTCCTTCAGTATTTAACTCAATCAGGGTAAGTCGAGAAATCGACCGCTCGAACGTTCCGATTTCTATAAAAAGTCTATCCAATCTTACAAATTACTGTAATTGTGCGGATGAAGCGCACTCGCAGATTTTTAAAAAGCAAAAAAATTAAATTAGGTCATTAACTTGCATTTTGTATTAAATTTTAGTAAGAATTTGCAATTCGAGTAATAAAACGGAAAGGCAATTATCCTCGTTGGATATTTTAATACCAATATTTTTTATTAACCATTACACTAATACAGATATTTACAGGGAGAACTTCATACGGAATAGTTACTCTTACGTATTCTCACAAACATGTTCATTCCCTTTATTCTGCGTAATTATGTGGCACACATTCCTCACACAAAGCTATATTTTCGCTAGGGCTGAAAGTAGAACTCAATTCTCCACGTAATTAAGGTTAGAGGCAGCTTGTGCAAGATATACGCCACTATTGCTAATTATTTCCTCTTTGAAATGCCGCTCGAGATGTTTTATTAGCTGCAGCTAGTGAACTTCTCTAGGATTGATCTTACTTAACTGGGAAACTTGAGTTTTCAAATTACCTACTAAAGGAGACTTAACTGCCACAATAGGGAAATGAATTGTGTATTTTATGGAAGTTGTTGTGGTCAGTATTTCAAATGAGACTCCCAGCAAGAAAGAATTATTACTGTTCATATTAAAGTTGAGTGTAGCTGAATTTGTACTTGTAGATAAATTTTGTAAATTACCAAGGTGTGCTGTGTACTGAATAATTTATTATCTGATTATTAAAGAATGCCGGCGAGTTGTATTCTAAATTAAAAATAAAATAGGAATTTCTATTAAACATAATGTAGTGCATCGGCGTGATGTTATGTAAAGAATTTTCTATGAGTAGGGCAGCAGTTAATTGAAAATATGAATAGCTGTTTGAAACAGCACGACTCCCATTTATTCCGAACACATTCCCTCCAGCTTTGGAACCGTTTTAATGTAGGTGATATATGGGCATTACGTGCACTTCTACATCTTAAGTAGGATATGTTGGAAAATATATTATTTTTGTGCGGTATGCTTATTGCTTACTCCCTTTTCTGCTATCCTACCAGTCATTCTGGGCAAAATATGACTTGCATCCGACAACACATTTTGCCTAATTATACAAGAGAAAAAATGGCTACCATGCATAAAGAACCAACATTTTTGGTTTTATGAAAAATTGAATAAATTTAATATAAATAATGAAATAGAGTTTACCTGGTAAAAACTAGCTAATTTTATATAAGCGTTCAGGTATGGCTAGGACACAATTTACGTATTTTTTTTAATAATATAGACAACGTTAATTATTTCAACTGCTACTTTCTAATAATTTTGCCCCACAATAACTTGAAGTATTCAACTGATGTACCTACTTATAAAAAAGATTTAAGTTGAAATAAACAATTTACGACTTTAGCAAGTTTTATTTACCTAATATTCCTCTCCATTAAAAAACTATTACCCTAGCTATTCATTCTCCAGGTGATTGGAATTCTTTACAGGCGAAATACAAGAGTATTTGAGAAAGTATTTACTGAAGCAATTTAAAGTTGCTTTTAGATTTTCCACGAAAAACGGATTAATGATGCAACATCTAGGCAACTATACCAGAACTTTTAATTATTGATGAAATTTTAGTTGGAAATAACAGACAGCTCATGGGTAAAGAGGATATAAAAAGCATAGGGAATTAACTAAATAATTATTTAAATAACGAAAAAGTTATTATCTAATATTCTATATAGCTTCTACTAAAATGAAGCATACATTTTTTAAGCAAGAGATTTTATAAAGATAAATATTTCTGTCATTCCATGCGGTACTTACCTCTGGTTAAAATTCTATTTAAAAAAAATATTTCGAACAAAAAACTCCATTAGGTATTGATTTTCACGCTAACAAAATTATATACGCGAAAATACCTATTTACATGAAAATACTTCTGCTTTCAATAGAACAATTTAAATCCTCTGTTTTGTATTAATTCCATACAAATAGTATTATATGGTGAACGCATTATTCAACTACATTATCCGGTGTCGGAATTGTAAGATTTATAACAGTGGCATAGACGCAGGACGAAAGACCTGGCCTTCAGTTCCATTAACAAAACAATGTGGACCTTTTGGATTCCCTATGAACAATGAGCAGCTTTTGAAACGTTGGACGCGATCGTTCGAAAAAGGTTTGAAAAATTACGATCGCCAATCGGCTCCAAAGTAATTACCTTCCATCGGATGAATAAGATTAAAATAAAAACTTCATTTAACAAAACAGATAGATTAATGCTTTTTTTCGAATGAAACCTGTTCCATTAACTCCCTGCTAAATTAAAAGCTTTTTTAAAGAATTAACGTAAATTGTTTCACAATAGAATTAATTCTTTAACGAGGCGTTTGTTCTCTGTGTTTGCCAACCGTTGAATTCGTGTCTGATGTACTCAGTTGTATACCTGATTTATATCAATGGGATGCCATTACATGAAGAATTGCTCAAAATTTAAACCTATCATCAATATATCATTTATTAGTATGGTAAATTTTCGACGACATAAGCCAAGATAAATTATTTCAATAGAGATATAAATCAAATGAGTATACACCTAAACAGAATAAGCCTAAAGTTCATGAATAACACATTGGACTGCGTCTATTCAACTCCTGCGTAATTATATTGGAAACTTTGTGAGTTTCAGAGGTCCCTTCCAAGAAGTCTTGGCTCTAATGGATCAAAATTTCACCGCTGAAACGATGTAATGAATATTATATTTGAATGTCATATTTGAGTATCATAATCAAACATATTATTTAAGTAGGTATTTATATTTACCTGATGAGAAGCATATGAATATGTGAAAGTTTAGGTAGGTACTCCGTTTCTATGTTTCATAGTAAAGTGATTCCAAAATAGCCACACTCCAGTTGATACGAAGGGAAGCGAAACAAATTTTCACGTCCATATGCAAATATTCCTCTAAAATACATCGGAGTAATTTAAACGAAAAAATATGCAAATGGAACCGGCTCCTCAGGAAGTGGTAGAAATTATATGAATTTTTCATATTCCGAAATACCCACAGTAGCACTAATGCCATTTTTACACACAAAGTTGAAAATACGTTTATTACCCAATCAAAAAAATAACTTAAGGTTAAGCCTAAAGTTTTCGAAGGTAAAAGGATTATGGCCCCTTTTTATGTAGGTATGTGTATTTAAATTTACTTTATTACCAGTTTACAAATGGCTAACCTAATTATTTCCCCAACCTGGTTTTTAATTTTATTACTTTACTGGCAGAAAAATGGGGCGCCGGGAGCCGGGTGCAAGGGGGTGCGGGATATATAATACATATAAAAAATTAATTAAAAATAAAAATAATAAAAAAATATTAGTTAATAATCTATGTATGTGTAGAAGCAGATGCACCTCCCTGAAAAAAATTCTGGCGGCGCCCATGCAAAATACTAATGCACACCCCTCTCTCGCCGCTTCGACACCAGTCGCGTTACATTATCCGATTAATTTATACGCGACTTAGATTTATCCCAATAAAAAAACTTTTGAACGGTTGAAGATAAACATATGCGGTTTGTTTGGTAAGTTGGAAAAAACTACGCGTAACAAATTTGTATTCTTGTAAAATTTTCGTAAACCTAATACTTTTCGAGATTTGAGCGTGTAAATAATAATGAATTTAATTATAATTAAACTATTTTTCGCTATAACTCCGCGAAGGATAAAATTTTGATTTTCCCGCGGTTTGCGTGGGGTAAAAATTTTGCTGTATATGTATTTGGGTATATGGATTATGTCGGTTTCAGTTGTATAGTTAGTAGGATTCTTGTACGTACCATCCATAAACAACAGCTTAGGTATTGTAATTATCATAATTTTTCTGTACACAAAGCTGTACTTAAATTGCACTTACCAAACTATGCTCTACCCACATCAAATAGCAAAATACATTCAAATAAAGTAAATCGGCCTGTGCATATCGATTTCAGTTCAATCAAAATACAATTCTGAATTAGTTACATAGAATAATAGGTAGAAATATTGTGAAATTTTCATTCTGAATATCAATTTGAAATTTAATTTTGCAACCCTTCACTACGAATATCTGCAAGGCTATTTGCATTATCAATTCTAATTTGACATGCGTTACATCAATAATTTTGATTTTGAAATAATCTGTTTATTTGGATTATCTGGGTGGTTGCTGTAATTGGCAATAAATTCGGTTAGGTATTTGTTGCATATTGCTGAACTCTAACATCTCTCCAAATGGTTTAACTAACCAATAACAGAATTGTTTGTAAAATGAATTCAATACACGAATTGCATAAATACAGCGGCAATGATATTTTTCTATATCTAATTACTATATTCAGTTCTATTTATTTCGTTAGTTTCTTATACTATATAATATTATTGTGCAAGAAGTTTAATATATTGGCTTTTCACTTCCTCATTCTCAAAGCTCTTCTCACCACTCTCATATTGTACAAACTTTTTGAAAATATTTGATCAAGTTTGTCAAATTTTTTTGGAAATCAATATAAATAAAATGAAACCATATTAGTTAGTTATTTGGTTATTATAATAATAATGATTATTACCATCTATCTACCAGTGAAACCAGAATCCAATTCTAATAGTACTATTATATTCCCGTATAGTGTATGGCTACTTTCCCAAACCATATCGTTAAGCTCGTTTCTTTTCATTCCATTCAGGTTGAAATTGGCTGCAATCAATTGAAACGGCTTTAGATATATAACGATATAATATAACTTTTGTTAGTTCTGTCTGGTGGCATTTATAGATTCCCCATTTCACGTATTCCTGGGAAATCATCCGAGAACTAATTAAATTCCCCAAGATTAACTCCAAACGAGGTTTTAACTTTTAATAGAAAGTTATTACTTCATTATATTTCAATCGTTGTAGAGTTATTGTGGAGATATTGATAGAAGGTAGTAATTGCGTTTGCCCAGTGGGATTAGCCTTCGGAATTCTGGAAAGCCATATTTACGGTTGTGCGGGATTCCAGGTACGAAGTTCTCAATATCCAGGATTACCTTGGAATTCAACTCCAATTTAAATTACTATAGATACATTGTATAGTTTAACCACGATTTCCCCTCAAATCATGAGAATTTCTTTTAGAATATAAAATTAATTAATTATGTTCAATTATTAGAAAATAGTAAACTAAGGTATGTATATAAGTTATCTATTCCGATTACATATTATGAATAACTTAAAAAACTACCTACTCTAAACTGCAGTTTAAGAAAAATAACAAATCCAGGAATGGTTAGATAATTATGTTATCCATAGAAGCATAGGTATACGAACAATGTAATTATCTTTGCGTTTACCAAGGAAAATATATTTGGCTTCTGTAATTTAATTACTGCCGCGCTTCAACTGAAAACCACTTTCTACTTTGGATATGCTCATGGATACATCTGCGGTGAAGACCAGGAGCAGTCTAACCCAAATGGTTGCTTGCTATCTAATACTCATTTGCGAGGAGGACACTCCAACCAATTGTATGCAAACAACCAACAATCGAAAGAGACTTTGGAGCATCCTCGGGATTTTCATGTTTACATGGAAAATACTGGGAGTCTAAATATGTAGCATAGATTTTATGTAATAAATCGATTTAATAATAATATGTTTGGGCATAGGTGCGTCAATATTTAATAAGGGATTAATTCAGAGAGATGATTTATGAATTTATTAGTTAAGTTTATTTATTGTCTATTGGTAGAAAATAATAAATCATAAATGAGTAATTATTTTCAAAATATTGTTTTGTTTAATTAATAAGCCTAACTGTAACGTCGTAATTTCCAACGAAGTTCTACTAATTCTGTTGTATTTCTACCCCTGCCGATTTGTCGAATGTTCAAACAAATTGAAGATTTTCAGCAGGTTTTCTACATTTTAATGTTTTAAATATCCTTCTAATTAGAGTGAGCCTGGTTAAATGACGAAGAAAGGTCGAGGCAGGCTAATCGCTGCTGGGATTTGTGTCCTCGAGATAGGGTTCAGTAATGGCGTTCTTTAGTAATCTCCTCGAAGCCTCAAAACATGTCTTTGTATTTATATTGTTCTCTTGATAATTGATTTTAATGATCCAACAATAATAAAACTCCTGTTATCAGGAAATTTATTTGGGAATGAGAAAAGCAACTTGTTTATTGCGATTTGAATTGCTTTATAAATAGCACATTATTAATGCATTAAATTTCGGGATAACTTATTTTAAAACTAATTGGAATTTTTTTTATTGCAGTAAAGGAACCAGATTTAAATCATATGGATGGCAATGAAATGAACGAACTGGGTGCCTCCTTTCCTCCTTTGGAGACTCCTCCACTACATTTTGTTACTGAGAATAATTCATTCGTAACATCCCAAACAGGATCCACAGCGCTTGTGCCATGTATAATTAACAATGTTGGAGACGGCATGGTAAGTTTTTCTGTTTCTAGTTACATATCAAACACCAATTTCAACATTTTACTACATAGGTATTTAAAATTTGACATAATTTTTCCACAGTGCCCATGCCTAAAAAATATAGGTATCTAGACACCATCTTAAAAAAATTAATCTCAGTTTTTATTTTCTTCAAAAACTGTCAATTGATTTGCCTGGAAATTGAAATTTTGCATTCCTCAACTTTTACAGGACTCAATAAATTCGCAAGTTCAAGATAGGACTTTACTAAAGATTTACTCTATTTATACGATTATACTAGAGTATAAGATTATAGAAATTATTTTCTTCATAAGTAAAGTTGATTACTTGGTACCAACACATATTGAATTCCCGTCCAGTTACGCAACGTTACGATTAGGATACAAACAATTTAATACCCAAACTGAAATGCTTCGTATCTTAACTGCCTACCTATGTACTAGGTATTAAATAATTATTACTAATAGCTAATTGAATTGTTTCAGGTGTCATGGATACGTAGAAAGGATTATCATCTCCTAACAGTTGGTTTGACTACATACAGTAGCGATGATAGATTTCAAGCCATTCACTTACAACATTCCGAAGTAAGTTTGATGTTTTCACTTGTAAATTCCCATATAATATAGTACATAGTATAGGTGTTTATATACATATATTATAAGGTGTATATATTTAGATTTCTCACTTTCCATTGTACAAATAGGTAATTAACAAAATAAATAAGAAAATATATTCGTTACTGTACATACACGCAAGTGAAGCAAATATGTTATCAAACGGTGTAAACCTATGGATCTCAATATGTTGAAATAATATTCGCATAAAGAAGACGTTGAGTTATTATGAAAGGTGAATGGCTCAAAATCAAATTTAAAAATCCTATTTCATCCGTGAAGTGACTTTTAAAATCCGATCACATTATTCAAGCCTAAAACCGTTCCAACACTGAAGCCGTTGACTGTGAAAGAAGGTGGCAATAAAAGAAGTTTCCGGAGTCAAAATCCCGATCATATATCAAACTCCTTGTGTAATATTTTGAAACCTAATGAACACGTTTTTAGAGGCTCCGTATTTTTTCAACTGATCCCTTTCTAGCATTATTTCTTATTACATTTGTCAAAAAACGCGGAAAACTAGGTATTTTCCCGTGATTTAATACCTGGCATTTTTTAAACTTATCATTGCAAAATGCGTTTTTTGTAGTTAGATTTGTTTGTGGATTTATTGCCGCAAATGTAATGAAAAAAAGTTTACGACAAGAAATAGAAAATAAAGAATAGCCTTTATTATTTACAGTAGAGAAGCTTAAATAATAACAGACACGTACCATTTTAATTAACATTCTTCTTAAAGTCAATTATGTACTTAACTATACACGGATTAGAAACAGGAAACTAAAATATTCAGGTATAACTATAGAAGCTGCAATTCAAATAATCTTATTCAAACACCTCGTCTGCGAACGATGAAAACTTTCCCGACCGATTCGACGATTAATTTCCGCTAAAAATCATTTTCCAGGCCAACCACCCCGGTTAATGAGAAAAGCAAAGGCGTCATGTTATTTGATTTATGATTAGGCTGTCAAGAGCACGCTGATCACGTTACACGCCAAACATTAGCGGGATAAGCCTTCAATGAAAAACTTTAAACGATCGGTTTATTTCTAACTGCTATTTTGCAAGCGAGGAAATACTCGCTTATCACTTCAATCTAATTTGGTGTAACTCTACGGTGACGATATCTTATGATACATCAGCACTTTTTAAGGATATCTAAATATCCCTAAAAATTCTATAAATAGTACCTGTGTACATAGATAAAACACTCCAATTAGTCTGAACCATTCCAACCAAATTGAACATTATGTTGGTATACGTTTTTTCGATCAAATTGCATTAATAAAGATCAAAGTAAAAGATCTGTTAATTAAAAATACGGAGAATATAAGAGAACAAGAAAGAAATAAATCAAATCGGTCTATTGTAACGAGCCTATACGTGTTTCAGTCAATACTTTATCAAGAACGTTAATTGCAGTTTCTCGTGATGAAACGAATTTTCGATGAAAGCAGTTTGGAAAGTATCGAAGTTTTTGTATTGCTATTTAAAACGGAAACAGTTTTTGCGGGGCAAATGGAACAATGAAAATGTTAGTCAGGGATGTAGCAGAGTTTTTCAGATTTTTCTAATCATCTAAATTTCAATAAAATATTTGAGTTAAATTGGAATTAATATTGGCTTTGAGTTAGAATTTTATCGTTCAATAACTTTAAAAGGTCTTTGATTTATCTTAGTACTCGAAAATATAAAGAAGAAAACAAACTTGAAGTAAGTACAGTTAACTAAAGTACCAATTTGCGCCAATTTGATAATAATCAGTTTACGTTTAGAGCCTTAGAAAAAAAAACAAAAAAACAAAATTTAAGGGGATTTCGGAGCGAATTCGATTCTGGATAGTGAATAATGACGACGACAGGACGTGAGATTCGATTAAGTGGAATAATGCTCGGGTCGAATGTCTCTGGGAGATAGCGCAAACCGCAGACGAGGACAGAATGAGAAATTAAATGCACATACAAAACTCCATCCAGCACTTTATCATCTGATAAAATTTTATTCGAACTTGCATCAGGACCCATTCAACGTCACCAATTCCATTTCGTCTGCGCATTCCAAGTCAATGCGAGAAACCAAAATTTTCTTTGTTGACGCGGTACAATTCGTCGAAATATAAAGGAAGCAATTTATTTATTTTAAAATTTATGAGCTGATATTGATACAATTCAATTTATATAGAGGTGTTATGTGATTAAAATTTTTCACAAACCATTTTTTGGAAATGCTTATTTTGCAATCGAAAATTTAATGGTATCCAAGCTTTGGAAATTTCCTGAGGTCGGTTCTTTTTTTTGCACCGTTCGCCGATATCTGCAGCGACGCTCTTCGAGAACTACAAACAGAGCAGCGTACCAACCGGGCGCTCGCGTTCCGCCCATAATTAAGGGAAGCATGTAACTTAATTAAAATGTAGCAGGAACAAAACATCCTTCACTCGGTTTCATGCTGCGGACTTAGGTCTGACAAGAGGAATGGTAAATAGGAGAAATGTCATCGTTGCGCCGGTTGTTCGAAAATCCTTGCGTATATTACACACTAAATCCGACCGTGTGCACAAGATTTAGATTATAGGTTGGGTGACAATGCGCCTGTATGGTCGTTATTCAATGATTCGTTTCGGTGTTCGGAGCAGTTATTAATTTTGCATGTGTATGCTCTTCATGCTCAGATTGCTCCGGTTAATTTCAGTACGGAAACTTTGTAATTTTCCAGCACTAGTTGGAAATTTCTTCACATATTGTTTATAGAGTAGGTATGTATGAAATTTACCGTAGGTTTGGAAACAAAGGTTAATAATTCAATGGTTTTACGATAAACAATTATCGCCAGATTTGAAATGAAAATCCGATAAATATATTTTGACATATATACTTTGGAACGGTTCCCATTTAATAAAGATCTTTGTTGCTCCTTTTCAGGATTGGACACTACAAATCAAGTTTGTGCAGCAGAGAGATGCCGGTTTGTACGAGTGCCAAGTTTCATCGCATCCGCCCATTAGCATCTTTATTCGACTAAACGTAGTCGGTAAGTTTTGACGTTGGTATTTACACAAGAACGGCTTTTAACGTTTTATGTATCGATTAGACTATTTCAATAGTAAATTGATGTTACAACGAATAACACCTATTTACGTTTTAACATTTCTATTTTATACGCTTTAACAATCTCATATGAAATTATTGAACTTTTATCCGCGTATATATTTTCTCTATTGTTTAATCAGTATATAAATTCTCATTAACTTCTGTTAGAATAACATAAGCTGCCCGAAGGAAGCTTTATTAGAAATAATGTTAGTTCCTTTCAAGCTCGGTTTTATTCATTTTAAATTCTTTGTTTTGAAACTGATCCCCCAGTATTTCGTTATTCTGTCTGGCTGGGAATTGGAGTCCATCTTTGCCTCAAAAAATAAGAGAAAGAAAAAGAAAGTGGAAGAAGAAAAACTGCGGTTTCGCTGTACTTACGTTCCTTTTTACTCTTTTAAAGGCAGATAGATTGCAGCGTAATTCAAGATAAAACGCTGCAGTCCCGTTAATTAAATTCAAAGAATAAACTATTCGGATAGGAATTATTTTCGCTTTTACACAAATGCAGAAAAACTACGTTGCATTTAGTGTTGAAAGGGTTAAAATTAATATTTAAATATTAAACATATTTTTTGTAAATAAATTAAGAATTTATAAAAAAATCTTGGAATGTTTACCAGGATGAAAATTAACGTTTACCTGCAATACAAATTTCCAGAAGGGAATTCAAGATTAGCTCTTAAGATTTAAGTCGCTAATATCATAATGTCAGAATTTTGTGGGATGACAGAGATGCCTAAAATAATATACGCTCCCTTATTGTTCAAAATTGAATTAAAATTAGACGGGAAATATATCGCTTTCGAACAAATCTTGAGATTACAGGAATTTCCCACTAGACCTTGCGGATTTAGTGCTGAAATGCCTTGAGCATATTATGGAAATCCAATAAGTCTTCAGCGCATACATATTGTATACAAATAAATTTAAATGTATGGTCACCATTCAAAATATGGATTATAAATAGGTACATATTTTTTACGAATAGTAAGTACCTACTATATTATCATAATCCCACAATGCACAGATAAGTTGGCAAAAGATAAATGGGATTCATCGGAAATAAATCGTATGAGCAATAAATAACAATCACCTAAATATTTAAATCAGATGCTTTTCTGTTACAACTATATGAATTTCCTTTTAGAACGCTTTCAATTCTCTCAATAAGAGAACTCAATTTAAATTCAAGAGTTGTTATTCTTTCATTGTTCTTCCTTAATTTTATTTCTGTGATGTTGTATACGAAGGTTTTGTTGAAACCTAAAGATACCTATATTGTATTACTGCAAACTCAACCTCGAGTTATTTAAGTTAGAAAACAATGCCGCACTCGAAATGAAAGAAAACCTAAATAATATGAGAGACTGTTTCTATTTGCACAATCGTACATATAGGTATATCATTGAAATGTCGCTGCGGAAATGAAATTTCCTCTCTAACTTCGTTAAGGTGTATTTTAGAGACTTGTATGCCGTATACAACGATTTCTTTTAGAATATAGATAAGCAAATGAAATGAAATAGGTACCAGGTGATTTGAAAAGGGAAATTAATATTTTGCTCGATTTATTCAATTTCGTTCAGATCGTTAAAGGTAGCAATTTTGTTTGTTTTGGCTAGATTTATATGAAGCATTATTATTTATAGAATTTATAATGCAAAGTGTACAAATATGTTATAGGTATATAATTTTCAAATATTCTTCAACAAAGTATTTACAATTATTCGTCAAGTTAAAAAAAGTGGCTGTGTCATTAATGCTTTTTTTCTTTAATTGCTTAACATTAAGTTAACTTATTGTCAAAACTTTTTTTAACCATGCTTTGGAGTTGGAAAATTTAAAAGCGGCATCAATAAATGTTTGCGAATTCATTTGAACGTTAAGTCAGGAAAGCTCTTTCGGTCGAAACCAGGAAAAATTTCATTTAGATATACATTCCGATAAAGACGCGGTATACAACACAAGGATATCGAACCAAAGTAAGTACACTATACAGATGAAATTCTTTGAGAAATGTAATGAATTAACTTTTACGTCTTTTTTCAAATAGAGAAATATTTTTTATTTGATTTTAGTTTTCTTATAGAGTTGTCTATGTCTGTTTTATAATATTCTATTAGTTAATGCATTTTAATGGCTAATTTCTATACAGACAATATTTGAGATTAAATCGATCGAACGTTGACTTTGCTATCTGCAGGAAACTTCAGTGAATGCTAAAGTTTCTAAATTTCCGTCTTGACGGAAAACCAACTTCCTATATATTTTCTAAAGTTCTAGTCAGTTTTAGTTAGATAATCAATATAATAATCACAGAACTTTTTACTATACATTAAACTAAACTTTTTTACCTTATTATGAGTAACTGCACAAATTAAAAACTTTATATAGATAGATAGATATACTAAATAACAATTGTGCATGCCATTTATTTCTATCATCATCTAAAAAGGAATGGAAAACGAATACCATGACGGTATAAGAATGTGGAAAAATTCTCGGAAAATAGCGACACATTTTCGTTCCCGAACAAACACTACTCTTTGATGTCAAAATGTTTGCACTTTTTAGCCGGTGTCATCGTTTACTCTTGAAAATGACCTTTAATATTGCCTTAGTAAGTGTGAAACGAGATGCCGTTGAGAATAAAACTGTTCTTTTTATCTATCAGGTTGATGTTTTTGCAAACAGAATCGAGAGCGAAAATATTTCACTAGTGAATTTCTTTAACCGAAGGTGTATCAGGTTGATGTTTGTATTCCCTGTTTACGTACCTAATGGCACTACGAACTAATATGAGTAAGATACTAACAAATGTTGAAATTAATAAAGTTATAAGGAATTTTAATGTTTAACCCGTTTTTAAACCTAAACTGTTTTGTTTCAGAAGCGAGAGGTGAAATTCAGGGACCCTCAGAAAAATACTTAAAACCCGGTTCAGGACTTAGACTACAATGCTCTGTTTTACAAAGTACAGAAGTAAGTAGATTTCTGTTATTATTTATAAATACACTATAGTATTTAATTTAATTATAATTGTTGGGTTAGAATAATTAGCTCAGATGTCACTAAACCTTAAGAAAACATGAATATGTTTAATCATCTTTAATAATTAACTATCTATTAAATTTTTACATATTTTTTATTGCATACACACACACAAATAAATGCAGAAAATAATATGTTATTAGACTTGTATAGTATCTTTCTAATGGTCTAATTACGAATAAATCTTTCGAAAATCAAATATATTCAGTTGACACAGGTCAGGTCGCTATATATTTCCAATTATACCCTCTAGGTCACGACCCTAATCTCCACATTCCAAGTTTAGAAGGCATTGGTAATGATAGATTGATGCTTTGGTCTATATTTTACGAACTAGTAGACACTCTTAATTAGAGTTTAATGGAAATGGTGGAAGCGATATTATAACCTCTCGGTATTATGAGAGTTTGATACCGCAACTTAGGTCTCCTGGTTGAAAAACATCATTTTCGTTGCATTCATAATTTGATATTGGATCTATAATTTATTGGAAATATATCTGATTATATTGTAGATATATTTACAAAGAAGTTTTATAAATTTAAATTGTATATTTAGTTAAAAATAACCTACCCTCATGTTTTTTTAAGTGCATACTCTAGCATTTGCTTTTAGATTTGTAATATCTTAGTCTGGTGTTGATGCGTCTTCTCCGAACTTGAGGATATGATTCTCGTGGGATTTCTGCTTTGCATTAATCTGATAAATGCTAATGCTTCTATTCCCCATACGCTAATGTGTTTAACATTAATGGTGTTTTATTACCAACATACGGTATATATTATTCCATAGATACGGTTATAAACATTGATGATAGCTCATTCAAGTTGAGTTATTTGTTACCTTAGTAATTAATCTAAATTTTTAAAAATAATGACTTTGGTTGGATTTTTTCTCAAATATAAAAATTAAAGTCCTCTTTGATAGATGCTCGATCCGTGGACATATACTTACACTCAACAGATTTGATGTCTTTATAAGTTTACTAATTGTAATTTAATTTCTGTGGTATTCATTATTCGTGTCAGGTTGCATAATTAATATCAACGATATAAGCTCCCGATAATAGCATGCGGTTCATACTTTAAACGCTTTTAAAATTTGTCGAATGAAACATCCGCAGCGTGCTGAAAAATTCGAACTAAACGAACAGAAAACAAAATGGTAAACGTTTTCGATTTTCCGACTTTGATCACGTTCAAACATAAAATCGTTCGATTGTGAAATTGCAAATATGTATAGGAAATACTTTTTTGCTTGCTGCATTTCAATACATTGATTGATTGATAGTACAATCCATCAATCCGGTCTAGCGATAAACATCACGAGCATTCAACGATTACTGTATGAGCTAATACTATAAAAAGAAACGTGGACGGAATATTTATTCGTAATTTAATTCAAAGATTTCCTGCAAAATTTTAATGTTAAATATGCATTTTATTGCTCATCTTTAATAATTTATTTTTGTTTGAATTAACCGAGTTCAATTAAATCATACTATGGAACTCATAGCTATTAATATAATTAAAGTACATAAGTGGTAAATATGGGAGCCGGTTATTGATTAGTGTGTATTTGCTTTTGATTTTACTGCAATATAATATCTCGACAAACGTATCAAATGTGCATTCAGGTATGTCATTAATGCCTTCATGCATCTGCGAATAATTTATGAAAATACAATTTAACATATATGTTAATGCATTAAATGCAATTTTCGAAATACACCGTCGAATCATTCTCAGCTAAATTCTAAATTTCACGGCTTGTAATGCCGGGCTCTGTACATTCCTCTGCACTGTTGACTGGCAATAAGAATAATAACCCTAATTTTTCCCAAAACATATTCACGTCGGTATTTCTAGTCTAATCCCGGTAACCTATAAACAGAATCAATGCACCCTTTTGGAACTCGGCACCCTATCTTTCATAGTTTACATAATTTACTAGTTCCGGGGAATTTTTTTCCAGCCAATTTCGTGATTTATTCGTTTCGTGACATTCAAGTTTTCAACTCGAACGATATTTTCTGAGCAAATTTGTTTTTGATTTGTTACAGCCACCATCTTATGTATTCTGGTATCACAACAACAGAATGATCAACTACGATGTGGATCGAGGTATCAACGTGACGACAGACCTCGTCGAGAAAATGAGCGTATTAACGATAACGAACGCAGACACTCGTCACTCGGGAAATTATTCCTGTGTTCCAAGCAATGCACAGCCAGCAAGTACTTACGTACACATCCTCAACGGTGAGTGCTGATTTGTTGAAACTGTTAGGAATGGGGATAGGCGTTTATTTTGTAACTAAAAAGTTTTATGTGTGGCATAATTAATTGGAAATCGAAATTAATTCTGGTATTCATAACATTTCATTCCACAATCAAAGCTTCTGTTAATTTTTGTCATAATCTACTTTAGCTTTGTTTGTTATTTATTAGGTGTTTAATGCCGATTACCATAAAATTACAGAATAAATGGAAATTCCTAGTTTAATAAACTAATAAAATAAAATCCAATAACACTCAGGATTACGCAAATCCAGATTTGCTGAAATGTTAAAATTTATGGCAATTTACTTACTTGAAAATATTCAATAACTAATTAGTAAATATTCAGCACCCAGTACATTATACCTGCTGTATTAACTTACCAGCGTTTTGCAGTATTACCCTTTCTACTATGATGAAAAATTCTCATTTTATGGAACTCGTTCATACTTGATCTTTGATTTTTTTCAAAGTTTAAAGTGCACATTAATAACGTAACAAAAATCCTCAATCCTAAAAGCTGCCCTTTGATCTTTTGATAATGATCAGGGTCTATAACGGAAATCTTTTAATCGATGAGCTCCTTAATTGGTTTAAAAAGATGAATGTTTTTATAAGCTCCAGGTCCAGGAAATAAAAAAAAAATGTTTTTTCGCTCTTACTAAGCAGTAACCCCAATTTTGCATTAAAAAACCATTTTCTTTGTTCAATGAATAATGAATCAATTACTTAGTGTGAGCGATGCGTTTTATCTCTTTATAATGTTTTGGAATGATTATATAAAATACATATAAAGTATATCTTATTACCATACTGACTTTGATAAGTTATATTTTACGATATTACTTTACTAATTAACAAAAATTACTTTATAGTTTCTCGCTTTGAAGATAACTCAATTTACTCAGTTTTCATCACAAAATTGGCAAAGCAAGAAAAAAAACAGATAGGACCTACTATAAAATATGTAGGATAAATATGGCTAGAATTTTTTATTTACCTATAAACCTACCTAGAATATTTATTTAATATGTAAATACGATTTACTGAATACCCTGCTGTTAATCATTATTAACATTAAACGAATTGAATGCATTATTGTAATGAATTATAGAAGCAACTCCATTATGCTTTTCAAAATTTAAATAATGGCAAAAAATCCATTGAATTTAATTGTGTAGGTAGGTACATACAACAGATATGCTTGATTGAGCGTTTGATTTTACTGCTTTACATAATGCAATAACACTAGCTATTCATAATATATATTACAAATATTTTTCTCTCGAATTGTTAATATAGTCAAACGATAGTAATGAAATATTTCTGTTTGAACTTAAAAATCGATAAATGTTACCTACATGTCACATAATAATTATACCACACTTGATAGGTGAAAATACATATGTGTTTTGTACTTGAAAGCAATTTAACAAATAATTTAGGACGAAAGACGAAAATATTTATCATTGCGTTTGATATTTCATATTACGATAGCTGCTACATATTATTCTTTCTGATTTTTCTTTCCACGTAGGTATCCATATTCAGTCTACTTAGCATGCATCGTGTTTTACGGTAATAGCAGTAATTTAGAATCGCTATCACTATGTTGCATTCCAGAATGTGAAATATAGTCGACAGCAAGGTATGTTTTCGCATAATGATAATGCATTATTTTTTTCCTAAAGAACGTTTAGAGCATTAGGCGAACATTATCATCGTCTGTTTTCATTTTTAGTCGAAAAGAGGAATGAATTTAACCAAGGTAAACGGTAGAGAGCATGAGGAAAATTAATTGCTTAATTAGAATTTTCAGGTAGGTATTATATAATAATGGACGATTTTTCGAATTCACAATAGTATTTCGGTTCTGCTTTTTCATTATTTTTTTTTTGTTTGGCATTCGATAGCAATAAATAAAGCAATTCAATGGTTGATTCCGAAAATTAAAAACAGTGTTCCAAATTCAAATATTGCCAATTTTATAAATTTTGTACTCCCTTTTGACAATTTAGTTAATATCTATCTACCAACATATACAGGATCCGGTAAAATGATCTCTCACATTTTAATAATCTTTAATAAAAATGTATTGTAATTAAACCTCCGGCAAACACCAAGCGGATCGGAAAAGTAAAATGTCAGTGTAAAGGCTATTGAAATTTTTTATTTATTAAATGAGTGAAACTTTCAGAAATCAGTTTCGATTATTGTGTATCGAAAAAAATGTTCGCCGCTTGGCCCAATGTTCAAAACTTAACAAAAATAAATGGCATTGCTTAAATTTTCAGTTTTATAAATAAAAAATTTCAATATCTTTTACAATGGCATATTTAGATATTAAAGTTTATAATGTGGGGATCATTTTGCCGGTCCCTGTATTTTTTATCCATACATTAGAGAATTAAACAAGTAAATTTCTTTTTAATAACATGATAACCGACGCTTATTCTCTGGGCTATTGTACCCTTTGTTTTAATGTGAATAATTATATTAGCAGGCAGAAAAAGTTTGTTTCAAATTTTCCAGTAAACTACTGGTAGGTACATGAATTTCATAACAAAAGTCGCTTCTATTGGAAATTATGTTGTTTGAATAACATGTTTCAACAGGGAATTAAAAGGTTTATGAATGTCCAATTAATCAGAAGTAGATGCTAACTATGTACTTCGTTAATAATTAAAAATATCACCTATTTAAAAAATATTGTAGTGAAATAATAATCATTACTTGTGGAATTTAAGCAGAAATTTAGTAGTAGGTGCCGATCTAAGATTTAATTTTAAGTTTCACTTCAATTATAATTTATTACTGAAAAAGATATGACCTTATTTCGAATGTAACATATCTATGTAATTTGAAAATATATTTCACCAATAGGGTTTTCCTTTCATTGGCATGTCGCCATAAAAATGTTTGGAGAATGCCAGATCTACAAGCAAAAAAATCACCAATATTCAGCACACGGAAACGCAAGGATACAAACTAAAACCCAACTTTGTATTTTTCAAGTAAAATATTTGAGCACAGTATCGTATTGAATACACCACCGCTATTGTGCCAAATATTAGCAATAAAACGGTGAAATGCTATCAGTCCGGTACTGATAAAAACCAAACCATGCATTTTCCAAACAAAAAACATTCCAGGGGTGAAATATTGGCAAGTTTAGTTTGAAGTAAAAGCCATTTGAAGACGACTTAATGCTCCGTTTCATGGCTAGGGAAGAATTATTTTGACTCGCGCCTAGGGAAAAGCGTCGCTGTAAATTTGGAACGATTACATAGGCCAATGGACAGCTGTAAACAAAGAGACCGAGGTGTTATATGTGTTTCTAGGAGAAATGAATTCGATGTTAGCTTGTTGAATTATCCTTGTTGGTATCTACCAGGCACCTATTTTCTTATAAACGCTGGAAAAAAGCTTACTGACACAAAATAAATTTTCTTACTTAAATTGAACTTCTACAAAATTTATAACTTAATAGGTTACGCATGAAAACTGCTTGACACCAAATTCTTTCTCGTTATAGAAGGTAAGTAGGGTATATTTTTTTGCATTTGAAACTTTGCCGCAGAAATACTTAAAATGAGGCAAATTTTTCAGACAAGAAATATTGCATCCTATAAATATTCCAACATGAAAGTTGACGTTATTTGGAAAATACGCCCTCCGGTGGAAAGACTTTGATAAACGACGTGCAAAAATGAAAAGTATGAAAATTTCAGATAAACCACTAGTGGCACTGAAGCGTTCACTTTTTCATATTACTTCAGTTGCTGGTACGCGACAAGAAACAAAAACGAACATCCCTGCAGATAAATAAAGCAACTTAAGAGCATGACTAAACAAATTATCTGCTTTACATGCTTGCCGTCATGCATAATTTAACTGCGATAAATTAACGCAACTTTACATATACATAATTCCTAACTAAATTGTGCCAAAAAAAGGCAAAAAGAAAAACTCTTTATAAATATGGAATGAAGGAAATTTGGTGGCGCTCACACCAGGTTTTATTACTTTGCTAAAAGTTCTTCGACGCCTTAATAGTTTGAACAAAATTAAAAACTCATGAAATATCCGGGTTTTCCCTTGAGAAATTAAAAGAAAACATGTTGGTAGTCAAAAACTGGTGAATATTACATGAATTAGAGAAATTAAAACAAATTAAATACTTGTTATTTCCTTCCCATTACATTATGCCCCAAAAAACTAGCCCTTTTCCTAATAAAAGGGAAGAAGAGAATGGAAAGACACTCATCAGGAAAGTTGATATGGGTTAACCATAAGTGCTTTTTGTTTACAGGTGAGAACCCGGCAGCAATGCAACACGGCGGCAGAGGCCTCTCGTGGCTACAATGCAGTCCATCATCTTGGTTGTTAATATTTTCCATTATCATAATTTGGTGCTAATTTATGAATTAGTAAACATTTTTCGGTAGTGAGTAAATGTTTAAAAAAAGTGATACTGGAGTATTCAACTGTCTAAACAGATTAACCTTTGAGGTGACGAGTTAAAGAGAAGATAAGCTATTCCAAACAATATAAAGACTTTTTAATCTATACCTATTGTACCCACGGAAAAAACCACGATGTATTAGACAGTTATTATAGTTGAAACGTTCAAAGTTATACTTTCGACATTTTTGTTTAATCGGAAATTTTTAATTGTACAATAGCGTACACACCCATATCAATAAAACAGGTTTCTTTTATTAAATTCAATGTGCCAAAATGAAAAACTGCTCTTAAAATAATAACTTTATTTTTTATTCCTTTTGTTAGTTTAAGTAATGACATTTTGTGAAATTCTTGTGTAAATATCTAACTTTATTAGGAAATTGCAGATATCAGAGGGAAGTTAAAATTCATTACATAACATTGTCATAACATTCCCAGGTTCTAAAGTTACCTACTTGCGTGACAAAAACTTAATTTACCTATATTGGTAAGAAGATCACTTTCTTTTATCTTTTTGTTCAGAGTATATTCTTTACCTAGTTTTTATTGTAAATTATTAATTGTTATTCCTATTTGATTGTCCATCCCTAATGAGTTGAGTGAAATAATTGCGCAATACTTATTTGTATTTTATAATGAGTTATTTGTACAATATAAAGTCTTAGGAAATATTACACGAAACACTATTTTATATGGAGTTGTAATTTGGCTAAAAAAGGATAAAACCTCTATGTACATAGTTATCCACTATTGTTAAAAAAAGATATCTATTTTGTGCATTTGTAAAATAATATGATTATAAATGTATCTACTGTATTAATTATTGCAGTATTTTTAATTATTTTATATTGTATTGAACTTTTGTCAATCTGTTAATAATTCTGTTAACCTGTTAATTTTGTTAGTTATTATTGTTGATTATTATCAATAATTTAAATAGGTAAGTTCCTATTGTATCTATTAATTCAGCAATATTAACAGTTACTACTAAAAACTTGCTGTAAATATATAATCGTTTATGTCTTTGTTATAATGCAAAAAATGGATATCTGGATAGAATAGAAACTATCGATACAAACATACATATAACTTAATCATGTATACATGTCATTTTAAATAAACATAAATACATACACAATAATTATATCAATGAATTATTGATATACTCACCCATATATTCTATAGAAAGTGGTTAAATCGTTTCATTTTACAATGTTGGTACATTCCTTAAAATTGTTAAGATTAAAATCATTGTTGAGTTACTTATTGAATTCCAACATGTAAGTGTATAAAATATTTATTTATTAAAAACAAAAAAATATACTGTTGTCTTTTATTTAATATCCAATTAATTCCTCTTTTGTGCAGGGTGCACAAATAATTCAACATGATATACATATTTATATCTATGGATTATATTAATAAAAAATACTGCTATTCTTTGTTAAAATTGATAATAAACGATAAATCCAACTTTTTTTTAATCAAACATATTCCAGGTCTTTCATATTCCTCCAAAAACCCACTCAATTACTGTTCTTAGAATATGAATACCTACATGTTTAAAGATTAATATTCTTGGACATACTTACTGAATTTATAGTAAAATCGGCTAAGTAATTCATCACAAAACTTCTATGAATTCGACAAATTTGAAAAAAAATCATTTTTTAAAGTAAAGTGGAAGGCAGCAACCGATTTTAAACATATTATACTTATAGGAAACAAAGGATAAATACTTGTTGAATTTAGATATTATTTAAAAAAATATACGAATAAAACTAAAGCTCAAAGCTTAATAAGATTATAGATTGTATAAAAAATTCAATTATTTTTTCCATTATTAAATCGAGTATCAATACCTAATCATTGTGTCATGCTGGTAAATCTGATTAGGTTATACACGAAAGCGTTTCATTTACGTATATAGCAGAGTGAGTATCACATATTTCATTTTCTTTACCGGTTTTTTGTAATATCCAGGGGTTGTTTGCGTTAGCTAAATATCCGACATTTGCATTGTTGTCACGTTTACCGACTGTAAAGTCATCTTGTGAGGTGAAAGGCCAACATCAACACCAGCATATTGACGACATGATCTCCTGGTTGCGTTTTTTCAACACCGTTTCCGTCGTATCGAACAGATGGATCATCTGAAAAATATGCAAAATTGTTTCTAAGAAAGTTGAAAAGGTAATTAAAGTGTATTAACACTTTTTGTTTCGCTTTTGCTTCTGCAAATAAATGTGAAAAATGTGTATCTGCCTAATTAAGCTTCTTAATAGTTATTAATTTAATGTTATTAAGTGCTTGAAGTCGTTTTTTATTGCTTATTCCATTTTCTTCTGGGTGCTGTACAGGTCCACAATTACCAAGTTTTACGTGTTACTCGAGAGATTAAACTTCATTAGCATCGAAATTAGTCTAGAATCGTCTAGAAGAATGTTTACCCTGCGAATGAATCTCGAGTAACAGTCTTGAACATTAGTAGTTACGATGTATAAAATGTGATTACTGCTCCAAATTTTGAGGATTTAAGACTAATGGAGATTTCTATTGTTTCGACGAAACAAGAACGAAATACATTTCATATCATTTAACCTAAAAATGTATGAGATGGCTTCTGTTTAGAATTTATTAGATATCTACTATTTATGAGCAATATACCAAAATGACTGACACAATTCCCTTATATGATTGCTTTGTTAAATTACGGCGAAATTACATCCAAATTATGATATTACGGAAACAAAAAGAAATTAATTTAACTTTTCAGAGTTTACAATATTTCTGTCTTAATTTCTGGCTGCTTAGTATTATCTTCCTTAATACCAGAAAAAATTTCTGTATGAACTTTTCCCTCTGTTCTAATTAGAATTAAGTTATCTGATTTGTTGGAGGAAAGATTATGCACATTTACAGAAACTTTTAATTTGATCGCTTTTTGGAAGCCGTAAGACATTCTAGTCTGCAATTTATTACCGGACATTCCCTGATTTCCGGTTATTAATGAAATTTCCATTAAGCACAATATTTCTCCTAAATTTGAGTTTTAGTAGAAGCGGTATTATGGAAACAATGTTTATTACAGTTTTTCCCAAAGAAATTATTATATTGGAGACATGGTGATGTTGTTGATAGTTTATACAATATCGTGCACGTTATATGTACAGGTTTTCATGAATGTATTAACATTTTTTTAAATTTTTATGAGATTCTTCTAGCCGATAGTTTATTTTCCTAAGAATTTCTCCTGGATTTTATAAATTTCACCAGCCTTAAATTCCATTTTAATTAATCTGACAGTTCTTGTTTAAGTTTTAGATTTGTTGTGCCTCTATTACTACTTGAACATAATCCAAAGCGTTTTCTGAATATAATTTATTTGAATTGAATATTAATAAAGTTATGCTAAAATAATTAATCTTTCCGAGTTTGCTTTACTTGTTTATACAGGGTTAGTCTTGTGGAATAGAATGAACTTAAGCCGTGCGTTATACAAGTGAAAATAATCGAAAAATATATCTTTTTAACCGATTTCTATTTATCATTAATTTGCATGGAAATAGAAAAATTTGCAAAGGTTTGTCATTCCTGTTATTTTAGTTATTCCTCTTGAATTGTTGTTGTTTCAAGGAATTTATGAGAGCACGAGGGCAAATGTTTTATTTCTTACATTTCCCTCAATTTTCCTTTTCCCGCTTTATTTAAAGCGAGTTCGCGACCATTCGAAAACGAAGTGAAACGCTCCTTTCATTTATAAGACCTTCCTTAAAGCTATTCAAAAGAAATGATTTCTCTTTTAGAGTCGAGACATTCCGAACAATTTGTCACCGTTTTTTCTTTGATTAACTTATCTTTACCTCCGTAATACACCATGACACTATCTAACTGTGCGTTCGAGGGCACGCACGAATAATTTCCTACGTGCGTTTTGTTAGGCTTCGGAAAGATCAGCTCGCTCCCCTGGGGCCCTTCGCGAACGGTCGCCCCGTCCTCAAGGTCGTAGTTTATCATTCTGTCTTCGTGATACCAAAATATGTACGATGGCGCTTCGATCGAATTCACCAGTACACAGCTCAAGCGGAGTGGCAGCTCCTTGTCGCTCGGAATGAACTTCTTGGGGCCTCCGAAAATTTTTGCGTGGGCCTCTGAAAAAGATGTTTTCCAATTTTTACGTTGAAGATATTTTTTACTCCTGCAAAGTCGGTATAACTAATGGTACAATTTCTTGCATTTAATTCACATTGTTTGATATTAACTATTTGAGTTCGTACAGGGAACTACTAGAATTATACAAGTCGTGCTTTTGTAACATTTTGCAAAGATATATTCGTATTCAATGGGAATAACGGCACAATTTACGACAACAGTTAGATTTAGAAAATGAAACTTGTCTTGCTTTGATCTCGACTAATAAACTACATTAATGAATTGTCGTCAACTATAAAGACTCTTTAATTACGTTGCCTCCTATTAGCTCTTTATTGAATATTAATAAAGAATAAGAATAAAAAGCAAGCTATATGTTTAATAAAGTTCAGATGCATGGATACGGAAAATCGAATACAAATTAAAAAAGAGTGAAAATATGGAATACTATTAAGCAACATAGGCTAAAAATATTTTATCGAAGTTTTGAAACACATGCACAGTTTTCCAGTAGCATTTCCATAACAATAATTGATAGGTGAATCAAAAGGTAATTTTTGGCGAATAAATGTGATGGTATTTTTCATAAAGAAACAATGTAATTTGCGGTCAACAGGCGATTATCAACAGCAAAAGCGTCATAATCAAGTTTAAAATCCGTTTGTAGTTAGGCGAGTTTCGTTTAATAGATTCAGCGATAAAAGGCAATGTGTAATAGTGGTAGCAATAGTGGACGCTCGTGGTAACGTAAATCGACAAAAATGAAACAATAACTGGTGTTGGAGGTAGAATTAAACTGCCCAATTTACATGTTGATGCAAACCGATCAAAACATGAAAAAGAACTTTCCCAAAAAAGTTTGTAAAATTTTCATTTGCAGAAGATAATTTTGTAACCAAAATGCAGGGAAATAATAACTTTTCCCAGCATTAAACTATATTATTCCTCTCAACTTTATCCCATTGAAAAAAAAAATGATCAAATTATCAAAGAAATAATAAGTTATTATAAGATGAATAGTAGATATACAAAAAATTAGGTATACGAGTATAACTTAAGCAAACGTTGTAGTAACATTTAATAATGCAGGTAAATTAAAATAAATACCTTCGACTTGTTTAATTACTAGTTATGCACCAACATTTAGCTGACAAATACACGTACCAATTAATTTTAAGACAACATTCGATGTAGAACATTTAGTTGGAGGAAACCCGTGGCATATTTGGCACTGGTAAGTGCCAGCATCCGAATTCAACGTGTATCTTATATGTAGACACCAATCCTAAAACGGTAACCATACAGTAAGTTATCAGATTAGCTAGATTATGGGAAAGTGAATGTATACCGTACAAAGCTCGAATGGGGTTTAGTTAATTTTAAGCAGAAACTTCATAATCTGCGCTATGCCGAGCTTAAATGGCCTTTGTAATAATTGGGTGAATCGTGACCATTTTAAAATTCATGCTTGGTATTTTTATTTTCGTTCAATTTAGATGTAAATCCAGTTTGTGGTATTAGAAATAGAGCAGTATAACGGAAGTAAGGGATCATTGTAGGTCATGCATTTTTTATTACTTACACTGCCTTCTCTTATTGCTAAATATCTCTTGTCATCTTCTTTAACGAATGTCGTTTCGTCATTAGTCAACTCTTCCAATTGTAAACTGGTGAGATTTACATATTCGTTATTTTCATTTTTCTTCGTCCAAATTAACTAAAACAAATTATGCATAGGTATAAATTTGATTGGCGTATTCCTTTAAACATATATTTGTAGATACTATATGAATATTAACTTAAATATTAGAAAATATATTTATGAGAAAATAAAATGATCCGTTTCTCTCCCTTAAACGGTTGAATTATCTACAAAATATTGAAATAAAAGTTAATAGAAAATTGTAGGTATTTAATTTTTATTACAAAATGTATATTTTTGTAGATGTTTTATGATTTCTGTGTTTATGTATGTTCTATGCATGGTTTCTGTGCATTGATATCCTCTCTATAATTTTCCTTTAAAAAGAACCAAACTGGAACGTCAGATTCCTACGAAACTTAAGTGAGCTCCATCTTAATAGTATATGTAGAAACTTTGATCTCACATAACCAATATAACTCTTACCATAACTGTAAACAGGTTAATATCTGTATTGCAGCGCCAACTAGCAGATGCTGCCCAAACAAGTTTATCGATTTGACCTTCATTCACATTCGAGATATAGCGTTCTACGTCTTGGCTGACGAATGGAATTGGTTATGTTTCCCTCTCCATAAGCGCACGCGGTCCCAGGGACCGGAGGCAACCATTCCAAAGGTTATTGATCGCACAAAACCAGCATACACGCTAACGTTTTTTAATATATAGTATGACGCAGTTAATTTAAATTTATTTTGTGACGAAATAAGAACAAATTGCGGACCGCAGGGCCGCCTTATTATTACCATGTAAGTATATTCCATATACATCAACTTAAGCATTCAAACTATTCGAATTAACATGATTGGCTGGAAATATTTAATTTAAATAGGTACCATGTGATACACGAATGGAAAGTTATTTTATGAGAGCGTTTACTTTAGGGTACACTTTTGAAGAAAAAAATATAACAAAATGAAAATATGATGGGGGCTAATTTTATTTTTATAGGTTATATAGTTTCACTATGGTCAATCATTCCTTACCACATTCATCTATTCAATACAATAATACTATTTTTCTATACCTAATCTAATTTACTGACCAAGCATACTTTTTTCTAATTTTCAGGGATTATCAGTACACAGACATCGGCAGCAATTCTGATACATTAGAAGAACAGTTTGATCTTAGTGATGATAGTGAAGGCGAACAGGAAATTATCAACCAAGATGAATACAGCGACGATTCAGAGACTTCTAAAGAAAGTACTAGCGAAAAAATTCAGGAACTAGTAGAACAACAACTGGGCGAGGATTACAAATTTTATATAGGCAAAGATGATACCACGCTGTGGGTAAGTAGTCCGGATGCAGTTCAAAACCGGCCACAAAATAAAATAAAAATACTATCCGGAACTACTCCTCAAGCTAAAAACACAAAAACCGAATCAGATGCGTTCTTAAAATTTGTTTCGAATGAAATGATTGAATCCATTGTAACATATACCAACATTTACATTCAGAAACAGAAATTTAAACTCAAGCTGAGCCGAGAAAGAGATTATAAATTTACAACCGCTACTGAAATCCAAGGACTTATAGGGGTTTTGTTCATTATAGCAGCAAAGAGAAATAACAATAATAGCGTTATCGATTTATGGTCGAGAGATGGTACTGGAATGATCTTACTCAGAGCAGCGTTTAGTTACAAAAGATTTTTATTCCTTCTTCGAGTACTTCGTTTTGAAGATTACAGGGAACGCATAGCTAAAGAGGAGATTGACAAACTAGCAGCGATAAGAAAAGTTTACCAGAAATTTGTCGATAATTGCAAGTCAAATTACACTCTGAGTGAATCCGTGATTGTTGATAACATGATGTTGCCTTATCGTGGCAGGTGTGGCTTTATTCAATATATGCCAAGAAAAAACCAGAAGTATGGTCTAAAATTATACACACTAGCAGATTGTAAAACTAATTACATATGGAATTTCGAAATATGTTGTCCCATACAAAAACAAGGTCCGTATTTCGTTTCTAATAATCCGGTGTGTGTGGTAAAGAGACTAGTGGAACCTTTGAAAAATTCCAACCGAAACCTAACACTTAATGCCTATTATTCCAGTTATAATTTAATTCAAGATTTATTAGATATAGATATCAGAACTGTAGCGGTTCTTAAAAAAAACAAAATAGAAATTCCACCAGAATTTCTGCCCGAAAAAACAGGACCAGTGGGCTCCTTCCTTGTTGGTTATCAAGACGATTTAACCATTATTTCGTATGTAACCAAAATGAATAAACCATTAATTTTATTATCATCAACACAAGACAAGCCTCCTAACGTTATTTTAAAATATCACAAAACTAAAAATGTTATCGACAATATTGATGTAATGTGTTCAGCTTTTACAACGCAAAGAATCACGAAACGATGGTCGTTAGCAGTATTTTTCCGAATGTTAGATATAGCCGGAATAAATTCGGAAATAGTTTATAACTTTAACCAAAGCCCGAAGAAGCCGAACCGACGACAATTCCTATCAAACTTAGCTTTTCAGCTATTACAGGAACATTTGCGATCAAGAGCTCAGCTCAAAGGTCTTCCTAAAGACGTTAAAGAGTTTCTTTCAAGCTACAAGGTGGAAACCGTTGTAGTATCGGTGAAATTAGGCGGGAAAGGACCTTGTTATGAATGCGGCCTGCATAAGAATACTAAAACGACTATAATCTGCAGAACTTGTCAAAGATTTGTTTGCCTAAAGCATTGCCATAGAGTTGCAACTTGCCATAACTGTCGAATGGATGTGAAAGAAGAAGAAGATGAAGAAGCAGAAGAAGAATGTTATTAATAAACTACATTTTTCGTACTAAAAATTGAACAATTTTTTACCTATATTTTTATACTAATGAAAATTGAGATCAAGGATATTTTATGTAATGTTGAAAAATAAAGCCTAATGATATAAAATTTTTAGTTAATCCTGATTGTTTTTTATGTCATTTAATCCAAAAATTATTAAAACTTACTGATCAACCGAAAATCTTTCCTTTATAAAAAATAATGAGATAAATTCTATAACGAACTACCTTTTTTGCCATATTATGAATAAATTTATTTCACAAAAGTTGACGATGTAATAGATCAATTCCTTACCGTCAAATTTTCAGGTTCATTAATTTCGGATATGTTGCAATGTAATTTAGCTCTAGATCTTGTTTGAGCTTTTACAATGGGAATGTGGCGTTTAGGTAAAATTGACGAAGTCTTTGCATCCACTGGCCTCCTTTTTTCTCGTATATACGTAAAGTTTTGATTTTCTGTAACATAAATTCCTAATAAATCTAATAATGATTTGATTCCTCTTTGAAAGATTCTATTTCAAATTTCAATGTTGAAGTTTTTATAGACATAAGTACAGAGAAACAAAATTATTCATTACAAGCAAAGCTTTTTTTAGGCTTTTCATTGATTTTTGTTCGTAGCGCCATCTTTTAGCGTCTGCCTAAATGTTCCATAACATTTTATCCATTCCAGAGAATCCTTATTCCACTGAAATTGTGTTTATGTATTGAAAACCAGACGTCAATAGAGTTAGCTATTCGTAATTATTTATCTGCATTAGGTACTTTTAGGCGTATATACGACACATTATTATCCAATATTGATAATAATTCATAGGTATATTAGGTATATTCATAGGTATGTTCTACCATATCAACCAATGACTTTATTTTGAGTAATAATGGCATCAACATAAAAAAATGTGTGTGCTTTTGAGTAATTAAAAATATAAAAATATTGTATATTCTGTAAAATTTATTATGATTTTTAAGACCGAAATATGTTAAAGTGTCGTTCAACAGTTCCATACAATGAGCTTCCCTCCATTGTTTTCAAACTAATGCGATTTATTCACTAATTACTCGATATAACCGCTAGATCTAACGGCGGTGATGTAACTATTAGGTTTATGGGTTTCTGTCTGCATAGCCCGGCACTCTAAAGTGTGGTCTAACTATTTTAACGAAGCCTATCCCGATTTCATCAAACTTTATTGAACTTACGTTTAACTTGAACAAGGAATATGGGTAGTTGAATTTAGTCGAAAATGTTCCGGAACGCGTGATTATCCAACTCCGAGATTAAATTTTATATGCCATCTCGACGGATTTTCGTTTGATTTAGGATTTAGGATTAATCTAATGGAGGTGTGTATAAGTGAAGTTCTAGTTAATAGAATTAATTTTTTGTAATTATTTACCCGTTTTTAATGAAAGCTCTAAAAACATTTTCAAAATAGAAGATGTGCGAAAGTACTTGTGAAAGTGTGTATTTATACTAAGTACCAATTTTATTCAGTTGAAATTTTAAACGAAAATGATTTTAAATTTTATATTGGTTTTCTTTTTGTAAAGAAGTATTTAGCGGTTTTTCCGCGGTGCAAAACCCGTTTCCGCATTGAACGATATTCCCATCAGAAAATAAAAAAATTCGTCGAAAATTTCACCGCCATACATATTTTAATGTTGTAGAAGTTTGGAAAGCAATTTTCATGGAAAATTAGCTTAAAAGTATTTCTTCGGGAGCGTCGGTGTTAGTCTAGTTTCCAAGTTATTTTTCGGTGGAGTAAGTTCTCAAATAAGTAAGCTTAGATGGTTAATACACGAAATATAAAAGCACGAAATTAATTTAAAAAGTATTTTAGAAAGTTTCGACTGAATACCGGCGCATATAAGCACAGTTGAAAAGATTTTTTTAGTTATGAAATTATATGAATGGGTACCAGCAAAATGTAATTATTCATGACCGAGTTTTACAAGGAAAAGCTTTCTGTACTTTTATCAAGGTTTTAGTAAAATTTTTAATCAGAAGCAACATTAAAAATTTATAAGAATAACTAAATATATAAAATTGCTGAAAATTAGGACCTTATTGCAATATATAATTTTGTTGCTATTATTAAAAAATTTCAAAATAAGATAATTATTTTACAAATGTCTTTGGCAATTATAAAATTAAATAAAACTGTAGTGCGGTAATTAAGAAGATTGGTCGCTGATTTACAGGAAAATATCATACCAACGAAAAAAAATGTAAAGTTAGTAAAAGGGCTTAAATTAAATTAATGGTCACCGATATAAACCCTTTTCAGCTTAATACAGCTTTCAATATCACCAGAGAACCTGATGGGAGTGAAGTTAACATTTTAACTGAAACTGCGCTGAAAACTAATTCGATGAGATACACCTGCATGGGATGAAAGGAAATATGAGGTTCAAAGTTGTTTATGCAATATGCCATATTTCAATTTGTAGTATGTACCTATCGAGATTTAGAGGAAAGTTTACGCTTAAAGCGCACGTATAGGATCTATTGACGTATTAAAATTATCTCGAGATAATGTCAAAAAACATTGTGATTTGAATGCTACAAATAATGTATAAAATCTTCATGAATGAAACATTAAAAATTACAGCTTGCTCACGAAATGTTTGTGGAAATGTAACTTTGACATTAGCAATAAATTTACTAACCTGATTGTTGCATTCTAAGAACAGATCCATTTGTACTGATGGACGCCGTTAAGGGTATGATTTCGAATAACGTCAACGTTAACAACAACAATGGGATAGCCGATTCGAGTGAGTATTTCCCGTATTTGTAAACAGGCGCCATGTTGCTCCTGAACAGCTGACGCATAGTAAAGTACTTCAATAAATGCTCGACATGCTATATCTGCATTTCGTTTTTGGTGCATTTGACTTATAAACAGGAATTATCCAAATATGACAATTATGAAAGCTGAAAAGATAAAACCTGAATAGTATGTTTTCGTTTAGACTAAGTAGTGAATATTAGAAGGTATAACAACACGAGAATGATCATCGAGAGTTAACAAAAGAATTTCCTCCTCATTAGGATTATTTTAAATACTATATAGGTATTCAATTTAACTTACCTAATAATTACTCACGATTAAACACTTTACATAAAACACACTTCTTTAACTTCAGGACAGTGAGACGATTTTAATAATTCATGTTAAAAATCAGCGATTTCAATAACCACATTTAAATTCGTCGAGGATTTGGAGGAATTTAAAGGACTTTTCCTGAACGCACATGAAATGAGAGGAGCAGGATATTGGTCGCGACGTCTTGGCGCCTAATCCCGATTTTGCGCTTCCAAAAGTAAGCCAACTTGTCGGATAATTCATTACAGTGCGTCAGCAGATATTAATTATATGGAGACAGGTGGATTGAAATATGAATTTATGTTAATATAACTTTCTTACATAAATTACGAAGAAATTACGAACATATTACGAAGCACTACAATCTCATTTCTTCCTTCTTCTGGTACCTATATATACAAAACATATAATTTAGAACCTATAATACATTAATAGTTTTATATTGCAGGAAGGATGTACAGATATATTGCTCTGTTGGTCAATTTATACAAAAACTTAATCACAAGCAACCCTAAATGTTTAATTCAAAACACTAACCGAACTCTTGTGTTTGTATTCCAGTTATTTTTGTTTCTACAAGTATCTTGGTTTAGATTTCCCTAAGGTACTACATATTATCAACGTTGGATGCATAATACATTCACTCCATCATAGTGGATACACCTATAATATACCATAATATTGCATGTTAAAATATACCTAGCTAATTGATTTACTATATAACTTTCACCATTATTAGAATGTTCTTGAAACACTTTGAAGTGTTTAACGACGTAATTTTTATACATGTAGATGTGGATACATCAGTTGATTATTGAATATTCCTTTGATATCAGCAGCAAATAACAGAAAAGGATGTAATTTTTCCACGTTCAAATGAAACGAGTCCTTTTCTATTATAATTCAACACTTAAGAATTTTCCGAAACCTAATTGATCAAAGAACATTCTTTGAATAAAACGTTCTGTTGAGCGGATCAGAGATCACAAAATTTTTGTATGTATAAAGCAAAAGACATTCTTTACTTAAATCGACGAGGCTCCACGTAAACTTCGATTAAGGTTTCTGGTTTCACAATAAGGCACCCTTTTAACTAAAAATACGTTTATACCATAATAGAGGAACGCTTAGGTAACCGCAAAAGAGGTAAACGGAGAAAAATATTTCCTTAAAATATTTTGAAAATGAAAATGGAAGATAAAAAACTAAAAAATTGAAATAAAAGAAGTAAAAGGCTCGATAAGAGAATTTACGGAATGCATTCGAATAGGATATCTTGGTTGAAAATAAATTCACACATACATCTTCCTTATTACTCAAGTAAGTTTGTTTTATCCCGGAGCTAAAATGTGGGCGAGAGTCAGAGAAACAGCAACTTCGCTTGAGTTGAGAGCTGTTTTATCAAGATAGAACCAATTTCGCTAATCGAAATATATGAGCTAATAAACATAGCGGCAGTACTTTTACGCATTACCGGAGTTAATTTAAGTTGTTTAAAATTTAATTAAGGCTATTTGTTACAATGGAAACGCCGAATGCTTAGTGTGGTATACTCGAGGGCTATTAAATTGGCTTTCTTAATTCGATTGGAAGAGAATGGACAGTTATATTGAGTTGTAATTCAGAAGTTTTAATCTAAAAGTATTAAAGTTCATTGAAGCAGAAATATGCTAAAATTTCTATTGGTTTTAGAAGTTTCCAGTACTTTCTACTTTTCTATATTCTGATAAAATAAATATAACATGTAAAAATACTTGGTAAAATGGACATACAAAATGTTTTTGACTTGAAAAATATTAGTAACTCTATTTGATTTGTCATATCTGACATAACCTTCTATACTGTAATAATACATACTTTGTGCCATGAGAAAAAGTTTCTTTCTTATTTAATCAAATGTTCCAATTCTAAAAGAAAGGAAATTTATTAGGAATTTTTTCTCTTATCGACCTGCCTACGGCGAATTCATTACGAACGAAATCCTGTTTGGCATTTGAATAAATTAAGGCTGACAAGTTTTTCTCTTTTTCAAGTGCTTTTCTTTTTTCAATCTGGAGATCTCCATTTAAATATGAATGCTACTAACCTTTTAAATAAATGGGCAAATAAGTACGGTACTCTCTTTAAATTAATGCAAATCATTTAGTTCTGAATACATCTACATAAAGTGACGGGTAAAGTATTCTAGAGGTAAGGGAATTGAACGAGAGACTTCTTGCAGGCCGATTCGCGTACAATTTTCAAGCTTTGAGGATGTTCCTTTTTTAATTTTAAATTACTGTTAAGAGGAAAAATATGTTTTACTATGAAATAAGCGAATTAAACAACATACCAGATCTAATTAGTTAGTGCATACGATTAATCAAGATTAGAGCCTGGATACTTTCAAAACGAATTGGGATAATGTTTCAAAACTATAAGTACACCATTTCGACATATTTTGATCTTATACGTTCTACTTTGGATCATCCTGCAATAAAACGGAATATAATTAACATGAAAATATTTCTATAGGTTTTGATAACAAATATTTCAAATGATCTGTTGAAACTTGATACCCCTTTTAATTCTTTGAACCTCAACATTTATCGTAACCAAAAAAATGTATACAAACTTCAACTGGAAGAGCCACGGTATTATTAGAGTAAATATTTAGATAAAAAAATAGTGTCCATTAGATTTTCGGTACATTTCCTCCCTAATGACTTTTTAATAACGTACAGTTGTCCTGTTGCAAACAACTAAGTACTTCCCTTGTGTTTTCCACTAATTTGTTTCAGTGTTTGCTCCCTCAAACTATGGAAATTAAGTGTGTAAATATCAGTTGAATAGCTTTTATGTGTGCCATGAACTTTAAATGCTTACTAAGGTTTGCCGAAAACGCAATTTTCTCTTATATTACTTAAAATATTGTAGATTAATATTGGTAAATATCTCTCCCTCAAAAAGTCTTTTTGAGGGTCTTTATGGTAACCGGTTGAACTATACTCAATTAAAACGACACTTTATTGAGTTCCAAAGGAAGAAGAAATTGATAATTGAATAAATGAAGGGAAATGTCGTATCGCTTCCATTCGTTTAGAAAACGAAAATAGAAGAATATGATTCATTGCAGATCCGTTTTTAATTTCAATAACTCCATATTCCTTACAATTATAACGAGATAACGTCCCTTCGGAGCGCCGATGATTGAATGGGGGATTTCTTAAGTCAGATTGGCAGGTTCTTTGCGATCCGTTAAGCTGGATTACATTCTGTCTGAAAGGTGATTTATTAAAGAAGCTTCAGGGAATTTTGTCATATTACATTAGATAAATTAATTGGTTCTTAGGTTGTGGATAGGATGTTTGTTTCCTTCAAATTTATTTTAATGACCACTGAAAATTGCAACAAATTACATTAAAAAAATTAAAAAATTACGAAATATATAGATAAATATATAAATAAATATTTATTAGAAAGTACATAGATATCATATTATTTTTTCTTTAACATTTTCTCGTTTTATAAAACATACTGTAGAGAATTATAACAAAATGAATAATTCGTCAAATAATGTGGGTATTAATTAATCTAGGTAATGGAATATTTATGAATATACTAGATTAAAATTACTATATTTTAGATTAATAGATACTATAAATTATACTATTTCCTGTATATACCTATTACATATTTATATTAGATATTATACACTACATTACATTAGACATATAGGTATTACATTTATTATTTTGTGCTTAACTTTTGTACAAAGCATTCTCTACATTTACAGAAGTAGATATATAATCATAAGAATGTTCGATAATCTCTATTGGTTTCTGTTTTATTTCTTCATCTGTGTTATGTTCAGATGGCATCAATATCTTATTATTTATAAAATTACAACATTTCCAAATACACATTTTCTCTCGTTGCCTTGAAACGATAAATTTAATACAAATAATTAATATTAAATAGGAACAAATGAAAAATACAATTAGAAATAATATTAGAATACTTTGACCCATGTTATTTTGGTGCATTTCAATGTTGTTGATGTCCTTTTGTAATTTATAGAATTCATTTCTCAAATCATTCGTGATGTTTTCTAATTGATGTAAACTGTTTGAATCATTATTTGAAGGTTTTACGACCAAATTAGTAGACAATGTAATACCATTTTCAAATGCTGTATTATCCCACCAATTATTGAATATAGTTAATGGATATCCGATTAGTTGGATAATTGAATTCATTCTAAAAAAATTCTTAGCTATATATTATGATACTTATTATAAATTGTTATCTAATTTAATATAATAAAGCATTGAAATATAGACGCAAAAAGTAGAAATTATGAATTTATTTTGATAAACCTATAACTGACGTTATATAGATTTTCTTCAGTTTAATTTACTTACTTGTAGGAATTATTTTCACTTCAACCAGACTGAACAAACAGAAATTAATATAGATACATGCCAAATTAGATAGATATCAAAAAAGGAAATGACGGTTTTGATTTTATGGTCAATTCGACTCATCATAATTTCATTGAAATATTCATTCTATTTATCAGGTGTTGATAAAATAATCATATAGCAATTGATGAAAATAAATAAGTTATCCATAAGTAGGTAATTTTCTTAATAATTTTAGAATTTAACAACCGCTTAGCTTACCAAACTTTAATCTGAAATTATCGGCTCAGCTGTGCCAATGTTGCGCAAAAAATTAAATGCCCTATTCCCATTGGAAAAGCAAATCTGCATATCTCGCCTCCAGATCCATTTGTCACCGGGAATTGTTCCGATGTCGGAACTGAAAATGTGGCTGCAGAAGAAGAAGAAAGAGCGGCAATATCCGCATCTACGAGACTCCATTTAAATGGAAATGATGGCCCCATCCACAACCATTTACATCCTGTTGTATCGTCGGTGACAATGTGTCTTGTTACCCACCAAGTTTCTTATATCTAACCCGCTTTGAGAAAAAATATTTTTTATAACTTTCTGAAATTGAAACTTTTTGTTTTGAAAGTCTTGAAAGTTATCTATTGAATATGAAGATCATTGAAGGAACATCTCATACGCATTTCATTACACCTATTTGAGCATAAGTTATTTAACGATTTAATTGAGTGAAGATTTTAATTTTATTTAGTGCTTTCGTTAAATATTTAATTATAATTTCTAGTGTGTTTCGCGCGCTTAATAAATTTTAAATTAAAGGTAAAACAAAATAGGAAAGATTTATAATTTTAAGTACATGTACCTACATATCATATTAAATAGAGCAAATCTTGTATGCGGATCTTAAGAGAAGGATTTACTGCTAAAGTTTAAAAACCATATAAAAAGAAGATTGCAAAGTGACGAAGCACCGTGCACTATAAATCAAATAAGGGTGGACGTTTAAATTATTATCATTCTTGAAGTGAATTTCTAGAAAACTTATTTATTGAATTAATTAATTTTCGACGATATTTTATAGAAAAATATTGAATACCGAATAAATAATGAATTACATACTTTAGGGCGCAAGTTTAAGCGTATCGTCTCTAACTATATTCACTTATTCATATTCTGTGTGATTTAATAATTGTTATAATCATTATAAAAATAACCACGATGATAAAGCGTATATTCCAATTAGTATCTAACAGTCAATTGCAGTGATGTATAATTAGTCTCTTATACATAGTTTATGAGTAAATAAATAAAAATTATGGATATTTGTTATTCGAAAACGAATTATTTGCTGAGTATCTACATATTATTATTCACTAATATCATTATTGGTTCAATTAATGTGAACTACATATACATACACCTATCTACCTATACATTTATAGGCTTCACCTATGTAATTTAGAATTAGATATTTAAATATTTAGAGCTTTCCTTGGCCAATTCTCAAGCCAAAGTTGAAAGAAAATCCTTGCATAAGAAGCCCTTTATAAAAGGCCACCTTTTAATAAACTTTGACCGTACCTCTTATTATTAAGCCAAAACATGGTGTTGTATATTCAAAGACAGCACATTTCTTGATGAATATCTACCCGAATTGTCGACTTTCGTCTCTCATTATGAGCGTTTTCCTTATTCCGTAATTTTACTAAAGACCCTTTGTTTTTAACCCCACCTAAACTTATATTGTTACGCAACGCAACTGAATTATCGCACGGTTATTTTTATAATGGCTTATTGTTCAATCAAGAATTAAAAAAATTACAATTCGTTCTGATTGATTTCGGACTGCCTTTAATGGAGGTAATTGAAGGACCAAGTATACAGAACTCCTCCAACCAACTCGGCATGGTATGAAGAACCTAATGCAATTTGAACTGTTGCTACAGAAATACTTGACAATTCAATTGGGTCCTTCGAATCCTCATTAAACTTGTCAAGGAGCGGTCGATGGCTAGTTTGAACATCTGTTATTTCCTGTTGTTTATGATTTATGCTTATCATGTTGCATTTGTTGCTTTGTTGTATGTTTCAATAATAAGAAATTGTTCTCCTTTTTTTTCCAACCACGTATATTTTAAATTACGTCCTCATTCCCCAGAGACTGGGCTACTATCTGCGATGCCCCTTCCTGCATCGACAAGAGGAACAAAACCAGTTATCTTACTTAATTCCATATCGATCTGATCCTGATTTATGAGATCCTTTTTCCGTCTTCTATTTGATAGAGAATTATTTCTAAGAGGATTACTGTGTCATTCTCCGTATGATTTCATGAAATACTGCTATTAGTTCACAACGAAGTGGTAGAATTAGAAATAATCTCGAACATAACAAGTTTTAAGTGAGTAGTTATTATTTTTTTGAATGAAAAATTGAAGCAAACACAAAGCTTTAAAAGATTTTACGTTCTAGAATAAATAGCTGTAGGTAAACATTTTTCATGCTACTTTGAAATAATTAAGTAATTTAAAGTAAAAAAAACTGTGTGTAACAAATTTGTGGTAGTCGTATGAAGCTCGCTCCAACTCCTACACAAATCATGTTGTTGCAATAAACCCTTCAGACCTCCTACCGTTACAACCTTGTTTTCACATATTTCTCCCTATCATATTTTCCTAATATTTCTCATTTGACTTGGACATGTTTATTTGGCGAACTTTTTTAATATTCGGAAAATCGGGAGATTTAAAGCGTCAAGTGAATAAAGTTGTGTGGGATAAAGGGAATATTTATTAATGGATAAAGCTTTAGGGAACGGTTGGAACAAGACGGACTAACTACGTCATTATCGGCACAATTGCCAGGGGTTTCTAAAATTTTAATTTACAACTCGGGCATGCATGTTCTCCTGTAATACCTACACAACGGTATTTGCTTATACCATCATGTATTCTTACTCCTATTCATAAATTACCATGTAGGTATGCTTATTCGAATTTGAAGAGGAATTTGATATAATATTGCCAGCGCTAATTTTGTATACATAGGTATCTACATATAGGTAATAAAAGTTACAAAACTTGCCAAAAAATCAAGCGAGGAGGATCAGATATTGACCGGTGAATTACTTTTTAATTAACGACGATGTATGTTGAGGTAAACGTTCACCGAAATCTAATAACTCTGCTTGATTAATGAACCTTCGGATAATTTTTTTGGTCGTCGCAAGCACGATCCATTGAATTATGAAAAATTGTTTCCCGAGAGGAATAATTTAGGTTAATTACCTATGTATATCAATCAATTTAAAACTGTGGCCGACGGACCGGCGACCATGGTCTGCTGAATACGACATAACGTATTCAAGGGTTGAGAAAAATGCTTTTGATAAACAAAAAAAATCTATTGTGAAATCCATATTAAAGCTATAATTGAAGTTAAATGAAGTTTATTTGTAATGTTCCAAAAATTTGTTTCACGTCTTTGTAGGGAAACTTTGGGATATTTACACTAGTATCCGATGAAGAATGCATACTAGATTTTGTAGGTACTATATTTGATCCCAGTATGCCTACTTTCATAAAGTAAATTTCGAATGAATCAAATTTACATAAGTAATAGGTAGGTAGCCTTTAATTCAACCGGATATCGAATACTTTATAATGCATATCAAGGAAATACGCCTAAAAGAGGAAACTACAGAAGATAGAAATGTTAGATTGATACCTCTTTAAATAAAGTATAAGGTTATACCGTAGCGAAAGCATCGTGTTGAAAAGCCATTAGAAACCAACTTAATTTTCTCTTTGGTTGATCTTTCGAGTAGGGGAGAGTTGCATTAAAGTAGAAAAGAGATTTTATAGTGTTCCTAAAATTTTCAGGATAATTCAGCTTATTCGGTATAGAATGAACCCTAAAAAATTCTGGAACTGGATAATAAAATAAAACGAAATTTATCTTGCTTACCTTCCAAAGTAACGAAGAATAATTGCATTTAAAAATGATTTATGTAAAAGAAAAGCTCCAGTTTTAGGTACATATGTTTGATCAAATAGATAATGTGACATTTACTTCATTTATCTACTTTAATTTAATAATAGACAATGAACCTACACACAATCACTTGAAACACTTTTAGTACACACTTGTCTGATAATTCGTCGATTTTCTGCAGTTTATTATAAAAACAAATCTCTTCGATAACCTAATTTAAATCTTTCCATTAATGGAAATGCGATCCTACTAATCCTGATTGCAAGTAAACCTCTTATCTAAATACCAAATTTATCAGGAGCTTTGATTTAGCGCCATAGTCATGAACTGCCATTATCATTAGTACGTGGTTTGTGTTGCTTCTGTATCCATTGTAATACCAATCCAAACAAGAATTCAGGCGAATCGATGACATCTACTTGGCTTAGAGACGGGTCTGTATAAACATTAAACGACTCGATTTCTGCTAAGTTTATCTACTTTGCCGTAGGACTTTATCAATATTGGTGTAGCGGTTAATAAATACTACATATTTATTTTAATGGAACAATGAAATTTTTATTAAATTCTTCTTATGTGTTCGGACCGATATAATTTTACAAATTTCTGTACAAGCTGTGATTGGTGATAAGTGTAAGTCTACATTCTCATCTGATTTCCTGTCATGGCTTCAGCTTGTTGTTTGGGCATTTCTTTCATGTTTTTCTTTATGATAAAAATCAATGTTAAGTATTCCTTTTATTAGATAGGCCCCGAAAGATAAGTTTATTCCTACTATGTGCATATATCCGCGTTATGAGTGAATTCGAAGTCATTGGGTAAACCTTCCATTTGATAATCTTAAGATTAACTCAGTTCTTCTTTGAAGATTTCAAAAATTATTTTGAATAATTCATCAAAATATAAATTCATTATTTATATAGAAGTCTTTCTTTACCAAAGTTTATCTTCATTTCTATATCTACGTGTTAGATATTATTTCAATAATATGTAGGAATAACGGTAAAAAAAGTTTCAAAATAATTAGTTCTGGAATTAGTAGAACAGCATCTGTAGTTTGAAAAATTAAAACGTGATGCGTTTACAAAACGTACTTATGGTATTACCATATGCGCTTTAATTATAAAATTAAAATAAGTTTTCGCTATATGCTTTTGCTAACAGATGCTACGCATCGATTTCCAGAAACTGGAACGAATGTTCCACAATTCATGTTAATTTATCTCTGGCGATGTTACCGGTTGACTTTTTGGAGTTGTGTATGCGCGTCTCAGTTTTCAGTTTGTGGTTCGTGAATTCCGAATTCGCTCGTATCTACTTCAACGCAAACGGAATTATGAATATGGATGCGAACGGATTTATTGCGGTTTGTTTTTCCCCGGATCCCAAAATTCCTGTATTTTGATGGAAATTTGATTATTGGTTATTAATTATTACTTTTAGATACCTTTCTATTGTGTATATATTACGGTTTCTCCATGCTTCCTGAGTTTAGAATGTAATAACCTCTGTTTTGCGTAAATTACTCCTTACATACTTTTAAATTTATTTATGAAATTCCTACTTTAGACAATCAAAAATAAAAGGCGCGTTATTCCGATGTTCTTGCATAAAAGGGTATTTAAATTTTAATATAATTTCTGAGTTCATAATGCCATTTCAGCTTACCTTCCTAAAGTCCAAATCAAATTGGAAACTGCATCTGGGGACAAACAAGATTAACCTACTTAGGTAAACTACACCGTGGGAATTTAATATGATAGTAATTAACCTAAGTAGCTTGGGAAACAATTGGCAGAACTAAGCAGATAAATTACTTGTCTGGATACTCCTGGATACTGCATGTTTCATTAATCATGTTTTTTGCCCTATAGGTAAGAGTATCAAACTAGTATAAAATTGACATACTTTTTATTCATTTACTAGATATTAGCTTTATTATATTATAAACTATAAGTAACTATTTATAGAATACAGGGTGATGATTTAACGGTATGAAAAACGTAGTAAATTAGTACGTGTTTTCAAGTTGTGTACAGATTAAAATATACCTACATATACATAGTCCGAACCTCAATTTCGATAATAAAATAGTTACTTACCGTGTCATAAAATCAAACGTAATTAAACGTCTCTGTAAAGCTGCTTGCAATAGCCTTGTCCAATTCCCCGAACACGTTTCTGCAGGTACTCTAATCTGTTATGTTCCCCAGACGCATTTTCCGATTCAATTAGTCTCTAACAAGGAAAGGGATGATATTAATCGTAGTTATAATCTATTAAAGGTGATATCCGATGGCAGGACACTCTTGGGAAATGATAACCGGAAAAACATAGTGGAAACTTCAATGTGTTGGAATCAATTTAATCCCTGGCCGAATCGTCCTCCTGATGGAAATCCTATTTAAGTCAGATCCGGTTGCGTTATGCACATAAATAAATTTGTCATGTTGTCCATTAATTTTATGGATTCGCGTAGAAAGGTATTTTTTTATATATCAATGTAGATTCTATATAAATTGTCACATTAGTTTAATTTACATATTTTTTGATCCAATTAAAATAAAAGTACCTGATTTAATTAACTAACAAGCATTAGAACATTAAACCTATAAATTCATTTACAACATCAAAGAGTATTTTGGAGTTGTAAAGGGATAAATGGGAGAGTCTCTGCGCGATTCCATTAATAGTCCCATATCGAATATACCAGTATCGTTAACCAAACACGGTTATCTACCGCAATTCTTCGATTCAAAAATCGTACCTAATTCCAGAATTATTGAACTATTAACTGAAGTTTAATTAATATGCGCCACGAATATATTTAATTTTTTGTGTAGAGATGGGCATCCCGACGCCTCTGACACATTTTTAGAGACACTTAAAATCTGACTCACCCCCGTTTTTAGTACACATCGATATCTCAGTTCATTTCGGGAATAACTGGAGGGTGACTTTATGGACAAATATACAGCAGCTCGTATATATTTGCAACATGGAAACTGCTCCGGCAAGTCAAACATAAGAGTGGTTAATTATCCGCTAGAGCTTTAAGCAGGTGTTTGTAATTGTTTTTGTTTGGAATGAGACTAAAATTGTACAATTGCCAACTAAATATTAGATTGTATCTTTGGTTTCTGTAATCGTGTTTACGTTTTCTTGTAATTACTAGCCTTGTTATTTCATTGTATACGTTAATACTTGAACTGCTTTAATTTCCGCAAAGGAATTGTCTACGATAATAAGAATTAATAAAATTATATTTACCTATAAAATTCAGTATACCTACCTCTATGTAAATGCAAGTTATAAACTCATATAAATGTAATTTCCTATCAGTACTCATTTTGTCTTTTTAATGGGAGGATTATTTAAAATTACAATTCATCAGATTGAATCATTCCTGTCAACGAAACTTTGTGTTAGAGCGGAACCTATTAATTAAATTACTGTATGGAAATAACACGCAACTCGAATTCTAATGGAGAAAACGCATTATCTACGAGGTCTTGATTAAAATGTCAGGAGACTTAAGCGTCTTATTATTCATGACAAACGAAGATCGATAACGTTTACATTTACCATCACGATATCCATGTTAGTATTTCTTGGTGCTCGTAATCATTCATTACTGATGATAGATTTAAAGAATTTTTGAACTTGAGAAACGGATATTTCAGAAATTTTTTTAAGATGTTTCCTAAAATCTTTTACTTAATTTAAAATTAACTGGTGCATGCATTTATATGGCATTTAACATAGAATAATGTTGATCCGCTTTTACACCGACAATTCATTAACTCCACTATGTTTCGTCGCATACAGGTGGGTGCTTGGAATGAAGCTTATCAAATTTAACGGAGCTTCACGAAATTGTACTGAAATTTGCAACAAACCGCCATAAATACGAATACAGCTTGAGCATTAGTGAGCTCCAAAATCCGGATTTCCTGTACACAGACCTTTAGGCAGCTAATTCTGACCCCAACCGGTTTAACTTTTATCTAAACTCAATTATGTGGGTCGGTTCCCGCTTTTATTGGACTTAACATTTCATTTCATTATTAAAGCATTCGCCCATTTGCGACCTTCAATACGACCCGAGTTCTATTCGAGCTACTTTAAAGTAATATAGGTTAAAAAAATCAAATTATTTCTGTATTTTCTTAGACTCGTTTCGTATAAATACTATACTATAATTTTATAAGGACAACAAAAATAAATCATTGTAAACTAAAATTAGTACGTCGTTTAATCTTGTTAGTACTTGAATCTCTATTGCACATTTTAACGTGAGGGATAATTATTGAATCGATATTGAATACATCGTTATTGGTTCATGTAATATTGTAATAAATTATCAGGTAAATTTCATCACAATCGATGAATAACTTTAGTACCCATTGAACGTAATTTCTAAGCTCCCATACCCTCCTGATAATTTGAGCTTCGAGGATTAAGTAATTATTGATTAATTGAATTTAGAATAGTTCCAATTATTACCTAAATTAGTTGGGTCAATTAAACCGTGTATTATACCTATCTACATATATGTATACACATCTTTGTAAACCGTACATACATTTATAACCCTTTTTTAACGAAATTCGACCAGAAAAGGGATTTAGCCATTCTTTAGCCTCAGGCAATTTAAAAATAATGACGTCTTGAAACCAACAAGAAGGGATAAAAAAGCAAGCAAAGGAAATAAATCACTTGTTTGTGAAACTTCGTGATTGGTATCAAAAGAATGCAAATGATTTTCCATTTTTTATTTTCTTTTATATTGGTAACCGACATACTTCTTAATTAAAATTTTTCTTTCTAATTATGTCTTTAAATATTTTATTGTTTTTGGATTGTTAGTAGATATAAAGTGAACCATGAAAACGCATTTTATTATTCAATATAACTGTAATTTGGTTCCAAAAGATCTATGAAAAGACAAATTTCGTGGGTTATTTAATTTCTTTAAACACACTTTCATAATTAATCCTCCATATACATATGTGATATTTATTTTCCACCTACCTAGAGGGTTTAAGCAAGTGCATCAACTAATTTGACAAATGACTGTGAGTCATGCGAAACAATGCCACGCTGTTCATTCATTCTCCTCTCGACTCAGTTCATCAAGATGTTATTACAACAAAGAGTGATTGTGATTACCGCTTCTATTCTCAATGAATGCCACACCCGCACATCTTTGATATTAATTAAACATCGCCTTCTGTGTTATCTCAGAGTAGATGCATTTATCTATTACCTAATGCATGCATGTAGATTGCTAATGCAGGCGAAAATGCATCGTGAATTTAACTCTATTATCTAAGTATATTATTCGCATAAAAGAAGATTATTACCTAATTCAACAACTCCCAGTTACCTTCCTAACGATGTCATCTAAACTCGTGAGATGAAATAAATTAGGAAATTGCTTAAACAAACATGTTGGAATAGGTTTTTTTCAATTCCCAATTGTGCACAATATAATGCAAATTATTTATATCCACAATATGGAACTAACTATATCTACATATTCTGAAAGTCTGACGAATTGAATATGCATGAAGTAATAATCAGAATTATCTTGGGGAATGGAATATTTGATAATGTAACGAGCAGGAATTATAGCCGACCGTATCCTAACAATTGGCGCCTTGGTCAAACGACCACAGACATTGTGTCTGTATTTCGAAGTTAATGTAGGGTGAAAACTGCGCTTGTTCTGTATAGAATAATTTAGCAGTTAAAAAAGCTATCAATGTATGAATATTATCTATCTTATTAATATTTTCAGAGAAACGTTATGCCAGAAAATTATTGCGATTTGAAATTATCATAATTTTAAGCCGCGCTTTAAAATAAAACGATCTCCTTTTTGCGACACGTAGTTATCAAGACAAAGCTAAACGTAGACATCTCGCTCTTGCGTAATCCTAATCAAGCCCCCTTTGTATAAAGGTGATGTTCCATGAATTCAGGCTGGTGAAAATTTGCAATTTACACATTCGTCTGGACGGTAATGAAGGTTGGAAATTTAACCTCGGGGTCTTTCGGAAATTCAGAATTTGCTTCTTACCAACAATGTTATAAAGAAAACATAAGAATTTGCCCTACACCTACTAAAATTTGTTGATAGGAGATGCCGTTTTGCATTTTAATCATGTTTTAAATTCAATAATTTTACTACTAAATAATAGATGTTCATATAGTATGAGGAAAAATTGCAGCCAGCATACTCAAATATAGCATGATTATGTTGAGGTAGTGATATTCCCCTGCAGATGTACATAGGTATGTAAATAAAAATAAAAAGTTTAATCAGCATTTCGCGCCATATAATGTTTTTTCTGTCTAAACCACTCTAAATTCTTATAAACGATCTAATAAGGGCAACAGAAAAGAAAATATCCACCATTGAAACTTTTTTCTCATTCCGCTTCATTTTCCTTTTATCTGCTTCTTTCTTCGAATACTTCACTTAAAAATAAAACTTAACTTTCGCTTTCACACTTTTGAAGCGAATACGAGGGATGTTACACAAATAATCGCCTTCCTATGTTGTATTTATTTTGGAACTGAAGATTCATCTACAATGAGTTTAGGACAGAAGCAGAGTAAGTTCATGATTTCGATATAGTTTTTATAAATGTTAGTAATATTTTTAAAATCTGTACTTAAACATATTAATACAATATATACAGGTGGGTATGATGTGATTTTTACTTCTAAAACATAAATAACAAATTCACAAGATAGGTACAAACATTGAATTGAAGCAATTGCGCATTGAATACTGGTGTAGTTTTCTCAAATGGACCAAGAAATTGTGATGCTCTCGTAGCAGTGTTTGAATCCCTATTTAAATTCGAACGATCGCATATCCCAGAGCCTATTGATAAATCTAACACTTGTAACTTCGAGATTCAAATCTCCGACATGCAGCTAAAAGTTCTACCGTTTAAATTTATCGAAAACAATCTCGTCGAGAAGGGGAAACGTCACGTTCTAAAATACTCATGGCGACGGCAAACGAACCACTTTTGGTTTAGCAGATATCTTTATAAGTCAGGGTGGTTCCAAGTCACACTCGTTTGATTTTAAATTGCTTTTAATTAGTATTTTTCCCGTAATTCATAATCTTAATCTTCCCCTTAATCGACTTAATATATCAGTGGTTCTTTTGCTTTCATTCTTCATTCATTTACCATTCATATCACTTTGCTCTTCAATATATTATTATCTTGTGTAAAGTTACAATTATTTCTAAAGATATCACGTGTAGAAGGAGCATTCAAATATTAAAGCGCTCCCTCTTTAAATACAAATATAAGTTCAACGTATAATTTCACTTCAATAGTTCTTAATTCACACTCCGACTCACTCGTTTACGTTCGCAGTTATCGGAATTTATGTAAACGACATTAGAGTTTTAAGGCGAAACAGCCCGAAAGACGTTATTCAGATCACATACAGAAAATTAATGAACCAAGACGAAATCTAAGAACAGCTCGGTCCTGCGAAAGTCTAATTGAAAAAGTCAGAGATGGGCCTAAAGCTGCAATCTCAGTGGAAGTAGCGATGATAATTTAGACCCTTGCGTGTTGATTATCTTATCGGATTGACTGGTAGTCAGCAATCTCCCTCATGTAGTCGGGTAACTGATGTGGGTGCCTCATTTGCGGAAAATTACTTTCCTATCTGTACTTATTAAATCGATTTTTTTATAAAGTGTTATTACTCAAACATTATCTACTACTATACATTCATGTTTACTTGTCCTCAAATTTTCATATATTTTTACATCGAATGAAACAACCCACATTTTTCTAAATATCTTCCAAAAATAACCATGTAATCCCAAGATATAAATTATGATGCAGGCAAACCCATTTCCAAAATTTAAAATGCAATTATTTATTCCCTAGAACAACTCAATCAGAGCTACCGGACTAATCCAGACTTAGTCAGCACTCTCCTTTATTACTCACCTTGGCACAATGAGTTATTTTGAATTCATGTGAGAGAAGACAACGGCCCCTTAATTTCACACCAAACTTCTCCTAAATTATGCAATGAAAACGAAATGGATCCCATACGTGGGATTACGGTGTAGTGATATGCGTACGAATTGCAAGCGGGAATCATGAGCGCCAGGAGAAGATACACAGAAAGGTCTGTTGCAATATGAATTCTAAAAAATGAGTTTTGTTACAAAAAAAATTGATATAATTTTACAAATTTGAATCTAATGTCTAATCTATTAGAATCGTTTGATTAATATTATTAGGAAATTAGTACTACTAATACCAAAGATACTGTAATTAAAAAGCCGCATTCATTCACTTGTTTACTTTGCTTCCAAATGCCTTCGCTCAAAGATAATCGAAATTAGGAATATTTACCGAGTTGGCGCTCATGGCGCTGAAAATAAAACGGATCGGATACGGAATGACCAGCCGGGTTGCGGTTTGAGCAATCACTTCCATTAAAGGGCTGTACGTCCTGAATTCTATTATTGGTCACACATGATCTACAGTGTCAATTGTAAATTATCGGCATTTGGCTTTACACAGTTATTTACTTAAGGGATAGTTTAAGTTTAATGGGTAATGACTGCGAACAGCCCATTAGCTTATGTACCCATCATATTATTCAATACACTTTTTTTTACATTATAATGCGAAAACGAGCCGGAGCTGCTAAATCACTGAATATAAAGAAAGCCGAGCTCCATAATAAAGAAAAAAGGACGTTATATTTGCCTTAATATATTCCTGAAGAATATTAGCGAGCGTCTTCTTATTTTTGGAATTACAATGGCGTGGCAGTGGAGAAAATAGTCGGTACTTTAGCTTTATCAGAAAGAGCAATTTTCCTTCTTAAAAGAAATAATAAGGCGCTATTGTGTACTGGTGATTGCAATACATACCCTGTGAATAATTTCACATTACTCGTTGGGTAGCTTTTAATCCAACCAGATGGCAAGAACGTATTGGAATTTCAAAGTCTTACCTAGTGTACCCTTTACCTATAGGACGTATTGATACAATCTGAATAAATTTTTCAACATCTTAGAAATGATTGTTTTACAATAAAAGAAAAAAATACCTGCACGCCCCTGTTTTTTAACGCATCCTTTACTAATTACGAAATTTCACTTAAAGACAAACATAAGAATTAATTGATCGTAAAGGCAAATGATGAACACTTAAACTTTTCTGCCAGTTATAACGATAATTACGACCGACATAAAAAATAATCTCATGGCGGAAAAACCGACTTTCCCTTTCAGTTTTTTCCGAGGAAAAAAGCTGCGGGATAGATTCGTTTCAGAAGGTTTAATTTCTAAATTGTGTCATTCGAAATGGCATTACTTTCGAAAACTTTCAAAACAATTTCCAAGTATTAGGGAAGTAAAAATTGAATAGGCCCATTAATTTTTAAAAAGAAAGTGCTAATAACTGTCTTAAATTAAGGAAATTTATTGGATATTAATAAATGAAAAAAGTAAAAAGTAATTTTAAAAGACCAATCTATATTCCACTATGTACATTGTAATATTAATCCTACATCCTAAGGAAACTTAAGATTAAGCTCAAGATTATAGGTAAAGACAAGTTATTACATTATCTGAGTAAACAGAGAAACTGATGATTACATGTATACGTTCATTCGGTTATGCAAAGCTGCAGGTTTCCATCCATTCCATTACCAGCGTTAGATAAATCCAAAATCCGTGTTTATGAAACTCATTCGAGCTGGTCAAAACCCAGAGGAAGGGTTATTCGATCCCTAATGGAGTCCAACCAAGTTTTTGTTAAGAACTTTATATTCGAACACTTCATTACAACCCACAGGGGATTCGATAGATTTTAGCAGAAAGCGGAATACTTCGGTTCGCATTAACTTAACTTCGTTATCGAGTCCATTCATTTTGGATGTTAGGAGTTGCTTTATTTAGTTTATAATGCAAGTGTCATTACAATCATTACAGAAATAGGATGAAATTAATTAAAGTATATTTAAGTATAGTTTGATGCATTTATTTGAATATGTAAAGAGTGTCCATTAAACATTCAGTAAGTACTACAATAACTCCAGGAGTTATTTTTTTCACATTAAAAATGATAAAGTAAAAAATGTTACCTACTAGTTCATACGTTTTAAATACTCCAAACTGCTATTGTTGCGGACCAAATGTAGTTGCAAACACTGGTAGCATTATTCCCATTGTTACATTTGTATTTTTCTCGACAGTATGCACAAATTGCCGTTTTTATGTTTGGCCATTCTTTCCACTTTGTTACAGGTTTCATTCATTAGATAATTATTGAACCAAATAACCATTCTGTTAGAAAATAAAATGACAATTAATCCGTCGAATGATTTGTCGAACGGACATCATTCATGCAATGGACAGTCAATTAGTAGAAAAGATAAACGTTGAAAACTCAATAGATAGAATTGCCTCTTCAACATGTTCCTTCAGCTAACAGGGCATTCAGCGAAATGTTCTACAATGCTCCACACAGATAGTATTAAAGTGTCACATATCTCGAACGCATTGTCAATTCTTTCTAATGGTTGCACTTTTAAAGTATTTGACATTAAATAAATGGATATCGGCAACAAGCAGTTTGTGTTTGTTGTTATGCTTAAATTATTGTTATTATTTCTTGCAAAAAAATCTAACAAATTTGAATATTTGGTAATTGCAATTAATTTACTTGAAGCATAACTTTGGCAAAATAAACGTATCGAATAAAATATATCGTACTTATAAACGAGTAGGTACTTTATGTAATTGTCTATTTACTAACGGAATTGTTCTCGATGAGGATCGTGACTAGGAATAGGGTACTTTTAATTTTATTAGAGCAATTTTATTTTCTGCCATTCGTGTTAAGAGCAACCTCCATGAAAATAGCAATTAAATTAAATTGAAACAATATTACATCGCAGTCATCGTGATGCCACATCAATTTGTAACTTGCAGAATCGTGTTCATTTTAAACAACAAAGTCATCCGTTCAAATGAGTTCAAATTTGCATTGAATTTAAATCTGATGGTATTCATGGAAATAAAACCACATTTAGGGTAAAATTGTGATAATTAACGAGAAATATGTTGTTTTTATTCATGATTTTTAGTTGAAATGTTTCAATATCGGAAGCTAATTTCATTAATAGATATGTACTTAATTATTAGTTTAAGTATTTTTATTAATAGATAATATTAGATAATACTGTATATATATATATATATATATATATATATATTTTTTTTATTGCTGTCCAAATTTGAACCAAAAATCATTCAAATCTCAGGATAATAAACGGACATTTTAACACGCATAAAATATCAAAAATCGATTTATTTTTTTCTATTCAGTGCCAAAGAAAATGAGAATAAAAGTCTTTTTTTATTCGAGTAATAATTGAGTTTTCTAGCTTTAGGTCACAAATTTTCGGAAATTAGAGTAGCAAAATACGAATTCTTTTGTAACGTGCAATCATTATTATAGCTTAAAATATATCTTGCGATTATCTTGAAAGTATTTCAGTTAAAATTACGCCTATCGCATGAATTCCGTCACGCAATCGTATAGGAAGGTGTACTTACCAATCATAAAGAAAATTCCTATAATTGTGTTGGAATATATTGGACATATTTGTATGTTTCATTGTTATTTTCATTAAAATAATATTTAAGCAATGGTTAAACAAATAATAATAATTAACATAGAACTGTTGTTTACATTTTTGTCATGTCTCATGTTTCAAATTTTCTTGAACAGACAATATCTCTTTTCTTTATAATAAGAAACGTCTCATAATGCATACAAGGAACACTAACCTATACCGAAAAAAAAATTGGGTACAATAAAACCGATCAATAAATTAGTCCTCGTGTTGGACCATTTCCGATTTTATGACCTTACCGTTCCCGTTCCCATTCCTATCCTCGTCCTATTTATGAAGAGGGGGTGTGGAGCGCAACTCATAGGGCAATACGTTATTCCAAGTGTTCCCAAAGGGTGAAAAGACCAAGGTTTAAAGTCGTGCATGAATGCGAAACCATGAATAAATTCTACATCAATTTGTGAAATTACATATCGGTCCGCGTCATGCATGGGTAATGATAATTGCTTTCCCATGATTAAATTATGACAGGCCAATGTGCTTTCAAAATTTCGTTATTTCCTTGCAAACATCCACCAAGCGCTTGAATACGTCCGCTTTAAAACGCTTTTCGAATAAAATTGAAACATGATTGGAAGTTTTGAAAAGTTAGTGATTTTACTGATGGGTTATTACCTAAATAAAATTTGTTTCAACAATTCAGTTTTCTAAAAATAGCAATGTACACAAGCGGCATAAAAATGTGGGCTTCTATAGGTCAATTACTGGGCACCTTAAAAGCTTTCTTTCATTCAGATATATAAGAAGAACTTTTATTTCATATTTGGTATAGTTAGTGTGGAGAGATCAATATAGTTTAAATGAAAATATCAATTAGAGTCGTCGAAAAAAAGTATTTTTTATCTGGACAACCGACTTGAATAAAAACGAATCTATGATTGATCGAGGTTCGTATAGGATTTCTTTTCAAAATGATAATAAAATTCTTCTGGATCACATAATAAAATAGACAACATTAATCTTCGGATAACGTATCGCGGAAAAAATAAACGGGACCCTCATCAAATACTTTCTTTTCTTGCGTTGTCGAAATTGATAGGAAAATTTTGTATTTTCATCAGGTATGAACGTGTTAACTTCAAAATATTAAAAGCATGGTACTCTATGGTTATGTCCTTTTAATATAATTTCTAGAAACAAAATTAAACATAGCAGAACATTAATGGCATTTAGTTGTTATTCCTATTTAGCTCATTAAATGTCTAAATATAACTATTTTCATGACACCTCCGCAATCCCGCATAATTATGTTGTACCTACACAATTCCCATTTATTTTACAAAATGTTTATCATCAAATGGATTGCTAATTTTAGTTACCTCATTAGGATCAAATAGCCTAAAATGTACACGGAGTAAATTGAAATAATCGATTATTAACCGATTATTCCATTTAGATATAACCCTTGTCCGTCCTTACTCAAGGGATATCACAACGATGTGCTACCGGGAATTACGTCCTAATCATATTAAGGTGATGTATAATTAAACGCTTCATTTGAATATTAATTTCCAACATAACGCAGATATGCAGAATATGTTACTTGTCATAAGTTCGCAATTATCTATCTAGAGGCCTGAGATTCAACGCACATCAACAAGATAATTCGAATCTCCTTGGCGTTAGAACGGTGAAATACAAGGCCAAGTTAGTTATAAGAATTATATTAACTAATTTATAAGAAGTATTTTTTCCAAATTTTTGCAAATAGAAGTATTTCTATTCATTTAAAATATCATTTTCTTCCGAACTGTCCTAAATAGTTAATTTTGATGTAGCGAAAGAGCAGCTGTAGTTAATCTCAGCAGTCTTCTTCTTTTAATAAAGATTAACTGCAGCTAATCGGATTAGATTTATATTCACGATGAAATAAAAAATGCCACGGAAATCTTAAAAAACTCATTAAAATCTCAATTTTTCACATTACAATATCATTCATCACTGTACGTGCAGGAATTCCAATATCTCGGTGATTTAAAATGATTTATGGCGAGTCGATTAAAGCTGTGTCATTCAGGTTTTTGAGTTCTTCGATCTATTCGACAACCTGTGCTATTTCGCGATATATGTAGGTACAAGTGCTACTGAATTCAACATTATAATGTACGAAATATTTTAATAGACAATAATAGAGTTGCATTTTGAAGTTTATTTTTATGATATATCTGTATATTCTGATCTAAATGTATCTATGAATAATAGTTAAAACAGCCCATTTTCCTCGATAATCTGTGGACGTTACAACGATGTAAAATGCTATATTATGGAGATGAACGTTTTTTTAGCAGCAGCAAAAATGGCTAATAAAGTGTGAAACATTTATTGAAACATTTTTGTAAACAATTAATTTAATAGATATCTATATTGAATTTTCAGAAATTGAGCATTTATTTACACTATACACTATTATTCATATTCCCCCATAATTGAAAATGAATAAGCCTGCACTCATCACAATGTTAAACAATTTCAACAATTGATAGATATATTCAGTTCAATAAAAATATGTATCATAAAGAAAAGTGAAAATCCTGCGATACTAAAAAGTTTGACAATTAAATACTTCAATTAAATGGCGATATTAAATATCTATCCATTGGTGGTTATCTAATAAAATCTCAATCAAGTTTTCCACGGAGGGATTAAATGCGACATAAACAAAGATCCCTCCAGCTACGATACTCCATCAAAATATACAGTTATGTGGCTCGTTCGCCTCGGCTAGGCGTCGTACGTTTGACGTGCCAGTGCCACCATATCAGCCGAAAAAGTGCTTAGATACAGCGTTTATAGCTTAGCGATAATGTGGTGTAATGGCGTGAAAAGTGTTATCAACCCCCGGAGAAACTTTAACCACCAGTCCCGCGAACCGTACACACTTGATTTAGAACTCCGCAATCCACCGCAGACGACTTACCCGTTTCCCAATTACTTAGGTTAATGTTTATACCAATTATAATTAATGACTTCGCTAAATTGGCGACAAAAACTTGGGATTGATGAATAATGAGTGTGCCTTGAGTGGCAACTGAATGGCATAATTTCAACTCTTGGAAACGGCTTTAATGGATTGCTGCCATTTCAATTTGTACGCATTCGTGCGGTTGTCTAATCGACACACAGTATTCTGAGAAATTCGACTTATCTGCAAATCTCAAACCGCAAGTTTTGACAATGAGACTGTTCAGAAAGACAAAATGTGCGTTAATTTCAATTCTTCTTCGAGTTACAAAGCTAAAACGGTATATCAGATTAATTAATGGCATTCATTAGGATACATATCTAGAAACAAACAATAAACAAAGCGAAAGTTATCGAGCTGTTATTGTGTTGCTATATTTTTTTGTTTGCCTACTCTTGATATAAGATTAAAATTTAATTATCATGATTGATGAAATAAAATTAGTAAAAAATGCTATGATAGATATTAATCAAATGAAAATATTAGAGAGAAAAGTAAATTCGGGAATTGGAAAATAACTTGATAAATTATCCTTGAATATATATTACTTATTTCAGTAAAAGGCATAACTAAAATTGAAAGCAATCATTACTCATTCATTTCGGTTTTAGCATCTCATCATTTTAATTATCGTAATGTAAACTCCTACATTTGTTTAATATCACGTCTCTTATACTTAGTGACATTTTATTCAAGTGTGCCTATTGTCCTTTATATATGTGGTCCTTTGTTGCACAGAAAAAATTACGAACCTAAACTAAAGAATAATTTATTGTCTAAATTACTTAGAGCGTACCGGAGCTATCGCGAGCAAAACAAATTTCAAACTTATACTTTCTAAGGTTTCAATGGAAAAAAGTGGGAAAGCTTCTCATTTAAAATTTACAAAACTCTTTTAAAATACAAGATCGACAAAATTATTTATTATCTAAAGACTTCTATTTATCCAAAAATTAAAAAAAATTAAAATATTAAAAAAAATAAAATGTTTACAAAAAATATTTCTAAATAACCCAAAATTGCATAAAAATCGGATAAAAACTAACGATTCTAGAAGTATTCGCATTTTTATAGGTGTCCGGCATGCTCTTAACAAAATCGCCTGCAGGTAAATTTTTGATCGTTCTCGTTTTCCTAGTGTTGCTCGAACCGTTGCAATTCTATAGGGAATATAATGCATAATGAATTACGCATTCGCAAAACTGTGAACAGTTGAAAATTGCATTTGGCTCATTACTATCTATACGCTACCACTAACTGGATAATCTAAACCGGTACTTTATGCATAAACAATTAATTTGTATGAAACACATAAAAACTTAATTTTCCTGGGATTATACAAGGCATTAATTGCAACCTATTACTGCTTTATTCCACATATAATGTTTTAAAGGGTAGCATTTCCGCGAATATAACACAAAAAAGAAAAGTCCGCACTATATGAAATGAAAAAATAAAAATTGCATCGAAACAAAAAAAGGAAACACCGGTTAACTGCCTTCAGACTCGTCATCTTGCAAATTTCATAATTCCTGCAAAACGAAATAGAAATAGAGAAGAGGAGTTTCGCACATGCGTCTCGACGCCCTTTCAAACTGAACTCCGTAACGCTAAAATTTCAGTGTCGTTTTCAGCGCGCGCGAAGTTCACTGGTACGAATTTTAGTATTGGAACTTGATTGGTGTGTGCTTTGGCAGCAAACTGCAAGAAAATAGCGCGGTTTCAATCGCTTTTCGCTTTCGCGTTGTATTCGATTCCGGAATTTATTGAATTTAACTTTTTCCTTTTTCAAGTGAAAGGTGCTGTAATTTGGACTTTGGAACAATAAAGAAGGTAATTAATAAATTAAATTTAAAGTAATAGGTATTAATTTGGCGTACTCATAGAGTTTTCAGCGAGTAGGTATTAATTTATTGAATATTTTTTATTAAAGACATCAGCAATAAAGATTTCAAAACTTCTTCTGCAGAATTCTACACGTAGATTATATACGGATCAAATAGGCAGTAAATGATCTCGCCTCTTCAATCTTCAATCATAAAAAGTCTGACATTCTCTAATCTAGTTATAGAAGTTTTTTAATAAATAATCATTATTAGAGTGCCAGAAGAAAATTAAATTATAAATAATTTAATATCACAAAAGATTAGAAAAAGTAATTATTATAAAAATATAATTTGCTTGTGAATTGTTATTGAATTATTTCAACGTAACCTGATTTTAGAGTGTTTACAGTTCATAATTTCATGGTGAAATTAAGGATACGAATACAATTGAAATATGGCTTTTATAGAGCAAGCAACAGGACAAATGTTAGCCGTCTAACGTAGGCAATGTCCTTTTAATGCTATGATAAACTAAATTTGGTAGAAGTGATTATATCTTATATGGTAAAATCGATTTTGTTGAAAATGAAAAATGACCAAAAATTAAATAATATTACCTACTCTGTTTTGTTTCGCTTTAAATTTTTCTTTATTTTTGATCACATAATAATAGCTAATTATTTTCAGTATTTTCACAAAATATGTATGTATAGGATATATTCAGGGAGACAGGCAAGCTTATTTAAAAAAAGAATTATTGGGAATATTTTTTTTTATATGCCGAGTCTTAACGACTCGTTAAAAATTATGTATCAGCCATTCCCATTTCCTATAGGGTATCTATTACAAAATAAAATACCAACATCCATATTCCCCTAATATACACCTATTTACATATTTATTCAGCTTAGCATTAAATTCTACTTTATCCTGGAATACATTAACCAACAGTTTCGCCTCTTTGAGTTCCTAATTTGACTGTTCGTTGCAATTATTCCAGGATGCATTCATTTCATGGTTTAAGAAGGCTTAAGGTTTTAAAGTATTATTAAATTTGTGCTGGCTGCAGTCATTTTAGTGCAATTAATTCGAATCAACATGCATCCATTACCTGCCTTTTGTAATACAATTTTGCACTTATTTGAAAAAATTATTATGTATTCTAAGGATAAATATGGTATTAATGTCGTATGTTTCAATACAATAATTGTACTTATAAACTTTTAAAATAAAGAACCGTCAGAGATCATGAAGTAAAATATTCAACAGTAAGCAGGTGTGTTTAAAAAGATATGGGTACAGCTGTCTGTGTACAGATAATGGTAAATTGCTGTCCTGAGTTATGGATTTCTTTTACTTATTTATAAAAACATAAGTACCTCTTTAAAGTTGTATTACAGGCAGCTTATGTAAGACAAACGTTACATAATACAGTAAGTATTATTTTAAAGCCAAAATTAATTAAATACCTTTCTGTTGAGCTTGATACTTCTTGTTTGCTGTTTTAGAATAAAATAGCTTGCTTTCGGCACTATTAAAACGAGTTCCGTTTCGTTATTATACTTAAAATCTCTTAACAATCCTTTTAATTCGAAACTGGAAACGTGGAAACGTTAATTTTCAAACAAAGAAGTTATTTTATAGATAGTACCTACAACAATTATCACTCAACTCTTTACAATTTTAATTAAACATTGCACTACTACAAAATGCTATAGATGTAGTAATTAAAAATTCCAGGTTATTTTTATTATTCATAATCCGACATATTTTTCTCATAATGAGAACGTTTCTCATAATATGTTCTCAAATCATATGTTTCAAGTCAAATATAATAATGATTTCCTTATTTATTGTAATACTCGAATTCTCGCAACATAATATTAAATTATGATAATTTTATGTAAGTATCAGAGAGCAAATAATTCATATAAAACGCATAAAGTGAACGATGTGGTAATTCCAATGCGAGTATCATAAATTCGCAACATTCGTGTTTTGTTGAAATTTCCTACAACAACGGTCCTCATAAATTACACAGACAAGACGAAAATATTTCCTTATGACTAGCTAATAGTAAAATATTTTGTAATATATTATAGCGTAACCTATTGTTAGTCGATAGGTTTAGTTGAGTACAGTCCACGCTTTTATATTATTTATTATGATATATAACCCCATAGTAGCTATGCATGCCGGTATGTATTTTAGTCCCATAAAGCGACAAAGAATATATTGTTATTCCAAATATAACCTCAGGAATATCTAATTTACTTGATAATAGATATATATCGACATAGTGAAAACTCACAAGAAACTTTAATTTCAGATAAATTATTATTTTATATGAATCTAAAAATTGCAATTCATGATGAGGTTACATATAGGTAGGGGAAATTTTTATTTCAGGCAACAAAATCCTATTTATCAAAAATTTATATAATTATATTCATTGAAATTGTCCTTTTCACAGCGAAAGCTCCCAGGAGATATCAACTGTAAATTCACTTTTCTCTATATCTTATTCTCTGTCTTAACAAACTTTTTCAGCGCTCCTTATGCTAAAAAAGTTACTCTTGGGTTTAAAAGTTTTATCGCCGCAAGTGCTAAGACGTTGACATATTGGTTGCCAGATAAACGGACAAGTTGACAGAATTATTTTGATACAATCTACCCTAGAATTTCTCGTACCCTTTGCATTTTATACTACGAATAAAATGCGTGTCAAACGTGATCAAAATTAAGTTTGGAAAAACGCTTCACGCTTTACCTAAAAGTTGCTAATTAAAAATATTTTAATGACATATGCAACTTTTCCTGTGCATGAATATTTAACTAATATTCTATAATTATCTACGTTCCATACAGCAACTTGTTAGCTTGATATTATGTTGGTAAAATTACAGTAATCTAAAAAGTTTTAAATATCTGTTGGTATATTCAGTGACTCGTATGTGACAAATTGCAAAAGCTATATATCTGCTATATTTTTGTAATTTTGCAATGTTGCTTTTAGTAAGTATTAAACCATAATATCCAGGTTTTAAGGTACCATAAGTAATAGCTCTTTCCATAAATTTCAAATGCGTTCGAAGCGTATATGCTTTAAAGTAGAATTGCGATTTAAACAAACAAAAACAAAGCGTTAACCAATTTATGTCGCGCCTAGGTCTGTTATTCAAAATCCACCATGGAGTCAAAAGCTGTATTACACAATATTTGCATATTTTGTTGTCAAAGCCGTGTTACATTCTAGAACATTAACATTTGTAAACTAACGAAGCTTTTACGTACCTACGTATGAAGTTTTGATAAAGGATCAAAGGAATAAAACATCTTTTTACAATAGAATGTTAAATTTGACGAACAGAATACAAAATTTATCTTTATGCCTACAAGAGAATTCACAGATAATGAAAAATATAGCTCTTTACTAAAAAGTGCCTAGGGAAAATCTTTTCGAAATACTAATATAATTAATATAACTGAGATGAGATGTATTACATACAATTTAATTTAAATCGATACAAAGTGTCAATTGTCTCAGTATACTTTTCGATATACATATAAATCCAGTGTTTTGAGCAATACACTATAAAACGGCAAATAAGATTTTGATTCAACGTATAATATCGGTATGGAATCGACAGTAAAATATGGCATCCACATCTATTTCGGGTAATATTTCCCCAAGTTATTTCATACATTATTTATAAGATAATGTAGCATCTCTTGCAGAAAACATATAGACATTTCAGTTCCCGGATTTAGAAATTTAGAGATGCTTCCTTAAGATTGTCGAGAAATACGGTAGACTTAAATTGAGAAATCTGTTTTCCCTTGAATAGTTAACTTACAAAAAGATTGGTAATTCAATCAAGTGGCGTAAACAAAAGATGTTGAAACAATAAATATATTATAAGATTCCGCAAGACCATTTGTTAACATGTTTGTTTTATTGAAAGATACCTTATAAATTAAAAAAAAATCGAAAATCACTACGAAATTATTTCTGTGCCTTGTATAATATTATGTTCTTATGATTTTTGTTGCAGATTGTAACAACATGGTAAGACAGCGTGAGACATCCTATCGACTGATCGCCTAAGCTGTGCTACAATGACAGAATTCTCTGTGTTTATGTGAATAATTTATAAAATGGATATAATTTAAAAAAATGGTGATGTGCTATTTGAGAATGTTCATGCATTCTCGAATCTTCAATGTGTATTCGGTCTTCTTTATTTTGAGTACGGTCGTTTTGTGTTCCATTACTTATGCTACCGGAAATCGCGAGTTTGATTCAGGTGAGTTTTCATTAAATTAAAGAACAAGTTATCGATTCTCTATACATAAATTATCTCGAAGACATTAGGTACCTAATTGAAGTTTGTAATTCTAATGCCAATGTTTAGGTATCTTTTAATGTGTCGCCTAAGTAATTAGTTTCAACAAAACAATTTTAAGAACCATTATATTAGATACCACATATTACCAAACAATTAGCACATATGTCTAATATTCAATTACCCAATAGATTACAAATAAATAATTTACATAATAAACTGTATACATATTTTGGTTATTATATCAAATTATCAATATTCTGAGTAAATTATAAACAACTTTATCAAAACGAATATGATCTTCATCGAGTGGCTATAACGCCATTCGCTGGAAGCATGTCCGAACCATTCATTTCACATAAACGACAACCGGCCCATTTCGTACTCTCCAGATTCTCGAAACCATTTCCGCAGAGGAGCAATACTAGCGATATTCAATTTCTATTTGATGCTTTTGGGGCAATGACTGAGTTACGTTAGCGTGTATGGCCATGAAGCTCGTATTTTAAGGAATATGAGATTTAGATTAACTTCTGCGGATGTTCACAATTTGATATGCCCCATATATCATTCTAGAGTTTTGTGGAGAATCATTTTTGATTCAAAAAGGAATATATAAAATACTATATTTGAATCGTGTATAATTATAATTCCATATAAAAATGTAACAAATCATTTTTAAAGGATTCTTTATCCTTATTATTATGGTATTACAAACTTAATTTAATTAAATTATCAAGACTATACGAATCTGCAACTTTAAACTTAATATGACGAAAGGAGAAATTAATCCCATGGTACAAAGGAATTTTCATTCATTAGCTTTCTTTTTCCATACTATAAATTCTAAATAAACCTTCACTGCACAAACTTCTTTGATGCATTAGGTAATTCAGTTAATGGTAAACTAAATTATCGAAAATAGGTAATGTTGTGAAGCGTTTAATTCAATAGTTTATTTCGATCGATAAGAGTAACTAACATTCGCTCATAAAATTTACATTTGCATGTTACAAACAGAATATTCATGAATAAAAAATATCTACCTACATCTACAATTCGATACCTATAACTTACATAATTCGGCACCATTTAACTCGTATCAACATTAAAACTGATTTATTTTATTCAACGTTTAATTGTAGGCAGTTGTGTTGCTTTGCTGTTGTATTTTCAAACATCTTTATCCTTTAATATTTGTATGTAATTTATATGTAAAACATAGTTATTGAATTTCCCAAATTAATTAATGAGTTTATAGTAACATTAATGCGTCCGCTCGTTAAATATTGATGTTAACACATTTGTGTAGGTATGTAGTACATTATCATATCAATTAGTATGGAATTACACTGTTATATTTAATTATTTATTCCACCTCAAATTTAACCCTCACCTAAAGTGTTAATTTTTTTTTGAGTGGACGTTGGGATAAACATCAGATGTTCGTACGAAAGGCCGAACTTATAAAAAAAGTAGATACACGTATAATATAACGATTCAACTGATGATATGCTATACAGCTAAGCATAAGAAAAGGCATACATACATATAGGTATTTTAAATATTTATTTTGTTTAGTACAAAAATCCATTCTGTATATCGCCTAAATTAATTTGCGTTTCTTTAGCAAATGTAACGGAAATGATATATTTCGTACTGTTTACTCTACACTTACGCGGAGTGGCTCTGCGGAATGAAATTTTATTGAAACAACCATAATAGAAAACGATGTGTAAACGCTATATACCCTTAAATAAATATATTTTGATGATAGCAGAAACATAGCCCAGGGGCCTTCGTAGGGCGTATGTGGCAGAGGGAAACCAGTCCTCACAGAACCATATATGCAGTGTTCACGTTAGGGGTTGGCCTATGTAATATTTCCCTTTCTACAAAAGGAAATCACTGAAATATGTTTGAAGATTTACACTCATACTATCCCGTTTACCGACATCAAAAAGTCAAATCTTTTTGTGTAATTTCTCAGACATTCTAGTAAACGTAGATCAACAATTTTTCCAGTTTGTTACTGAATGTGTGGGTACCTCAAAGAACGTATTCGTTAACAAAGTTACTCAAAGAACTCGTTGAATATTGTGCGAGCAGGATAACACAATTTCATGGCTGAATTCGTTGCATGTATTGAGAAATTTTACGCACTTTACATATTTTTAGAAATTATTCTTTTATTTTACTACATTTACATACATATTATAAATCTATCTAATCAAGCAAGCGACAATAACGGTTGAACTGTAAATTTTAAATCTCTCAATACAACATACATATTTCTAAAATATTAAATTTAGGCAAAAATTTGGCAATTAAATTATTCCGGTTTTGGCAAGAGATTCCTCTAATTTTAGGTATATTGATATTTTTCACTAAATTTTAATAACGGGTAAATTCCCAAGGAAATTTTCATCGTTAAATAAATGATGACTTTCTTAGTTTGTTATAACGAAATTGTGTAGGCATAATTCGAATTACTGAGGACGCAACTTTGAGAAATATTACCGGAAGAATTTTATGTTCCCGGAGTTTCCAGTAACATGAGAAATTTCTCACCTCCTTGATATTATATTAACGCCTCGTTTACCCTTTACATTCTAACAGTAAAGTTATTTTGTTTAATAATGTTAATACATAATTACCTCATTAAACCGGTAGCTTCTATACATTTCGTACCTAACGCGGAACATATTAATTACAGAGATTGTAGAGTTAGAGTAATTTTTTATGATTTTGCCGTTGTTTTCGTTAAAATTAATATTCATATGTTTTTGTCATCAGGTGAATTGGATCGAGCTGCTTTTATCTTTCGACACCGGAGGAGTTACGAACGTCACAAAACAAAAGAGGCTCTAATGAAAACTAATGGCGTTAAGACGTCGATTGGAAAATCGAGCACCGTTTTCATTACCGAAAATTGTACCGTCGTAGTAGCTCAAATTGGAGGCACAGCCACATTACCCTGCGTTGTAAGGAAGATTGGTAGTGGAGTGGTAAGTTATACCTTTTTTTAGTTCTAAATAATGAAATATTTAATTTAAATAATAGATATACCTAATTATCTACAGAAATATAAAATTAATGCATCGATGTAATGATATTTCATTTAAACACCATCAAAATTTCAGGCAAAGTATTTCATTAATATTTCATTAATATGGTTGCATGCGCAATATCCTTTCAATTCATTAGTAGGTATTATATAATTTTATTATATAAGTTTATTCGATTTCATTCTAATTACTGCGTCATATGACGCATATCTACTTATGATTACTGATTTATGCTGCACAAATAATAGAGGTTTGCAATTTATAATCATACAGTATTAAATATTTGCCTATTCGGAAATTTAGCGAATTACCTACACCGATAGCTCATCGATACTTTATAATAAATAGTATAGTTAGAGTTAAAGACTTAATATTTCTGATTATTTGACTAATAGCAATATTAAAATTACAGTATTTACAAGTATATGAATACACTCGTTGAATATTATATGATTACTGATATTAAATAATTTCATTGAATACCATTATTAAATTAATCGTTCATATCAAATGTAATTGAAAAAGTTAATTTTATATCGATAACTGAACCTGCTCTAATTTATAATTAAAAATAATAAAAAATGAAATCAAACAAAAGCAGCGTTTGATGCAGTTACCTATAATATTAAATATAAAATAAATTATTCTTTTTAAAATGAACCTTTTAATTAATTTATAGGTATTAAATAATAAAATAAAATTGTTGGCATGATAAAAGTGTTAAATTAAAATTGACGTAATTGTAATTAACCTGTTTAAAAAGTGTTTAAAAATATTATTTCTGTTCAAAACTGGACGGAGGACTAAAATTATTATTCTTAATTTTATAATAAGTAGGTAAATACCTAATATGTCTATTAGTTGCTTACTTCTTATCTTTTAATAAGAAATAATAATCATATATTATATCAAAGAATGTTCCAAAACTTGTGAACACGATTAAAAATGCAAGATTTATAAAAATAGGTACATTTGTGGCAAACATTTCAATTTCGTTTTAATACAATTAAATTTTTGAGCGAAGAGCTTAACGAAATTCATTTTCATCAAGTTTTGTTAAGAGAAAATAACGAAAAATCCTTACTCTGGGTTCTCCGCACTCAATTTAGGGATGGGAGTACTAATGGCATTTCGTTGGTCATATTTTTATTTTAAATTAAAACATTGAAATATAAAATGTACAGTTTACATGAAAGCTCTCAACTTTAAGATTGCATTAAGAAAATGTAATTATATTGCAACATTTTGAACAAGCCGACGCTTCGGTTATACATGATTACTTAATTAATTCATCATAACGTATAGATAGATACTAAATAAGTAGGTTACATAAAGAATATATAGTAAGTAATTGAATTACAAGGAACGAACGAATCCGAGTTGAAATGTTAATCAAATAATGCATTTGTAAATCAAACACCATTACGTTTTCTATGCTGGAACCTGCAGCACATAAAGCAATGTTTGTTTAGTTGCCTTTATAACAACTTTATGATACAACGAATATTAATGCTTATAGGTAGCAAGGATTCCAGTAAAGAAAATGGAGCTCTTGTGATTTTCATATAAAGGAATTTTCGTTACAAAAAACTTATCGAAAGGTTTTTGTTTTTCAGGTATCTTGGTTACGAAAACAAGATTACCACTTGCTCACTGTTGGATTGGCACCTTACAATTCCGATGATCGGTATATGGTGGAGCACGTCCGACATTTACAGAATTGGGGACTGCTAATTAAAAAAGTCAACCCATCGGATGCAGGACTGTACGAATGTCAGATATCAACTCATCCACCTTCGAGTATTATAGTTGAACTCCGAGTAACAAGTAAGTAAAGATATTACAGTTCCATATATTTTTTTTTTTTAATATTTTTTATATTTTAATTCCATAATTTTTACATATGAACAATCTAATGAAATCAACTAAATTTCATTCTTGATCAATCGGAAAACTACTAGCGTACTATGCCAAAATACCCCTTGCAATATGTAGGTCAAAGAAAATGAATTATTCTTCTGGAATACTTGGCGTTGGGAGGCTTGGGGCAATTGGGAATTTGTGACCAGGACGCAGGTGAATTGGGATGTTCAAACGAAGCGAGATAAGGATCCGGAAATTTCGAAAAGAAATACGAAAAGTCGATAACAGAGAAACGTTGAAATGTGTACACGAAGGCACAAGTGTATTGTATTGTAAATGAAATGTGTGTTTCTTACATGTAAGTAAACAAAGTAGGTACCTGATATAAACAATTTCGGTGAAAATGAATGAACAGAATTTAAAAGTATTCAATCCCATTTTACCTACATACCTATAAACTTATTATTTCAATGAAAATTTAACACCGAAATGGAACAAAACTTCCATTTACTTCAGTTGAAGAACTTCTCAACTGTTTCAGTTTTCCTTCGCTATTCGAATTTCACTTTTACTTTTGGGCCGATGTTTGTCTATTCCCTATCTATTTTCATTATTGAACTAGACATTGGGCTTACGACTATAGTTAGATATTAAATGTAACATTCATGAGTTAATCAGTTTACCTAATGTTAAGTTTCCGACTGTTCGAGTCCTTCGTTAACTCATTAAACAGAATCTGTGATCGAAACACAACACAATTGGATTCAAAGTTTGAAACTTCCCTCTTATTAGTGTAAAATGTTAGAATTTTCATATTTAACCATTGCCTGTAGATAAATGTATGTTTGAGAATTGTAACCTTTTAATTAACTGGATGGGTAACAGGATACCTTTTTAATCTGAACCCTATTTTCGTCGATTTATTCAGTAAATCTAAAATACGATGCGTAATTGAAACAAATGGTTTTAGTTCCACCTGAAAAAGCACTAGCCAGGAAAATACGATTTCTCTCCACCAGGAAAACACGTTTTGTCTTTACATTTTACGTTTACCGTATTGATTTACCATACAGTAGGAAAACAAACCCATTCAAATTACTTTAAAAAATTTACCATAATTTAAAAACGTATAGGCGAACTCCAACAAATTCATCACTTGTAGATTCGGCTACTAAAATTGAAAATATGTAACAATTAAATATTTTAGAATCCAGCATCTACAAACTATTTTTTGATGCATTCTCCTGTGGTAATTTCATTATTTGCGTGTATGAGAAGAGTCGTAACTTAACACCGCTTGAACGGAAAATGCATTCGCTTTAACATGCTGATATCAAAGCCAAACTTATTAATGAGGATATTAGTTAACTGTATATACGTTTTAGGAGTAAATGTGACTTCATTAGGTTAGGGGATTCGAACTGGAACTTCGTGCTGGTCTCTAATTTGCATGTAGCGAACACATTAGAGAAAGGACACCAAAACACACAACACATTAAAAACGGTAACTGATCATTGCGAAGATATTCAAATGAAATTGTAACTATTTATGTTATGGGCGAATTGTTAACACTGAATATTAATACGAAAAAAATAGAGCGATTATTTCATCAAATAAACCGGAGATGATGCTCGTGATTGATCATAATTCACACATTTGAATAATATACATTATGTAGTAGGCATGGAATTTATTCAAATTGCTTATATTCTCTCGCTTACAATTAGTTATACATGGTTACCTATGTAATATTTATTGAACTTATGGAAATTATTTTATAATAAAAAGAATATAATGTGTCTCTTTCGTTAAACAAACATTATAACGTTTTAGTTTTATCTATTTAAATATCTTATCAACGATTAAATCTAATCAAAAACTGCTTTAATGAAATCTGATTACTTCAAGTTAAACTTAATGTAGAAACCAATAATTTTCCATCTAAGTTACGAGGATATAGTTTAATGGTCATGATTCAATTAACATTTCTGCAAAGGAAAGTCGTAGTAAAAATTAACTTGAAAAATAAAAGCTCTTCTCCAAAAAGTCCGCTAGATAATTAAGAAGTTTTTAATTAGCTCAATTATTGTTCAAAATAATTTTACTTCATTTTGAGTGCAGTTGTAGTGCGGTTAATAGAAAATATGTTGGAATTAATAGAATTAGAAAGTGCATGCATTTTAGCAATGTTTGTTATAAACTTTCTGTTCATTCGTTTATTTTATCCCAAAAAGTTCAAAATTATTTAATTCGTACTTTACGAGGCAATATTTTGATTCTTAAATTCAATGTTAAATTAAATTAAGACATAAACTGAGTAATAAATATATTTTTAATCCCAAATTTAATTATTTTAAGGAGTGTTAAATTATTTAATATATAATTGACGGGAAATAAAAGTCAGAAAATCTACAGTAGATAGACATTTAAAATTAAAATTTATCATAAATTGGGTAAATAATATCTTGTTAATACGAAATTCAATTATTTTAACGAGTGACAAATTATTTAATAATTGACGTCGCATTTAAAGAACGAAAATGTTGAGTAGATACACATTAATAAATAATATAAATCCTTAGGCGAAAGCTCGAGCAGAGTTTCCCCTAGAAAACTTCTTGACGAAGATTTCGTTTATTAAGTTTATCCGTATCAAAGTAAATAATTTTCGGCGGGCAAATGCGAAAACTTCGTTGAATCCTGCTCATCAAGGCCGGAAGGAATGTGCCGTCAAAGACAGCAAAATGTCATTCTGAAGATAAATATTAGATTTTGTCCGATGCCCATTTCGCTTTAATCGCTTTAGTTTCTGAATACTGTAAGACATTGGGGAAATATTTGTTATTTGCCCGACACTGCAGAACATGCGAAACTACACCTAATTTGAACATTAACGTGAAATTTATAGCTTTCACACTCTAACATAGGAAATTCTACTCCTTGAGGGTAATTGAAACCAAATACATAAATCGTTTGTTATAAAATTTATAAGATATTCCACATTCTTCTTTTCTATAGATCTAAAAAAGACGTTGTTAATTTGTATCTCTTTACCAATTATTTCTTAAATTTCTTCTATTTTGTTGCAGAAGCGATAGCTGAAATTCAAGGTGCTCCAGATTTATACGTCCATTCCGGATCAAGACTTCGAATACTGTGCATCCTGAAAGACTCCACTGAACCTCCGGAGTACGTGTTTTGGTACCACGAACAGAGAATGATCAACTATGATCCAGGTGTCTTCGTTAAAGATAGTCGAGCATCCAGCGTTATTCAAGTCGAAGAGGCCGACAAAAGTCACAATGGAAATTACACATGCAGTCCATCTAACGCTGCTCCAGCTTCTATCAATGTACACGTGCTCAATGCGACTGCAGGTAAATTTATTTTGATACATATGTTGTTAAGAAATGTTTATGCGACTTACTTAATAATTAAAAACGACCATGAAAAGGGTTTTGTGTAAACAGAGTGTTCAGTGTTCAGTAATTATTTAAGTATGTGCTTATAAAAATTTAATAATTAACTATCTGTGTAAATTCCATTACAGTTACCTGAAAATTTATTAGTTTTGGTGATCAGTAAAAACTAAATGGCCTTCGCCAAAATTTGATGTTTCCTATTCTCAAAAGAAATCGATCATTTTGGTGAGGGTAAAAGCTATGTCATTAATCATTAATCAATAACCGCGCGTTTATTAAAGAAAACTACTATGTTTTATGTATGTCATTTAAATTATATAACATAATTTGGGTTTTGTAATTTTTTAACACATTTTCGGTATATTCCTTATAGTCTTAACATGTTGCAGTTGTATTGATTTCATATAATTTAATGCTTCGTTAATGCAGCAAATTTCTAATTAGAGTAATAAAATTGTCATAGTGAGTTTGCGTTTTTCAAACTTATACGAATGAATCTTTAGTCTTTTGCACGCTTACTATTAAACTTATATATTCCCTTTAGCCGGGTTTCGTAATTAAACCTTTGTTTCTAGTTTTATGACCCCACAACGTATATACTGCATGAGTATGCTTTTGTAAGGGTTTCTCGATATTCATTCAAAGGGCTTTTCTTTTATAAAACCATTTTTACCTTAATATCCTTTTTACATTCGTTTTATGAACAAGTAGCTAGGTAGATATAGTATAATAAAAACTAATTTATAACGAATCTAAAAATAAATCTGTTTCGAAATGTCTGCTAACTAACAGGAAACCATAAATCAAGCATTCACTATTTTACCAACAGCACAGCAGCTTTTAACATATTCCATCTAGCCAGGATTGTTTCACGAATTCTCCCTCGTTATATCTGAAGCTCACTACCAATAGCGTAATATCAAACAAATAAATCAAATTCCTAAACAAACGGACCACATTTTTCAATGGGCTAAAGTAAGTGCTTTATGATTATGAAAATACAATACAGCAGACGATATCGTAATCCTTTGTGGCAACCATCTATTATGCTGAATGTAATGAACTTACCTTCTGTCAGTAAATTTGTATATACGCGTATAAATAATGAAAGCTAAAACAAATTCAAATTCTCCAGACCTAATCGGTTTTCATACATTTAATTATTTATAATGGACTACGGAATGTATTTTCCGAACGGAATTTTTAGATTATCTTTATACAAATTTGTTGTGATATCTAACTAACGATACTTCACCTCCATGTTTTTTCGCACCTCATAAAATAATGAGGGTCATTTTATTTAAAAAGAAAATTTCGTATTTATTTCCATTGTAGTCCAGTTGAAGTCTTAAAATTATCAATTTTTGCTTGTTTCAGAAGAAAAACCAGCAGCGATGCAACACGCCAATTCTTCTAGTTCGACAAAGTTTTGTTATGTCAGATATGGGACTCTGCTAGTTGTACTTATACCGTTTATACAGAAAACGTGACTAGAGGTATGAATGAGCTTTTGACTTTTACGTTTTAAGTTGTCCAAGCAGACAAATTGCTATTTACTTTTTAAATTAAATTTGTTTTATTATTTATTTTTTACTGGAGTACAAAATACTTCAGTATATAGTGAAAATAACATTTTTAGTTGGATTAATACGGTTCAAAAATTTCTATAAATATTATTCATTATAAGCCTATAATAAGGTCTATTATATGTAGATCAATTTATAATTTAATGCATGAAATCAAAATTACTATTTTATGTTTTAAATTATATGTATGTATCTATGTTACTGCCAGTATTCCTCGTCTGCAAGGCACTAAATTAAATTACCTATTCTAAGTACTTACTCGTATAAGTACTCCATATTTTTGTGATAAATAAAATCGTCTTTGTAAATGTTTTGAAAAACACATTTGTATATCTGTAAATAATTTACTTAATATCATTAGCAATGTAATTACTAAATAGGACCTTATAACTAAATACTTATCATATATTAGTATTTATGTTACCTAATAATGTACTTCCAAACATTGTAAATTATTTTTCTGGAATATAATATATAAATACAATACTCATAAAATAACTGCTTGTTTTAATTCCATCAAATTTCAAAGTAGCCTAGATAACTCCTTGATAAATTTTATGAACATATAAAACGTTTAGGACAAATTCTAATAATGGAAAAATCAAAATTTGAAGTATAATTTCAACTAAATATAAATTATAGAATTTTACCGATCAGTAAGTTTATAATTTATATAGGTACCGTATATAGATTTTAATAATTTAAAAATGTAATCAATTTTTACTCAATTTTCTAGCTTGGTGTGAAGTTAATTCGATATAAAAATGCTATTTTTAGATATTTCAAATAAATTTTCATGCCATTAAATTAAATGTAATAACAAATTGATTAATTGAATTTATATTTTACATCATCGATTAAATGCACAGCTTTTGTTATGTTTCAATTTTGATCCATCGAAAATGAATACCGTCAGAAAAACTTTTTTATCAACAAAAGAGCATTTAAATAAAATAAAAGTATATGGAACAAAATTTTCGATCGTTTTGAAATTTGAATAGTTTTAATATTGTAATAAAAATAATTTAGTATTATATCCGTAAATAGGCCAGTTAAAGGGGAAATTTTAATAATCCTAGTAAAAAAGCGTCTCGTTTGAGATGTGAAACTAACTAATACATACAAATCGACGGTTTATAAGGCCACATACAAATTAATAAATATTTTATTTATCAGTTCACCGTCAAATTTAACAATATAACAGTGTCATTTACAGAACATAGATATGTCAATATTTTAAAAATCGGCTTATTACAGCTAAATTGCAGGAAGGTAAATTCAATATTTGTTTTTGTTGCGTTAAATGAAACGTTTGAAAATTTCGTCTGTGTTCATATGAGTATATTTCCGAGGGTAATTGCCGAGTATAACGTTATTGATTCACTATTTGTTGAAAAATAAAAAAGTAAAATTCGTAATCAAATATCCTTGATATCGTTTATATGAAAATATCTATTAAACAAATTCGAGGTAATTTTTTCAAAACTATTTACTTGTTCGAATCTCAACAAACCAAAGCATAATTGAAAAATTTACGTTTGGTAAAATGTAACAATAAATTGTAACAACACCATTACCAGTCTGCAGGTAGCCGGAAAACGTTATTTATTTTATTTAACACCGACGCAACGTGTTTGAGGTGTTCTCGTGAAAAATGAACTCTATATTTTCCGGATGAACTCAGACGTGACAGCTCCAGCCCTGTTATTAGGATTTACAGCACTCACTCGTTTAAAATCACTGAGTAGGTAGCTAGAAATAACAAAAAGTTATACTTTGATGCATTGTTTGATTGTGTTTAAATTGGTTTTTTGGTGATTTGCGGCACTAATCATCGTTATATTTGAGTTGCTCGGTTTTCCTTTTGATTTATTCGTTGACAGATGTAATTCTCGCAAAATATGTCGGGTGTTCTGCTGCTCGTATTTCATTAATAATTGATACAAATTGATCACACGAAATTATAAATAATTGAGTATAGGTACCTGCATTGGTAGGTATTATTTTTAAAATATTGAATATACGATTTTTTTATTATATTACATATAATATATGACTCATTGATAATTTGGTTTAATTTATGTCGTTATTTTTCTAAAAATGTATCTAATGGTTTGTTTTATAAAGTATAGTAAAATATATCTAAAAATACACATTATAGATATCTAATTCTCTGGATGTTTAAGATTCGTGTGTGCAGCAAAAATTTCAGGCGTCATCGAAAGAAAAATTAAGGGACCCCTCGAGTTTTCATTGCTTTGTTTATAAAAACTAGAGCAGAAACAATCAATTCTGAACCCTGATTTAAGTTATTCTAAAACCGTCTCCCTAAACGTGCGTTCTATTTTTTGAGACGGGCCCAAAGTGGGTACTGAAATTAGCATTTCCAGAGACAACAACACACAAAACGTATATTGGGGAACGTTGGGTGTTGAGTTCAATTTGTAAAGTACGGCCGGCAATGCAGATATAAGGAAAATTCCGCCGTTCGGCAGCTCGTTTCTGCCAAGTGGCGAGATATCTCATGCGACTCTAGAGATGAGGGCAAACGGATATGCGGAGTCTAGTGAAAAATAAATATTCGTATCCTTTTCTTATTTGTAGAAATTTTAGATTTTCTGTCAACCTCTTTCCTTCTTGCTGGCCTTTTTCTATCAAAGTGGATTGCTTTATGTGCGTTTTTCATTGCAATTGCCAAATGTTATATACGTTTTCAAAAAATGTAGATACTATTTACTAATATTTTCATTCAAAATAATTCATGAAAAGTTTTTAGTTTTCCAAAAAATTCTGCATTTTTTACAGATATATTAAAACGATTTGATATCCTCACTCATGGAAGTAATTTAGGTAACGACGTACTTTCATGCAAAACAGGAGCAGGACATTTTTTTCCATATACTCAAACATCGCACCTCTAATGTTATCTTTGAAGGAGGGTTATGTAGCTTTAGCTTGCGAGGATTGCGACTTAGAATTGCTACCACTGATAACATTTTTTATGAAAATGAGTTCCATACCTTAGAGCTTCTGTAGCGAAATAAAAACGAATATTTCGACTGCAGCGGAATGTTGGAATTCCACAATTCCATAAAAATAATAAAGATGTAGGTTTCATATTCTTCCTTCCTTTGGATAATTTACTCGATATAATTAAAGTTGTTAGAACTAATATAATGGTTATGACTTACGCGAATTTAGAGAGGTTAATGGTTAATTAAGATATTCAACGTATATTACATCCTAATATTCTCTTCTACATTACACTTAACAGTTGTATTGATTACAATAAAATATCTGACTATATACCTACAGCATCGAATTTTGGCCGGAATTCCTGCAAACAAATTGTTTGTACAAATTCATAAAATGTGAACACATTCCTTTAAATTTTTAATCGCATTAACTTTTTAATTTATTATATCGTTTTAACAAGTTCCTTCTGTATTCTACCTAAGCGAACAAGCAGATACATTTTTCTTTACATCTGCATTTGTTAGATAACGTAATATAATGTAAGTAGGGACTAACAGTTTCCCCCTAAAATGAACAACATCCAGGAAGCGGATGGTAATTATTCAAGTTGATCTCAACAACTTCATAATAAGTTTGAAACCTTAAGCTAGGCGGAGTACAAAAGTCCCTTACAATCAAAAAGGAAAAGCGAAGAATGCCAGCCATTAGAATAAAATTAAGACCGACCGAAGTTGGGTTTGTTTTAAAATAACGCAATTCTCACATTTTTAATGGATAAAATATTAGATGTGAATGTAAATTAGATTTGAAACAAAGAAAAATACTGTAGGTATCTACAACTGTTGAAAAATAAAATTTTTATACATTGTACGTAGAACCTAATAGAGTGCAGTTTATGTTTGACAAGTATTGGCATATACCAAAACTGTGAGTTAATATTACATCGTAAATTTATTTTTTATATTTTTTTCCATAAAATATCGGCTTTCCCTTGGGTCGCCTAGACAATAACAAACAAAATGGCCATATTTTATTAGTCCCACCATCAGCTTGCGTACATTTTTTCGGGCGAACTCACAAATATCCAAGTTCAATGTTCCAGGCACCAATATTGGCAAAGTGAAATATATGGGCAGAGAAAAAATCCTGATCACGGACTTTAGATGTATTTATAAGCCTACTTCCTCCAGGAAATGTATTATGAGGGTGAATGGTTATTTTATTTTATATAGCACGTTATGATTAATTACTTATTTGATTTATAAATGACCACTTTTTATTACTTCTAATTGACTTTAAGTATTTTTTACATTTACCTACTACAAGAATGGCATCAATTTTTCAATGCACTCTCTTTTTTGAACATATATTAGCAGACTTTTATTAAAGCAGTAAAACAAAAATATACCATAAACTTGTACATTTTATAACATTGAATAGGTTCATTTATTGTTCTAATAGACTAATAAATTCTTAAAAGTTTAATTGAGTTCTTTGTCACACGAAGACGCATAATTCTCTTAGTTTTTAATGGCTCATATCTGATTTTATGTAAATATTTTTTCGGCGCAATTCAGCAAAACTTTTTTTAAATGCTACCTTCGAACGCGATAATCTTAAAATATTCCAGACTAAAATATGAATTATTCATTTAAAGTATAGAGGCTGTGATCTTTTTTTACTTCAAGACGCCAAAAATTAAAACAACTCAAGTAAAATATGGCTTTGACGGCGACCTTTGAAAGCGATTTTTTCATTGAAAATTCTGATTAAAGATGGGGTGGTGTATATATTTACTTAGTTGTAGGAGCATGGTACATGCAAACCATTAAAAAATCATTATTACCATGTTGCTTCTTGTTATTAAAACTTCTAACTACATAGCAACAATTTTGCTCATTGAAATCAGAATATCTATTATCTAACATGAACTAATCAAAATAAGACAATACAGGTGAAAAGTATGTAGATGTAATACTTAAAAATTAAATGATTACACAACTTTATGTAATAGAAATTTTTTCCTTTTAATTGATACCTACTTTAATCCCCCATATTACACATTTTGATTACTTTAAATACTTTTTTAATAAAAACATGTACGCTGAAATAATATATTATACCAACGAAACAGAAATCGTACACTTTTCAAATCCCATTCCATAAACGTCTAAATAATAATCGCTCCAAATCCCTACATCATTTTCAACCAAAAACAAAGCAACGCACAAAACTCTTTCACTCGGATGAGATATTACATAAAATTTCTCATCCCTTGTAAGCCATCGTTTTACCCACTTCCTTGATACAGACAAATGACATTTCGTGTTCTTTTTAAAAAGGAATGTTTACCCCTCGCTTGCACTTGTTAGCAAGATGGACGCTTCCGACGGCAACGTTGGGATTTCCCGTCTTGTTGATAGACAGCCGTTGCTCATCGCACGCCGCTTGACAAATTATGTGGTTCCATTGTGGAAAGCGGACTTGTAATAAGACGATTTAAGATTTATAGGATATCTAAACATTGGCATCCTGGCAATTCGCCAATAGAATTTTAGTCGTTAATTTACTCAACACTTTTTTACTCGTTGCTTTAACAAGTATCAAGTATGCATCGAATATCAACTATAGGAGCTCTTGCACAGTTCTGGAACCAATGCAATTGATGAGAAAATACTCACCTCTCTATAAAAACAAATTAGTTTTTCGTAGATATTTAGATATATTAAAATATATTTCAGTAGTTAACAAGTTTGTCGCAGTAGCATTTATTCTCACTTCCGCGACTATATTTAGTTTTAAAAACTCTTCTAACAAAAATATCCCTAAATTATCATTTAGGCAACTATTCATCATCCGCATGAGGAAGGATATATTAAAATGAGTCACCGGTTTCCTTTAATCCAAGATTGTAAAAAATTGCTTAATCTCATTTTCTGCGAAAGCAGTCCTTTCCGAGGTCATGATTTGCATGAAAGCCATTTTTAAAATACCGACGACTTAAATTTTAAAGGTTTATTCTTTCATTTTCCATTTTTACAAAGAAATTATGACAAACCGATAATAGTACGGAGGCTTAGTATAAGTTTACTGTAGTCATAAAAAATCTTTCGAATACCTAGAAAAATGTGTAATGAATCTGTAAAGAGCAAAATAAAGTGATTATGTGTTAAAGAAATAGTTAAAGAGATATTCAAAAAATATATAGAACCATTAAATGGTCATGTTATTATCCTGACATACATTACACTTAAAAGTATCTGCGGTAATTTCACAGTGCGAAAAAGCAGAAAATTAAAAAACATCGTTCACAAAAGCATTTAATAATCGTTTTATTGGCATTACGTAAAATTTTATGTGAAATCGTAAACTGACGTACCTACTAAAAGAAACAGCTGAAACTGCTCCTGAAATCGACTGAAATATGTTGCAGTGACTGTGACAAAAGGCGGAAGACTAATATCGCATTAATTACCGAAGAATTTCCTGGAGATTTCGCACCAGAAAAGGTTCAACCAGGCAGACGTAACGGATCTTTGACGTGATTTATTCTCGCTAATGTAATTCTCCTTAATTTCGTGAATAATTTTCGTTATATCTGATTCTTTACTTTATTGGAACGGTTTATCCGCAACTAAAAATACGTACCTACATACGTAGAATATTCAGGTCACACACAAATTTAATTATATTGAAAGTAGGGAAATTTATGGTTTAATTATTATTTATTAAAGAGATTATAACAAAACAGCATAACAATTACATTGTATGAACAAAGCGACATGAAACGCACACAGAATGGAAATAATACCTTTGATTAAACAAAATAATGGATATTATGGCTTTTCGCGCGGATTTCGACAAAACGTTAAGCCCCGGTGTAGCCCAAATGACAATTTTTAAATTTGAAATGTATGGTCATTTTTAGCTCCTCTTAAAAAAGTCCAACTTGTACTTGAATCTATCCTTATACTCGTATGTAGGATGCATCTATATTTTTTAATTCACCTGTATAGTTAGGTACTTATTTTCCTAGTAGATATTAACCTACTAATATAGTAAATGTAACGCATAAGCATAATTTTTACTTCTGAAATAAATTGCAACATTAAATTATCTTTATTGACAAACAAATAAAACTTTATTGCTTTAATATTTTTTTTGATGAAAAAAAGGTTGGAAACAGGAGAAATAAAAATGAAAAATAAATAACAATTAGTCTGCTTCAATGTTTGCAAATATTCCTTTTCATCTTCAACACATAAAAGTCTTCGATTTCGAGAAAAAAAGCATTAGGTATATAATATAGAAGTTATATTTTTTGGCTTCTTGTTTTTTTATCTGTTGGCAAATCTTATTGGAATTAAGGAATGTACGAGTGCATACAATTTGGTATAGTAAATTATTAATTACAAATATTCCAATGCAATTGGTTCCTAATAGCATTTTTGCAATTTGCACTAAAACAAAAAAATAAAGAAAAAAATCCTTAAAGGGTCATCTATAAAAAAAAAAACTAAATTATATTTACATATTTAAACTGTATTTATCAGTCTATTTATAATTACAAATTGCGTTCTAGTTAATTAGTCAAAAAATTGTATTAACATTTTCCAGTTATTTTCAATATTACCTTGATACTTCAAAACGTTTTAAATTTAAATTAATACATATTAATTTTATCGAACCTTCCAAGAGAATAATATAATTGAAAATTATATAAATGAAAAGCTGCATTGAATTTAAATGAATCCAAATTGGTTCAATAAATTCATACATTCTCAAAAAATAATATATTTTTCGATATTTATGATAAATTCAATTTGGAAATTTAATTTCACCATAAAACTATAAATATAGATATATATATACTGCTGTTCAAAATCATAATCCAGTTCGACATAATCCACCCATCTACCTATTTAACCAAAAATCAAGGTTTGGCAGGTATAAGAGGTTTATTCGATACGCCTCTGTTAAAATAGCAATATGTACCAATTTCCATTTAGATGAAATTTATCCTTCGCAAATATTCT